>OX438931.1:5846303-7046303 GCA_949316025.1 Lapara coniferarum
GTGATAAATTAAGGCAATAAGCGGTCTATATCATAATGACAAATTTCTATCAAAAGATGCAAAATGATATAAACATTTATGTTTAAATTGTTACGCATATTCCAGAACGTGTTTACGAAATAAATAAAAAGTGAGAGTCAGACTTGCGGGTTCCGTACAAACCTGTAGGTATTTAAGTACAGCTTAAAAGTATTTTAGACCTGAGTATTTGATATGAATTTCAATTTAATACCTCTACGCGTTCATGAGGAAAGGGGTAGTAACTTTAAAATCATTAAAAATATTTTTATTGTATGATATAACAAAAAATTTACAGTTTCCGCAATATTTCCTTTATTTGTGCTATAAGACGTTGCTTCGTACCAAATTTTAAGATTCTGAGTTCACGGAGAGTATCCTGTAGGTTTTGATTCCCTTGCAAGTTGCGAAAATTTGCGGCATTAGTTATGTCACACAGTGAAAACAAGAGTCAAAACAAAATAAAAAGCCGATCAAATACTAATGTTCAAAGTATATAATACTAGCTTTTGCCCGCGGCTCCGCCCGCATTAAAAAGTTTTTCCGGGATAAAAGTCCCGGTTTATATTTTCCCGGGATAAAAAGTAGCCTATGTGTTAATCCCAGACATGATCTACCCGTGTGCCATCGAAATCCGTTCAGTAGTTTTTGCGTGAAAGAGGAACAAACATCCTTACATCCATACATCCAAACATCCATACATTCTTACAAACTTTCGCCTTTATAATTTTAGTAGGATAGGATATATAAGTGAGTGAAATGAGCTCGTCCATAAAGGCCTGGCAGCTTCATTAATCTTCGAGCAAGTGCGCGGCGTTTGCAAATTGCTTGCGTGCGACATGATACTCCCCGGTCATTGCGATAACCCGTGGAAAAATAACGTATGGTCAGTACTTTAGGGTCGAAAAGACCTACATTCCTATATTTGGTGTATCACAAACATTTTTAAGACTGCAATAAGAAGTCGGATGAAAATTAATTCACGAAAAAGTTTACTAGCTGCTCGCTGCTCCTAGGACCTTTCCTGAAGTGGAAATTACATTGTTCGCATTTCCGAAATAAAAATAGCATATTTCAGAACATGACACATACGTAGACCTCAGTGGCAGCTGTGTTATGGTACGAATGCAATGCTGGGGTCTCGGATTCGATCACCAGGTCGGGCAAAGTGATATTGATTTTTTCTATTCAGTATTAGCCCGGAGTCAGGAATTTGTGCTCGATATGGAGATATGCTCACCCACTATAAGGTCATAGGACGGAATAAGCACGGTGCAAAGTAGATGCACTAGTTGCACCTCTGTCTACCCCTTCGGGGATATTTTTTTTTACATTTTATTCTTGTCCATGGATACAAGTCCTTCAAACGCATTATTGTTTGTTTTTTTATCCTCAGTAGTATGTTGAAGTAAAACAGTGGCTACCTTACAAGACTTTATCGAGTGTGTGTTCTGGCGGCAACAAAAAAACCCTTGATTAGCACATTTATTTACATTCACTTCATTTGAGCCCTTTAATGGGACGATATTAGATAATATACCAAGATAATTATGCAATATAATACTATCACCAAAATAATGAATTAAAACAAGAGCACCTCATGATACTTCCAAGTTCCCGCCAAAACTCTTGGAGATAAAAGGCGGGTATGTGTGACCAATATAATATTGTGTCCCCAAACTTCATCTAGATCCGTTCAGTGGTTTCTGTGTTAATTTTCAACTAATAGTCAAATATCTTCACTAATGTTCTCATTTATAATATAAGTAAGATATTATGTTACCAAAGCTGCACCAGAAACTCTTTACTTTAAAAGCTTCGAATTCAAGATTGACTTGAGATATGACGTCAGAAGACTAGTTTAACTCGCAAAGAAGAAAAATACACAACAAACTTAACATTTCATTCACAGTAGGTTAATCTAAATTCGCAAAGCAAACTCGGAGCACGAAGTTGTGTTTTCAATTCAATGTGACTGCTTCGGGTGGCCGCACTGTGGAGCGTCCCCATAGAAAGGGCGTGACATGTGCCGGTAGTACTGAATGTCTGATAACTGGAAACTGAAATGCATTGTGGAAAGGGGACAATATGACCTTTCAAGTTTTATAATTTTCACCCCTCTAATCACTTTATTTTACCTAATATATAGCATCAAAGTTGAGGTATCGAACACTGTCGAAAATGACCTCACTGTTTAAGAAAGATATTTGTGGTATTCGCAATAGTTTGGAGAAGTAGTTTATAAATAAAACGGTTTAATAGGATACACTTATATAAATGCCATTGTTTCTTTTTAAAAAGACGCTTTATTTTATGGTTAAATTAAAGTTTAAAAAAGTAATCGAAGTGTTTGCTAAAATCTGTCATATAATAAAAACGCCACGAAACCCCGACCTAATAATACTTGTGTTTGATAGTTCAGAGTAATTAGGAAATTTTGCTAGAACATTATGTACCCCCCCCTCGTCCCCCTTTCGAAGAAAATTAAGAAAATAGGTCACACGCCTGATAAAAATGTCAGAGCATCTACATTTTTCATCAAGCTGACTACATTTTGTGAATTATGAATATTTCATCAGGTGTTGATATTACACGAAAGCAATCAAGTAGGTTGGTGTAAATAATTTTTGACATTATGCTTTCAATTGTTGTGTCATTTTAATCCATCCTAATATAATAATATTACTCGAAATAAGTTTTTTAAAGCGTTAGGAAACGCCTGACAATTTCTTTTGAGCAAAGTCCTTGAGATCGTAAATTTAGGCGATTTTAAGACATGTCTATTTTTCATTAATTAGGTTAAAATATACCCTATACTGTATTGTATTTCACTTGTTTAATTGCAATAATGTCAAATTATTGTGTATCTATCCTTAATTTGGTTTTAAACTCCCTTGAAATATAGGCATATTTCAGTATTTTTTTTCATAGTCATATCAGTATTTTTCAAATAAACTACATTGGTAATGGATAGGCCTACTATTCAATAATACACGTAAAAAAAAATCAAATCTTTACGTTGTTCCGTTGTTGAGTTATCATAAGATTTGTAAGAGAGATACTCATGTCACGCCCTTTCTATAGGGACGTTCCACCGTGGGCCGTGGTAACGGGCTCTTAATACCTGCGCTACTTTCTCATATATGGTACAGCCCTTGTAATAGGGGTGTGCCTGGTGTCATGTATGTCTTAAAAAATAGATTCTTAATAAAGCAATTTCTTCATCTTTTTCGAGTCGTGTAAGCCTTAAATTCCGAATGAGTGGATTAGTAAAGATTATTAACATGGCGATATAAGGCTTTGAGTTTTCTCAATGAGTATAGTCTCAGAATTCAAGATACAAAACTACTTCACTTAAGTTTCACCTTTTATTCAATTTTAACTGTATTTCGATGAATAACGTTTTGTATGTGTGCCATATTTTCTATTCAATACGAAACGAAATGTTCGTTTTAAATATTTTTAAAACCTACATAATGTCATATCATTGCAATGCGTCCAATTTTTTTTAATATCCTACTAATATTATAAAGGCGAAAGTTTGTAAGAATGTATGGATGTCTGGATGTTTGTTCCTCTTTCACGCAAAAACTACTGAACGGATTTCGATGAAATTTGGCACACGCATAGATCACGTTCTGGATTATCACATAGGCTACTTTTTATCCCGGGGAAATATAAACTCGGACTTTTTCCCGGCAAAACTTTTTAACGCGGGCGGAGCCGCAGGCAAAAGCTAGTCTTTTTATAAATATTCTGCAAAACTTTTAATGGAAATTTTTGTATACCATTCGACAGCAAATATATTTTACCCTGAACTTATATAAGTACTTGTTAGCACAATATTCATACTTTATCAAACAATCAACGAACAAAACATAGATAACTCATGTTTGTTTCCATTTAATAGAGGTGGGCAAGAAGTAAGAGACCCATTGACAGTAAACTTATGCTGGAGTGTGACATTATCATAATATGAGAAAATATATTAATAAGGTAAATTTCACGAATTTCAAATAAAAATACAAACCCACAATTTAAAGGAATAATTGACTGTGTGCCTTTGAGGTAAAAGCACTTTACTTTAAGGAAAAGATCAAGATTTACACAATGTTGAAGAAAGAGAATGGATTTCATAGACCATGAAAGCATTTACTGGGCCAATATCGAGACATTTATCCAATTGGATTAAAATAATATAATGTTTAGATATTTACCACAGTATCTCTATTTGAAATACTTGTTGACGCCACTTACCGCCTCACTTTTAATTAATCGAAGAACATTAATTAAACATTGCACTGAAAATACTTCGAACTACAGGACATAGTAAGACAACATTTTATGTCTTAGGATGACGAGCGCAGTGAAATGCCACACAGTATTTTGTAACTCAAGGTGCTGAATGGTATTTCTACTGATTATGGGTGGTCGTATCGCTTACCATCAGGTGAACGGCATGCTCGTCTCGTCATTCGATGCCATAAAAAATAAACTGAAATTAATCTTTAAACGCTTCAATTGCCTTACTTACTCGCGTTAGTACGACCTTAAATTATACACATTATTTTTAACCCTTTCCATATCAAGTTGAGCCCGCATAATTTGGCTTTTTCAACCCTATAAGCCACAAGATTGGTGTGTGGAATCAGCGGCGCTTTGAAGGGCCCATGAGACCGCACGATCGGGCCTCGTCCCACTTTGTCAACCTACGAAGGCGAGTTGGACGGTATAACAGCTTTTAATAAGGTAAAATGCTCACAATTTTATAATCGTTATGTCAACGCTACTTGCGTGCAATAACACATTTTAATAAAAGTAATTAAGGGTGGTTAACAACAACGACAAGTCGCTTGGATGACAGCAAGCGAAATGGTTTTATTAAGTTAAATATTATAAATGTAAATGGTGTCACCATAATATTGCAAATACAAAAATTGTTGTTTTCTTGTGTGGTGGCAACACTATTTTTATCTTTCACGTGTAAAATTACCTGAACTCGCTGCGTTGTAGAATAAACAAGTAATACAAAATTATATTTTATTTTATTTGCTTATTTAGAGATCTTTTAATTACTATTATATAATGAATAGGTTTCTAAATAAGCAAAGAATACTGCAAAAAAGCAATATCTTAAAGTAACAAAGCGTAATTTGCGAACAATATGGTTTGTTTTCAGTTATTTGACTATTTTAGGAAAACCTTGGCAGAATGGATAACTTGTTCCTCTTCTTCAGTCTTTAGAAGTCCACTGCTGAACATAACCAACCCCCCCCCCCCCAGTTTTCCAGACCAACGTGTCAGAAGCGGTCTGCATCCAGCGAGTTCCTGCGACCTTTACAGGGTCATCTGTCCACCTTGTAGGAGGACATCCCACACTGCGCTTTTCAGTACGTGGCCTCCACTCGAGAACTTTTCTACACCAGCTGTTATCAGTTCTACAAGCTATGTGCCCTGCCCACTGCCGATTTAACTTGCTAATCCGCTGCACATGTCGGCGACTTTCGTTTTTCTACGGATCTCCTCATTTCTAATTTGATCGCGTAGAGAAACACCGAGCATTGCCATCTCCATAGCTGAGTAACAGTGAGCCGTCTTCGGCTGCCAACCCAATAACATCAGTAAATATTATCACTATTATTTAATTCATATTTAAACTTTTTATAAGGGACTGCGAAAATGAATTTTCCTTATACAACATCCTCCAAGTACGTGATTCTCATATCAAGAGTTCTTAATACATATAAATTTTATCCCTACATTATGTAAAAAAAAATTAACAATCATGTATTGAGTACTAAAAATTATAACTAAATAAAAAAAAAATCATTGTAGAATTTATGAAATACATACAAATTCAACGCACCTTTAGAACGAAAACGACACAATTCAAAAATATTCATGATGAATTAATTTCTCTTATAAAATATATCTTGATAAAGAAATGTGAAATGCAAGCAGCCGCCCGCATTAAACGTTATGAGATACCAGGGAAATGATGCGGAAAATTGCGAGTGTGTAACGGGAAACACCTCTAATAGATTCTAGTAGTGACTCCCATAGTCTACGGGTCAGAAAGCTGCAAATTGCAACCATTTGCTTGCTGTTTACAAATTAAACTGCAATTATTATCGTTAGTATTGATTTGATATTTTTTAATATTACGTAATACTCGGTATTGCTCGCGGCTTCGCCCGCGTGAAAAGCCTTTTCCGCTACAAAAGTACCTAAAACACAGTACGACGCCAGCGCTATCTACTTAATGAATCGGATAAAAATATCCATTATTTCTCATGAGAGCAAATTACCGGGATAAAAGTAGCCTATGTGTTAATCCAGGCCATGATTTACCCGTGTGCCAAATTTTATGCAAATTTATTTAGCCGGGGTTATCGCGCTATCTTTTTCGCACACAGGCAGCGTTATGACCGACGGCGCTTGGTGACGTCACAGCCTAATATTGCTGTTATTTGACAGCTCCTCCATCCACCAAATTTCTAGGCTTTATAACTTACTTACTGTTGCGCCAATTTTGAAAATGCCTATTCTATTAGATTTAGGAAAGCGTACATTTTTCATAATTGTATTTAAAAAAAAATGGCACCTACCCTATTGTACTATTATCTATATTAGGTAGTAATCAATACCATTAATCTCCGTCCTAATCAAAATACACTTCCTTAAACAGAAAAAGGTATCATGAATTACAAAGATATGCAAAAATAAAAATTCTCTTAAGAAAAGAAATAAAAATAATTATAATCGTAAAAGTTAACCCTAAAAAGCAATAAAAAATCGGATAGCACACGTCTTTAATCGAGGAAGTTTCCCCGGCTTAAAGCGACGCACCTCGGTTTTCTGACGACGCCAGCTCAGATTGTGCCGAAATCATTTACCTCGAATAGGATTATGAATTCGCGTCGGTGAGTTAAAACGAATTCGGTCTTTATCGAAACTCGCTAAGAAGCATAAATATTGTTTTTGTCGAAACGGAATTTGTTCATATCGTGATTTTATTATCTTCGTAAAAACAAAACATTCGATACATGTATAGTTTTTTAAGACTGAGTGCAGGGACTACTAAAAGTGCTGTTTTATTTAAGCGCCAAAATGTAAACCGGTGGTAGGTCTCTCATACAGGCGGATGCGGACGACAACTTAGACGTGAGTCGGAGGAAGCCCGCAGCCGTCCCTAATGCGCCGAAGATGGCCACCGCGGAGTTTTAGTTGGTATGCCGTGTTGTGTACATAGGTTAGGGACTCGGCCCGGCGGTCGCCCGACGTTTTCCATCTCTCCGGGCGGCTCAACGTCGGGTCGTAAGGCACGGTGAACCCAACATAACCGCTCAGTCGTTCCCCTTGAACACTGGGCGGTAGTAATAAGTCACTTTCTCCGCGTAAACAAAAAAAAGGTATCTCATATGTAAGAGTCCGTCTGGGTGGGCACCACCGCAATATCTATTGCTACCGCCAAGCAGCAGTGTGCATGCACTTTTGTGTTTCGGTTTGAAGGACATTGCAGTCAGTGTAACTACTGGACATAATGAGACTTAACATCTTATGTCTCAAGATGACGAGCGCAGTGGAATGCTACACAGTACTTTGTAACTCAAAGTGTTGTATGTTGTTCCTACTTTTCATGGGCGGCCGTATCGCTTACCATCAGACGAACGGCATGCTCGTTTCGTCATTCAATGCCATAACAAAAAACGCTGTGCAGTGCTTTGCAGTGTGTATAATTTGAAGTTTTAGACGGAGTTTCTGTACATGAAATTAGTGACTGTGCATTTTATATTTAATTCCAAAAAAAATCAAAGATATAGATTGTATATGACATATTATTTGTATCGGACAACCTATGACTTTAAATTTCCGAAGCAAAATGAATAATATAAATAAATTAATTTTCCTTAATCTGTATCCCAGAAAGTTGTGAACTGCGAAATTAATTAGGTCCTACATAAAATTAACATCTAAGCATAATTTTTCTTTAGTCCTCCGAAATTAATCTTGGTTTACTCCTCATACAGTAAATACATAAGTTTTAAAATTTACTCAAATATTTATGACTAGTATTGCACGCAGCTCCACCCGCCTCAAAGTTTTTCCTGGATAAAAATATTTTCCGGGATAAAATTTGCCTATAACACGCAAGAGTAATGTAGCTTCATATTAGTAACATAATTTTCGGAATCGGCTCAACAGTTCCTGAGATTAACGCGTTCAAACAAACTTTTCAGCTATATAATATTAGTATAGATTCACCTTTAAAGTACTTTAAAGATAAAGTGTTCAATAATAATTACATAGTTAAATATTTGGGATATAATCCGCGTGTGCCAAATTTTGTATAAATTTATTCTTCAATATATACCTACATTTAAATTTAACAAATATCCAAATATATATTACTTAACAAATATTTTAAGGCATAGATATTATTATAATATGTTCCAAAATATAATGGAAAAATAATCACGCTGTACTTCCATATTTACATAATATATTTTTTTATATTTATAAAAAATAAACCGTCGCATGTCTGTTTTATTTACTGTTTTCACATTTATAGTCTTACTAATAAAAAAATCGACACGGTGTATACAAGTTCTATAAGCACTGTGTAACAAAAACGCAACTAATAAAACTTTTTTTGACAGAAGGCCTGTATACAGGTGTTATAAGAGATTGAAATAACTATGTACACTTACACAGGCTCTACACACGCTTGTACCCTTGTATTAAGGCTGCGTAAATTCAAAATGGCGACTATATTAGCTTCAGCTGATTGAAAGGTTGTCACTTGTAGATGATGGTTTTATTTAGCAATGAATTATTTAAATTTCGTTATAATATGCTTGATAATGAGGACAGACAAGGAAATCAAAGAAAAATAAAATGCTACAAAAATAGATTTAATCCATTTAATCTGGATGATAAGTTTTCTTTCTTAAAGGTGAACGTATTCTTTTAGGATAAGGCGGCATCACTATCGATGCACATTCAGTGCACTCCATTTCTTAAACCTTAATAAGTTAATTGTTTAATCAATCGCAAATAAACTGCCGAAACGAAATACTTTCACACGACACTCATTAAAAAAATAAATTAAGCTTATGTTATTGCCGGTGAGGAAGCGTTCGAAAACTATGAGTACGAATCATAACTTATATTTAAAATTACAACCATTAGTCAAGTTTTTGTACATTTCAGTAATATATATAGATATTTTATAAAGAAATATATATTTCGTGTTTATTAAAGTTACTAAAATGCTAAATAAACTATGAATTTCAATTAAATTAGTAAAACAAAGTTACGAGCAGAAGTTTTTGAACGTACTTCGTAAAAGGTTGCCCGCGTATTTGCCGTATACAGCGTGAGTAGTTACACAAGCTTGTCTTTGCGTTTATTAGTAGCGATGTTGTGTTAACCCTGTGTAACTCTTATACAGACCTTATACGCTGTGTAACTATTCACATGTTAAACGTATGAGTAACATTTTTTTATTAGTAAGGCTACTAGTGTTTTATATTTTTGATCCTGACATTTATACATTTCGCACGGACGGCTAACAAATAAATACAAGTGCGAACTTTCAAAACGGTGGAATCAATATTGCAGTTGTTTTAAATTTTTAAATGTCACTAGGTGTTTTTCTTGGCTGCGTCTGTTTATAAAAAGACTAGACTTTTACCCGCGGCTCCGCCCGCGTGAATGATTTTTCCGAATTAAAGTCCCGCTTGATATTTTCCTGGGATAAAGTAGCCTATCGTCGAGATAAGCTTTGTAGAGACTAAGTTTTTTAATTCTCTAATATTATAAAGACCAAAGTTTTGTGAGAATATTTGGATGTTCGGTAAAAGTGAACGCAGATACCGCTTAACGATAGGATAGTACTACAAAAAGGATGATGTGGTGACTAAGATTGAAAGAAGTATGCTGAGGTGGTTTGGGCACGTGGAGAGGATGGATGAAAGACGGATCACAAAAGGTATTTATCGAGCGAATGTGGATGGTACGGCTGGAAGGGGACGCCCGAGGAGAACATTTTCTGACCAAATAAATGATCTTCTCAGAAAAGGGCAGGTCAGGAGTACCCTTAACAGACGAAAATGTATGAAAAGAACTATGAATGTGGAAGAGGCGAAAGAGGTTTGTCAAGATCGTAGCATGTGGCGCTCAATAGTGTCTGCCTACCCCTATGGGATAAGGGCGTGAGTGTGTATGTATGTATGTATGTATGTAGTACTACAAAACTAAGGAACCAATTGCCGCCAGCAGCATTTCCGGACATATACGACCTGTTGACCTTAAAAAAAGAGCGTACTCCCACCTAAAAGGCCGACAACACATCTCTATGCCCCCTGGTATTGCAGATGTTCAACGGCGGCGGTGATCACTTACCATCAGGTGAATGTGTGTGGTTTGGAAGAGTGTATGATTAGTTTCATTATTTATGCATGTTGTGTTCACATGTTTTAGGTTGTACACAGCAATATTATGATATATATTGAACGTATTATTTAAATTGTAATTATTGTGTATCAGCCAGTTTTGTGAGCCTAAAAAAAAAAAAAAAGTGAATCGCTCGTTTGCCCCCTGTAGGCATCATATAAAAAAAAACAAATTTGGACAAAATATGTAACACCATGCGTAACAAGCACGGTAATTTTCATTGCATAAGAATAAGAATACACAGTGAGAGTTTACTGGGAAGGGGCGGAGCCGTTACCAACAGCAGAATATTTTACTTCCGCGCCGAGCTGAAATCTTAATACTAACTACAAAAGCCTTTGATGACGTAATTGACCAAAACATAAAACGTATTTAACGAAAAACGTATTGTCATCCGACATAATGGCGATAGATAGCATCGGCGTTTATACTTTATTGGTACGTAAAACATTTTTCACCTCAATCAGCAAGGCACTAATGGTTCTTTCCGTGATACATAAACAATAACGCAGATGCTTTCAATTTTACGAGAAGTCGTAAACTAGTCTGTTCGCTGATTTGTTGTCTTTCCTCAGAAACAAGTAAATAACTTTTTCACTAATAGAATGTGGTAGGGACCTTTGGGATTTAAATTTTCAAGTTAGAGAATTGTATCAAATCTGTACCGACAATGCTGAGTGCTGTTATTTCGGTGTGCGATAGCTTACATGGGAATGGGATAGACGAATGCCGAGACGAATGTCGAAACTCAAAGCACAAACCTCTGGCTTTTCATAGATGCGTGTGTATTGTTCATCAAGTATCGCTCGATAAAACGGCGAAGAAAACATCGTAAGGAAACTTACATACCTAACAATTCTCCATAAAGAATTTCAAAGGTATATGAAGTCTGCGAAGCCGCCGTTTTCCAGCGTGGTGTACTTAGGCCTGGTATGATATAATAGGTATATTATTTGTTTCGTTTAATACACTGTTTCAATGTTTTCAAAGTGGATTATTGTTAGTTATCGATTATTTCATTGTTGTGAAGCGGTTATAGCTATAACAAAAGATTAAGGCTTTATTCATAAACAGTTTTTTAACCTATTTTACTTATCAAACGTTTTGTCTTCTTCGAAATATTTTTGTATTAAGGCTAAAGGAAGAAAACAAAACATTCCGTAGCTAAAATAGCTTTATAAACTGTTTGTGAAGGTCGTCAATATCTGGCCTAAAGGTTACGTGTGAGAAATATCATCATGGTGTCCCTTGTCCATCGTAACAAGTGAACCGCGACGTTACCGAAATGGACATTATTGGTAAAACATAAAAAATGGTTAGTAGATAGCGTCAGTATTACACATGATAAATAAAATGTAGTTTTTATACCTCATCATAATGTTGTAGTTACGATAATAAAATCTTTTACGTTGCTAAAATAAATACTTGCAGTCTGATACATTTTTAACACATTTCATATTATATTCAGTCTTTTAATTTGAGCTAGGAATTAATAATGATATTTCCATTTTACTGACTGCCTCGGTGGCGTAGTTGTATTACAGTATGACTGCAATGCTGAGGTCTCGGGTTCGATCCCCGGGTCGGGCAAAGTGATATTGAGTTTTTCTATTGAGTATCAGCCCGGAGTCTGGAATTTGTGCCCGATATGGCGATAGGCTCGCATCACATCATGGGACGGAATAACGGCGAAAAGTGGGTGCACTAGTTGCGCCTCTGCCTACCCCTTCGGGGATAACAGGCGTGAGTGTGTGTGTGTTCCATGTTAACTAACATATTTTTACTTAAATTTCCACGCTTTACTATATCAAACTAATATTATAAACGCGAAAGTTTGCAAGAATGTATGTATGGATGTATGTTTGTTACTCTTTCACGCAAAAACTACTGAATGGATTTCGATGAAATTTGGGACACAGGTAGATCGTGTCCTGGATTAACACATAGGCTACTTTTATATCGGGAAAATATAAAACGGGACTGTTATTCCAGGAAAATTTATTCACGCGGGTGGAGATAAATCTAGCTCTAAATAAACTTATCATGTACAAAATTAAATAAGAACGATATTTATTTTTTATCATACAGACGGTTTGATTATTGTGTAATTATTAAGCTCTAGAATTAAGTTTATACATTAAGATAAGCGATCGAATCGTCGCATTAAGGTGAATTCTCAAGATTTCCTGAAGTGAAAACTCCTCGCAAAATATGAGTGTTACCTTTCAGCCTAAGCCTGAAACGGGAAAAGATGTGACGCTAGGGCTGCCATCCGTCCGGATTTCCCCGGATTTGTCCTAGTTTGAAGAGCGTCCGGGGCCCGTCCGGCAGGGGTTTTAAAAAGTGTCTGGGTGGAACCCGGACACTTGTTGTCAGGGGAAATCCATTTTTTTATAGATAAGCGATAAATTGAAAAAAAAATTGTTAAAAATTCATTCATAATAACCCGCATTCAAGAAGGCACGGCAAAATATTTTTCAGAGTTGTCCGGGGAAAGCCATATTTCGCCGAAAAGTCCTGGATTTTTGCCGTGTATATCCGGCGTCGGCAATTTATGTGATGGCAGCCCTACGTGACGCTGTCTATCTAAATAGCAATAAGCTCGCCCACTCAAGATAGCTAGAGAAATATAAGGTGTAAGTTTTCAAAAATTAAAATATTACATCTCTACCTACCGCTGAAAAGGGAAAAGCCGAGGTGTTTTGTATTAATATAAGCCGGCAAACAACTTGAACTACTCATAATACATTACATCCCAGGATATGCAGCTTTAAATTTTCACACACACACACACACACACACACAAACACACACATACCTTTCCTTGCATTCCATTGTTATACGTCTCGATTGACACACGTGTATAGAGATATCAATGTAATTTTCATATCGCTCTGCATAAAGATATACATTATAACTGTCGTGTGGTCTTCAGACGATTTGTATGGAAAGATGTGTTGAGAGATATCATGCTATAATCATTATATTATAGCTGTCGTGTGTGCTGTCATATGTGATGCTTACACATTTGCAGTAATACATTCACTCACCTGTCGTGTGAGTGGTAAAGCGGCGTGAGGCGCGGCCAGCCGCCGTCGTCAACTTAACGGCATCGCTGCCACTGCGACCGACACTGTGCTCACCCAACGCGACACTTACTGCACACCACTCACTGTCTCATGCATGTTTTATCACTGACACCAGCATTAACCACTTCACTTCACATCTGAAACAAAATATGTGTGCTTTATTACAGGTATTTTGTAGTGTCACTTACTATCTTACTATACCTACAAATCTACAAAGTAATTAATTAGTAGAGTCAAAAGAAAATGTTAACATTATAGCTGACTAGTTTTTGCCCGCGGCTCCGCCCGCTTGAATAAGTTTTACCGGGATAAAAGTCCCGCTGTATATTTTTCCCGGGATAAAAAGTAGCCTATGTGTTAATCCAGGACATGATCTACCCGTGTGCCAAATTTCATCGAAATCCGTTCAGTAGTTTTTGCTTGAAAGAGTAACAAACATCCATACATCCAGACATCCATACATACTTACAAACATTCGCCTTTATAATATTAGTAGGATATTTCCTACGTACACAAGAGATGAACAGTACAATTCATAGTCAGTACTTCTCTCATATTTCTTTAATGGCACCAGACACTTACATTATCTGACATCCTTTACGAAACGCGAGACAAATCGAATTGGAAATAATAAAACTGTATTACTGTACACGCAGCTCTATGAAAGTCTATTCAACGAAAAAAACCGTAACTCAAAATACGACACCCATAAATGCTTCGTCATGATAAGAAGGCATATAACGAGGTACTATGGAACAACGATTCGCGATAACACGAAAGATAATCACTCGAATCGAGTCTGCAATCTCTTTCGAATAATTAATTTGAAGTGAAGAACACTTCGATTGCTTACTTATGTTTCGTGTTTAAGTTTTGTTACGGCGCGGCGATACTACAAATTAATTTTATGATAGACTTTGATATTTGAGTAGGAAAATTTGGCACGGAAAGCGCTTTGTTTCATCATACTTAGAAATAGTGTAATAATTATTCATCTGATTTATAAATTAATAAACGTAACTTATAGTCACTAACCTGGTAACCTTGTCGATTTCAGTCATCGCCAAGAATGTTATACCCATATGGATTTTTCATTCCGTTTAACAAACTGAAGATTAAAATGTGACGTCACAGCTATCTGCTGTCTCTCTCTTTAGAGTGACAAAGGTTTATTTTCAAAACCAGGACGTAACATAATTAACTGTCCATAATAATATGATATAATATGGCTGCCTCGGTGGCGTAGTTGTATTATGGTACGACTGCAATGCTGAGATCTCGGGTTCGATCCCCGGGTTAGTCGGGTCGGGCAAAGTGATTATTTTCCATTCAGTATCAGCTCGGAGTCTGGAATTTGTACACGATAAGGCGATAGGCTCGCCCCCTATCACAGCATGGAACGGAATAACGGCAAAAAGTGGGTGCACTAATTGCACCTCTGTCTACCCGGGGTATAAGAGGCGTGAGTGTGTGAGTGTGTAATAATATGATATCGCACCATAATATTTATTTTTATCTCTTGAAGTAATGCGGTTTAAATTAATTATGAAAACCAACTACAGCGGCTAGTAATAGTTGATATTTAAAAAATATAATTTGAGTTAGAAAGTTTATTCCAAACAAAATTGGCATATTTACATACTTTTTTGGTATGTGTAGTTCGGAACTACTAGTTCCACTTACATAAAAAAAATACCTCACCAAGCGGTGGTGAATTCAGTGGCGGCCTTGGAGGAGGGGGGCGAACCAGGCAACCGCCTGGGGCCTCGCAGTTACAGGGGCATCTTGCAGCTCCTTGGGGGCCCGTTTTTTGGCACCTTACTTACAAAGCTGTTAAAAAAAATTATTTGCTTCGCACGGGGCCCCGCGTGCTTTTTTTTTGCTCGGCACACAGCCTCACATTGTATATGTTTTACTTTCCCCCGCGACTGGATATGTTCACGTTGTTTGCCGGCCTTTATAACCAAATATGGAGACTGTAAGGTTAGACAGAAAAACATTGGGATATTTAAAAATGAAAACTACAGTTATTGTTAAATTTAAATATAATAAAAAAAAAATAAAAAACATACTCATAAAAGTAAACAATCATACATAAAAAAATAATACACATTTAGGAAGTTAATAACCTAATTTTCAGTAAGTAATTTTGAAATATTACGAATATCTATTTTGTGTGATTTTACAATTTTTGCGAGTATTCTGCGAACTTTTTTTCTGTAAGTATCCATAATAATACATATTGTGTTTTAGAGATATTCTACTATGAGTTGTGTAATTCATGGTTGCAGAATTATTTGCAATCCAACATCTTGTGTGAAATTCCATAGGTAAGTTGATTGTAAACAAAGTTGTGTAGATATTTATAGCAAAAGTAATAAACACGTGGATGTTTTACAAATTACAATACCAAATAAATTCTTGTTTGAGAGCCATGGAATCAAAAATTAACGCTACATTCTGCGGGTAAGGTTTCGTCCTTAAATTTATTTTTAATATTCTAAAACTTCTGTGAAGAAGCCAACAAAAGAATTAAAGTTTGCTAAAGATCACCATAATGTGCTCTCTTTCGGCAAATATATCTTTGAATTTATAAAACAAAAATGTTTTCGGCGACTAAAAGTGTAATGTTAAAGCAAAAGTCTTTATGTCATCACTATATGTAATTTTACTTTGCTTGCTACTTGGAATATACTTTTAAAAAAAATCTCAAATATTAGCAAAATTTCACTGCAAAATATTTTCAATTTCAGACTGTATAATCATGAACAACTTTAATAAGAAATAACTTGTAATTAATTTTCTTCTTTTATCTCTTCATCTTCTGCTGCAATACTTTCTTTTATTTCTTTAAACTTATTTCACTGGATGTCTTCACATTAACTGATATATTGAAATCTTTCAAGTCTTGACGTTTCAATGGTGGTTCATATTCATTTCGCTGACATGTAATGTAAAAAGTAAATATCAATCAATAATAATATATTTAAGTACCTATACATTTTAGACAGAGGCAGAGGTGCCATTTAGTACACTCAGATATCACCCAATGTACCGCCGTTATAAAATTTGGTGGGTCGCAAGCTTAATGCCCTATCTTACTAATCTTATTATATTATAAAGGCGAAAGTTTGTAAGAATGTCTGGATGTATGGATGTTTTTTTCATGCAAAAACTACTGAACGGATTTCGATGAAATATGGCACACGGGTAGATCATGTCCTGGATTAGCACATAGGCTACTTTTCATCCCAGTAAAATATAAACAGTGACTTTTATCCCGGAAAAACACATTCACGCGGGCGGAGCCGCGGGCAAAAGCTAGTAAATAATAAAGTCTAAGTGGATCATAATTATACCAGTGAAATGATAAAAAATAATATACTTACAGGATGGGTTTCTGGTAATAAATAATTATTTTTGACATCTACTGCCATATTCCCAGAAGTAGAAGACACATTATCACATTCAGAATCATAATCTTCTGTCTTTAAACGTTGACTAGTAATTCTTGCAGACATCAAATTGACCTTTTAATGGTATTTATATTTAACCACGTTTTTGCTTATCTAGATCTTTAAGAAATCTGTAAAGAGAAATACAAACTCGATTTTATTTTAAATAAAAGTTTCAATAAATCAATGCTGGATACACTGAGAACTCGATTGTAACTGTTGATCCTCAGTTTTTATTTACGATGATTTTTTAAAGATTAATAAGCTTTATAATATTCATTAGTAAGGCGGCTAGTATTACAAATACTCTAGCACCATTGTCAAACCGGTCCACCAAAGCTTACACCATGGTCACCCTAGCCTCTTGTTTACTTACACTATTTACAATACAAAAAATCACATTTAACATTACGTTAATATGAAAAAAGTAGTCATATATAAAGCAAATCACATTAAGCGAGGTTTTTCTACAGTTCATTTATAAAATATTCCCGTATTTTATTACGATTCGTATAAATATTGATAAAATTATAATATGTACACAATATTGATGACAATGAACTTACCTGTAGAATTTCACACTAAATGATGGATACCAAATATTTCTGCAACCGTGAACTACACAATTCACATTAAAATATCACTAAAACACACTTATTATTGTAGATAATTACGGAGAAAATTTCGAAGTGAACATTTATTTGACAACTATATTGACATCGAACTTAACGTTTTATAACAGTGTTGCCGAAGTATGTATTCGCAATTACCAATTAAATGAGGAAATTTTTTAAACTAAAATGTTAATAAGGATAAAAAACCTTAAGGATATCTTATTCAACAAGAATAATTCTGAAATGAAAATAGTACTTATATCATTATATAAGATATGTTGGAAATATTTATATATACATGATTGAGACGACAATAACGGTATTGATATTTTTTTATGGGTAGGGAAATAATCCGTAAGCTTTGGCAACATAGATTAAAGAGTGAGTGAGATAGAATACAACACAAAAGGTAATTTTTTTGTCTTCACAAAAATGTGTGTACCGCTCTCTCCATTAGATAATATTATAAACTTCTTGGTCATCGCATTAATACCACAAATGAGTCATTGTATGTCATAGTTGTCTGTAGTCGTCAATGGGTTTTTTAATACATCAATGTCGTCAATAGATGTTCAAGCCAATGCACACTTTGGGTAAATGGAATCTATTGAAGTGAGATCAAAGAAACATGAAAGTCGCATGATTTTAGTTTTGTTGCATGCAGCTTTTGCGTTTGTGTTTACAATGTTGAACAGTTTTTTTCTTTTTATTTAGATACATTTTACGTAGGGAGGTACTGTTTTGTGATATAATCATCATCACGTTTTACAATTTCTGTTGCAAATGGTTACAATAGTTGTATCTACATCTTACTAAGATTATAAATGTACATACATACATATACATATACACTCACGCCTGTTATCCCCGAAGGGGTAGGCAGAGGCGCAACTAGTGCACCCACTTTTCGGCATTATTCCGTCCCATGATGTGATAGGGGGCGAGCCTATCGCCATATCGGTCACAAATTCTAGACTCCGAGCTGATACTGAATAGAAAAATTCAATATCACTTTGCCCGACCCGGGGATCGAACCCGAGACCTCAGCTTTGCAGTCGTACTGTAATACAACTACGCCACCGAGGCAGTCAGATTATAAATGTGAAAATTGGTAAAGGTGTTTGTTCGCAATAAACGCAGTATTTGGATGAAATTTAGTATACGAATAGATCGTGCCCTGAATCAACACATAGATTTACGTTTTATTCCCAGTAAATACACGGTAGGACTATTATTTCGAAGATATTTCAAGCGGATATCTGTACAGCTGCAAGCAACATCTAGGGTAAAATTATGATCATTTATTCATAAATTAAAATATTAATCAAACAGCTCTACATAATATTTTACACAACAAGGATTAATGAAGACGTTTTTTTTTATATTTAACTCGAATTTTCAATAAAACATTTGCAACTATTTGAATCACGCCGCGCCGTCTGGAGCTAGATTAGACAGCTGTTTGAATGGAACACATTTCATTGAATAAAATCATAATATGGAATCCAAACGAAAACTATTTTTAATTTAGGTCTCATAGTCTAATTCACAATACTCGAACATTTCGTGCAATTAGTACAAAACAGCCAATACTAGATGATGGAAAATTGTGAACATTTCGCCCCCGATAAATCACAAATCGCTGTTGCAAATACACATTACACACATACATACTTGTTAGGTGTATGATCTTTATCACGAATTAAAGATAGAATGGATAGAGTTTAGCATCAATTTACTAAGAAAACCAGTGTCGCCAAACTCACACATGCGTATATTCACATACTATCATCTTTTCATTATGATTGGCCAAAATCAGCAATAAACATGAAACGTATAATACAAAATCATTTGCATTAAATTTAACCTTAATGCCATTGCATAAACTTCATATTTTAAATATTCACATAAATTCATACGATATTATTCCATCAGCCTGAATTTTGATTTTAATTCGATTTCATTCTGCTACTCCACGCTAGATAGCATATAATGGCGATGGCATTCATAAGATCTCTATGGCTGTCGTTTTAAGAAAAGTTATTGATTGACACCCAGTACGCTAAGCATGCGTTAATAGTGTCGCACCCATATGATACCTTTTTGTAAACCTATCGATGTTTTTTATTTCATGACTAAAAATTATAAATAACATTAATTAATGAAATTTACTTATTACAAAAATATATAATATTATTTTGATAAGCGCCGGAAAAGATGTTGGAAATATATTCAATAAAATTTTCACTCAGTAAATTAAAAATTAATTAGGAAGTTTTACCACATATTTTCGTCGGATATACCACAGAGCCTGAAGACGAAAGTTTTCAACCAGTGCATCCTCCCAGTAATGAAGTACGGAGCCGAGATGTGGACACTGACTGTGGGGCTAATCCATAAGCTTAAAGTAGCTCAACGTGCTATGGAAAGAGCTATGCTCGGAGTCTCTCTGAAGGACAAAATTCGGAACGAACCAAAGTGACTGACATAGCTCTGAGAGTTAGTAGGTTAAAGTGGCAATGGGCTGACCACATATGAAGCAGAACAGATAACCGCTGGAGTAAGCGTGTTCTGGAGTGGAGACCGCGCCTTGGTAAACGTAGCTTGGGACGCCCTCTAGCCAGATGGTGGGATGACTTGTACAAGAGGGCCGGCAGCAACTAGATGCATAAAGCAGCAGACCGGGCTCTGTGGCGTACCTTGGGAGAGGCCTATGTCCAGCAGTGGACTGCCACAGGCTGATGATGATGATGATGATGAAATTAAAATTTATTTTTAGGTATAGAGTTCAAATTCTTAATTTAAAATTTCAATTCTGCAAACATGTATGTTAAATTACATAATATATTACCTACACAGTATTACAGTATAGCTAGTTTGCAATAAATTATAATGAGTATTTATACATATTATAGTAATTTCACTGCCGGAGTTAAATAGAGTAAAGTTTAAGGAAAATGTCAACCGGTAATAATACCAGCCCTGTATTATATACTGCTCATTGCTGAGCACGGGCCTCCTCTACTCTTGAGAGGATTTAAGACCTTAGTCCACCACGCTGGCCTAGTGCGGGTTGGCAGACTTCACACACCCTCGAAATTCTTATGGAGGATTCTCAGGTTAGCAGGTTTCCTCACGATGTTTTCCTTCACCGTTAAAGTGAACGATAATGGATAAATAATACACACGTAACTTTGAAAAGTCAGAGGTGTGTGCCTTGGGTTTCGAACCTCCGGACATTGTCTCGGCAGACCGTTCCATTCCCAACTAGGCTATCGTCCACTGTCAACCAGTAAGGGAAGAAAATATTTTTTAACGGTTGACACAATTATGCCGGCCTAGCAGGCCGGACAAAAGACATTGAAGTTTGTTCAACAGTTTAATAGCACAATTACGAACTTCTTAACCTTTTGTTACGGGCTGAGATAGAAGAAATCACTAAGCAATGGTTTCGCAAGCCAGCAGTCAGCACGCGTGCTTCACCTCAGGAAGTGTGAGGATGAGCAAAGGTTAAACTTGTATTCAGTTAAACTTTTTATATTTTTCTGTATAACATCGTTAGCTATATATGTATCTGCTACTATAACAGTAGGTTAAATAAAACAATACACACCTTTGAAATTGATATTATATTTATTTACTTATCGGCTAAACTTAGCTCAAGACAGAAATACAACAAAACCGGGTTCCGGCTAATAAGGTAAGTTCTCCCACCTTACCTTATTACCCGGAACCCGGTTTTGTTACATACTTTTTCGTAATTTAAATACTTTTGTTGTTTAATTTTGAAAAATACCAATAGAAGTGTGTCGTCGATCCTCCAATGCAGAGTCAGGAATCACTGAGGCTTCGTGCATCTGGGGAAGATAGCCTACTCTCTGGTGATGCAGGCAGTTTTAACTCTACCCGCGATAGACAAAGTGAATGAAAATTGTATGTAAAAGAAAACCGCCTGAGGTAAAACTCCCGGGAATGAATAGAGAATCCGCAAAATCGGCACGCTGGCGAGTATTCTCCTGTCAACTTCCGCGGAGGATTCCTGATATGTTCATCGTGCACTAGAACAAAACGCTCTTCGCCGTCACGTGGTCATTGATACGTATAGGACGGCTAAGCGGCTACAGGTACAGCTGATCATGGCGAACACTCCGCGGGGCCCTTGACCAAGCCTTCGTAATTTATGGGCACATACGAGCCGGCGACGAAATTACGTGCTCACACGCTTGGTGCTGCCGCTCAAGAGGTCGAAGAGATGTCGTTCACCGGTAGGGTTGCAATCCCAACCAGAGATGAACTGAAATTGATATAACCAAAATTAGAACCAGACCACTCACAATTCTCAAATTTACGTTTTAAATCAAAGTAATTTTATTACAAATACTGCATACGCAATCATAGTTTTTAATACGTATGTAGCATTCATTATTGTATATGTCGGAGCGGCGGGTATTTTGAAATAATAATCGTGCAAAAAACTAGTCGAGATGTCAAATCGTTGGTATAAATAGGGTGCCGCGCATTTTAAAAAGCAGTCTCTTGTGAGACTCCCAACTGTTCGGAGCTCCAAAAATAAGTTTGGAACATCCAGAAATAAAGGACGCAGAACAATTTGGAATTTTACTCTCACATCATGGGTTATGATGATGAGGTGGAACCCTGTGACGTCGGCAGAGCTGACGTCACCTCTTTTTAAAAGAGTTCTAGACATTCTCCTTCATCATAACAAACAAAACAAGCAGTTGGAAAACTGACAACACTACTCGCACTTGTTTTACAACACTCGACTTGTAGGCCAAGGTACACAACCATACAGTCTTCAATCCGTTCATGTTTTACTAAAATAATTAGAGTATGGGGTTTGAAAATTTTTATGTTACAACATAGCGCTTTAGTGAAAAATTAATAATTATCGATAACATTTTATCGACCATGCATGCACTAATTGAGTAGCGGTGACACTGTGATTTGGTGACAAATCATTCTAGAACAACTGATTTTCGTTTTCGAAAATTAACCATATGATGAAAGAAATAAGAAACACTTTAAATTGTAATTTTTGTGCCATATTTGACATAGAAAATCAATATACATTTTTCAGCTAAATAGCAATAAACCAGAAAATATTACTTACCGACGGTATGAAATACCTCTGTGGGACACATTTTTGCTATAGCTATGATTCCTGCATTCCAGAATAGCACAATAAGGCATTTTAATATTTTTAACTATTTTTTCTAGTTATTAAAGCTTTGACAATGCGCAATGACGACTGAGACCGCTCAAACGGGAGTTAGTGCTGCCTAGCTAACTAGAGGATGAAAGGTTACGCCCACATTATAGTTCTATCTCTATCTCTGTTCTGTGATCTTTATCAATCACAATGTCCGTATCTGAACATATAAGCGTCGGATAGTACGAAATAACTAGTTAGTGGGAATGACACTTGTGAGTATTTAAGTGGGCACATACGATGCGATTTGGTACAACCGAACCATTAAAACGGTATGCCATCGAACCATATCGCATCGTGTGGGGCACGGTTCGATGGACATTATTATTATTATTGTTGGTACGATACGATACGATACTGGTTCGATGGCTTGTCCATCAAACTTGGTTGCATACAACTGAACGTCGCATGGTACGGTTCGATCGTGTGGCGTGAAGACTGTACCGCGTGACGAATTGGTCGCATGATACCAAATCACATCGTATGTGGATACTATAAATAAGGTGCCTTGCGATTGAAGTGACGCAGTCTTAGTAGTTCAGTTCGGATCATTGTTTATCTCGCCACAGAGCGAGACCAGTCTAGTGCAGTGTTAACTTAACTGATTGGTGGTCACTTTGATAGTTTTTGATTAGTTTTCAAGGTAGTAAGTAACAAGTGGGTTTCTAGTGGGCCCTGACATAGTAATTGTGTACTGAACATTCAACTACGTAATGAATGGCCGATAAACCGGGAGTTGAAGAGGTTACGTTCTTTGTGTTTTATTAAGTATGCCCACGTATACCTATGTCGGTAGTTACCACGACATACCGTACACGTGTACCCGCAGCTTCGGTGGTATTCAATGTGAACAGATGTAATCAGTACACTCGGAACATAACAATAACATACAATACACTTTGATGTTACGCTCAATCTGGCAGAATGATAAGCAATTAATTTTGATTGATGAACGAGTCATTGACTGTTGTTATTGGATGACCCGTCATGATGTCTAAGTATGTGTCATTAGATAATCAAATTGCAAAAGCTAACCCTTATGCTTGGATCACGCGAAGATTAATTCAAATGTGCTATTTTTTATCCAAATAGAAAGATATTATTGGAAAATTACTTTTGACAAATATGTACCCTAATGCATGGCTATCAAAATGGCATTACTCGCTAAAGCCCGAATAAATCAGAGCATGGTTCTAGATAAAAATAAAATATGATAAGAGTCAATACTTGGTCCGCTCAATCAAAATATCTTTCTAAGATCAAAGATTAAATAGTTTCACGCACAGTATAAGTCACAAATATAATTTTATGGAATTTTAAAATTTTACGTAGTATTCAATTAACCTCGGTATCGAACCCTGGACGTTACTGGATTAATTGCTTAAGTAATCTTCACGCAACTACAGATGCGATTCACACATTTTACACACAACATAATATGTCTTATATTTCACTCGCATATTACATTAATATACTTGTTGAAAAAATTCTATATGGACTCAAATAAAATTTTCAAAAGCATTCCCTTATATGTATAGATTTTCTGTGCACGATTCATAAAACTGAACAGGTACTGGTGCGCTTACCTGTTAATGCATCGCGTCTCTAAAGCTGTTGCGCTGGTCCCAAATCTTATAAATACCTACCTATTTTATTTGGTATTACACTACAATGTTATAATTGTTACATATCTTTCCCGACGTCCTATCATAAAAATAGCTTTTGTAACACATCATATAAAAAATAAGTCCATCACATTCGCCAAGAGATGGCGAAACATGACCTGAGTCGGAAAAGTTAAGACCACAAGACTTTTATATAGTTGATAATTAATCCATACGTATTCCATTATAGATTAATTGACGTTTCTGGCTTCCGATCGTAGCTTCCACTGCGTGGGACTATTTTTGGGACCAACGATTTTAAGTGATAGCGCTTCCACGCTGTCGGACGCATCACCTGTAGTAGGCTATTCACAGTCACTGTAAATATAAAATAAAAATCTTGGAACCCCGAGACTGTGTTTGCTGTCATCTACAATACAATCCTCATCTCCGTTACATCTGGCAACCATCGTGGGGACAAATCAAAACCCCCGAAACCCTACATCTCGTTATACTTTTAATTTTTATCATAAATTCTTTGGTGAACTGAAAGGACGCAAATAGTTATTTTCTAGTTTAAACGAACATAGGTTCCCTAAGGTTAGATAACCTATGTCTAGACTAGAAAATAGCTATTTAAGCTCTCTCCACTATTCATAATCATCCACGTCTGAATCAGGAGTGCGTTGCCCTTAAAGAAATAAACAAAAGGAAGCGGAGAGGACATTTGGGCCTCTGGAAATATTATGGCATGCTTATACAAAACGCACCTGCAAGTTGGCGCTTCAAATTGTTTTTCTCTCAGACGTTCGTACTATCCCAGTCAATCGGTCTCATTAGACGGGTGAAAGGCTTATTGAGTTACGCGACATATCTTTTTTACTATTTAAAAAAAAACAGAATATTTGCTGACTATATTACGTACTAGCTTTTGCCCGCGGCTCCGCCCGCGTAAATGAGTTTTCCCGGGATAAAAGTCCCGCTTTATATTGTCCCGAGATAAAAAGTAGCCTTTGTGTTAATCCAGAACAAACATGATCTACCCGTGTGCCAAATTTCATCGAAATCCGTTCAGTAGTTTTTGCGTGAAAGAGTAACAAACATCCATACATCCAAACATCCATACATTCTTACAAACTTTCGCCTTTATAATATTAGTAGGATAAAACTGAATGTTGCAAACACTCGTAAATTAAGATCTACAACGTGCCTCTGCTGATTTACAAGAATTCCCGTCATATAAAATGGTTATTCGTTTTTTAAATAGACATGGCAAAGTTACTTCTTTGGCGATAGTAAATGTTGTGGCGTCCAGAAGAGTATCGAATGATAAGAGATATGACGGTATAATGACTGTACGTAGTCTCCATTGCAGAACTTCCGTGGGCCAAAATGGGTTTTGCACCTTGTGTTTGATTGCTGTCCAGACCAATACAATACCCTAGCACAAAGAGTTGTTAATTCTTAATAACCTGTGTAAAGCCTTAATAAATGTATTAATTAAGGGCCAATTTCCCAAGTTTCAAGTAAATTTTATTTCCCAGGTATTGTATTAAACAGATAATGAGCGTAGTACTCACTTTAGATTTTAAGCTTACGAGTAGGATTTATCAGCCAGCGGTGAAATTGGCCCTCATACTTTTTAACCCGAATAAAGTTTTTTGAATTTCGAATAGAAATAGAAACGTAACGATACGCATGTTACGTTCAGCAGTGTGCCAGTATCTTTTCAAGCTTGGCATTTTTTTCACTGGCAACCACAAAAGCGGTGGCTCGTTACTGGCACGGGTAAAATGGTCAATTGGCGGTATCACTATGAATCTATTTTATTACGAGTACCGTGTCCTACTACTACTCTGTATTGCTAGAGCTACACTAATGTCTAATGATATTTGCTAACGAATAATGATGGTCGTAGAAATCAAGATTTTCTGCTATAGTTAGACAATTATTATCACAAGCTTTTACTGCCTGTGTGCCGTAGTTGTATTACGGTACGACTGCAAAGCTGAGGTCTCGGGTTCGATCCCCGGGTCGGGCAAAGTGCTGTTGTGCTTTTCTATTCAATGTCAGCCTAAAGTATGGAGTTTGTGCCCGATGTGGCCATAGGCTCCCCCCTATCACATCATGGGACGGAATTCGCACGGCGAAAAGTGGTTGCACTAGTTGCCTACTCCTTAGGGGATAATAGGCGTGAGTGAGTGCGTGTAACATATTATACAACATGTTTCATTTACTGACTAAACATCAACCTGGATAACGAAAATTGAAAATTAACACAAAATTCGCGCAAACTAAACACAATGGCTGTGACGTAACTGAGCAAAATGTCAAAACGATTAACATCAGAGGACGGAGGCCAAAAATAGAGCGCTGTAGAGAATACTCTTGTTTCCCATCCCAAACCCATCTGTTAATGTTGCCTGTTGATGAGTTACGCTTACAAAAGTTAGGTGAACGACTAAATTCTGACGTAGACTAAATACTTTTGCCGAGTATATTGCCCACATGGAATTTTCTAAATAAATGTGTATTTAGAGCTAAAAATCTCCTTGTATTTTGTACTACTTAGAGCCGATTTCACTGCTTGCTGATAAATGCTAGTCTAATATATGTATAAGCCGACTAAATACAAAAGACACTTAAGTCTATGCTCCTAAATAAATGGTAATAACATAAGTATTATCTACATTAATTGTTTAATACGATAACAGTGAAATAAAATTTACTTACTTTTGAAACGGGCCCTTAGAGTTTTTGATCAAAGATCACTATAATTCTTTAGTGACTCATAAAGTTGCCTTTATGTTAAGTTATGATCTTTAACATACGAGAAATATTTACTGGAAGTTGGCGGTGTGATACCCCCGTGCCTCGGAAAGCACGTAAAGCCGTTGGTCCTGCGCCTGATCTCTCTCCGGTCACGTCGGATTGCTGTTTCACCGGACTAAGAGTATTGCGCACACACTTGTGCACTGGAGAATGTGGGACTCTTCGTGATGAACTCTTTCTTTCAGAAGCCACCTCACAGGATATGGACCTGATTAAGCCGGGACGGTTCAACAAAGAACGAGATGGATTTCATCTTGACTACGAAAAGACGGATGTTCGATAATGTCTCCTTGAAAGCAAAGTCAACCGAATTTGGACGAGTCTCTGCCGTTGACTACCGAAATTCAAACATTGCCAACGTTGAACGATAGATTGAAATGAATCTACAAAATAAACTACGACTGAACGACCAGACAGACAGGGTTTCATGTTTTTTTTATGCTACTTGGTGTTTTGAGAGACAGCGCGCGTAAAGGGTAAGTTTTATTGGGTATTTGTCAGGCATTCACTGATTTTGAAAAGAGCAACCCTAGAGATTCTTGCTCGATCTTATCGGATAGAAACTGCTTTCCGAACTGGTGGTAGAGTAAACATTTACAGAATCTAAGTAATGTTTAACATTTCATGATATGAAAAATTAATTTCACTTCATTAAAAGTACCTTATTATATGTTTATCTAGATCTATCTGTGTACCAAACTTCACCTAAATGTATTCAGCTTTTGCGTTTACTTTCAACATCTTCAAACAGCATTCATATTATACACAACTAAATGGATTTGGATAAAATTTGGCACACGGGTAGACCATGTCCTGGATTAACACATAGGCTACTTTTAACCCGATAATTTTCCATTGGAAAATCATAGATGTTTTTAATCTGATTTTTTGTAGATGGCGATGGCGTTGTACAATTTTTTAGGGACTGTAGAAGGAAAAGCCCTTCACGCTGGCGAAGCCGCGAGCAAGATCTAGTATCTGAATATATTTAACTGAACTTATACATACATGTGCATACTTATACATCCTGTTACATCAATTATAAATAAGCACTAAGAAAATACAAAATTTACTTCGGATAATCGTAACCTATATTAACAGGTAGGATCATGAAGAACATACTGCTAACCTTTTCTAACTTTCTTCTCTGAAAATATTCTAGAAAAAATAAAAATAACAAGCAAAACCATTTCTCAAGACATAAATAAAACAGCACGCGGAGAGCGCATTAAAAATAAAATGCGGCCTGGCTTTAAAATCTATCGCATTTTCACGTCGGTAGGTCGACAGTAAAAAGCTCAGCGAAGCTCACTAACAAGCTGTGAGCTTTTACCTCCACGACACGACATGCGTATCATAGATAACTTATCAGAGAATGACAACTTCACAATTGATAGTGTTTAACAGCTTTACTGATGTGTTGCGTCAGCGGAAAATAATTTTGGCCAGTGCTTTAGATAAGAAGTCAATTAGTGTTTATCTGTTATCGGTAATACCGGGGATTTTTGAGAGATTGTCATAAGTGCGAACATGGTCAGTGATTTTTTGGCTTTTAGAAGTATTCACTCAGCAGTTACGTTACCAGATGAATGTTATTTTGTCAGCTGTTTATAAAATTATAAGACTTTCTGCACCATGTCTGAAAAAACGTGTTATATTGACGCCGTATTATACTGAAATAAGAGCAGGTTGAAGAATTCAATAAATAAAATGTTTCTTCTAAGTGGATCGACCTTTATTGTTATGTATTTATTAACAATAAAAATATCTTTTGTGACACCCATATTCTGTGAAAGTTCAAGGTACCCACTATCACAGTTAAAAATACTCCTTTAAGAGTTATTAGTTTTACTGGTCTCTGATATGTAAGAGTCCGTCTGGGTGGGTACCACCGCAATGATTATTTCTACCGCCAATCAGCAGTGTGCAAGTACTGTTGTGTTTCGGTTTGAAGGACATTGTAGCCAATTTAACTACTGGACATAATGAGACTTAACATCTTATGTCTCAGGATGACGAGCGCAGTGGCATGCCACACACTACTTTGTCGCTCAAGGCGTTGGATGGTGTTGCTACTGTTTGTGGGTCGTCGTATCGCTTACCATCAGGTGAACTACATGCTTCTCTCGTCATTCAATGCTATAATTATTTTTTTTAAAAGCGAAGAGAAGTATTGAAACGGTTCGGTTAACACCTTTGGTCAGGGAACTCTAAAAATCTAACTAAACAGCTAGAAAGAATATAAAACTAGGAAAGTTCATCAGACTTTTTATGGGCTGGTATGGGGCTAACGTTAAGAGTAATTTTGTAGTATCAGCTCGCTGCAGTCGTTATATCCTCATTTGTTATCACCACCCCAGTTATCAAGGAAGAAGATATTTTAATGAAAGCTGTCATTAAAATGTTTTACTTTTGTACTGTTAAATCAAGACATTTTTAACCATCGCTGTAGATAGTATGTAACTTGTGTAACTAATAACATAATAGTCGAGACATGTATTTCACTAGCTTTTGCCCGCGGCTCCGCCCGCGTTAAGGAGTTTTTCCGGGATAAAAGTCCCGCTTTATATTTACCCAGGATAAAAAGTAGCCTATGTATTAATCCAGGACATGATCGACTCGTGTGCAAAATTTTATCGAAATCCTTTCAGTAGTTTTTTCGTGAAAGAGTAACAAACATTCATACATACCTTCAAGCTTTCGCGTTTATAATATTAGTAGGATAAATTAAAATTCGAGTTAAAACGCATACTAGTAATGTTGCCATTAAAATAACTTCAACGGAATCTATTTGCGGCCAAAGGCTAGTTTCACTCGTGCAACAAAACCGCATTAAGTTAAAATGTTATTTTATTACAAAACTAATACTTAATATTATAAAGCTCAAGAGTTTGTTTGTTTGTTTGTTTGAACGCGCTAATCTCAGGAACTACGGAACCGATGTTGAAAATTCTTTCACTAATAGTAAGCTACATAACTCCTGAGTGCTATAGGCTACTTTTTATCCCGGGAAAATATTTTTGTCCCGGAAAAACTTTTTCACGCGGGCGGAGCCGCGAGCACTACTATTACAAAATAATTTTAATTTCTCGTACAAACGACATACGCGCGTGGTCATCCGTATTACAACTACGCTCGCAGCGCTAAGAGTATAGAAGTACAAAAACCGCAAAACATTTCATGATAATTAATGGATGCTTTATGAATATGGCACAAATGGATTGGTTGCCATGTAAGCCATTGAGGCGTGTGATACATGAAATTACTAGTAAAGTATCAAAACAAATGAGAATTATAATCAACTAGCTTTTGCATTCGGCTCGACCCTTGTAAAAGTTTTTCCGGGTTAAATGCCCCGATATATATTTTTCTGGAATAAAAAGTAGCCTATGGCCTATTCCAAACTATAATCTATCTCAATGCCTTACATTCACATCTGTTCAGCCGTTCTGGTGTGATGAGTAATAAACATCCAGTATATGTCATCAAAGCTACATATTATTCAAAACAAATAATGTTTGGTAAGTGATGATTATAAAACCTTTTTCTTTCGTCGGGGGCTAACAATAGCTTCTACCATTCGAAAAAAATATTTAGTTTAAAAGTATAATCGCTTGTATCTTTCTACTAATAATTTAAGTATCTAAATCATATTAAGCCGATATGCGTAAGGTTTCTGGCAAAAACTGGATGCAACAAATCGAAGACATGGAAAAATGACGAGTACGTATTGGAGGATACCTGTGCCCAGCACTGGTCTACCAAAGGCCGTTGATGATGATAGAAACACTAGCTTTTCATGTAGAAGAGCGGTATTTAGTCGACATAATCTGTGCTGCTCGTAAAATCAACTTATACACTGAATTGAGACACTTCAAATTGAAAGCCGTAATGCGCACTGTTAATAAACACGGCAAATAAGGGTTATTGAGATTTATCAGACTGCCTCGGTGGCGTAGTTGTATTACACTACGACTGCAATGCTTAGGTCTCGGGTTTGATCCCCGGGTCGGGCAAAGTGATATTGAGTGTTTCTATTCAGTATAAGCCGGACTCTGGTATTTGTGCCCGATATGGCGCTAGGATCGCCCCCTATCACGTCATGGGACGGAATATGCACGGCGAAGTGGGTGCACTAGTTGCGCCTCTGCCTACCCCTTCGGAAATAAAATGAGTGTAAGTGAGTGTGTGTATTTTTATTCATAGTTCTGTTTTTGTCAACTCGTAATGGATAAGTGACAACACGGGTTTTAAATGTGTGTAGCGCTAAACATAAAATTACCTGTTGCTAGACCGAGCAGCATAAGCTCTGTTCTGCCGTTTGGCATTAAGAATATTATTAGCCAGATGACTAACAACGCATGTTGATTTGCTTTTAAAACACCAACTTCGTATAGTTTCTGGTATAAAAAGTATTCCAGTTCCACTAACTGCTCGCATTTAGCGAAAGTTTTACATATCTTCCGAAGCGTATTCGAATAGGTACCACGTCAATTAACAGTTCAGTTTGAACCAAGAACGCTTGGAAGTTGATGCTCAAAGAACAGAAGTTGGCAAACACAGGTTGTTTAGAAGTAAAACATATCCAATTAATATTGGATCAAGACGTTTTTACTGTAAAATATGAGTGAAATATCAGGAGTACGTAAAGAAAACTATAATATGTGTAACATATAACTTGATCCTATATGAATGAATAAAAACATATATGATATTTTAATAATATAATAATTTTGTATACATAATCAAACAATACACAGTATCATAGTAATATTTTGGTATGGTACTTATGGTAAGAATGAAAATAATTATGAAACATACAAAGTAGGTACAATCAACAATCCTACTTTCGACTGTTGCTTTTTCAATGTTTCCATAAAAATATAAAAGCAATACACAGTATCCATAATAATATTTTGGTATGGTACTTAAGGCAAGAAAAAAAACAAAACTCGCCATAGTAGCTTGTTTCAGCTTTCGCGTTTCGAGATGAGCCGAACTGCATAATTGTAATAAGTGGCGACGCAACTTATTCCGTTACGAGGACCAAATATTTGGACTGCACTACATTAAGTACAGTGGCGATCTAAAATAAGATCAATTTCAACAATTATACTCTATATAATTGAACTGCATAATATTCTGTTACGCTTACCTCAATTCGATCATTCTATAGTGACGTAAGCGATGTTGTTAATACATCCACTGCAATAATAGCGAATTCCAATACATGATAGATGTTGAGTGATGCACAATTTCATCTTACTCTACTTGCAAGAGCTTTATGGCAAATTGAGTTATTTCTGGGTGTACGTCAAGCAATATTGAGACTGAGGTACTGCTGTGGTATGTCAGTACGTGTAGTTTATCAAGGAATACCGCAGTCGTGTTGTTTACATTCTGAGAATAGCACATTCAATAGAAGATAGAACGGCCACGTGAGTATTGAAATCCGCCGTATGTTTCTATTTAAAATCTATCGATGGCTTAGGTAGGAAATAAGTATAAGTACTTACAAATTCAAAAGTATACGACATTATTAGGTCCATAAAAATTTAAAAGTACAGACATAAGGCCCGGACAAGAACAAGAAAAATTAATAAAACACACCAATTGCGGGCTGTCATGTTTGAGTTTATTAAAGATGTTAACGAGATGGACCCTTCATAACAAATTTAAATATACCGTTAAAATATAACGTACTAGCTTTTGCCAGCGGCTCCGCCCGCGTTTAAAAGTTTTTCCGGGATAAAAGTCCCGCTTTATGTTTTCCCGGGATAAAAAGTAGCCTATGTGTTAATCCAGAACATGATCTACCCGTGTACCAAATTTCATCGAAATCCGTTCAGTAGTTTTTGCGTGAAAGAGGAACAAACATCCATACATCCAAACATCCATACATTCTTACAAACTTTGGCCTTTATAATATTAGTAGGATTATTTTAGCTGACACTAATTAACAATTATAGTGATCACAGAAAAATAATATTGCTTGAGAAAAAAAAATCTTGGACCAGATTGTTTCAGCTGGAAATTCCATCATCCATAAACATTTTCGGTTCATCGTAACTTGTAAATGTATTGTTTAATAGAATAAGTGCCTCATAAATACTCTTAGTGCGTTATTCTGTACCCCATTTGTAATTGAAGGATTACTGTTTATCCTTGTTCTGTCCTTGTTCGTTTATTTAATTTTGCTTCTCTGATTGGATTCGCTACGGTATCGGAGTCATCTTAGTTTTCCCCAGAAACCGTCACGCCAGTACTCTCTGTATCAGTAGTAACATAAAATATATTATGGAACTTGCAAACAGTGGAAGGGAATGTCTGCATTATATTTTGCCGCAGGCCTTCTTAGTACATTAATTTCTGTGGGGCAGTAATACCTTTATTTTTGTTTTCGCGGAGAAAGTACATTAATTATAATAGTGCAGAGCATAGGTCTCACACTTAAAAATGTGCCATTTAATATAAAAGTAGATACCTTACATAAGAAAAACTATTTCTTATCGGAAATTATACCTAAATGCAATAGTCATACTGTAGTACTAACCACAGTCCACATCGAAAATAAAACCGGCGTAGTAGCAGCCTGTTGCATTTACACGTACAAGTAAGATTCCCAAAGGGTTACAAAAAACAATTTCCCGTCCCCTTATTTGAGAGTCCAGAATGATTTCTCTGATTTTATTTAAGAGCATAAGTGATCACTTATGAATATCATCAGGTGAACCAAATGCGTTTTTAAAGAACTTCAAAAAAATATGTCACGCATGCATAAATTAGCTTGTTGTCAGCCACATCAGTAGCTGACAACAAGATCGTGGACATTATGAAGAAAATTCCTGCCATTTCAGTTTTAAAAAAATGGGTTACCAGAGGATCAATGTATTTCCTTGAATTATACAATGTATTATACAAAATTTCAAATCGTCCATACGCGGTAAATTTGTTATTTCTTTTTTTTGCTTTGTGTGACGTACCCTTTTATTTTTGTGAAGTTTAAAAAAATTGGTTAAACATAAAGTGTTTAGGCGATTTGAAGTTTTGAATTTATTCAACTGCTTATTGGGCTGACTGTACCTACTTGCAAAAAAATAAGTTTGATACTATGTAGGTACCTACATGATATAAATGGTAAATGTACGTTTAGGTTTATATGACGTTCAATTTTAAAAGTATGTCTAAAAGTATAGAAAGTCCTCTGTGTACCCCAATCCATACAAACCTACTGTAATATACATACACACACGCACACACTCACGCCTGTTATCCCCGAAGGGGTAGGCAGAGGCGCAACTAGTGCACCCACTTTTCGCCGTTCGCCAGGCTGATACTGAATAGAAAACCTCAATATCACTATGCCCGACCCGGGAATCGAACCCGAGACCTCAGCTTTGCAGTCGTACTGTAATACAAATACGCCACCGAGGCAGTCTATAATAATATATACAAATACATACGCAATATACATAACATAATAATAACTTTATTAATATGAAACTACTCATTATTAATATCTAAGTTGCTTTTACATATCGATGCTGATCAAAATATTTAATTCCATGCTATTATGTAGGACATAAAACTGTGATTTCCTTTGCGTCGTCACCAAATGACCTATTGTTTTTAAACGTAAGTGCTTCATAAAGTCGTTAGCTATAAATTTTACTCCAAAATCAATATAAAAGTTTATGCTCATGAAATGAGCATCCAGCTATAAAAATAAGAGACTGAGCGATTGATGAAACTCATTTCACTTGATTTAGCTTTCGTAAAAAATATACCAAACATAAACATTTAACTAGAGCATAAGATTTTAGTAAAAAAATATGCACTCGAACGTGAATAAAAAACATTTCAGTCGAACTATGCAATATTTACTTAAACGAGTAAATATTATTGGTATAACCAGTTTTAAAACAACTTTATATTCACGCGAATAACGCCGTCGGCGAAATAAACTCTTGAACAATTTTTCCCTCTGCCTTTCATTTAAAAAAAAATACATACACAAAAAATCCATTCCGAAACACTGCAAAACTAGTTCACGTTAATCATAAACCGATGTTAAAACTTTTTATTACTGTTCCATATTTGAATATACCGCCAACAGAACGCGCGCGAACATGGCGGTTAGCGCGCCAACCTCACGTCAACAGGTCGCATCCCACACTGCTGTCTGGGCCGCCTTGATCCCGTCCCGTTCGCGCTGGCGCCAAAAATAATACTCTCAGAAGGACATTGGAGGTTTCCAATGACCCTGTTGGTATTGGAAAATGGCTTTCGCTGATACTCCATTGTTAGCTGCCATCTCATAGGCCCGCATTGATTTGTTATTATTCGGCTGGAGCAATCATTCACTATAAAGGATTCGTAAAAACCGATGAAAGGCTATTGTAAATTGACTTTATTGTTATAAGCCAACGGGTGTATTAAAGGACTACCTACATGGGTTGGCAAAAATAATTAAATTAACTTGTGTCGACACAATACCTACCCACGTGCGCGTTCCGAAATGTAGAGTTGAAAATTGAAATTGAATTATATTTTGGAATAATGTAAGATTTAATTATTATGGTAATAAAGAATTTGTTCAAAAAAAATTAAAATATCGCATGGGTAAAATCGTTTAATTAGACCTATTCACTTTATGTCCATACGGGTTATATTATATTCTTTAATGGATAAGTTTTAAGTGACGGTTGAAAAATCAGGCCGAAATAAAATTTAAATTGAAGAACATTTTTTATTATCAAAAAAGAAAACAAACTAATTACTAAACTCTTATATTGCGTTGAGAGAGAAACGATAGGGAACTTTTGGAAGTAAGCAAGCAAGAAACGTGAGTAATTAGATAAGTTGTTTAATGGAACTTGAGAAAAAACAAGTTTGAGCCTAAAATATGGCCGGATTGATAAACATTTACCGGTTATTAATTTTGTGTGATAAGAAATCTTTACGTTTAATTTAATGGCTTTTCCTTAGGATTGCATCTGATTAAGTGCAAATAAAGATTTTATTAAACTTCTGTAAAAAATTCTCAAATGTTTTGGAATATATCAACTTTTTAGTGTAGAACAAAATATAGCTTAGAATATAGATTAGAAATAAAACCAGTTCAGAGGACATATTCGTTTATCCCTCCAGACTCTATTTGTATAATTGTATTGTTACTGAACCTAATTAATATCAAGTTATGTATAATGTGACGTATATGAAAAAGAAATGTTCACCTGAGCCGCACAGGAAATATAGATACGTAGATCAAAAAGTGTTATGTGATAAACATAAAAAACTATGATACTACTAGTATTGTTAGCGGCTCCACCCGCGTGATAAAGTTTTTCCGGAACAAAAATATGTTTTTAGGATAAAAAGGAATCTATAGAACTCAAGATAATGTAGCTTCTTATATGTGAAAGAATTTTCAAAATCGGTTGAGCAGTTCCTGAGATTAGCGTGTTCAATTAAATAAACAAACTCTTTAGCTTTATATTATTACTAGCTTTTACTCGCGACTCCACCCGCGTTAAAAAGCTTTTCCGGGATAAACGTCCCGATTTAAATTTTCCCAGGATAAAATATAGCTTATGTGCTAATTCAGGATATGATCTACCCGTGAGCCAAATTCCATCGAAATCCGTTCAGTAATTTTTACGTGAAATAGTAACAAACATACATCCATACATAAATATATTCTTACAAACTTTCGCATTTATAATATTAGTAGGATAATTTCCCGGTATAAAAATCTTGAATAAACGAACGTCTATAGCAATATAACTCAAAGCTATCTTGAATTTGACCACTAATTTAAAATGCAAATATAATTATGTTCATATCCTGGGTAGGTACATAATATGCACAAACGAAAAGTCCCTCTTGTATCTCCAAAGGACACTGGAGTACAATGTTAGTGAACAGACGAGATAATAATTTTTGTAACGTTAAACGACCCTATTTGTTACAACAAATTCATATTAGTGGCAATTCAGTGACATGACGCATCGTGCTCGAAACTTTACTCTGATTATTTTCGCAGTGCGAATTCGGCTATCTATCTTTATGTTGTCATAGCGTTACTTTGACTAATTGTTTGAGTAATTAGTAGAACTACGGAGACTTGACCCTAGAGACTCCTTACATTAGAAACCTAAGAATGTATTGTAATGTTACTTTTAGGAGAAAAAGCTTTATTTTGATTGCTTTTAGTGGCATCCATTACTAGTATGATGATTGATGAGCTATAAATCTTGTTCCCTATTATGGCAATGTTTATTATAGACCGGGTTTGTCTGTGTGAGTTTCGACCGATAGCGTCATTAATTCGTAAAAAGAAATGATGCTGTGCATGCCAGGCAAGGCAATACGCCTTGTTCAACACATATCTCCATTTGTCATTAATCGGTCTAATACACATGGGGCGAGCCTAATCCAAATAGAAATCGGTCTACTCCTTATCCACCCAAAGGGCGATAGACTCCGGGCGGATTCAAAGTATCAGACCCGTATATCACTTTACCTGGCTTTCAGTTCTTAGTCTTTGTGATACAAGCAATTGGAAAAAGTTGTTTTTAAAGATACCTCCAAGAGTCTACGTGTTTTAAGGAAAAAGGAAAAAGGAACTCTTATAGGATCACTTTGTTGTGCGTCTGTCTGTTTGTCTGTCAAGACTTGTGTGACTGACTGTACTTATCCATGATGTCCTGTTTTGTTTTGTTTTAATTTAGGATGGGAATAGTGTAGTGGGTTACAATTTTATTATAACTAGTTACCCAAATATTTTGTTAAATTTATATGTATTTATTTTGTAACTGTTTCCTATTCCAATAAAAATAAAATAAAAAAAAGCCTCTTTATCTCAGAAACTCGAACCTCTTACTACAAATATCAAGTTGAAATTTATATCAAATGCTCAGGTCTACGGTCTCTTTCAGCTGTGAAAAAATCAAACCTGTAAGACAACGCGATCAAAAGATGTGACCGTTTATGTCGCATATTTTGCGATTTAGCAACGGAATCAAAACCTATAGGGAACTTCTCGTTGACTAAATAATTAAATTTAGCATAAAGCAAGGTCTTAAGCACACGTAAAGCAAAAAATCTGAAAACTGTAAATATGTAATTCAATAACAAACAAAAGCGAATTTGCAAGCATTTTAAATTTGATAAATTTATTAATTAGTTTTGGCGAACTATTGATCTTAGATACCTTACCTAAAAGTTGTCGGAACCCTCGGTACGCAAGCCCAACTCGCACTTGTCCGGTTTATTTTGTATGCATAAATATACTAATTTTATTATTACGCCTGGGATACGCAAGCTGTATAGATACGCACCTATTAACGTAACTATGTCACGCTATGTATGCTTGGACTGCTGCTTGATTTCACTAAACATATTAAGCATTAATCAACATATGAAGCGGCGATAGCCTAGTTGGGAATGGAACGTACTGCCGAGACGAATGTCCGCAGGTTCAAAACCCAAGACACACCTCTAACTTTTCTAAAAAAATATGTGTGTATTCTTTGTGAATTATCGCTCGCTTTAACGGTGAAGGAAAACATCGTGAGGAAACCTGCATACCTGAGAAGTTCTCTGAATTTCGGAGGAATGTGAATTCTATCAACCCGCACTAGGTCAGCGTGGCGGACTTAGGCCTAAAACTCAGTTGTAGAGGAGGCCCGTGCTCAGCAGTGCCCAGTAAATAATGCAGGGCTGGTATGGTATATTAAGCATCAAGACCATCTAAACCTATTCAAGATTAACGTGGTTGTAGGTGAGAACCTAAAACGGTACTAATCAATTACTAAGCCTTTATTGTTCAGCAAAACATGAGCGCAGTTCGGGTATGACGGAAATCGGACCGAGTTGCGAAGTAGAGCCACTTCCACTGCGGAACACGCTGTGATTGATTACCACTTCACACTATAATTATGACTGCGTAGCTAGTAAAATAAGTGAGAATTAATAAAGCAAACAACTATGCGTGTCCATTTTTGATCTAGAGCTCCTTAATCCTACACATAGTTGTTTGGAGTACCTATATAGGATATTGGATATTTCGTTATAATGAGTTTTTGTATAATCTTCTTTCTACCTCTAGAAAAACGTAGAGCATTTATCGCGGCAACGATCTAAAAAATAATATTATTGCAGAAAAAATTTAATACATATCCTGGAAAACAAGAGATAAAAATGTTACAAAAATAAATTTTCATAGACACAATTTAGTTTAGATGAATAAAACCATCACCTAATTAAAACAGTTGAGACAACCGCAAACACTTCACTTTAAAAGTAAAATATAAAAAATTAAAGTGCTATTTTCATTCATAAAATGTACACTACTAGGAATTCTAACCAACTGAGTTGTAACGTAAAATTTAATCTAGAAATAGACATCTGTAGACCTATAAAGAAAAGTTTGCGTCGTGGCGAAGTTATATTACTATACGCCCTCCATGGTGACTTCTCAGGTTCGATCTCCTTACCGGGAAAAGTGGTATTTAGGTGTATCTGCTCAGTATTAGCCCGGAGTTTGCAACTATACGCGGTACATTTACTAGTGGTAGGTCTCTCATATGTAAGAGTCCGTCTGGGTGGGACCACCGCAATGTCTATTTCTACTGCCAAGCAGCAGTGTGCATGCACTGTTGTGTTTCGGTTTGAAGGGCATTGTAGCCAGTGTAACTACAGGACATAATGAGACTTAACATCTTATGTCTCAGGATGACGAGCGCAGTGGAATATCACACTTTGTAACTCAAGCTGCTGGATGGTGTTTCTACTGTTTATGGGTGGTCGTATTACTTACCATCAGGCGAACGGCATGCTCGTCTCTTTATTTAATGCCATAAAAAAAACGTAACATGACATTAGACTCGCCCGTCGAACACGACACTGTACTAAAATATTTTACAAATAATGTCATGTGAATTATAGTTGGTAATGTTAAAAGTACCAATAGTATTACGATATTAATGTATCTAAGTACATGTTTAGTTTTAGCTCAAGGCAAAATGTGCATGAGATAACACCTCTGCCTACTATTGAAAATTTAAAGCCGTGATCCTATGCAAATCTGTATCTATGTACAAAAATATAAAAAGCATGTTTAGTCTAGCCGATGAGTTGATTATAGCATAATGTTTCATTAACACAGCGGTATTGCAAAATAAATCAATATTTTATTGGGCGGTTTACGTGAGGAGAATAAAAATTTTATTGCATTCTTAGATCAACATCCCGGGAATTAATATTTTATATTTTTTCCAGAGTATGAATACAAAACTAAGGAAATAAAAATTACTTCCATTGATTATGAGGTTCAAATTACAAACCAAGAATGTAATTTCGCAGACAATATGTTCCTTGGTTTAGGTAATTTTATTTCAATATTTTACCCTGGCGGCGTATCCGATGTCTTGCAGCGTAAAGACTGGAGTTGTTACAATTAAAGTTTAATAAGGAACATTTCTCAAAACATGTTATGAACGGCAACTGAGTGAAACATCTTATTCTGTAATCTGTAGCTATACCTTATAACTTGTATAGCTACATAATAAAAAACATAGTGTAATAAAAATAGGTTATATGTTATGGTTATTCGTCATGCTTATATTTACTCCAAGCCTCCAAGTTTAAAACACGCTTTATAGAAAATCCAACAAAAAAATTGAAAACAAATTTGAATTAAGAATAGGGTAAGTAAGAAAAAAAAGATATTTATTGTAATAAAAAAGCGTGGGGTGCTTTTTAAGATATTATCAAAATTATATTCTTTCTACTCATATTATCTGTCAATAAAATATTTATAACTATTGACACCATGCAACCCCCGGGTTTTTTTACAATAAAATCATTTTCATTTTATTTACACTGATCTTAATTCAAATGTACTAAAATTTATTTTCAATTTTTTATTGGATTTCCTTAAAGCGTGTTTTTTAGTTTTTTTTAACTATTATTTATTTTTATAAAAAACTTTAGCCTCCTTCAGCAGTTAGGTTATAGTTTTTACATTATTGTTTTATTTGTCACTGGACCTTCCAAAAATGTGTACCTTACAGATGAATCTTATTTCGGTATCAGTAGGGACGGCCTAAATCAAAAAACATCTTTTTTATGTGAGCCCTTTCGCAATACGCATAACCCTCATTTATTATTCGTTGGTGGCATTTTTAAAAGGGCTTATATATGAGAAAAGGCACTTTTTCATCAACCGTAAATTGATTTGACTGCTTCGGAGGTGTATTGCTTGCGCTGTACGATCGCTCTAAGGTCTCGGGTTCAAATTCCGGGTCGAGCAAAGTGACATTGGGTTTTTCTTCACATACACACGGCAAAAAGTACGTGCAGTATTTACGCCTCCGTCTACCACTTCGGGGATAAAAGTCGTGAGTATATAAATCGGAGATTTCGAATGTATCGATAAACTTTAATCATTCAGTGGTCGAAATTCGACTGCCGAGTTTAATATTAAATTTATAACACATACATTTTACTTGTAAATAACTATACATACTTAAGGAGAGAAGCTAAATTTAAACACGTTGTCAATAACTATTCTCAACATTTCACTATTCGTTTTATTTGTGCATTTAATAGTTTTAATCTATATTAGTTATCATTTATTTCGCCTGACCCCGGACTGCCCGTGTTATATTCAACGAGAAACCTAGTTGATTCATCAAAATTCCAAATTGACTTGTTTACATTATATGAATTTAAAAATAGCTATACTTTCATACGAATATCATTGAATGTGTGTGAGAAATGTATGAACGGTTACTTTTGCTGCCCTTGTTGTTAGGGTAATAAATTGCTTGTAATACATCGGTATAAATCAGTAAATGTTTTCGATATTCGCATGATCTGATTGATTTATGTATTCCTGGTCCATTTGTTTTGTTTACAATAACCTAAAAGAATAATTATGCTAAAAATATACCTACTTACGTTTCCATAGTGAAAATAAGCTCGAAAAAGAAAGAATTACGCGGTCGACATGATTTATTGTACTTGCGATAACTGCGAACACTGAAATACCGTTTTATCTCTTTAATTACTCGTTTAAAACAAGGTTAGAAATATTTTGTTTGGAATTATATTTTTATAGCTACTACTTTAGACATTTATGTTGTACTCTAACGGTCTTATTCATAATAAAACGCTATTCGAAGGTTAAAACCTCCTATAACTATAACGACCTATAAGCCTATTGAACGTTCGATAAAATTTCTTATTCATAATGGTTTTTTATAGCTACGATAAGCAAATTGTCTTTATAGTACATGATGTTGCCATTACGTAGAAAAAAATACAATACAGTAGATTTCCCCCAATTTATACACAGGTTTGTCTCTGGAAACAACAAAAAAAAAACAACTTGTCAATGTCAGTTGTCAAATATAAATTGGAGGGAAACTTTTAACGTTAAACGTAGATATGTTCATTGTTTCGTACGTATTATAGTAAGAAACTGTGAATTGTGAAAGATATTGAATTGGTAGGATCAAAGAGTCCTATAACTACACTGTTTAATTTCCTTAAGTAGCATGCAGCAATTACCGAAAAAACGGCAGAGGGGTGAAAATTGGTTGGAAGAAGACAAGGTTGGTGCAGTTATTTTGCGTACTTATTTGAAAGTTCCAGTTTGTTTTAGCTATTCATGCATGCATCACTAACAGTATTTTTTCGCTTTCAAGATTATACTAAAGGAACTGGTGAGGGAGCGGGTTAGTGTCCTCGAAAATAAAAACACGGACACTAACTCCAACTCCATGAAGGTGGCGGCGTGGAATGGCTTGAGAGAGAGGTGCTAACTTAAATCTAATATTGCTACTTTTGCATTGTTTTCATATCCAACAATATACACAATTAATACATGTCCTAATCAAACTCGTTTTTTATTTCAGTTTTAACTGTATGTGTAGTGGTACCTCACGCTCAGTAGTGCAGCTGAAGGCACAGTGGGGCCTCTTAAAAATGAAGGCCAAAAAAGCTAAGGCGGAAGAGAGGAAGGAGCTGCTGAAGACTGGTGGTGGCCCACCACCAGTAATACAAGTCAGTAGTGACGACATTAGCAGCTGGCTGCCTAATGAATTTGCTACTGACACCAACGAATTTGACTCTGACAGTATAAATCAGGTAATATTCATTTATGGCATGTTTTATGTAACTACTGAGTCATAGTTTTTTTTTAACTATTTGTATATTTTGGATGAGAATATATTACAGACACACTACAACTAGTGTAAATAATATTATTGAAGAGGCATGTTAAATCAAAATTCAAACTAAAAGCAGTGTAAAGATCATAGTTCAACACACACATGATTATGGTGTCCCTGGTGTTATTTATTTCAACAAAAAAAAGTTAAAACAGTATAACAATAATTAGATTTAATATTTGAAGGAATAAATCATATTGTTTTCAGATCATAGTTGGGCCTCCTCCTGCACTTCCATCTGAAATTGCAACACCTTCAAATCCACCTGCAGGTGAAATAATAAATGAGGTATTTACAAATCAGTATCAAGTAATTCCAGTTCCATACTATAAATCAGAAGGATGCTGTTATATATATTTAAAAAAATAACTTATTTACTAGATGCCAGTTGTGGAGCCACATTGTCCAGAGGCAGATCACACAGGCAGTTCAGGTCCACCGCCAAAAAAAATAATAAAAAAGAAAAAGAAGGTTCTTGCAGTAAGTAAATTTTAAATAAATTTAAGTAGCATACAATATTAACCCGTCAAGCCCCGCTTATATATATAGATGTATGGAAAACCCCTATATATATGGACACCGGTGTCCGCCACAGGCCTTGACAGACTACAAATAAAATTTAGTTGTAAATATAAACATGATATCATATATATTTATATCTTTAACTAGCTAATTTAAGACTCCCTTGGTTGCAAGGTTCCATTATGGTACAACTGCAATACTGAGGTTTCAGGTTCATTTTCTAGGATGGGCAAAGTGATATTGGGTTTTTCTACTCAATATCAGCCTGGAATCTGGAAATTTGTGTCCGATATGATGATAGCCACCCAAACCTAAAATAAAATTAATTCTATTATGTGTAATGTTTATACCATACCCATATTATATACTGCCCACTGCTGAGCAAGGACCCTCCATTACTACTGACAGGGTTTAGTTGACCATGCTGGCCTAGATCAGGTTGGCAGACTTCACATACTTTTAAAATTATTTTTGGGGAATTCTCAGGTATGTAGGTTTCCTAACAATGTTTTCCTTCACTGTTAAAGCGAACGATTATAATTGATAAACAATACACACATTACTTCCGAAAAATCAGTCTCGATTTTGAACCTGCAGACATCTGTCTCGCCAGACCGTTGCGTTCCCAACTAGGCCATTGTCTACCATGAATGTTTATACATTGCATTATTTCAGGTTTGTCGCACACCTGCAGAACAGATAGCAGAATGCGAAATTCAGTGCCGTAAAGAGCTGCATGCCATGCAAATGGAAAATGAGAGGCAGAGGAATAAAAACTTGAAAATAAAAGAAATGATATTAATGAAAAAACTGAATGATAATAAATTTTAAAAGTATCTAGATTATTTATGATGTTTAATTATACTTTGGGTGTGCACTTCATTGAAGTGCTTTGCTATAAAAGCCTGCAAGTTGGCAGAATCCCTTCCCAATCTATTTTTTGGGTCAATGTTAATTCAGACACCTATCTCTTCAATATTGGACACACTATCCCCTGATACTTACTTACTACCTACTACTGTCTTTTTGAGCGATTGCAAAATTGTACAAAATCGCAATAGCCACAATAGCTAATTATATCCACTTGGTCAAATTTTACAGATATGGGACATAGAGCAGGCATTGGAAGCACTGACTCTATATATCAAAAGAACATTTCCCAACTTTACTTGCCTCATTGCATTTCTCTGTGCCACAACAATGTGGTCTTAATACAGGTGTATAATATAGTTATTGCTCCACATGTATACCTACCATGACTGCCTCGGTGGCGTAGTTGTATTACAGTACGACTGCAAAGCTGAGGTCTCGGGTTCGATCCTCGGGTCGGGCAGTTGAGTTTTTTTATTCAGTATCAGCCCGGAGTCTGGAATTTATGCCCGATATGGCGATAGGCTCGCACCCTATCACATGGGACGGAGTAACGGCGAAAAGTGTGTGCACTAGTTGCGCCTCTGCCTACCCCTTCGAAGATAACAGGCGTAAGTGTGTGTGTTTTATGCTATATTCATGTAAGATACTGTTGTTTGATGTGTGTGAAATATATTTTTCAGTTATTAGTTAAAATAATACAATACTTAATATAATAAAACTTTATTATTACGTAGGCGTATACAAAGCTTTTTTGACAAAACAATACAAAATTATTTGTTTCAATTACATTATTTAGGAGACCAGTACAGGCTAGTAGGTACAGAAGAAATTGACATGGACAGGATTAGGTACGGCTAGGGAAGGAAAGTGAAACTAATATTAAAAAAGAGAAGTATACTCTATGAGGAGAAGGAAATCGCGCCACGACCCTCGCCGGCGAGGACAACTAAGATCCTAACTTAGCTAACCTACCAGCCTTTCACTAGCTACGCTAAGGATGACGACCCGAAGAAGAAAGGCAAAAAGAAACTCCGAGCTTAATTTTTTCGTCATCAATTATTATAGTTTTTTTTTTCAAAATATATTTACAATATGTTCAATACACATAATGTATGCATGTTACATTAAAGGAAATAAAAATAAAAGGTATTTTACAAATCATTATTAAATAATTCTAGTTTGATGGTATAATCCTGTAGGATACTAAAATCCACCTGCATGGTGCACCTGGAAATATAAAGGAGGTATTAAAAAATCATCATAAAGTAATTTAAATCTTATGCTATAATCCTGTAGGGTTCAGATGATAATAAAAGAAAAATATTTTATAATAAATTACTGATGTTTGATTAAATATTATTTAAGTGTAAAACACTTCAATCGTTGAAGTGCCTACCTATAAAAGCCTGCAAAATGGCAAAATTTCTACCTTGTCTAGGGTTTGGTTCAATGTTAATTGATGACACCTGTTCAATATCAGACACACTTTCCTCTGTGGCATATGTCTCTCTTTGAGCAATTGCAATGTTGTGCAAGACTGCAAGAGCCACAATAGTAGTCTTCACATTGCCTAATTTTACAGACATGCCATGGAGCAAGCATTGGAAGCGCTGTTTCCAAACACCAAAGCAACGCTCCACAACATTTCTTGTTGCAATATGTGCCTCATTATATTTCTCTTCAGCATGACTAAGTGGGCTCAACACAGGTGTGAATAAATATGGTTCTAGTTTGTACCCTGAATCTCCTAAAAGTCTACCTCTAAACTCACCTGCTTCAAGACGTTCTTTAAGGGTGGATTCATTGAATATCCGGGAGTCATGAGTGCTGCCTCGCCATCTAACAACAATATCCCTGATCCGAAGACTAGCATCACAGGTCACCTACAATAATAATAAATAAATCTTGATTATGCAATAAAGTAAAACCTATCCTAGTATACAACTTCCTGAAAACCTTACCTGAACATTGAGGGAATAATATCCTTTTCTATTTATATAATATTGGGCTGCATCACCACCATGTTTTTTAATTTTTATATGCGTGCAATCAATACAACCAATTACAGACGGGAAGCCTCTTACATGGTGGAATTCTGTCATTAGCTGTTGTTCCTCTGCAAAAGAAGTGGGCATCATTATATAATCTGCAGAGCGTCGTGCGAGCGCACGCGCTACTCTGCTACATATGCGGCTGGTAGTGGCTTGAGATAATCCATGGAGGTCTCCAGCATCTTCTTGAATCTGTAAAGAAAAGGAGTCTTAAAAGTAACGCGTTATTAGGTATACCTAAGTTTATATAAATATCGAAAAGGATTAACTTACCTCACGACGACCCCAACATCTTATTGCAGTTAATACTTGCAATTCTGGTGATGTGCCACAACCTTTACGGTGCAGCTGCAACTCTTCGCGGACTAGGTCAATTATAAAAACAGCCGTTCGTTTGGAAAAACGATACCGTTTACGGAATTCCTCGCCATCCAGAGAAAACGGATCAAATCTCTGACGATAAACTTTCCTACGCGAAGTATTTTCAATGACTGCAATATAATGCTCTTTGACTGCAATGCTGTGCAGGGATTGTAACGCTTCCATTATTAATGCGTAAGTTAAAATACTTCTTGAAACGAAAATATGCACTACGAGATCGATGTGTTGTTTACTTATAAATAATTGACTGACATCAGTGACATCGTAAATCGGCGCCAAACACGGAACAGCTGACCGACGTCGGCCATTTTGTTGGTTATCGTACGCGTAAAATAGGGGTCTAGCTCCTATAAATCGAAGCAACTTTATAGGAGACTTCAAGTCCATTTTAGCGTCATTGAACCATTATGAATAAGAAATTTTAAGAAGCCTCTAATAACGGCCCTATAAAGTTGCGATGTGTCATTATGAATAAGACCGTAAGTGTTTTAGCTAAAATTTTAAGCAGCTCCAATTTTAGAGATTTTGTGCCCAATACATATTTTGTTATTTTACTGACTGTATATGCAATAAAATTTATATCGGTGATGGTATGAGGTACAAACAGACTTGGTCGTACTTTAATATATAAACTACTTTTAGCTCAAAAAAAACATAGTGGAAATTTTTCTTCTTAGAATAGTCTTTCATATGGATGGAACTTTGAGCAAAAGCTATTAATAATAAATTTACGTAATTTACTCTAATGCGGAACTTCAAACAGAAGATGTCCATCAAAAGGTAGCCGGAAAAGTCTTTTCCGCTAAATCAGATTCTCGTGTTTACTTAAAAATTATTTTCCCTAACCCGGCTTAAAGTGTGAACAAAAATTGTATTCTTTCACTTATTACACAAAACTGAACATTCAAAACATTCCCCTATATTTCCTTTAACATAATCTTTAGCCTTTTTTCCTCTTTTATGACTACTCAATTACTGAATTTGAGTGTTGATGGATGGCGAGGACGAGGACGACCAAGGAAGAGGTGGACGGATTGTGTAAGAGATGATATGAAAGAAAAGGGCGTGAATGACTTGATGACGAAAGACAGAAGAGAATGGAAGAGAAAAACATGTTGCGCCGACCCCAAGTAATTTGGGACCAGGGCAGGAAGATGATGATGAAAGCTACATTATCGGTGCGTAACATGTAGAATACTTTTATCCCGGAAAACTCATTCACACGGGCGGAGCCGCTAACAAAAGTCTAGTTCTATAATAAAGACTACAAAAAAATATTAAAGAAATGATATTATAGCATGTTATACTCTATGCTCTTGACATTTTAACAAATGCCTTCCCATTTTGTTCTACCTCGGAACCTACGCGGGTTTTCAATTACATACTAACTTTCCTTCTTCACATTCCATGAACGAACACGTAATTGCTCTCATCGTATTATACTAGTTTCTTAGAAACGTATTATATTTGGGATAAAATCTTGTTCATGAGGTTTCACGTCAAAACATTCATTGTGCTCGTACGTGGGAGGTAAGTGGTAGCATGGACTAATAAGAGTAGGTTGGTAGGTATGTAGGTAGGTATAAATGAAATATGAACCAAAAACTTTGAGATACATACCTAAGTACATAAATTGAGTGATAGACTGCCTTGGTGGCGTAGTTGTATTACGGTACGACTGCAATGTCAAGGTCTCGGGTTCGATCCCCGGATCGGGCAAAGTGATATTGGGTTTTTCAACTGTCTATCAGCCCGGAGTCTGGAATTTGTGCCTAATATGGCAATAGGCTCGCCCATTATCACATCGTGAGACGGAATATGTATAGCAAAAAGTGGGTCCACTAGTTGCGCCTCTGCCTACCCCTTCGTGGATTAAAGGCACGTAAGTACGTAGATTCAAATAATGCGTATTAAAAAGATTCGTATAAAGACATAGGCACTTATAAGTAAGCTAGAACAGCAACATATTTTCAATATTATTTTAGTTCAATATTAATCCTTTTTACTACACAATTGAAATCAATTTGCAGTTTACGGCGTATTTGAAATAATGACCATATTTTTAGCAATGCCTCCACTATTTTACTATTCCCAAATATTTTTGGTAACTTTACTGTTATATTTGGTTCCTTACAAATTCATGGACCCTTTATATCTTACTATAGGGGCATTCCACGTGAAGCGGGCACGAAAAAATGACAATGTTTCCGATTTTTGTAATTTTTGACTATGTTATACCTGTATGTGTCCTCGATCCAGATACAAAATATTTTTAAAGTATAAGGTCTGGTTTAAGAGTTAAAGGACTTTGAAGTATTGACTGGCCGGCTGGCATGCGCCACTTCGAATCCCATTTTAAAGTTTTTAAAAGTTACAATAAAATAAATAAAGTAGTGAAATGTATACTTCATTTAATGAGCTTTTTAATTGCATATTTAGAAATCGATTTTTTTTTTAGTTGATAAGCATTTTTTTAATATTTCAGACTTGAATTTCACAAAGTTAGCAGGCTTAGATTTTCTTTATTTTTCTTTTATAAATAGCTACTATTGGGTAGATAATCCTTCCCAAGTTTCATAATGGGCTCGGGAAGTCGTTTAGGAGCTAGAGCAGATGCAGTGCCAATACGCGAAAAATTTCAATCAAACACAATACTTTAGATCAGTGTTTTCTATCATTTTTTGCATTGCTCCAAGGTCTCAATTACATCTGAATACATACATTCATACACAGCATCACGCCTTTTCCACTCTTCACTACTTTATTTATTTTATTGTAACTTTTAAAAACTTGAAAATGGGATTCGAAGTGGCCTATATGCCAGCCGTCCAGTCAAAACTTCAAGGCCTTTAACTCTTAAACCAGACCTTATATTTTGAAAATATTTTGTATCTGGATCGAGGACGCATACAGGTATAACATAGTCAAATATTACTAGAATCGGAAACATTGACATTTTTTTCGTGCCCGCTTCACGTGGAATGCCCCTATAGTTATTCAAAAACAAATAGGTATCTTAATGTTATAATACAAATTACGCCCTCGACAGTGGCTAGAATTACGCCGGTCTCTCAGTGCAAAGAAATACAAGAAATCCCGGAAGGTAACTAATCCCAAGGAGTTACTATGCGGGTAGTTTCAAGATATTTAAAGTGGTCACTATCCAATCCGGAACTAAATATGCAACCATTCTATCTTTGCCATGTAGCACCGCGGAAGCTATAGACAATCCAAATGTTTCAAGACCAGCATAAACCAGAATTTTCTTTTGCAACCCAAGCGGGCTACGTTTAAAGTTTTAGCAAACTTGTAGGCACCAAGCGAACCTCCGTCCCGCAAGATACGTTAAACAAATAAGCCTAAACTACTTCAACTAGCTTACTCGTGTTTCAAAATTGTAACGTAATATGTACAGTCTCCAGTATAAGCTGCTGAACAAATTCATAATTTCAAATTGCCTACATATTTTTGTGTTTTACTAATCTTTTTTTTTTTCTCGACACAAAAACAAAATAATAGAAATTTGCTTTACTTTGAACGAAGATTTTTTCAGTTTATGCTGCTGACTGTACGTTATAATGATACTATATTTTGCCCACGGCTTCGCCCGCGTTAATAAGTTTTTCCGGGTTAAAAGTACATAAAAACTTCCCGTTGAATCACTCTATCCAACACATATTTGGATAAAGATTAATATTATGACGTTGATACAACTCTTAACAAATAATGTATTAATTTCGCCCAAATTTGATTACCATAAAAACGGTTCTAGTGAGTTAATCTTAAAAGATAGACATATACCGTCGCGAACATTTTTTCAGATCATTTCAAGAGGAATAATTCTTTCATACATATATTTTTGGTATCTTGAACCGTTTTCGCAGCGCACGCAATGGAAGCCCTCAAGGATGAATAAATTTCCCCGCTTTTTTCACGTTTTCCATTATTTCTTCGCTCCTAATAGTTGCATCGTGATGTTATATAGCCTAAAGCCTTCCTCGATAAATGGTCTATTCAACACAAAAAGAATTTTTCAAATCGAACCAGTAGTTCCTGAGATTAGCGCGTTCAAACAAACAAACAAACAAATAAACAAACAAACTCTTCAGCTTTATAATATTAGTATAGATTATATTTGATTATGCTCAGTTGGAAGTTAAGTTTAATTATATACAATATTCTTAAATTTATAGGAACATTGAAAAAGAAACAGTCGAAAGCAGGATTTGAACCCACAACCTCCAGCGTACCGTGCCGGTGCTCTGCCAATTGAGCTATTTCGACCCTACTCTCAGCTGTCCAATTTCAAGTTCCGTATTTAATCTCTTAAAGGAGATGACTAGCGACATCTGTTAGCAATTATTACAATTACTAAGTCAGCGTTACTCCTATATACAATATAATTTCCGCAGGTTCAAAACCTGAGGGCACGCACCTCTAACTTTTGAAAAAAAAGTTAAGTGTGTATTCTTTGTGAATTATCGCTCGCTTTGACGGTAAAGGACAACATCGTGCGGAAGCTCGCATACCTAAGAAGTTGTCTAAAAAGAGTTCCGAAGGTACGTAAATTCTGCCAACCCGAACTAGACCAGCGTGGTGGACTAAGCCCAAACCTTCTCAGTTGTAGTGGAGGCCCATGCTCAACAGTGGGTAGTATATAGGTAATACAGGGCTGGTATGGTATACACAAAATGCCAGCGTATATTTTATACTGTTAATTACGCCCAAAAATAAAACGTTGTTTGTTGATATCCTATAACGTTGCGAGGCAAAAAGTAGAAAATTGTAGCCGACACAAATCTATGATTATTTCAATATTCTTATATTGCTGCGGATATTAGAACGGCCTTATTCCATGCCAAAGGTTACTTACACTATTATTTGTATATACCTAGTAAATTATATTTAGAAACTTTTTGTATGCGTATTTCCTTAATGACGCCACATTAGTACATAAAACTATACGTGACTACATACTGTCTACACCAAAAAAAGAAAAGGATTTAAAAAAAGAACCCGCCTGCTAAATCTTAAAAAAGCCACAAAATTAATCACAAAGTTAACCGCACATCTATTCAATGAAACTCCGAAACGCACTTTTCGTAATTCGAACTATCTAGCGCAAGACATTTCAGAATACGAAGGCAAGGTGAAAGGCACCTATCGTTCTATCGGGCGGAAATTGCGCCCCCAAAGAACGAGGGGGTGATCTAATCTAACCGTTGCGTGTACCGCGTGCGATCATTAGCACCATCCACTGATAGTTTCGCCTTTCTTTGCCTTCTCCACGATTTAAATCCAGTCAAACTCGGGGCCATGTATAAATAGTCGGTTAATCAACGTGCGTAGTTTTAGGCGTCAGTTTGCGGCAACGGCAGGAAGTTTGCGGCCGATTGTCGGCGGTTATTGGCAGCATGACGACCACGAATCGCTGCTAGCTGAAATCAGAATAGGACCAAAATCGAAGTTAGAAATAAAATCGTAGGCAGTAAAAACTATGTATTTGGTATATTTTTGTCAGTTATGATAAATTTGCTTCTTTAGATAATAGAATTTTATCATAAACACTTCAAAGTAGGTATACAAAATAATCACGTATAAACATAGAAAAATATTTTGACGTGAACAGAACTATACTTTCAATCGCACGAATCTAAACAAATCTGAACACTCCAGTTTAATATCGCGTTAAAACCGTCCGAAAGTCGGCGGCCATAACAGTATCGATTTATTTATAAAGGGGCGATTTCATACAAAAATGCGTTGTAGATTATTTTTTCCGTCGACCGTAAAATTATGATCGCGTGAAAAAGCCAGCGGACCGGGTGAGCCTCGTAAAGTCGCACCAAAATGAACTTTGGTAACACGAAGGAAAATGAATTAGGAACTTTTCGAATGAAGCACGGTCCATTATGTGTGTCAGATTATTATTTACGGTGGGCCGCCATGACAGAAAGTGTTTATAGTTTCCTTCATATTAGAGGGGAGTAAGAAATAATGTAAACAAATTATACCTTCCCGAAGATAATGTAAATAAACAAGTGAAGCAACTTCCTTCTACACAAGTGTGTTGAGAATAAACATAAATATTCATCAATTTAATTATGTGAACTGCGTATCATCAATCAATCACTCAATCGATCATGCTACAATCCGATCTAATATCGATGATGCGCTACCACCCTTTTTTTTAAGGCAAACATAATGATTTCTTTTTTCCTGATAAAAACTAAACACAGGCCAACTCTTTCAAACAAAGAATATTACATATTATAAAAATTCCTAATATTTTCATACCATATGTACCTACAATAATTATTGACTGTTTTTGTAGTTAGATACATTCTTCCCCAATGTAGCAGATATCCTCAAGAATTCTTAAATAAAGAATACTTCTTATTAGTACATCGATTAATTTATTCAAGTATTAATGTATTCAATTCAAATGACCTAAACTTTTAATACTTACTTAATAATATCTTATCAAAACTAAAGTATCGAGCGAAAAACTCGAACCGTGACCGGTAATACGGGGACTGAATTAAGGACAGACTGGGCCACTTAAATATTCCAATGAAAACATTGGCAAAAATCTAATGTTGAAAACTTTGATAAAATGAATCAATCTACATACACTCATGCCATCCAAAGAGGTAGGCAGGTGCGCAACAAATTTTATTGGCATAAGAATTCTGTCCCAAAATGTGAAAGAAGAAAATGAATGAATCTATATTCAAACTATGAAATTAAATGACTAGTACATGCATACTCACATACACACACACACTCACTCAACCCCTTTTATCCCCGAAAGGGTAGGCAGAGGCGCAATTAATGCACCCACTTTTCGCCGTTATTCCGTCCCATGATGTGATAGAGGGAATCTCAGACTTCGAGCTGATACTGAATAGAAAAACTTAATATCACTTTGGCCGACCCGGGGATCGAACCCGAGACTCAGCCGCAAAGGTCTGAGTTTAGTCTTCTCGACATTAGACAGACTTATGTACTATTTCCCATAAAAATAAACATTCCGTTGGAAGCAGGACCGTACTTATGTTGTTTTAAAAAACTCGATGCTTTAAACAAAACGCGTTGCATAAACACAGGTGAGAAGAATTTTGATTATTTTATCATACTATCAAGTAGGCGGATGTATATTTCCACTGTTCACAGCACATTATTGATTAATCAATGCGAAATCTTACTAATATTATAAAGGCGAATGTTTATAAGTATGTATGGATGTTTGGATGTATGGATGTTTGTTCCTCTTTCACGCAAAAACTACTGAACGGATTTCGATCTTATTTGGCACACAGGTAGATCGTGTCCTGGATGTTAATCCAAAAGTAGCCTATGTGTTAACATAGGCTACTTTTTATACCGGGAAAATATATAGCGGGACTTTTATCTCGGAAAAACTTTTTAAAGCGGGCGGAGCCGCGGGCAAAAGCTAGTATAATATATATTTAGTCTAATAAAATACTTATCACAATTCGTAATACGCGTACCGAACTGACAATAAAAATGTGTTATTAATATATTATTTTAAACAAAAATATATATTCTTTATTTTATTCTAAATAAATTAAATTGAAACAACTCTAACACATGGCAATACTGTTTTAGTTTTTTTAACAAACACAAATCATGGCTCTATCTATACCAGAAGGGGTACGCAGAAATGCAACCACGGCACCCACTTTTCGCCATGTGTGTTCCATCCCATGATATGGTAGGGGCGAGCCTATTGTCATATCGGGCAGAAAGTTTATACTCTGTGTACAGTTTCAACTGCACATGTTTTGCTGACGCGGCGTGACCTACAGTACAACGCACGCGACAATATCGATATATAATGTTTATACTAATAATACATTTTTAGTGCAACTACAACCGTCGACTTAGACACATAACTGTAGAAGAGAGGAATCGCCAACTTTAACTTGTAACTTTAACATATAAATAAACGGTACTATTCCGTCTTCGGTGATTTTTCTCTACGCACTCAAACATCAGATTCAAGTGTACAAACTGTACATTTTATGGTCCTTCGAGCCGGATAGACAAAGTGCTTTTTGTGTCTCTTAACGCAGTAGCGAATCGGTTTGGCTGGCCTCCCAGAAGCGGGTCTCCCCAGTCAAATTGAGAAGGCGTACATACTGTGTATAGAGCGCAGGGGCGCTGAGTCTATAAAGCGACCATTTTGGAACTTGGAATCAAGAAGATTACAACCAACTAACTAACTACTCATCGTGAACTACAGCTACGCTCAACGTCTGTCACCGTCAACTACGTGCCAGAACTCGTGAGTTACAGCATCGGTCGCAACAGTAACTAACTTAACTCTACGAACTAAAAACTAAACAGCAAGATGAATAACCTTGAACTACAATCAACTTGCTTCGAGAACATCAAGACCTTGTGTGTCAACTATCGCAAGGATTCTTCGTCTCGAAAAACTACGGAATATCTGAAAAAACGTTTGTCGACGCTAGAAAGTTATTGGGAGGACTTTGAAGCTCGACATGCTATATTGGTATTGGAGTTGGAAGATAAGAGCATCAACTATCTTGCCGACGACATCTACGGAAGAACTAAAGATCTCTACTTAGCAACGCAGTTGGACATCACTAACAGGTTACACGCTCTAGAAAAACGACAACAAACTGTTAAGTTCGATTTAGCCGGGACCTCGGTGGATGATTTTCCAGCGGCGGAGGACAATACTCCGACGGATATTCAACACCTGCTTAACAAGCAAGAATGTAACTTCAACGCTATACACCGAGCTATGTCGAAAATTGACTTTTCTATCATCAGCGAAAAATGGGAATTAGAAGATAGCCTAGACATCTTGAAATCAAAATGGGAGCCAATCGACAAACTGCACTGGGAAATAGACTTTCAGTTGCAGGGATCTAACGAAAACTATTACCAAACGTTCCAGAAAATCGAAGAAAAATTTGAACAACTAAAAAAGAAAATTAACTCTACAATTTGGACTACTGGTCACTATGAAAAGTCTTCGCCGAAAATGGAAATCCCGGAATTTTCCGGAAATTATGGTAAATGGATTTCATTCAAAAATCTGTTTATCGAAACCATCCACAACAACCCAACAATTAATACCTCTCAAAAGATGCAGCATCTCAAAACCAAACTCCGAGGTGACGCCGAGAGATTGGTGCAACATTTATCTGTCAGTGCCAAAAACTATAGCTCTTGTTGGGATATACTATGTCAACGATACGATAATCAGCGCTTGCAATTCACGGCATTTTTTAACGCCATGATGGATCTTCCGGTCATACAACATCCGAATTTCCACAACATAAGGAACATGCACGACACCATAAAGGAAAGCATGTATGGAATATCAAATATCGGGTTAGATATATCATCATGGGACCCAATCATCGTGCATTTAATGTCACAAAAACTCGACTGATGACATTAAATGATTACATGCGAGAAATTCAAAACCACAGGGAGATACAACATTTACAAGACTTTTTATATTTTCTGGAAAGTACGTTTATGGGCTATGACACTGCGCAGAATACTAAGAAGGGAAATCAAACATCCGACAGGACATCCCAATCGAAAACTGCATACAGACCAGCTATGAAAAAACCAAATTTTTATTTCAAGAAAACATATAACTATCATACTGTATATGGAAAGTGCCCGAATTGCGAAGGAAATCACGCTTTGATGAAATGCAACAAATTCCTCGAAATGGACACAGTCCAACGCAATAACGCAGTTGCGAAATTGAAACTCTGCAAAAATTGTTTATTTAGTCACAATAACGAGGAATGCAAATCTACAAAAACATGCAAGGAGTGTAATTCAAAACACCACACGCTGTTGCATAACTCTAACAAGAAAAACATATTTTTAGCAAGCAACAAAAAATATTCAGGTCAACGTACTTCAACTTCGGCCCAGCAACATACTTCCAATCATTTACTTAACAACAATATAGAGGTGTTACTTACTACGGTCCAACTGCAACTTAAATCTTTTGACGGAACTTACGTCACACTTCGAGCTCTCCTCGATCAAGGCTCGCAAGTGAACTTGATAACTGAAAACGCTGCGCAGTTACTACGGCTGCCACGTAAGAAACTCACAGCAACTATATCGGGGGTTGGCTCCGTGTGTGGAGATTGCAGGGGACAAGTCAACTTAACCTGCAAATCGATCCACTCCGATTACATCTTCGAAACTCAAGCTCTCGTTATGTTAAAAGTAACGAATAACTTACCCAACACGTCGTTCGAAAAAACTGACTGGCCACATTTACAAAACTTGAAGCTTGCCGATCCAAATTTCAACATTTCTCGTCCAATCGATTTACTACTTGGAGCCGATACTTATTCGGAGATCATTTTAGACGGAGTCCTGAAAGGTGATAACCAATCGCCTGTTGCCCAACAAACTCACCTGGGATGGATTTTATGCGGAAAAATGAATACTTTGAACTGCAACGTGACACTTATCAACTTAGACGAATTAACGAAATTTTGGGAAAATGAAGACATTCATAACTCCAGCGATGTACCCAAGGACGACCAATGTGACCAGTTTTACAAAGAAACTGTCCAGCGAACTTCGGACGGAAAATATGTCGTAAGGATGCCAACTTGTTCAGGCTACGAAGAAAAACTAGGAAAATCAAAATCCATTGCGGTCTCCCAATTTTTACAACTAGAAAAACGTCTCAGCAAGAACCGAAAACTCTCCGTCATGTATAAAAACTTCATGAAAGACTACGCGGATCTCCAGCACATGAAACCCGCGGGTCAGATAACGCCTACTGATTGTTATTTACCACATCACGGTGTATTAAGGGAGAACTCTGCAACCACCAAACTAAGAGTGGTATTTAACGCTTCACAGAAGAATTCCAGCGGCTATAGCCTAAACAGTCTCTTAGAAAAGGGATCGAACCTGCAGAGCGATATCCAAGCACTCATCTTAAAGTGGCGAACGTATAAATACGCTTTTACGGCAGATATCGAGAAGATGTACCGCTGTATATGGCTGTCTGAAGATCAACAACACCTTCAAAAAATAATTTGGCGAGATTCACTTAAACAAAATTTGCAAGAATATCAACTATGTACGGTGACGTACGGCACTAAATGCGCGCCGTGGCTAGCATTGCGTACTTTGAAACAACTTGCCATCGATGACGGTCATAAGTACCCAGAAGCTGCGAATATTCTGAAAAACGAATTCTTTATGGATGATCTAATCAGCGGTCACGAATCTCTCAAGGACGCCAAGCATCTTCAGAGCACATTAATTGCCTTATTAGAGGGTGGGGGTATGAACTTACGCAAGTGGTCCAGCAATCATCCCGCATTATTACAAGACTTACCTGAGGATCAAATATCAAAAAACAACATGTACGATTTTAAGGCTGAGGAACCTTCAAAGACTTTGGGACTCAGCTGGAATACGAGTGATGATACGTTCCACTTCAACTGGCCTCTACAAGAAAACTCAAAATGGCCGACAAAGAGATCTCTTCTGTCAGAAATTTCTAAATTCTACGATCCGCTGGGCTGGCTCTCTCCCGTGACAGTTACAGCGAAACTAATATTTCAAAGGCTTTGGACGAGCAAACTTGATTGGGATGATAATGTCCCTAGTGACATCAAAGACGACTGGCTTAAACTTAAAAATGAACTTCAAAATATAAAAAACATGAAATTAACTAGATGGATCGGGCAAACACAGAAACGCCTAGAACTATTGGGTTTCTGCGACGCAAGCGAAAAAGCATATGCTTGCGTCATATACACTCGCGTGATAGACGAAAACGGGCTGCCAAAAATAACTTTGCTTGTATCGAAAACAAGGGTAGCACCCGTAAACAAGAAAACTACACTACCATGACTGGAACTTTGTGGCGCTCAACTATTAGCTAACTTGATGAACAAAACTAAGAAAGCTTTATCTGAGCACGACGTGATGGTACAAGCTTGGTCCGACTCGCAAGTCGTGTTAGCGTGGATTCAAGGCAAAACACCAAGATGGGAGAAGTATGTAGCCAACAGGGTTACAAAAATCAAAGAAATTATCCCGGCAGCCCAATGGTGTTACGTGAAGTCTGAACAGAATCCAGCTGACTGCGCTTCGAGAGGTCTATTACCAAGCAAACTAATAAACTTCAACCTGTGGTGGCAAGGCCCAGGATTTTTGAAATTGGCTGACAACTTAACTGTAAACAAAGTCGATACGTTTCAAACAAACATTAGCTGCATAAATAAAGATCAAGTCAAACTTAACGTAACTAACGACGAAAATCATTTTATAAATATATTACTAAACAAATGCAGTTCATTGACACGAATATTCAGAATCGCCGCATGGATACAACGATGCATCATGAATATGCGTCATAAGAAGAAACCTGAAACTACATACCTAACTACAAGCGAACTAAACACTGCGAAAAAACTTATTATAACATACGTGCAGAAAACGCAATTCTCGCAAGAATACAAACAACTTTTGAATAAAGAAGCTGTATCGAAGAAAAGCGCTACATATAAACTTAACCCTTACTTGGATGATGGAATCATGCGTGTCGGAGGTCGACTAATCAACTCTAACTTGCCTCCAGACATGAAAAATCCGATCATCGTACCTCGCTCTGGACAATTTACTCAACGTTTAATAGAGCAAGCACATTCAAACGTGTTACATGGAGGCGCTCGGCTAACATTAACCTATATAAGACAGCGATATTGGATCATCAGCGGCAATAGGGCTGTCAAATCTCATTTAAGACGATGCCTTCGTTGTCATCGATTCAAACATACTGATAACCATCAGGTGATGGGTAACTTACCACACCAAAGAATTACCCCATGTCGACCATTCACTCACACTGGAGTTGATTTTTCCGGTCATGTCGACATCAAACTTAACAAGGGCAGAGGAGTCAAGACGTCGAAGGGTTACATAGCCATATTTATATGCATGGCAACCAAGGCCGTCCACATTGAACTAGTGTCGGACCTCAGCACCGAAACTTTCATCGCAGCCTTTCAACGTTTATGTGCGAGACGCGGCACACCTAAACACATGTATTCCGATTGCGGTACGAATTTTGTCGGCGCTGCAAAAGTACTACGTCAAGAGTTCAACGTATTTGAACAAATATTGTCAAACGAATTCTTCGATGAGCTCGCTAAATTAGAAGTCGAGTGGCATTTCAACGCCCCAGCGTGGCCGAGTGCGGGGGGGTTGTGGGAAGCTGCCGTCAAGTCTATGAAGCACCATCTGCGGCGAGTCCTAGGTGATCAAAAACTTACCTACGAAGAGTTTACTACATTGCTAGCGAAGATCGAAGCTTGTTTAAACTCCAGACCCTTGTGTCCTCTAACGGAAGACCCAGAAGAGTTTTATAGCTGTTTAACTCCTGGACATTTCCTCACGGGAACCTCCATATTGTCATTACCGCTATCAGACTACAGTGAAGTCAAGAGCATCGACTTACGTCGTAGGTGGCAACTTATTGAACACATGTTCCACCAATATTGGAAAAACTGGTCCAACGAATATCTAACACAACTTCAAACTCGATGTAAATGGAACAAGCCTAGTAAGAACATACAAGAAGGCGACATCGTATTGGTAAAGGACAACAATTTACCACCAGGAAAATGGGCTCTGGGACGTGTGATAGAAACTCACCCCGGTCCCGATGGCTTTGTGCGAGTGACCACCATCAAAACTCAAACGGGAGTAATCAAACGCCCTGTGGTCAAACTTTCACCTTTACCACTCAATTTTGAAGCTACAACAGAAAACAAAGAAAACGAAGCTCGGCCGGAATCGAATCCGCAAAGGACGAAACGAAAGATATTCAACTGCAACTTATTAACAACTTTGTTATTGTTGTTTACACTAGTGTCCGGATCATATGGCTCCATTCATACCGAGCAGGAGACGGCTCGGATTACAACGCTCGAACATGAGCGGCCTATTTACTACGACACTGTCGGTAAAATGCAAATGGTACACGATGAATGGATATTAATTATGTACTACAACTTAACAACTTATTGGGAAGGCACGCGCCGAATTGAAAATTATTTAGCGAATGTGAAGAATATATGCCACGAAACAAAACTGATGCACTGCCAAATTACTATGGAACAATTGGATCACGAAATGGAATTACTAAACCACTACAACTCCATTCTCATCAACCCTCACAAGTACATTAGCAACAGGAAGAAGCGAGGCTTGATAAATGGAGTTGGTTATTTAGCTAATAGCTTGTTTGGAATATTAGATCAACACTTTGCCGAAAAATATGAGAACGATATTCAATCTCTTCACAACAATGAAGATTACTTATTACAGCTTATTAAAAATCAAACGACTATCGTGGAATTAGAGAACAAAGCTTTGGAAAAGAGCGAAGATAATATTCAGCGTCAATTCAACTTCATGGATCTTTTTGTCAACCAAACAAACCATAACATTGCAAGTCTTGAAACAAAAATGGAAATATTGTCCGCTACATCCTATTTCCACTCAGCTTCACTGACAGCCTATATACTAATAAACAATTTGAAAAGAGTGCAAGAAATGCTGTTCAATTCTCTTACCAACGTCTACCAAGGACATATAGACGTGCATTTAATCACACCACTTTGCCTGATCCAACAACTGAGTGAAATTTCTGGAAATTTGCCGAAAAGCTTATCATTACCAGGGGAAAACTATAAAGAAGATATTAAGGGCATCTACAAACTGATTTATGTAAAAGCACGAGTAACCGAAAACTATTTCTTATTCGAAACGCACATACCGCTAATATCTAATGAAGATTACACACTCTATCAGGTCATACCGATACCGGTCAAATTCAACAAACTAGAAGCCACATACGTACAAGTAGCCTCCAAGTACATCGCTATAAACTTTAAGAAGAACATATACATTTCCATGAACGAAGATGATTTTAAACAATGTGCACAACATAGAGAAGACGTCTTCATTTGCAAGAAAAGCCTACCATCTTTTGATCTGCACAGTAGCAGGGCTCCGTGTGAAGCAAGACTACTATCACATGAAAACATCGGGCCTTGTGACGTCAATCGCGCGTCATGCAAGGACGCGTGGATTGAATTACATCCACCGAACAGCTGGCTCGCTATTTGTTGCGAAGTTTGCACAATACGTACAATATGCAAAGGTGACGTCGCATCGAGCACTATGACATCATCTGGAATAGTAACCCTACCACAGGGTTGCCTGTTGCAGTCGAAGGATTTAACGCTTTACGCGCACAGTCACTACAGCAGCCGCATGAAATTGGAGTATGATTTCAGTGCTCCCACAATAAATTCCTCGATAAACAAGATAGTCAATCTGACATACCACTATGTCCCCAACAAAATCAAATCAGAAGAATTTGAATTTGAGAAGATACAGAAGCAGATCGCAAGTCAAAGAGAACATGAAAAACTGCCAACTATGTCAGTTCACGACGTACACCAATACGTCATCAGCTACGTGTTAGTGGCAGCGGCAGTTACAACTCTCATCGCGCTGTTTGCGAAGAAGCACTGTACCCAGTGTGCCTCAAAACATAACGAAGGCAAAACGAAGTCTTCCTCCTGCAAACAAACTGAAGATATCGAATTGCAGCCTATTTCCCGGATCTTCAACCCCAAGTCGAGCAACGATGGCTGCAAAGAAGATCAACCAGAGACATCGCATCATAGCCCCGCCGGGATTCGAAACATTGCGTTTAACTTTGATTGAACATATTATTGTAATTATTTGCTTTGTAATGACTTTTCCTCTCTTCTTTATCTTTAACTACTTCTCTTTTTTGGCGTTGCCAAGATGTACAGTTTCAACTGCACATGTTTTGCTGACGCGGCGTGACCTACAGTACAACGCACGCGACAATATCGATATATAATGTTTATACTAATAATACATTTTTAGTGCAACTACAACCGTCGACTTAGACACATAACTGTAGAAGAGAGGAATCGCCAACTTTAACTTGTAACTTTAACATATAAATAAACGGTACTATTCCGTCTTCGGTGATTTTTCTCTACGCACTCAAACATCAGATTCAAGTGTACAAACTGTACACTCTGAGCCAGTGGTCTCGAACCTACCGATTTTTCAGTATTTCTACCGATATTGGGTCTGTCATACCGAAATGACATGATTTTACTACGATTTTTAGAGATCCAGAAGATTCTCCCGATTTTCAGCAATCGAGGTGAATATCCCCTTTTTGTATTATATTTTACCATTCCATGGTTAATATGTTACTGTTTGGGGCGGTGCGGCGGGGGGCAGTACTTTTAAAGAGATGACAAAAGTTTTGTATTTTTACTTTGACGACAGGGGGGGGGGGGTGTACGCGTGACTCTCGTTACACCTTCTTTTGTTGGAATACCAGTCCCTAGAGTTAACAAAAAAGATATATCATTGAATATTGCTTGTTTTTTTTTATATACCGATTTTTGGAGCAAATATAGCGACCACTGCTCTGAGCGGATACTGAGCAGGAAAAGCCAATATAACTTTGTCTGGCCAGGGATTGAGTCCAGAACCTCAGGGTGCCTGCCTCGGTGGCGTAGTTGTAGGTCGACTGCGGTACTCTTAGGTTTCGAGATCAATTCCCGGCTCGGGCAAAGTGATATTGGATGTTTATGGAACCTAACATAGCTGGAAAAATTTGGGTTGGTATACCTCTGCCTACCTCTGAAAAAGCAAAAAGTCGTGATGTATGTACTACTTTGTAAATAGGAACTGTAAGTGATAAACATTGCAATATCAACAGTAATCAGCCTTACATTAAGGCGAGGGCGTGGTTGGCATTTACCCTGTATCGCCGGCGGCACTTAATACTTGAACTACTGTTGACATACGTTTTTGCTTCGTCAATCACCATTATATGTTATTGGTTATTGAATGTAGGCTGTTATGTACGTAACGTTATAGTTATTATAGACGTATGACGTCAAACTAGAGCTCTGATTTTATTGGATGATTTTAGACTGTCGCGAATCGAAAATGCCTAGTGGCGTAGTTTTATCACGTTACGACTGCAATGCTGAGGTCTGAGGTTCGATTCCCGGGTCGGGCAAAGTGAGTTTGAGTTTTTCTACTCAGTATTAGCCCAGACTCTAGAAATGTCCCTGGTAATTGGATTGCCATATACAAGGCATATTTCCAATAGGCCCGCTCGTTTTAGATAGAACCTAACATAGCTGGCGAAATGTGGGTGTGGTACACGTCTGCCTACCCCTGAAAAGGTAAAAAGCCGTGATGTTATATACGTATGTATGACTAAAAAAAATTTACGATTTTCGACTTTTCATATACCTTCATGCCACAACGACGGATATAAAAGTAACATCTCGTCTGTATAAATCGTAAAATTGTAACAAGGCTTCAAAGTGAAACTAAACTAAAACTAATGGAATTCCGAAAGTACTTACCAGGCTATCATAGGATGATAGTCGCGAGCCCAGATATTTAATTAAAAGGGAATTTAATTTGAAACCGTTGGTAGAAGGTATGTTTACTGACATAATTTCTTAACATAAAATTAATTCCATAGTAGTTTTTTTTATTGCATCGAATGACGAGACGAGTACCTATGCCGTTCGCCTGATGGTAAGCGATACAACCACTCATAAACAGTCGCAACATCATTCAGCATCTTGAGTTACAAAGTACTGTGTGGCATTCCACTGCGCTCGTCATCCTGTGACATAAGATGTTAAGTCTCATTATGTCCTGTAGTTACACTGGCTACAAATTCCCTTCGAACCGAAACACAACAGTGCATGCACACTGCTGCTTGGGTGTAGAAATAGACATTGCGGTGGTACCCATCCAGAAGGACTCTTACATGTGAGAGTCCGACCACCAGTAAAAGTTAATAATGTTCTAAAATTTCGAGCACTGCAAAAATAGATAATAAACATCGGAGACAAAATAAACGCTGCAATTTTCAGCTACATTATATTACACTAGCTTATGCCTGCGGCTCCATCCGTGTGAAAAGATTTCTGGGATGGAACTCCCGCCAAATATTTGCCTGGGAGAAAAAGTTGCCAGCACTCAGGAGTAATGTAGTTTAGTTCCAGAGATTAGCCCCTACAAACCTACAAACTCATATACTTTTCCTCTTTATAACATTAGTCCAGATAGTAGTTGAGTTTTTGTATTGCATACATGAAGCTCAATATATCTTCCAGGTCTTTAACACTGACTTGGTAAAAGAATGAAGAAAAGACCCTTTGTGACAACATTTAGTGTAATATATTGCAGTAGGTGCTATATAAATATTCCAGCATGTGGGCAGATCTGTAAGTAAAGACTATTTTATTATATAAATATGTTACAAAATATTGTCATATAATATCATATATTTCATACATTTTCTATTTCTACCGCCAAGCAGCAGTGTGCATGCACTGTTGTGTTTCGGTTTGAAGGAAATTGTAGCCAGTGTAACTGCAGGACATAATGAGACTTAACATCTTATGTCTCAGGATGACGAGCGCAGTGGAATGAATGCCACACAGTACATTATAACTCAAGGTGCTGGATGGTTTTCCTACTGTTTATGGGTGGTCGCAGTGCTTACCATTAGGTGAACGGCATGCTCGTGTCGTTTTTCGACCCAACAAAAAAAAAACAATATTTCACTACACTCCATTAGCGGACCAACGAAATTCAATCTTCGCCTAATCCAAACAAACTTACCCAGCCTTACTTTCGAATATGAAACTATAACATTCAATCAAGTTCCCAACAAACTCATACATACGGTTCCACTAAAATTGTCCCGGTGCACGAACAAAATCACGATATAAACTTTGAACATTATTATTAAATTAATTTCTGCTCTCTATTCACAGGTCAGCGCTGAAACAATGTACAAAATCAACTCACATGTAGAATACCTTAAGCCCCTTACAATATGGGACCGCGTTAGCCGCAAAAAGGAGAAACCATATTATGTAATATGTTGTACAAAAGATTGCCCGCTGTACTGTATGGTCATACGACGCGTATGCTTCATCAATGAAATGAAATCCACAATGGCTTTACTATTTTTCTCATGCTAATCATATATTTTAAATTATTGGGGTTACATACATGACATTTTCGCTTACAAAAAGTAAAAAGCTGTATGATAAAAAGTAGCCTATAGCACTCAGGAGTAATGTAGCTTCCTGTTAGTGAAAGAATTATCAAAATCGGTTCAGTAGTTTTGAGTTTATCCATTACAAACAAACAAACAATCAAATCTTTCCTCTTTAGAATATTAGTATAGACAATCAATATTGTATATTGTCGTTACATAACAGATTTTATTACAAAACTAAATACTTACCAAACTTTTAAGTTTTCTTAAAGAACATACAGAACCTTTTGTGGAGTAGCTATAACGCAGCGTTGAATGACCAAACCGACTGCTGAGACGAATGACATGGCTTCAACTCCATTTAGAGCTGACACTTACGACTTTTGAAAGGTACGGATGATCAATATTATTTAATGCCCAAAGGAAACTACGTGAGAAAAGCTGCATACCTAAGATTACTTTCATAAGAATTTCAAAAGCATCTGATGTTTCAACGCCGTCTATACTTTCAGTCTTCATAGTCCAGCGGCTAGTGGTCCTAATATTGAAAAGCCGTGGATCCGTAACCGGACTAATACAAATAGAAATCTTATTATCATCAACTTTAGTATTCATTCTGATTCGTAGATGAGACTCATACCCATACAGATTTTTACTAATATAATTATTATTGTTAAACAGGCATGTCTGCCCCAAGAAGATCTACAATTCTAACAAACCATGATCCTTAGTTAAGATAAATGATGCAAATATGAATCACAATACGTCATCATTATACTCTCATTGTGCAGACATCTTATATAAGCGATATACAAATTGAATTTTTCGTCAAACAACGACTGACAGCATCGGGGAACAAAACTAACTTATCTATAACTTATATATATACTAACTTTTGCCAACGGCTCCGCCCGCGTTAATAATTTTCCGGGATAAAAATCCCGCTTTATTCTTCCCGGGATATAAAGTAGTCTATATGTTAATCCATGACATGGTTGATATAAATACCCGTGTGCCAAATTTCATCGAAATCTGTTCAATAGTTTTTGCGTGAAAGAGTAATAAACATACACACATCCATAGGCACATCCATAATTAGAAACTTTCGCGTTTATAATATTAGTAGGATTTATATAAAGAGTTTACGATAACTCTTCATTGTTTGGTTTTCGTGAATGAACAGTGAATCTTGTTTCATTGAAAGGAACTTTAAAGGTGGATTTTACCGATTGCTGATAAATGCTATTTGTCACCTAAATGTATAAGCCACCTAAATACCAGAGTCACATTCTAATGCATGCTTATATGTGGTACTGCAAGCAAGTGGTGAAATCAGTCCTAAACAATAGTATTATTAATTAATTCTTGGTATAGGAAGTCCTAATAGGGTACATTATTCTATGTGTAAATAGTACAAAAGGAAGCCTTTTTGCGAAAACTGCATTAAAATTTTTTGAGGAAATGACGCAGTAGTTCGTATTTCAAATATTGCCATGGGCAGCAGTTGGTGCGTAGTGAGTATATCGCTTCATCTTTTTCTTTCGCACGCGTTGTAATCCTCGATGACGTCATATGTGGGTATTGCGCATCTTTTCTGTTTCTTTATACTTATCCCTTCTACCTAAATTCAAAAGCTTTAAAATTTGTTATTTTTTGTCGAATTTTAATAATTCTTTCTATGTTAGAATGTATATGACGAAATATTTAAAAAAGAAAAGAACAAAAATAAGTCCGGTGCCCTGTCAGATTTACCTAACCAAGTACTCTTTTCAACTCTACTTTTTCCGAACACTAAAGCGTCAACTCATTTTCGAGAAACAGTACACCAGTGTAAAACTGACTGTTACTAATTATTTTGGAGCAGATTAGTCACAACGTCTGCGCGGCGAGTTACGTGGTGAATCGGGGTTACAGGTCTGTAGACCAAGAAATATGACTATTAATAGATTATAATTTCTAAAAACACTATCGAACTTTTAAGTTAGTGATTTTATATTCTTGTACAGGCATAGTTTAATGGGCGTACATTTATGAGTTAAAGAGTAAAACAATTTAATAGCTTGATAATGCCACAGCGTCGCGATAAATCGTGTCCTAAACTATTTTTTATAGCGTTATGACTGAGCTGAAATTCAAACGCTACAAATCGTTTTTTTTTGCTCGTAAAACCTGGTCAGCACTACCGGCCCATGAGCAATGACCGGTTTCATTAAAAACATAGTTAGTATCAATACAACGGTCCGGTCATATAGTTTATATTTCACAATAAAACGAATTTGCAGTACAGCTGATTCCATGGAAAATAATATGGAAATGTGGCTGCATAAACTCATATTTAATTTAATATCAATGCAACTTTACAATTATCAGAGCAATTAATAAAAACAGAAAATATATGCGTATCAATACATTCGAGCATTTCAAACGCAATACAAAAAAATATAATATAAATTATCCCGCATCATCATTTGAGCGAAAGGAGTACATGCGGTAATTGCTTCGTCGCGGAATTCAACTTTCCTCATTTCATATGGATTCTTAAATTATAGGATTTTTGTAGAGTTATTATAAAAACTCCGCTCAATTAAATGATTATGTATTTAGCTTTTAGTTATGCCCCTAGACCCACAAAAAGATGAGTATGATTTTACCACCCTATTTATGTAGGTATCCACTTTATGTTCAACTCTAGCGTCGTTCCTAAAGGGCCGATTTTGACAAATGAGATGTCTATGGATTTGTTAGATGGTTATAGGCTATACAAGGGTTTAGACTGCAGTTAAGCTTTACCCTGGACATTGTCTTATTTCGTACTTCGTAACTTTTATTCGTAGTCAGGTTTTACTTATTTTTTATCTAAGATATGTGTGACCGCATGTATTGTATTGCATGGTTATTATAGTATTGTATGAGAGATAGATTAAATTAAATAAAGCACCCATGTCAACTTTCAGTATTCAAACATTCGCCATGCGAAAAATCATCAAAATTAATAGGACTTTTAACCGTGAAAGCGTCACAAATTCAAATAGCTACTGCTCAGTTGTATCAGGTATAAAAAGTACAAATAGCTCATCATCAAGCCTTAATCATTATAAAAAAAAAGTGGCTGAATTATTTTGTTTTGGGATTTGAAATGTTCGATAAAGTGTCGAAAGATTAGTCAGTTCGCAACAGTACACTCAAAATATTAACGACGACGTACATCGCCACTATTGACGCCGATCAACCGCTCTTTGTTCCCTCGAACTACTCTCGACAGCGATTATTGTCATCCCCATCGCATACAATTCAGCCAGAATCATATATAAATGTATAGACTAAATTTTCAATTGTTATTTTCCATATTTACGATGGAGCTGTTATTATTTCTAAAATATTTTCTCATTTATTAAAACTGGCTAAACTGACGCATGACCTTAATAACCTATAAAGTAGTTATTTTTAACTAGCTTTTGCTAACTTTGTTGTGAGGGACAGTCCTCAGGGAGCCGAGGCTTTACCAGGGATAAAGTGGAATGGATAATAAGGTCCTAGCCAAATTAAGTAAACCAACCAAAATAAATAACCAGAATAATATCACAATCAGAAAGAACTGCACGACGCTGTATACTAACCTATATGTATACAAATACAATATACATAGGTACAGTTGCGTATCATTATTTACATTTTTTTTTTGAAAACCAATGTAAGCTATGTTAACTTTAGTGAGGTAGGCAGAAGAACAAGGAATAAAGCCAATGCTATCAATTCGTATTCCGTATTCGAGATTTATAAAAATTCCGTTGAGAAATTCATACGTTAGTTTTATTTTTATAGCATAGAATGACCAGACGAGCATACCGTTCGCCTGATGGTAAGCGTTACGACCGCCCATAAACAGTGCATCACACTGTACCAATTTAATTGGGAAAGTCTGTCCAGGTCCAGGGCAACGGGATATTGCGACCTTAATATGAAAATACGGAATATGCAATGCCGCGCCGCCACAAGTGAGCGGAAGTCACTGTGGTTCAAGGTGCTAATCTCGACTGAGTTTGACACGATTCTCGCAGATTCATACATTCCTTTCAGTCAGGAATGTACAGTGAATTTATGAATTTTATTCGTGTGCTACCCGGAATTTCTAGCCGGTATGAAAAATGGCTTTAGAGAGGTTCGTCTGGAAATCTTAAGGCTAGGCCTATACTCAACATTAACTTCATGAGGTTGATGATGAACGAGACATACTTACCGCACATTACATAATGGCAAGCTTATTCCGCGTCTATCTGACCCTTCAGGTATACTGTGAGTTTATGCTTATGTGGTACCGCTCTAATCATAGTTCACCAAACTCTTGGAAAATACCGTCTAGAACTCTTCTTGTCTTACTACTAAACAAGCTTCACAATCACCGCTTATGTAGTCGATAATCCTACTAATATTATAAAGGCGAAAGTTTGTAAGAATGTATGGATGTTTGGATGTTTGGATGTAAGGATGTTTGTTCCTCTTTCACGCAAAAACTACTGAACGGATTTCGATGAAATTGGCACACGGGTAGATCATGTCCTGGATTAACACATAGGCTACTTTTTATCCCGGGAAAATATAAAACGGGACTTTTATCCAGGAAAAACTTTTTAAAGCGGGCGGAGCCGCGGGTAAAAGCTAGTTATTCATAATAAGAAATATACGCTGGGATTGCTTTTCTAGTACAAATTCCAATTACTTGATTCTGTTAACATATATTTTGTATAGATCTATTATGTCGATTGTCTTTACTATAACTTACTGTTCTTAGTCACCTAATATACCTATTTTTTAAGATACCGAAGTACCAATTATGTAAATGAACGACGGAAGTACCATTGAAAAATGGCACGATACAAAAACACAATTCTGAGCCTTATATAAATCTTCGCAACCCTTTCGACACGAATATCCTTATATACCGGTAGAGGAATTACCCTTTCTATTGTAGTCCAAAACGGGCATTGACCTTTTAAGTCCAAAAAAATATATGAATGGGCTGCCACTTTTATGAAAAGTCGATCCGGAGGCGTTTTAGCTTCCATGGCTGATTTGCACACTAATTAACCTAAAACCCAAGTGTCTTGCACATTTCTGTGGTATCTGTACGGATATAATGTTAAATACTCGGGTAAATCCGGCGACATCTAACGAAACGAGCAAGACGCTCGTCATGTAGTTATCGACGGCTGCCCACTAACAGTAATAACCCCACAGTACTGAATTTCAAATTACTGGGTGGCATTTCACTGCGCGCGTCTCCCTGAAACACTAGATTTGAAGTCTCATGTATCATATTTATGAATAAGAAAATAATAGAAATCTAAATTTTTAAATAATGTCTATTCAGCCACTTTATTAGCATTATCCTGGACTTTTAGGGTCACATGCTATCTATACATATAATAAAGCAGTAGAACCGGCGTGTCTATACATTTAAAGAAATGTGATAAAAAAGAAAAGGGGTGACTAAAGAAGAGAAATGTAACCAAAATCTGTGATTTTTGTTATTTTTTTCTGTCTGTTTGTTACTGAACATGTCAGAAACTACTGAACTGATTTGAATGGAATTTGACTCACGGGTAGGTCATGTTCTGTATTAATACATAAGCTACTTTTTATCCTGGGAAAATAAAAAGCGGGACTTTTATCCCGGAAAAACTTTTTTACGCGGGTGCAGCCGCAAGCAAAAGCTAGTTGATAAATATAACCCTGAACAAACACAACCGCGTACATGTCAAAATGGATAAACTTTTAAAACGATTCTGCCTTTTCCCGAATTAGATATCCACAAAGTGAAACAAGAACATTGGTATTCTGGAACTTTTACCGATGCTTCTTGTAACTTTTGTTAGGTATCTGCATGTTGTGAACATTGACGGTTTTGCTTTAAAAATATACGTCACATCAAAGTTACGGACATGCGCCGACGTTCCGTCTGACACATGCTGTCGGGCCACGGGTGTTTCGGCTCGTTTCTGTGTCGGATCGGCAAGGAGGAGTCCGCCGTGTGCCACCATTGTGGCAATGGCCGTGAGGACACAGTCCAACACACTCTCGAAGAGTGCCCAGCCTGGGACTTACAACACAACGCTCTTAGAGCAGTCGTCGGAGACCTCTCGCTACCGGCCTTGGTACCCGCCATGGTCGGCGGCTGGAGGTCATGGCGAGCGATGACCTCCTTCTGCGAGTGCGTCACCTCGCGGAAGGAGAGCGCCGAGCGGGATCGTGAGCAGAGCGATCCCGCCCGCAGCCAGAGGAGACGAAGGAGGCGTCGGGTGGACGACTGATTGGCGCCTCGTGCCCTGTGTCCTCGTCCGGGGGCCTCTAAAGAATTTCACCACGGCATCCCCTGCCTGTCGTAAGTGGCGACTAAATGGGTTAAGCGTGAGTCGCGGGACGAGCAGTGGGGGTCTGTGGCTAATACATGACGAGTTCGCATTTATCAGCATGCAATGAAATGGGCCCTATTGGGGTATATTACACAGTCAATAATATCGTGATCCTGGAATCGCGATATTATCACACGATCGCAAATACTATGCCCATAACCTGCAATATTATCTTGATACTGCGATACGCATCAATATTGCATCAATATTATCGTGACAATACGAGTATCGCGTGATATTATTTACTGTGTAATATACCCAATTAGGCTACCTTGCACAAAGTCTTAATCATTATGACACACACAGGCACACACTCACGCCTTTTATCCCCGAAGGGGCAGGTAGAGACGCAATTAGTGCAACCACTATTCGCCGTACGTATTCCGTCCCATAATGTGACTTTAAAGTTTGAGCCCCATTCGGGTGTTTGAATGATGATGACACTCCGCCGATTACGGTATTGACAAGCGAACTTTACTAAATAAACAAACTGCAATATTGACGATGTGGATTTTATGGGAAAATCAATTTAGATCTTTGACTTCTCATAAAGCTCCATGATTGCCTACATTTATATTACGTCGCAAAAATAATAAAGCAATGAAATGCAACAAATCATCTACGACTTCCAAAGCACACCGCCCGCCAGTCTTGGGAACCGCTGACAAACATTACAAAAGCAACTACTGCCTTCCAATATTATAATAAATCCCGGCGTCGTGTGCCGGGTCGGCCACTTCCCTGCAACATGGTTGAGGAGGCCGATGGCTGGCACATGCGTCATACTCGTGAACGGGTGCTGCTTGTGTGGACTGGTCTGCCCTTTTCGCTTACTACATCTAAATATTAGGGGTATATATTGAACTTAAATTAATAACCACATCTTGAAGAAATTCAGACCAAATTATTACATGATTCCTGAGAGGGTTATGCACTCGTATAGGATTTTAAAATTTATTACCTTTTTTGCGAGTATATAAATGAACTGCTCTAAACAAAAATAACAAATATTATATCTATATCATGTTATTTTTTTTTAATAATTGTATTTTATACCTTGAACTGATTTTGAAAAGAGCAACACTAGAGTTTCTTGCCCGTTCTTCTCTAGTGAGAACTGCTTTCCGAACTGGTGGTAGAGTTAATATTGACTGAATCTAAATAATGTATAACATTTTATGGGTTCGAATATTTCAAATTTATTTCATTTCATTTAATAACACAATAATATGTCGTTCATAATAAGACCAACCTCCATAAGAGTAAAGAAGTATAAATCCCTTTATCACCCTTGAAGATACGTTGTGACATTGATTTTATGAGAAACGAATGACCATTACATTTAGGCATCGCGCAAACGCTTCATCTCATTGCTGCGAAACACTCCACTACTATCAATATCATAATAGTGTAATGTTTCTCAGCAACAAATTGACCTCGACTGGGCGTTGCCTTCATCTCAATCTGTAGATTCGTCATAAATTAATATTTATATGTATTTAAAATATCATTATTTCTCAACCATTTTTGTCGATAGACAATTTATATATGGGTAGCATCAATGTACGTTCACCATCTAGAATATAAATGAACGTAATGACACGTCAAATACAGAACAATATATTCAAAGCTTACAGTGTTACATTGTGCCGTTCAATGTTCGATATTCAGTGTACATATATGGGTAATTTGCAACAAATTGGCGTGTGTCAGAGAAAATTGGAATAGAACGTAATTTGGCGTCCAAATGCGGGGTTAGTGAGCCGAGCAAAGCATCGCCACTTCGCACGCAAGTTCTATCGCATTTCAAATGCTCTAGAAATACTTGAGTATAAAGAGATATGTGTCATATTTTACCTTACATTTATTCTACAAAAAAATCCATGTGCGAAATGCTTAACATAATAATTATTTAAATTTTATATTATCCATTTTAAAACTTGTAAGATGTGAGTAAGATTGGATTTAATAAATTTTACACAAAACTTTACAATAACAATTACTACATTTATACTTTAAAAATTATGTAGGTATTTAAATATTTTGTAAACAAGCAATAAAACAATAGGTACATGCACGTTATAAAGTAATAAATACACAGAAAGGATTTAGAGGTCTAACATATAAAGAATACTATATTCTTATTATTTTAATGGTAATATTAATTATTATTATTATTAAGCGTACCTACCCGCTTACAAACACACCATGAAATCCAGAAAAAATGCACTAATCACAGCGACACCTAAAAATCACTGGCAACTAGATCGCCTGATCGAATAGTAATTTCTTATTTTAAAATCCACACATGCTAATCGAAAGCGTATCACAAATTAAAATTTGGAAGAAAAAGCCATAGACGGCCGTTTTTACTTTTAAATATTGCGCGATAGATGGCAACAGCAGCCTACGCGAGTCCATAGGCGTCCTGACTGTAATAAATCGCGGCGCCCACTGGAGCTCTCGCGGTCCTAGCGATGCTTTCACGCCATAGTAGCTTATGCGAGATACGTAGCGTAAGTAGATAGGTAGTTCACAACACAACTGTTGCTCTTGCTGGCGGATTAAAAAACCTTTGTTGGCCGTCCAAAATAGCGATTCTATGTACGGATGATATTAACTGTACATATAGGTATATCTGCCCCAGAAACCGCATAAAGCTTTTGTAATCTAATACAATGGCCAGTATTTTTATTAAATATTTACATGCATATATTGCCACCAAATTCAATCCGCGAACGTATTTCCAGCAGGCACCTAACTTGTTCCGAGTTATTTCGGTAGGAGGGTTTTGTGTTATAAAATATAAGCTGTGGTAACCCAGATTTGTGTATATTAAGCATAAATTAGAAGCGAAACGCAGGTGGGGTGCCGAATCGAGTGCGTCTTTACCAGGCTTACTGTGTGATTGATGATTTTACGTCAGAAAGAATTACTGGCCAGCGGCTAATGAATCACGAATTTCAGTGCGTTCCAACTGAAATTGCCTTGTTTTTGTTGATCAAAGATTAAATCTGGCACGGTGTTGGGTTTATTAGTATTCAAAACTATTTTTACAATTGGATTATGTTAAAACACCAATAAATATAAAGAAACATTGTGAAATTTAAAAAAAATAACTTTTAATAATAGTATGGTAAATACAATCACATTGCGTAGCCATACAAATAAATTGGTAGGACGGATTAAGTTATTGAAATCAAAAGTTCAGAGTAAGATGAACTGAAAGTTTGGTTAGAAAATCTATTTTAATCAACGTTTTTTAGCGACCATGAGGAAAAAATTCAATTAAAATTTATTAAATTACATGTACCTACTAATGCTTCTAACAACGATTCGATTTACAATGCTTTAGTGCAACTCTTCCTAATAACTTGCCGCGCCGGCTTGTTTTTATTTACACACACACACTCGCCTTGTATCCCCAAAGTGTTAGGCAGAGGTGCAACTAGTTGCACCCACTTTTCGCCGTGCGTATTCCCATGATGTGATAGAGGGCGAGCCTGTTGCCATATCGGGCACAAATTTCCGACTCCGGCTGTTACTGAATAGAAAAACCCAGTATAACTTTGCCCAACCCGGGGATCGAACCGGAGACCTCAGCATTGCAGTCGTAATACAACTCGCATAATACAATTACGCCACCGAGGCAGTAATTTTATTTTCCTGGCTATATTATCTCGATCATGGCTATATTACCTTAGGATGTTTATTGTGAAATAAAACTAATTATTACGGATATAATTAGTACAGAGTTCCAATTCCAAATTATTTTAACATAATTTAATAAAATAAAAAAAAATATGCAATATAATTATAGTTCTTATTATGTGTCAAATGTAGAGTTTAATATTATAAACCGCGAACTGCGTGCAAACGCTAACTTTATTCATGAACCGTATTAACAAAACCAAATTAAAGTTCAGAAGCCCGTGTTGAAAGTTAAATGATTCCGTCATTGTTGCCATGTTTTGGTTACCCTCGTCTATCAAACTCCGCCCAGTTTTGATGAGATAAAAGACCTTTTGAAATCGACTGCTTCAATGTAATGATTGTAGGCACGACACAGATGGCTGGTTTTAATCAAAGCTAATATATTCGACATGAAAATTGCGCAGGCGCGAACATGACATGGTGTATGCGATCCTATAAATGTTTTCTGGAACAAAGGGCACCTGCTGGTAAATTAAAAATACACGGAGGTGAACTACTGTGCCGTCATTTCTAAATGTTCATATGGTGGTTTATCAAAGTAGAACTATGTCCTTATCAAACCATACAAAGTCAGAATGGTGATTGTAAAGTATGTTATACAGATTGGACCAAAGAGAATATAACACACTACCATAGATAATACACTACATATACCAAGACACACTACGTTAGAGATACAATCAAACGATCAGCGCGTAATTTTACTCAGAATAATAACTTATTATGCTGAGTAATTTTATGTGAACAAGTTACGACTCACTGACAAACTCCGATACTAGCATGTCATTCATAATTCGGAGGTTTAATTCCACCATCGCTAAACCCTGCACATCTGTGTATTACCGACGCTTGAGCTATGCATTTTTTTAAGAATGATCCCGTACATGCAGTGTTGCAAAATGTGAACCAAGCTTTATGAAGGCCTAATGATAAAAGCACGAAATAAAGACATAATATAATGAATGTAAAGCCCTTACCTCGAGTATGGACGTTAGACGTTAGTTGACGTAGGTAATGTGCCGAAGAATAAGTAGGTAGAGCTTTTATAATAGATGTTTGTGATCAAAATTGGATAAAATCCTCAAATCTTGTGTCGTAAAAATACATCTTACATTGCCTTTGTTACTGTTTAAATAACTAAATGCATAACAATAACGGAATTAAAGCACTTTTACAACATTTAATCGCCGCGGAAATCTATTTTAATCCATAATAGCTTTGAATACTTGTCCAACCCTCACCGCAAGTTCCGAGGCGTTGGATTACTCACTTTCTTTTTATTATATTCTAGAACTTATTTCTTTTTGAAGCGCAGCTCGGCACTATCTCAATTCAAATTAAGAATCTTTTGTGAAAAATGACCCCTGTTTGGATGGATATGGTTCGTATTGGTTCCGTAGGAAACGTTTTATTTAATGTATCGTGAGTAGCGTTGAAAATACTGAGAATGTTCCCGTTTCTTTCAAAATCCATCGATTTTTTTTTGCAGTGTAACATTCGAAAATTTCACAGAAGTTTGATGGGGAAAAAAATGAATGTTTCTCAAAAACACGAGTTATGTTCGGAAAAAAACGAAATTAATCGTAATAAACCAGGTTTTTTCGAAATTTATCATTATAAATATATGAAATTATGTGTGTATTTATGTTTTCACATAAGTCCACACTGCCAGTGCAGTCTATATTGAACCCAACACAAAAAGAATTACTGATACCTTTTTTTTTATTGACAACACTAAATCTCATCAATGAGTAATAAACAATTTTTTTTTTCATCACGTCACGTGATTTGTAATTTTCAATGCTCAGAACGAAAAAAAACAAAATCTCCGTTTTTTTTTTGAAAGAAAAAAATCGATTCTTTCAGAATTTTCAACGCTATTCGTAAATAAAGGCACTCAAGAATTTAGTTAGTTAGTGAGTAATATTATGTTTTCATTTACATTCAAATGTTGTTTATGAATAAAAATTTGTTATTATTCAAACATTACAAAGGTTTACATATAGCTATAACACGAATAATAATTAGTATTTAAATAAAAGCGTAAGGAACTAAAAAATGATAAAGCATATTCATATCGTGGTAGCAAATGCGTCAGTCCACAGGGCGCACAATGCACATCACCTTGGCCGATTACGTTCGTTAGGGTAACTTCTTATACCCTATCTTCTCCACTACAATGTCCTACCCAACCCACTGAGAATTTGCCTCGAGTATACCGCTTGCGGTCGGTGTAATGGAGAGTGGAGCATTTTATTAAGAGTACTAGTTTTTCTTATAACGTTGTCTGAATGAAAATCACAATACTTTCATCATCGTTACGTATTCAAATCTGCAACAAGAAATGTACTCAGGTGAGTACTCTATCTCTACGCGCACCGCACCAGACGAATTCCTGAACAAGTTGATATCACTGTGAATTTTCGGGCATTGGAATGACATGACTCATTCTATATACGAATCAAATATGAAGATTTAATAGGCTACATCAGTTTATATAAACTATGCGGTACAAACAAAACAGTTCCAAAATTATTCTCCCGCAACGTCTATAATATAAATTCTACTTTTAAAACTAGTATTTCACTTCCTTGTTAATATTATTATCTGCTACATACACTAATCATTCCAAACGGACCTGTCGAAAGCGGCCTGCATCCAAATCCAATCTAGAAATCTTTAGGAGAGACCTATGTTCAGCAGTGATTGTCATGTGGCTGATGATGATGATGACGCTAATCATTATCCAAATAAACTATTTCTAAAACACCTGAAATATGCTACGCGGCGTAGCGCACCTACCTACATACCTATACTATGTATGAGAGCAGACTACGTTATACTAATTCAGTTCAGCACTCCTTAAGGGAGACTAGGAATTTAGTATAATAGGATGCCATATAATATAAAATTATGGAATATCTACTTAAGCTACCCAAAAAGTAAAACGTTGCCGCTCATACTAAAATACTTGAATTATAAAATGCACTATATTTAATTATACATAATCCCGTATTTATCATAAACCTTTCTATATAGATTAGCCTCTTGTGTTATGAATATAGCCTAGACAGAGTAAAGATAAGCATAGATTGAATAAACGGTAACACAGTGGGTTCTGTCCGCGGTGGTGACTTTCAATCCCGTGGCACTGAGTACGTCATATTGGAAGAGGAGTGTCTATCGCCTATCCTTTTACAGCTACCTGTGAACAGAGTTTATTCCTTTCTCTCCTTCAATAAAAAACCAATATTACTTTGCCCGAACCGGGATCGAACCTGAGACCTCGTCCCTGAAGTCATATTGATGCCGACGTATTAAAAAAGTTTGTAGTATTAAATTTCAGACCTAATCCTACTAATATTATAAAGGCGAAAATTTTTAAGAATGTATCGATGTTTGGATGTTTGGATGTATGGATGTAGGGATGTATGGATGTTTGTTCCTCTTTCACGCAAAAACTACTAAACGGATTTCGATGGAATTTGGAACACGGGTACATCATGTCCTGGATTAACACATAGGCTACTTTTTATCCCGGGAAAACATAAAGCGGGACTTTTATCCCGGAAAAACTTTATAACGCGGACGGAGCCGCAGGCAAAAGCTAGTTTAGTTATAATTGTCCTTTTCAATCTCCTTCTTCTTCAGCCTATATATCCACCCAATGCTGAGTGTAGGCCTCTTCTAATGCTCGCCAAGTTGTTCTGTCTTGGGCAGACCTCATCCAACTTCTTCCTGCCACGTGGAACAGGTCGTCGGTCCACCTCGTCAAAGGTCTGCCCCGGCTTCTATAACCAGTTCTTGGTCTCCATTCCAGTATTGCCTGACACCATCTGCCATCATTTTTGCGCTTATGTGGGCCTCTACTTCCACTTCCTTTTCAATATTAAAGATCAAAAAATAAATTATTAGATACAAGAAACTAGATACGAACTTCTACAGCTTCGTAATCTACAAAATAAATATTAAAACGGTATTTTTCTAGATGCCATGGCAGTAAATTAATAAAGATTGTATTATTTAACTTAATTATTCCGTCCAAGCGGATCCGCTCATTAGGCTAGAATTTAACATTTTTATGAGCTAACAGAAACGTTGGCGTACGTTTTGTTTTATTACCGTCTAGCTGTTCTTTGAAATGTTGTTATAAATGCTGAACTATTGTCTGAAACGCACTAACAAATTACGTTTATTTTGTAATTCATTTTTAGTAAAATTTTAGAATCTTTGTACTTTTAGTCGTACCTTTGAAACGAATACATAATGTTCTTTCAAATGCAACACATACTGGAACACGGAATAGAAATATACAGAATTTCTCAGAAAATTTTATAGTTAGGCAGATTAGACAGAGGATTGCGATTACATATTGAATGCATTACTAAATTTATATTTTTTTGTGAAATTTCAGAGATTGGGGTGACAAGAATCGCAGAGACCGGGTTAGGTGAATAACCTCATATATTGCTGGTAGCTGAATCTACAGCAAGCATGTCTCTACCTAAAAACTGATAAGGTTGTACGTCCAGTATGTAAAAGTGATAACATTCCTATTTCCTTTTGTCGTAATCAGCGCCGGAAGTATTTGGTGACCACCCGATAGAGAAATATAGCGACCACCGTTCCTTCTCAACTCAACTTTGAGTCGACTTTATGGCGCATACACAGTATATATTTTAGTCGAGGAACTTAATTATTTAAGTACACCGCAGTACATGCTTCTATGAAATTAATAATAATATACGCAAAAGGCGACTGCCTCGGTGGCGTAGTTGTATTACGGTACGACTGCAATGCTGAGGTCTCGGGTTCGATCCCCGGGTCGGGCAAAGTGATATTGAATTTTTCTATTCAGTATCAGCTCGGAGTCTGGAATTTGTGTCCGATATGGCGATAGGCTCGCCCCCTATGACATCATGGAACGGAATAATGGCGAAAAGTGGGTGCACTAGTTGCGCCTCTGCCTACTCCTTCGGGGATAACAGGCGTGAGTGTATATATATACGCAAAAAAAATGTCAGAATAATCCGCAAAAAAATCGCAAAAAGGCTCTTCAACATGTGGGTACTCTTGTGCTAGCTACTTGTTTGACCTGTCTTATCGGTTATTACGTATGAATATGACGTTTAAGTGTGATCAATTTTTCTTTTATACTTCAACCTGGCTTAGGACGGCAAAAAAAACCTTGGTTCTAAAATTTCCGTAAAAAAATGAGGTCATATATTTTACGTATATTTGCAACGAGAGTCAAATACTGAACACTCTCCTTAAACAAGTGTTACGACTAACCATAAGATTAGTCAACAGTTAGTAGTAGTAATAGTTATATGCAGTGTCTAAACACTGTATATCTTCTCATCATACTTATGATAATATAAATATAATAAAGTATATAAAACTGATTAAATTAAAAATGCTCTCAGAATAAATATTGCTTTATTTGCTGTTCACTGGAATCCTTTAGTATATCCGTTTCCATTATTAAGTTGATCAGTGCGCGGACAATAACCTTATTGAGGCGAGGCGTACTCGCCCGCACAATCGGATCTAATGAAATGCACTGCGATGAGACCACGGCAAAGTAAATAGAACTTCTTTGCACTCAAAGGATTCTACTCTGTGCATATTAGCAATATTGACATACATTTCTGCTACAAAAAAGAATAAATATTATTTATTTATTTATTTATTTAAATAAGGTTCTCCAACAGTACACACATTTCATACCTCATTACAACATTTTGGCTTGTGTTACATTCAGATGTGGGTACCAATTATTGGAGTACACAGCACTTACAAATTGCACGCATTATTCTTATATTACTAGAGAAAAATATTATAATATAAAACAAAATATAAATTCTAAAAAACAAACACAAGGGCAATCTGCCCGTTAAAAAGAAATTGGTAGTATTGGTAAGTTATTGGTAAATATTAGGTATATCATATCTATAAAAGTATAATGCAGCTTTTCATTGTAAGTAGGCCTGTTGCTAAATAATCTCCACCATCCGAAACACCCAAATTTCCGAGTATCAGAAATTCCAACCCCACTAGAGATATAAATACTTATAATAAATAACTTGAAAAAATGTGTCGCAAATAAAGGTAGAAGTGCACGTCATGATTGAGATATTTTGCTTTATCATCATACGCACTGACTAAGCCTACCTTCGTTCCCAGAGGAGAGACAGGAATGCTACAAATGCAAATCCTTCTCTATTGTTATTCATGGGAATGGAGCTAGCTTTGATAAGTTTTCAAACTGTGGTTGTTTTAAGGGAATATCAAATAGATCATAGAACACGGAACTGATATCTTACAATTTTTGGAGAAAATAAATCTTCTCATCAGAACCGTTTCCCTAGCATGAATATTAACATTAATAGATTCTATTAATTCAAGTTTTGTATGGAAATTTGAACAGCGTCTCGAGAGTGTACCGACAACTAAAATACGGCAGCATGAATATTGATCACGTGTAAACGACGAATAGTAAAGCGTAGCCACAAAAAGTATTATTTTTTAAGGTATCGAATGACGAGACGAGCATGCCGTTCACGTGATGGTAAGCGATACGACCACCCATAAACAGTAGAAACACCATCCAGCACCTTGGGTTACAAAATACTGTGTGGCATTCCACTGCGCTCGTCATCCTGAGACATAAGATGTTAAGTCTCATTATGTCCTGTAGTTACACTGGCTACAATGCCCTTCAAACCGAAACACAACAGTGCATGCACACTGCTGCTTGGCGGTAGAAATAAACACTGCGGTGGTACCCACCCAGACGGACTCTTACATATGAGAGTCCTACCACCAGTATGTTAAAATAGAGTGGTGGAGAAATATTTAACGCTAACTAACTCGATACAAATACTTGCCGAAATTCTTTACGGGTACAATTCATCCGAACATGCGATCAATTCGCGCGATTAATATATTTATGCCATGTTGATCGCACGAACATCAATTAAGCAATCGTTGTTTGCTCGCAAATTCGCACACTAAATAGGTATGGTATAATTCATCAGAAAGGCATAATAAATAAAGCTATCCCTACCTCAAAGATGTAGAGACAACAGACACACAGTATTTTATCAATAGACTAGCAAAAATCTTTTAATTAATTACCTTCAATGATATACATACATACATATACACTCACGCCTTTTATCCCCGAAGGGGTAGGCAGAGGCGCAACTAGTGCACCCACTTTTCGCCGTTATTCCGTCCCATGATGTGATAGGGGGCGAGCCTATCGCCACATCGGGCACAAATTCCAGACTCCGAGCTGATACTGAATAGAAAAACTCAATATCACTTTGCCCGACCCGGGAATCGAACCCGAGACCTCAGCATTGCAGTCGTACCATAATACAACTACGCCACCGAGGCAGTCAATTCAATGATATATTGTAACATATTTATTAAGCAATAATAACAATAAATAAGTAACACTTTAACTTTACTCAAAAGTGATCTTGTTTTATTAAGTAAAAGTTGAACTATTTTAAATCCGTAACTATAAAAATATGAGTGAAGTTAAAGTGGATATTCCATAACGTTGTTAAGGCCGGTTATCCGGTCTCGGTGGCTACGGGCTGACATGCCTAGCCACTAACTAAAGCGTCTATAAGTATATTATACGACCTAGATTCATTTTTCGATTCCCAAGCATTGCTTAAGTTGGGATCTAAAAGCCATCCTTTGACAAGTTCCTTTAAATGCGAGTATGATAAATTAATATATCAATTGTACACATTATCTTTGTTTTGTTTTTTTTTTCGTTCTGATGAATCGAGAAAACATAAAAATTCATTTTCATGGCTCCCGGAATAAAATAAAAAAGAGTAATCAATTTGAATTTCGAATGAAATTAAGTCAGCTGACTGAAATTCCTACAAATTACAAGAAGCAATTAAATAGTTTGGCATATTTATGACGACCATCGCGATACACAGCGCCCCTCACTGGTCAATATGTCTCTTCGACTGCTCTACATTTAACATGTCTCGTTTCATCCATGTCAGTAAATTTAACGGTCTCATTACACTGGACGAGCGCGCAGTGCCTTCGCCTCGCTGTAAACTCTTGCAATTCGACAGTGTGATAAAAGCCTTAACTTTACCTGACAACAGATGAAACAACTCCACCTAAATTAAGCACACAAATAAAATAAGTTCCAAATCTCTACCCCTATTAGCATAAAATCATTTTTTTAGCTATACCTACGAATTTGCACAGATAGCACCCTATGTTCGAAGTGGAGGCTAAAGAAATGCGTTTTCTTCTCAGAAATATGCAAGCTTATTTACAAACTTTTACATTTATTATATAAATAAATAAGACCTACATTATAATTATCCACTGCACGTAGAACACCTGTAGCTATTTCATCACACACGAATCTAAAAAAGAACAGATGGATTTTAGTTCCAGCATGCGAAGTATTGATTAATATAGGTTTTAAACATCGTATATTTTATCGTATCGATGTAAAATTTCAATATCGCTGCATTTGGTTATATTTCTAGCTGGGAGCACGCGGTGGCTGCGAGAATGCACAAACCAGGCACGTGATGAGATTTAAGAGTCGTTTTAAAACGGCTTACGTTTACAACATTATTTATTTACTATCTGGTTTTGTGTATTTTCATAAAAACCATATAATAATGCTTTGATGAATCAATGCAATAAACTGTAGCAAAATTTATTGCTGATTGAATTGTGTCTTCTTTGCGGACGACAACTTAGACGTGAGTCGGAGGAAGCCCGCAGCCATCCCTAATGCGCCGAAGATGGCCACCGCGGAGTTTTAGTTGGTATGCCGTGCGGTGTACATAGGTTAGGGACTCGGCCCGGCGGTCGCCCGACGTTTTCCATCTCTCCGGGCGGCTCAACGTCGGGTCGTAAGGCACGGTGAACCCAACATAACCGCTCAGTCGTTCCCCTTGAACACTGGGCGGTAGTAATAAGTCACTTTCTCCGCGTCAACAAAAAAAAATGGGTTGTCATAGTACCTTTCTATTACGACAATTGGATCCCACGACGCAATTTATCGTCCCATAGTACCTAATAGATTTTTATAACGTGGTCTCCTCATTGAGAGTACTCGTGCGGAACTCGTTAAAAGCAAATAAAACGTAAAAACCCGCGGTACGCTACGAAACTGCACTTTGATGAAATATTTTTACGATATCAGTAGTTCGTATTTCTAATATAAAATATGGTAAAATTCACAATTTACATGACCTTTTCTGGCATAATACACTCATTTGCAAAAAAAACGGGCGGTTTGGATGTTAATTCTTTTTTAAAAAAATACGGTTCCAAAATGATTTCAATCACTTGTACATGTTACTGGCCGGTTTTAAAAATGCCGTGGTGTTTAAAACAGTACGTTCTAAATTAAAATTTTCGTTTGATGCTCGTTTTTCAGAAAACCACTTTTTATCCTACATTTTTGGTGCGAAGTTCCAAAAGATAATATCGGTTTTCATAACTTTTAGTCAATTTTTATGAATTTATTTCATATTCTTAATTGTCAAAGCTTCATTTATTGCTGTTTAGCTGTCTCAATAATGTTAGAGAAAGTGGTAAAAGCTACAAAAATTATTGCGCTGCTCGAAGAGGGCTGCAGCCAATGCTTCGTGGCTCAGAGGCTAAGTGTGAGTCGCTCGACGGTTCAAAGGATCTAGCAGCGGTATCAAGACACCGGTTCCGTCGAGAGAAGGCCTGGTTCTGGAAGAAAACCATGTACCCAACCACGGGATGATCGTTTTCTTGTGAGTCGCGCATTGAGAAATCGCAAGTCTTCGTATGTGGACCTTAAGAACAACCTCGAAGAAGTAAGAAATGTGCATATTAGTCTATGGACGGTCAGGAGGAGGCTGCTTGCGGCCAATATACGCAGTCATCGCCCGGCCCGCGGCCCTAAGTTACTCCGTGAGCACAGAGTTGCCAGGCTTAGGTTTGCTCGAAATTGTGAGTCATGGACTCAAGAAGACTGGAATAGGGTATTGTTCTCCGATGAAGCCAGGATATCTCTGTTCGGTGAAGATCGACGTCGGCGAGTGCTACGAAGACGAGGAGAACGCTTTGCAGAGGCTTGTTTTGAAGAAATCACACCTTATGGTGGGGGCTCTATTATGTTTTGGGCAGGAATAAATTCAATGGATCGTACAGAGTTAGTCTTCATTGAAAACGGCTCACTGACTGGACATCGATACATAACGGAAGTTCTTATTCCTCATGCACAACCCGCATTGGCCGCTTTAGGCGAAGACTCAATTTTTATGGACGACAACGCTCGCGCCCACCGGTCTGGCGATGTGGAAACGTATGTGCAAGAGGTCGGCATTCGTCGTTTGGATTGGCCAGCTCGAAGTCCCGACCTCAATCCTATAGAGCATGTCTGGGACGTTCTGAAACGACGCGTGAGATCAGTACAACCGGCTCCGCAAACCATCAGAGAGCTGAAGAATGTGATTACCGCGGAGTGGGAACGTATTCCGCAAGCAAGTATCCGGGATATCCTCGCTAGCACACCCAGACGAATTCAAGCTGTGATTTCAGCTAGAGGGGGTCACACTCGATACTAAACATTTATCTGCTTTTACTTTATTAAAGAAAAAACAAACAAAAATCTTTGTTAACTTTTACTTCACGAGCATGTGCACTACTAGCGAGCATACACTACTAGTGAACTTTAGCATTAAAACCCATAAATTTTATCAAAATTTTATGATAATACTGACGAAAACGATTATTTGCTTATTAATTTACAAAATTGTGAAAGTAAAACTACCTATAATTATCAAACAAACCAATAGTAACATTTGAAATGTTTCATTGCTTAGGTGCCCGTTTTTTTTGCAAATGAGTTTAGTTCTACTATGTACTCCTCCAGGATAAATACCGTAGGTATATGTTAATACAGGACATAGTATATTTGTGAGCCAAATTTCACCTGTCGAGTTTATTTCAAACAAAACTCTCGACATTTTTACAAACTTTCGCATTTTATATGAGTATTTATAATGCTAGTCTATGCAGTATACATAAGCATAAAAGCAGAACCTAGTGCATTGTTTATTTGAAAAAAAGTAATAAAAATAGGATTGACTAAAGGAGAGTAATAGAAGACAAATCAGCTATTTTATAAATATATTCTGTCTCTTTGTGTTTGTTAGCACACATTTTCGAAACTACTGAACGGATTTTCATGTTGTTTTCAAAGGTGGACAATCTTAGTAAGAGGGAAAATAAATCGTATATCAGAATTTGTAATTTACCATAAAACTTTTCAGTCTCAGATAGATCTACGCAGACGAAGCACATAAGTACATACTCAATAACTAAACATGCATTCAAATATTTACCATTAATTATTGACATTGAGTTATTCCGTATCATTTTAATCAAATCTTAAAGACGCACCAATATCGTGTAAAAACAGAAGATAATGAATAAGTTTCTGAACATACGATTGAGATAAAATAAATAAAAACAATCAAACTTTTATGCGAGCCTACAGAAACTTAAATTGCGTTTAACCAGCAATACCAATTTTTTAATAAAAAATAATACTTCTAGAGGTCTTTTACAATAGTCTATTATAGTTTGTTGGTAATTTTTCGCAATAAAAAAAGATTTTTAGACTTCTTTCACTAATAGGAAGCTACATTGCTCCTGAGTGCTATAGGCTACTTTTTATCCCGGGAAAATATTTCTATAATAATAATAAAATAATACCAGCCCTGTATTATTATACTGCCCACTGCTGAGCACGGGCCTCCTCTACTGAGGGGGTTTAGGCCTTAGTCCACCACGCTGGCCTAGTGCGGGTTGGTAGACTTCACATTCCTTCGAAATTCTTATAAGGAACTTTACAGATATGCAGGTTCCCTTACGATGTTTTCCTTCACTGTTAAAGCGAACGATAATTGATAAACAATACACACAAAATATTTCTATCCCGGAAAAACTTGTTCACGCGAGCGGAGCCGCGAGCATAAGTCTAGTCCTACTAATATTATAAAGGCGAAAGTTTGTAAGAATGTATGGATGTTTGGATGTAAGGATGTTTGTTCCTCTTTCACGCAAAAACTACTGAACGGATTTCGATTAAATTTGGCAAACGGGTAGATCATGTTCTGGATTAACACATAGGCTACTTTTTATCCCGGGAAAATATAAACCGGGACTTTTATCCCGGAAAACTTTTTAATGCGGGCGGAGCCGCGGGCAAAAGCTAGTAGTCAATAAAACTAATAAAGCTTGGAATTCTAAGCAGGTATGTTCAATAAACAATACCTACATAGACTCAAATCTCGAGTCTACTAGAATTAGTTCAATGCAATGTGCTCGACATGTATCTAACAATGTACACTGATCATATGGCAAAGGTGACTTGTGTGCGGAATTTGAGTTATTAGCTGTTGTGCAATTGATTCAACATTAGGTAATAATCAAGTCGATGTAGATAATATGCTATATATCATTTACTGTTATATTATCCTACTAATATTATAAAGGCGAAAGTTTGTAAGAATGTATGGATGTTTGGATGTTTGGATGTATGGATGTAAGGATGTTTGTTCCTCTTTCACGCAAACACTACTGAACGGATTTCAATGAAATTTGGCACACGGGTAGATCATATCCTGGATTAACACATAGGCTACTTTTTATCCCGGGAAAATATAAACCGAGACTTTTATCCCGGAAAAACTTTTTAATGCGGGTGGAGCCGCGGGCAAAAGCTAGTATGACATATAATTAAGTATATGGTTTGCGTTCACTTGGGAGGTTCAGCAGTGGACGTCGAAAGGCAGATTGATTGATTGATTAATATTATACGAGTGATGAAGAGGTTGTTGCTTGAATACCTACAACTCCTATACGGAGATTATCTTGATTTTTTTTATTGCCTCGAATGACGAGACGAGCCCCGTTCAAGAAGCCTTTAAATATTAAAGTAAATTACCTTTTGATTCAATACATTCGACATATTGAGGTGACATAACTACCTTTTCTATTAAAAGTGTTGTTAGTAGGTAAATCTGTAATAAAAAATGTTTATTAACCTCGCTACCAACATATTCCTTTTCCAATTAAGGTTGCACTGCATGTGTATCATACAATATACGGATAAATTGTCAAGGCTTAAAACGCAATAAAATCTAAACTTTTCAATATTCATGGAGCGTAGCGCATCGGCAGGAACTAACAAAAACAAAATTGTGCCGAACGCATGAGTTCACCATTTCCAAGAGCAAAGTTGTATCGTATAGAACGAATCAAATTTATCCATTGGAAACGTTCAGTAAACCGCGAAACTTCGAGGGCTTTTATTGTAAAAATACGACCGAAATATTATACGACAATATATACTAAAGCAGACGCTGAACGTGGCGATCATAATCCTCAATCAACTTACTTTTAAGGTTAATTTAAAAAAACGAAATTAATGTTTTGGACAAACTATAAATATCACGCCAATGAATACCTACCATAATGAATTCTAATTGAAAACTTTTTTATATTTCGTCCAACATCAAATGGACTGATGATAATGTGCTTACCAAATAATTTATCCAAAAGGCTATAAGTTTCATAGATATCTCGTTATCATCTTATCAAAACCATCTTAGAACGCCACATTTAGGAATATTACAAAGTTCGCACTACATATAATAACCAACGTTTTGGTCTGTTATTTGATATTTCGTAGAATTATCTTGCTTCACGGCAAATATTATGAATACCGGCTTTTATCAATACGGAGAATATTTCATCTATTTACTTCCCGGGAAGATATTAATCTACATATTGGTGAAAATCATTAGTATCGGACGGGGACGTCCTAGACGTAACTTCATGGACGAAATTGGTGACCTCTTAAGGAAGGGTCAAATAAGGAGTTCTCGTAACCGACGAGCATACATGAAAAGACAGATGACTGTGAAAGAAGCGGAAGGGGTATGGCGTATGCTCCTTAGTCTCTACCTACCCCAATGGGAGAAAGACGTGAGTTTATATGTATAGTGGTGGGCTGTAAAAGCAGTAAACAAAGACACTTTGTTTTACAGATTTAAAAGTGGTAATTTTATATGTAACTGAATTCCTAACTAGAAATCACTCCCACCGGTTTAGATGTCGTCAGACTACTTAATGTATATTAGTTAATTTCGCACTATATGTAGTTTAGTACAAGCCCTCGGGTGGCAAGATGTTATCACTCCTAATTATATTGTGTGGTCTCGTATTTCGTACTTAGAGTACAAGACAATTTGATTGAAGGCTCGAATTAAGTTGTACCGTGTAAAATGTGGTACTAAACTTGTAGAGATTATTTCACTATTCTATTTTTCCAAATGTTTACGCATTACGAACTTATCATTGGATAGAAATAGCAATGGCTGGTTCTCCACAATTTACATTATTAACCCACTGTAGAGCTTGTGTGTATGGGAGTGTTAGCTCTAGCTTGTAGTAATTAAAACTTCAGAGATGGCAGTTATAGCATAAGTTTATATTTGAAAGCTTCAGAGTACGTATATACAGCGGCGTACTTAGATGGTAACAGTAATAATTTGTCAGACGTACTGAATAAACAAAGGCGTAAATCGCTTCTACACGGGGAGCATGGTGTGCCACAACGTTCCCGCACATCTACGTACGTGCACTTACATAGTTGTGCAAGTGTGTGTGTCCCTACACCATTCACCCTTTTACAAAAAAATAAAAGCATAATTAACAAAACGTCAGCATAACAAATATGTATACAAAAAGAAGTTACACATAAGTAAGTATAACGCGATATATGTGACGAGTACACGATCTTCGCTGACTAATGATAACACTAGGCACTTGACACTGATACTGGTGTTGGTACATTGCGATAAGCTCCACGCGTCAATAGGATGCGACTCTAATTATGGCGAGGTGTTCGCTTTTGTGCAAGTGTGTGTAGGGACACACACTTTCTCAAAAGAGGGTGTAGGGACACCCAGCAATAACTTGCTTGTAATTCAATAATCTAAACGTAAAAGTGTTTTGACATTTTAAAATTGCGCTGATAAGCACAAGCTGTAGGTACCTAATACCTATCTGTGTAATAAGAGAATATTTTTAAAACCTTCCAAGACGCAATAAACGAACTGACAATATTATCTAATACGATAGGGGAGACATTAAATCCACCGCGGAGAGTGAAACGCAATTGTCCACGGAAGAAAAAATAAATATTATATGGGCTTTCATTCTTTCATATCGGATCATGAGACGGACGAAACTAAACGTATTTGAACATCATCTTTTGCCTCAGACAATTATAAAGGCAGAGAGGTATATTGTGGAAAATCATTGGATATAGCTTCTTTTCATTAACAATTTTTTGTTGTTTAATCATTGCAAAACGTCTGATTTCGACCAAACGGAAAACTTAAATCCGTAAAAAAATAAGGAAAGTGGCACATTTGTGTAAGTTCTAATCAATGTTTCTTCGCAGTCTTTGCACTCGCAAGAGACTTTATTTTGATATATAGGTAGGTACTCTAGTGCTATGGACGTCTTTACTTAAACTAAATTAATAAAAAAGTTGAGTCTACTTCAAGAAGCTTACTTCTATCGAATAAAGATCTATTTATGGTTATCTACCATTAACGGATCTCATAATATTACATAAATACCTACTTTGAAATTACGAATACAAAATATAATTATTTAGAAAATTAAACACTATACCAAAATTGCCCGATTTAAATCACCGGTTTCGCTAAATAAACCTGATTAATGGCTTTGTTTAATCTCTGTAAATATTTCGATTGAAATGCTACTTTAAATCGATAAGAACCTAAACAAACTGAGGGCAGCATCCGTCCCTCACCTAAACAAATAAACAGCAGGATCCCTCTAATATCCATCAGGCTAAGGGTGATTTATTCACGTTCCGTCTATCGTGACATCCTTCTGAAATTGGACTGTATTAGGTACAAAACAGACGTGTTTACCTACTAGAGATAATGTCACCCACGATGACGCGCTCTACTAATTTTCATAAAGTCCAAATGGGTAAACTTCCTTTTATTTTCGAGTTCTGTAAATAATATACCCGCACACAGCACACTACGATGAATAATCATGAAATCCCTGCTCAAAAATTGGTAGCGCGCGTCATCGAAGAGGAAATTTTCTGTATTGACAAAAAAACGATAGAACTTAATGTCTAACTATAAGACCATAGAATAAAGACTACCTTATTCTAAGTATAAGACTGTTATAGTAGTCTATGCAGCGACTATATTGTAGTCGCTGAGTCTATGGCCTATATCTACTATGTATATGTACATAGAATGACTATCATCGTCTGTAGACGCAATGGTACGGAAGCTTTGCCTGTCCTTGCGGGTGTAGGTAGGTACTCCCAGTCGATTTGGAGGTACAGCGTCGCGGCGCTATGTATTACTCAACCAGAGAAGATATGGATAAAAGGTTCCTTACGTCATGTGAATTCGTAAGAATCAATAGATTATTTAAACCACTCACTGATGTACACAATGAGCTGTTAAGCGAATGGCAATCTAGGTGGGACGTATCTTCGAAAGGGCATCATTTAATTATAAATACTTTCCATGCATTTGCGATCGCCTGAATAAAACTTAGCTAGAAATAGATCACAAGGTGCGTCGCTTTTTCACGCCCGGTCAGCTTTACCGTTTGTATAAAGCGCAAGTTCGGCAGGGAATGGAATATTACTCGCACCTATGGACGGTTCCGCCCAATACTTGCTTGATGCCTTGGATGGATTACAGCGGCGGGCCATCCGCATTGTAAATGTTGCAGACATGACGGGCAACTTGGAGTCGCTACAGTTGCGGAGAGATGTCGCATCTCTAAGCGTGTTCTACCATCTGTATCATGGTGAATGCTCTGAGGAGTTGTTTAATTTGATCCCCCCTCTCCTTTCCAAGCCACAGCTTGAAGGTGAAAACCATTACGACCCGAACCAATAGGTTCGATAATTCCTTCTTATATCGCACCATCAGGCTGCGGAATAGTTTGCCGGCAATGTGTTCCCTCCTTCCTACAATCCTGGGTCCATCCGCCGTAGCGTGAAGAAGCAGCTGGTCAGGCCGACATGATTGTGTCGAATGGCATGGGACAATCGTCCAATGCCATAAGGGTCTTGAGAAATGTTGCTTAACTACTTTTTGTAAGTTGATTTGCTTACCTTTTTAATAAGGCGCGATGGATTCAGCTGAAATCCAAGCGCTGCAAACGTGTGGGCTGGATCGTGTAGGAATTTCGTATTTTAAATTTCCGTCGCAAGCATATTGTATGATAAAGTTCCTACTTGCCAAATAAAATGCAAAAACTCAAGACACACGCGCCTTTTTTATTCCGGAAAGAGTAGGCAGAGTGCAACTAGGACACCCATTCTTCGCCGCGTGCTCTGTCCCATATTGTGGGGGCGAGCTTATCGCCATATCGAGCACAAACAGACATCGGACTAAAAATAAAAACCCAATATAATTTCCTGGCTCGGGATTCGAACCCGAGACCTCAGAACGGCAGGCGTACCGCTCACGCATATCAACTACGCCACAGAGGCAGAATTCCTCCATTCGATACAATTAGTAGGAAGTAGGTTCCCTTGTATTGTTGCAATTAACGACAAAAAACTAAGGGCTTATACAAAAACTACACCCTAATCTATGCTCCTAGATTTAAGTATGACTTTTGTATTAAACATTTATGCGACAAATAGCGTTTATCAGCATGCTGTGAAATCGACCTTAAATGTTGTATAATATACTACTTTCTTGGATAAAACTCACTATTTTACATACATACATACATATACACTCACGCCTGTTATCCCCGAAGGGGTAGGTAGAGGCGCAACTAGTGCACCCACTTTTCGCCGACATTTCGTCCCATGATGTGATATCCTATCACGTCCTACCGAGCCTATCGCCATATCGGGCACAAAATCCAGACTCCGGACAGATACTGAATAGAAAAACTCAATATCACTTTGCCCGACCCGGGGATCGAACCCGAGACCTCAGCTTTGCAGTCGTACTGTAATTCAACTACGCCACCGAGGCACTTACTATTTTATTAGTATAAATATTACCTACTTACTATCAGATCAGCAAATGTTTTGTAAAAACCATCTCATAAACAACTAAATAAATACGCCAATAAAACCACTGACGTTTTCCAGCACAAGTTTTAATAACATTTCTAACAAGTTTATAAATTCCTTTGCCCAAGATTATAGGAACGGTTATATTTGAAAACAATTGGTTAATACGTAACATACGTATGCTTACAACCTAAGCTAAAACTAGCAAACTACTTCATCATATATAGTGTATTAAGATTAATTTTACAATAACTAAAAATATTTCTGCATCTTCAGTAAACAATAATTATTCCTTATTGCCTCTCAAAGCATATTATACTGCTGTACATTTCAATACCGATAATCAAGCTGGCGTTATCCCTGAGGTGGCGCCGCTGACCTAATTTTTCTAGCCAGTGGCGATATAAAATATTACCGTTATTTTTTTTACTCCCACGACGACGGACCACGTGATCTTGTGGAAATAAAAGTATCTTGATAAGCTTGTTACAGCTTGTGATATTATCAAAAAACTCGTTATTAAAACTAAAACGAACACGCCTAGTGGTTTGAACTCTTTCGATAGCTATATCCATCATCATCATAATCATCATCGTCATCATCAGCCACATGACGACCACTGCTGAACATAAGCCTCCCCTACAGATTTCCAGACGACACGTCAAAAGCTATGTCCACATCGAACCCGAGAATTAACCAGTTCAATATCTAATTTAATGCAAAGTTCGCAATAAAACTTTATTCTGATTGGTCCATATACGCGATCGATCCGAGATAGCAAAAAAGATCGTTTATGAAGTTCTAAACCCCACTCATTAGTTTATAGGTGTACATCTGATAATTTTAAAATTAATAAAGAATTAGGCCTCTAATAAAAAAACGCGAAATCTCGGTCCCGTAAAATTTATCAGCGCGACAATGTCATGTCAGTGCACGTGCAGTGAGTTATATTACCTCTTTATTTGTCCATGGTTATATCAATATTTCGGTGAAGTTATTACTGTTTACGGGAAGTCATGTCGCTTCTTAGTCGAGCGCTTTGCAAGTGTCGTCAAGCCTTAGACCATCTAGAAAGGATGCGCCAAGTACAAAAAAACATAAGAACAATAAAGTCTAACTTTTTGTATTTTAAAAGGGTACCCAGCTCTCAAAAGTCTGGGGCTTATGAAATATGAATGCGTATCCTTCATTATTTCATTATCGCATATTATCGTTGTTTACTTCCAATCATTTTTGCCTTTCTGAGAAATATACTATCAACTTAACTTAAGGTTGAATGAAAATAAAAGTCATAAAAAACTGAAACATTATTAATAACGCGTTCATTAAGCCTATAGTAAAGATGGGTGACAATCACAAACACAATGTACAACTACAATTTCTTTTTAATTGCATCCAACAAGTTAATCACAAGCGGAATTCTTAACTCAAATCTTAACTAAAACATAATTGCTAAAACATTTCATACTTCTCATTTGCGTCAGATACAAAAATATGTATATCTTAATAACAACCGAAAATGCACACACACCAACTGTGATATACTAAATAAAATGTAATAACCTATTCGAACGTCGTTCGTTCGGTCAGTGTCCAAGGTACCGCACGGGGTAGCTTTATGTAAGAAGTATTCACAAGCTTGTCGGCGTTTCGGCTCTCAATGTGAAGGCCGCATTGCACAGAACAAATAGTCTGCGTGTAAGCCTGCGACAAAATAAAACCAATAAATAATGTGTAGAAAAAAAACAAGACAACAAATATCTATGAATACAAATTTATTTTCTGATAGTTCTCGACTCACATAAGGCATAACATAATCTAAGATTAAAATATAGAACAGAATTAGACTGTCAAGATTAATTATATTACATTAGGCAACCACATTTTTTATTATTAGGACAAAACTCTTAAAAAATACTCTCCTATATTTACGGGACATAACGACTAAAAAGAAAATGCAAGCAAACAGCCATATAAAAAGTCAACAAAAACGCACATTACGTCATCCGAATGTAATATAATAACGTATAAAACTGAACACAAAAAACTGGCACATGTTTGTAAAGCACTGTTGCTAAGCGGTTCGCTGTACATGACCTCCAAAACGCGCGAGTTGCTGCGTTGTCCATCGCTAAAACCTACTTACTATACCGACGTCACTGGCAGACGTTAACAAAGAAATTATAGTACCGTTCTCGGTATTTTAAAAACAGAATGGTTTTCTACGAGTTCTAAATTTAAAATGAGCTGCATTTTTTTTAATACATGTTTCGGAATAATATGCAGATTATGGGTCAAAATAAATCGCCCTTACTATGAGTTTCGACGCTGAAATTATTACATTGAGTGCAATGACCTTTATTTAAAAAAAATGTCTCTAATTTGAATTGAGCTACATGTGTGTGAATGCTAATATAGTGTTTATACTAGCATCAGAACAGTTTTTTTTTCTACTCATAACATAGTTATTATATAAGAATTTTCCTACACATAATGCTGCAAAAAAAATGACCTTAGTTTTAAGATGTGATTCCGCAGGACGAGGTCTGCCTTTGGCAGACGGCACGTGCCGCGACGGTAGACGGCACTACTATGCAGTATTAAATTGTATAAGACCGATTCCACACACGACGGCAACTGACGCGCGGCAAGTGACGTCCTGTCAGGCGTCATTTGCCGTCGTGTGCGGAATCGGTCTCATACAATGGAATACTGCATAGTAGTGCCGTCTGCCGTCGCGGCACATACTGTTGCCGTCTGCCGTCTGCCGCGTTCTGCGGAAGCACAGCTTTACTCTGACATTATGTCAGTATTTAAAATAATATTCCAGCAACATTTTAGTTAAACAAAATAAATCCAACCAGAAACAATCACTCGAAACATAATTGTTAAAACTATCTTCTGGGTCACCTCTTAGCCTGTTACTTGACCATTCATTGATAATTATTCTTAGAACTACTTTTAATGCCACCATAGTGATACGATTACAATACAATACTAACCCACAGGGATTAAGTATCACTCTTCCATAGTTTAATAGTCTTGTCGTTCTCGAGCGCTGCAGAGGCGATGATGTTCTCGGTGGGGTGACACGCCGTGCACAGCACAGTGTCCGTGTGGCCAGACAACCGCTGCACTATCTCTTTCGACTGCAGGTTCCATATGTACACCAAGTTGTCCTCAGATCCTGACACTATCCACTGTGGAACGCCATAATTTGTTTATTTTTTTTTTTTATTGCATTGAATGACGAGATGAGCATACCGTTCACCTGATGGTAAGCGATACGACTTCCCATAAACAGTAGCACCACTATTCAGCATCTTAAGCTACAAAGTACTGTGTGGTATTCCACTGCACTCGTCATCCTGAGACATAAGATGTTAAGTCTCATCATGACCAATAGTTACACTGGCTACAAAGTCCTTCAAACCGAACCACAACAGTGCATGTACACTCCTGCTTGGCGGTAGAAATAGACATTGCGGTGGTACCCACCCAGATGGACTCTTACATATGAGAGACCTACCACCAATAAAATTTGAATAATCTAAGATTGTTTCACATTTAGCCAAAAGGGATTGATGATGGATTAAATATTAGGAAGATTCATGTTTGGTTTATTGTTACTATATAAATTAAGAAATTTAATTTAATTAAGATATACCATCAAGTTAAGTTATATTTTCGTTGCAGATAAATCCTACCCACCTTTCCACCAGTAACACTAAAATTGGCGAAGATGCAATATTTCTCGTTCTTGTGTCCCGTGTATGTCTTGAGACATTTGCCTCTGCTGTAGTCCCACAGTTTGAGCGTGTTGTCCAGCGTCGCAGCGAGGATGTATTTGCCATTTGGTGAAAACTTCACGAACGACACGGGCGGGTTATCGTCGTCTATTAACGTTTTTAGACACTGACCTGACGCCGTGTCCCAGATTCGACTATAACAAAAGTATTTTTATTAGATCTTGCTTCCGGAAACTGTATATTATTTTTAATGTTTCCATAGGAAAGTGTAATTAAGTAGTGTATGTCCCTCTCAGTCTTCGATTCGCGTATAAATGTAACGATGCGGTCTGAAAACTTGTTAACGAATTATAACATTATGGGCAACTATGGCCAGGTTGTTGTTGTTGCACGCTTGGTTGGGTAAATTAAAGGGTCTATCACACTGGCTAATTGCAAGCGAATTCGCAACGAGGCAAAAGCGCTGCGTGCTCGTCCATTGTAATAAGACCCACAGATAAAACAACGGTGACTATAAATGGCATTCTGACAATTACCTGACACATATTGCAACGATTTCGTATTTGTGCCTAACTTTCACTCACTCAAAAATACCCCAGTCATGCGCATACTTATGATACCAGAAAAATTGAAACAAAGTATACAGTGTCTGCAAAATTTCGTGGAAACGGAAATGAGTTAAGTAATGTGTATACAATGAGAATGATACGATAGCACATGTTGTGATATGTAAAATAGGTGCAGTGGGTCATCTGTGCTGGATCTTAGCAGTTTTATTTATTATTAGGTTTTGCTCGCGACTTCGCCCGCGTGAAACCCTTTTCGCTACAAAAGTCTCTAAACACAATACAACTCCAACGCAATCTACTTAAAGAATCATATTAAAAATAGACATTATTTCCCGTATAGCCTATATGTTAATCCAAAACATGACCTACCCCTGTGCCAAATTTATCCAAATCCATCTAGTTGTTTCTGCGTTTACTTATAATAAACTAACAAACATGTAATCATTTTCACAAATTTTCACATTTATAATGCTAGTAAGAAGTAAGATTAACTAGATTTTACTGTGTATTTTTCTGATAAAAAGAAGCGAATATTTCATAAATGATGGCTTGCTCCATCTTTGTAACAAATATCGTTCAAATTAATTCAGTGCTTGGTTTTTACATTTTACAATATTCGTGGAGAATTATAAAGTTCAATTTACCATAATCCATCATAACTTGACGATACAATAAGACTGCCATCCCTGTTGAAATGTACTGCCGATACTGGATCCGAATGCGCCGGTAATGTCTTCAAACATTTACCTGGAAATAAAAAAATATTCCAGAAATAACATTAAACACGTGATTTGATGCTTTATACATAATCTTTGATTAAGAATATGTCTCACATTGATTAAACACTTTTTGGCGTATTGATCGTTAAACTAGGCAAAATTTTAATACACTCTTTCATCAAAATTTTGCCCACAAGTTTTACAAGAAACTCAGACTTAGACTTATTTATAAACAAAGCATCAAAAATTAACATCAATTAAATGAAGTCCATGTTACCTGTTCTTACGTCCCATATTCTTACGCTTTCGTCAAAACTGCCAGATACAATGAGGTTACTTTGTGGGTTAAAATTACAACAAAAAACATAATTGCTGTGTCCTTTTAGCGTTTTCAAACACTTCCCTGAGCTCAGTTCCCATACCTGTAACAAATACATCATAACATTCCGTGCATCAGATTTGTTAAGATACCATACATACATCCACACTCACGCCTTTTATCCCCGAAGGAGTAGGCAAAGGCGCAACTCATGCATCCACTTTTCGCCGTGCGTATTCTGTCCTATGATGTGATAGGGGGCGAGCCTATCGCCATTTCGGGAACTGAATAGAAAAATCCAATACCACTGAGCCAGACCCGAGACCTCAGCATTGCAGTCGTAGCGTAACACAACTACGCCACCGAGGCAGTTAATAGAGAAATTTAAGAAAATGATTATTTTACAGAAGAAACTTAAATCTGGTGAAACTCATCACTCAACTCAGCTCACGCATTAAAATACTATTTTTATGGAATTTAATGAACAGTCGCGTTATATTAATAATCTGAGTCTAAAAATTTACTCAATACTAACTTTCAACAAAAATGCCAATTGGAATTATTTTGAATTAAAAGAAATTTTAGAAAGTATTTACTGTAATTAGGTATAAAAGCGAGCATACTTTTATGTCAAGTAATTAAGCCAAAACTCTGTGAATAATAATTTTGTGAATTGTCATAAAACGGAGTCATATTACGAAGTATTAAGCCCACTAAAGCACTTAAACAAAAAACTAAACATAATAATGAAACCGTGAATTTCATATTACGGTCAAATAGAGAGATTTTTATCAACTCCTCCCAAAAAATCTGCGTTATCACTTATCAGTGGCATACGCGATATAAAGGTCACTAACCGTGAGAACCTCGTCGCTAACGACGTTATCACTTGCAAGCCACTTATCTGTTATGATCTAGAAATCAATTCTGGGAAGTCTTCAGCCTAGTTTTAAAGTAATCTGAATATACGTCAAAGTTCATACTTTGTATCTTCACCACATAGTACAAAACAAAGTCGCTGCCCGGTGTCGGTCCCTATATATGCTAAGATCTTTAAAAGTACGCACCGGATTTGAAGTTTTTTTATTTTATAGATAAGCGATTCAAGAGGAAAGTGTATGTACTTTTATCCCGGAAAAACTTATTAACGCGGCCGCGGGCAAAAGCTAGTTATTTATAATTCCATACAAATCAGTGACGAGAAAGTTGCCCATCTAAAGGTTAGCGCCACGAATGCGTTACATGTTAGAACTCATAATGCCCAGAAATTATAATTAGACTAACTACAATGCCTATCCAAAAAACAATACTTGCACACAGCTGTTTAGCGCCTGGCTATAGAAATGGACAAAATTGTGATATCCTCCCAGACGGACCCTTACATACTAGGGTCCTACCATCAAACTTTATTTACAGCTCGTACAGGTGACTGAAAACTAATAACCCGTGACCTCGAAGTGCTGCAAAGACTTCGAAACGTCGCGTCGGGAGAAACTTAAAATAAAAAACCGCGAGAAAATCCGTTGTAGCAATGTAATTTCAACAACTAATAATAAATTTACTTCAGCAGGTTTTTCCAGCCCAAAGTACAAAAGATCGCGGACTTTACTATGCTCTAGGGGCGAAAATTGGGAGTCGTGTAACTTATTGGGATTTTCTCACGGCGTGCGTCGGCCTTTACAGATGCAAGAGTTTGCATAACACCTTTAAACGTATGACCCCCGGTTACTAACCATGGAGACGATCTAGTATAAATTACCCTGTTCGCGACGTACGTGGTGCAAGCTTGTATAAATAGCACTTATAAGTATGGACCATAGCCATATAGCTTAAAAGTTAAGCTACTATTACAAGTCAGTTTTGTCTACACTATAAAACTTTCAGTTCCCACAGGATTCAGGAATGGTATAACTATCACAGAAACAGATGTGCAGAAAAAGCTTTGCCATTTTTTTCATGCTTTAGGTTAGGTGACCAACTTTTTAATTTATTAATTCTGGACAGAAAGTCTTATCCCACAATGTTATAAGAAAATAAAGTTTTAAGAATTACGCGAATTAGTCACAATGCCGAATTTTCCATGCATACGTTTGACGCCATAGGAGCAACTGTGGCTCTCGTACAGAGCTTAAACTGATAATATTCGCATTTCCTCTGAGGTAATGATGTGGGTCAGGATTTTTTTTTTTTTTGTAATGTCGCCGCGTGACATATGATGTAATTTAATATGAAATATGATTGTTTATTATATAAAACAAACAAATATAAATATAACGTGTTTGGCTTAAATGTGTTTCACTAGAGAACTCACTAGCATATTATAGACGAGAATTTAGGCCAGCGCATTGATCACTATTTATAGCTTTAGTCTCCCAACAACAGTATAAGAAACGAAGTGAAAGTTGTTTCAGGCATATCATATGACAAAATTAAAGGACTTTGAATTATTTTTAATATCAATCATCTAAGCATGTAAACATAAACTGGGAGCTTTAAAAAGGTTAGACTTACTTGATACAAGTAAAAATAAAAACAGTTGAAAATGTACCAATTGTTTTTAAAATTCGTACTATTTACATAAGGTGTTGTCAATTAAAATGCAGTTATTCCAGTAACTTAGAAATAAATGTCTTAATACATATCGCTATTTATGGATGAACTTGTCTATAGACTTTTAACATCACAGAAGTTAATGAATAAATCTAGCTAGGTACACTTACTTAAATTGTAATTAAACCACTTGCTTCAATGTTTCCTTAAAATCTGTACCTACTTACATGGCCAACATTAGAATTAATATCACAAATAATATGAAAAAATGAAACTTTCTAATAACAGTTTAATTACTTGCAGCTTAACTAAGTGGACATTTGTAATCTGTTAAAATTTAATATCAGACCATTAGTGTTCAGGTGTGAGTTGAAATAAATATGAATGACTAATACAAAATCACAAGTATAGTGTATGATGCAAAATGTTTATAGCTTTTTAGAGCTCTGTGGGCGAAATGCGAAGGTTTTAATAACATCATATTATTAGCAATGAATATTGACTTTTTTTTATACATGTGTGTTTTTAAAACTGCCTCGATGGCGTATTATTATTACGTTACGACTGCAAGGCTGAGGCCTTGGGTTCGATCCCTGGGTCAGGCAAAGTGATATTGGGTTTTCCTATTCAGTATCACCCCGGAGTTTAGACTTTGTGCCCAATATGGTAATAGGCTCACCCCCATCACATCATGGGACGGAATATACACGGCGAAATGTGGGTCGACTAGTTGCGCCTCTGCCTACCCCTTCGGGTATACACGGCGTGAGTGTGTGTGTGTGAGGGAGTTTATAAAACTATTTTTGAATCAGGGATTATGTTGATCGGTGATCAACAGGTTCAATAAGATACCAACCTATTCTGTCGTCATAATATTATTTTAAAAAACCAAGTGTTAAGAATTATTATTTCCATACAATGACTGATTTACGGCAGTATTAATTATAATGTTATAACTGTAAATCTTTAATTTCAAATACACACTATAGCTAACAGATTGACAAATTTAAAGGCAATACATTGCCCACCAATTCAATGTAGGTATGTGTAACTTAAAAAAGTTGAACAGTACACAATGCACTTGATTTGTTTAAAATATAAAAAAAAGACTTATCAGATTATTTTAAACATCATTCTGGCACTAAATCAGCTAGACAATAATAGTATTTATAAACAAAAAATGTAAGAAAAATAATTAAACCAGATAATGGTAATTTATAAACTGACCTTTAAGGTCTTATCGTCACTTGCACTGACAATCAGCCTGCTATCGGAGGACCATGCCACATCACTGATGCCCATTTTGTGTCCAGATATTGTCTTCTCAAACTTGCCATCATAAGCACCCCACACCTTAATAAGTTTGTCAGCAGCTGTAATGAAACAGAAATGAAAAGTTATAAACCATACAAACACTTCTTTTTACATGGTACATGTAGGATTCATAAAATAAATATAATACATGTCAGATACAATATAAAAAATCCTAAAGTTGTTTAATTGCATTGTAAGCAAATTATTTAAAGTTTAAGAAGGGTGTTAATGACATACAAGTTATTCATTCAACACATTTCAAACCAACTATTCACACACTTCTTTATTTTAAGAATACTTTAGATAACTAACAACAAATACACATATAAAAATTGTTTTTTGTGAATACCATATTTTTTACACTTGAAATTAAATATCTAATGTTTTGGAAAACATCCAATAACTATACTGGGGGGCTTAGGATGTAAAAAAAAGTGATGCTTCTCCGCTTCGTTTTATTGTGATTGGTTGAGAGACTGACATATCAGTATTTTGATGTTTGTGATTGATCGAGAGATCGATACATCAGTCTCTCAACCAATCGCAATAAAAAAAAATATAGACACATTGTGTTTTTTTTCACATCCTAAGTCCCCTGGTTTTTTTTTAACACACATAATAACTTTTATAGAAGTTTTAATCGAATAAATGTTTGTAAAACATACACATTTAAAACAAACACAAAGTCATCAATTTACAAAGTTAGCATTCTAAAGAATTTGACTGTTCAACATATTTTAATTGCACATTATTGCATGATCATAAATGACAATTACTAAAGAAACTTAACAAAAAGTACAATAGAAAACCAAACAAACATACTTGTATAACTTGTGTATGAGCTTAGTACTTTAACGCTAATTAATGGATTTGGATGAAGTTCACAAGTATTTTTATAGAAAAAATTATATATAGTACAACATACATTAATTAACCCAAACCAAACCTGTCATGGTTGATAAGAAAGCAAACAAAGATATATGGAAATAAAGAAACTTATGTCTTGTATAATTAACAAATTTTAGAAAAATTATGACAACAATTTATGGGGTTATTCCGAGGGAACATTTATTTATACAAATACTTACATACAATTTACCTGATTACAAACAAAGTGAAATCATAAAGTTCAAAAATCAAGGTTACAGATGCTACCACTTTGACTATACTTTTATTTTACCAGAATTTTCTAAATTCTATTCTTATTACATAGTCAGTCTACTATAAAAGCAGTAAATTACTATATATTCCTAGGTAGAGAACATATAAAAAAAATCACTCTAAGTTTTTACCTTCTATTTACTAGGTCAGTTAAATTGCTATGTAGTCCCTGTATGTGTAAATACTCAGTATTTGTGTCGAAATGTTTCGTCTCAGAGCTGTTAATGAAATGATACAAATGTGTTGCAATATAATTTCAAGACAGTTACAACATACACCATGCATTCATGTAAAATGAAAAGTCAAATTTCCACTTAGCAACATTATTTCCGTAAAATGTGTTGACACAACACATATTGCTCGATATTAGTCGAAAGTCGTGTTGAAAATAGATGTACACATATGGAATAAGTTATAATTTAGTCCACATTTTTATCACAAAGAACGCCAGCTGCAATAAACTCTTTGGAATGTAAATAAGAGCTAATTAACATTATCAAAAAGTTTATATACTTACAGGAGCTAGCCAGCCATTCTCCATTAGGACTGAATTTAACGGACGAAACGGCTTTAGTGTGTCCAGCAAGGGTGAATTTGAGTGTGTAATTCGGCTTCTGAAAACCAATAGCAAAATTAGCGCCAAATCGCACGTGTTCCGACAACTTGAAGTTACATAAACATGTGCCGCCCGCCAGACTGACGCAAACCAGCATTAGTAACGGAAACAGTGCACTTACCGCCACTGAAGACTTGTTGGATTGTGGAGCGGATTGTGATAACGAATTTGGGCCGGAAAGGTTGGTGGAGGGACCACCGTGTGTTTGATGTGCAGCAGGGTGGCCTGGCCCGGGACCTAGCGGCACCATGTTTCAACTTTAGACGCACTACGCTTTACGTTATTCGTCACCCAACACAGTCACATATACACAAAGAACAATAATGTAAATTAAACTTTGGTGCACAAAAATCACAAAACACTTTTTTTACTGGCAGTTTTTCATTTAGTTCACCGTAGATTTTCAAAGAACATTCTAAATCCGGGCGTCTCAATACGAGCATATTTCGCGAAGAGCAAGCAATGGTGCCAACATTATTGCATGAATGTTCCCTCCTGCGGGTCCTCTCGCATTCTTTGTTGTCTATGGTATCAAATCTAGGAGGGAGGCGTATTTATCGTAACAGTTAAATATAACAGGTATGAATAAATAACAACGGGTAGCTGCTACGAAAAAAATTAAAAAACAGTTCCATTTCCACAGTTGGCCAAGATGATTTTCCAGATGGCCAAAAGTTCTTTAACACACTGTCACATAACAACAACCTGTTATTTTGTAGCTGGATTATAAAACTGTCATTTCAATGTTGGAACAGTTGTAACAAGTATCTAATGTTTCCTGTTATAGCTCACGCCTAGACAGCAGACATTATAATGCTCTTTGCAGTAGACGATCAACTATGTTGTTCATAATGAGTGAAGTACATACATTGAATATATATACAGTGGTCTATTTTTTTATCTAAATATTACAATTTATGTTGCAATATCTGATATGAGCAAATTTTGTCCATATATATATTCTTTTTTTTTTTCTTTGTAGCTTGATATATATTATTCTTAAGAAGTCTTTAATGTGGAAAACAGACTAGGCCGCACGGTTAAGGGCCTTTACCTTCTCCTATTACTAAGAAGGACAAAACAAAACAAAAAAAGTACATTTGACCTAGTGATGCGACTCAAGTAGGATTTTATGTCTCGAGTCAATCGAGTTATTTCAGTAAGTTACTCGAGTTGTACTCGAGTTTTCGAGTCACTCGAGTCAAATATTTTATATTTTCACGCCATGCAACTCGAGTGACATTTTTGTAGCAGTTTTTAATTAAAAACTTTATTATACTGTTAATATTCCCTTGCCAATTAAGCGAAAGTCGTTTTTACACGCCTACCTATAAGATTCTAATAACAAATTTTAAATAACAGCTGTAAAATTGACATGGAACATTGAAACTAATTAGTAATATACAATAATAATAATAATAGCACAGCGTCGGCCGTCCACCTGCAAGGTGGACCGATGACCTGGTAAAGGCCGCAGGAACGCGCTGGATGCAGGCCGCTTTTGACAGGTCCATCTAATAATGTGACGTAAGAAAATGTGCTTATAAGATATTTATAGTGTTAGCAGTGGACTTAAAACGTAAAAAAAACACGATGCGTCTGCCCTTCGTTTTATTGTGATTGATCGAGAGACCTTGTTTGTGTCTAGTCTGAACCAGTCAAATCAACACAAAAAAAATAAAATAAAAATTGAAGATTTTGGTGTTAATCTTTTCCATCTTATACTACTAATATTATAAACGCGAAAGTTTGTAAGAATGTATGGATGTATGTGTTACTCCCACGTAAAGACTACTGAACATATCTCGATGAAATTTGGCGCACGGGTAGATCACGTCCTAGATTAACACACAGGCTACTTTATATCCCGGGAATATATAAAGCGGGAAAAGTATTTACCTAAATAGGCAGTACTGACGTTCGTGACGTTGGCACTTGACAGTTGACTGAGAAGTAAAGTTACCGAGTAGATTACTCGGTGCGCCGAGTTGACTCGACAACTGGAGTACAAATTGACTCGAGTCAATATTTTTTTCACTCGAGTACGATTTTTGCAAACTCACTCGAGTCACTCGAGAAAAAACACGACTCGAGTCGCATCACTAATTTGACCTCTTTGACATTCTCAAGGTTGTTTTTGACACAAAAAGTCTTGCTGCAATTTGTACGTTAAAACGGAAAAGAACTCTCAAAGCTCTGTAAATTCCTGCTAGTTCCTAATAAAATGGCATTAAACAAATTAAGTATCGATGCGCTCAACTTGTCTGGAAAACGTGTGTTAATGCGGTAAGATATATCAAAAGTATTTGACTTGTTATATTATATGATTCATCTGTTCAACGTTTATCATAAATTTACTTGGTTTTAGAGTGGATTTTAACGTCCCGTTGAAAGAGGGCGTGATAACAAACAATCAGCGCATTGTTGCGGCTTTAGATTCAGTCAAATATGCCCTTGACAAGGGTGCAAAGTCAGTGGTGCTCATGTCCCATTTGGGAAGACCTGACGGTCAAGCCAACCTGAAATATACCTTGAAGCCGGTTGCTGAAGAACTCAAAAAACTCTTGAATAGGTAAGGAAATATTTTCAACACACTTTACGACAAATTCTTAGTTTTATATTATATCATTTCAAAATCAAAATGTCTTATTTTTCTATCTTGAACCTTTTAACCCTCCAAGCCCCGCTTATATATATAGATGTATGGGGAAACCCTATATAGTTGGACGCTGGTTTCGGTAGCGGGGCTTGACGAGAATTATATGGCTAGTCACCAAAAACTAAATTATCCTATTATTGATCAAAATTCAACAATGTTTTATTGCTTGTTTATTATATGGTCACTTGTTCAGAGAGGGCAATCCATATGCATTAGAAGTTCACTTCACAGTTATTAAGTTGAGAGCTAACCCAGAAATAACATTGACAACCTAAACAGTTAACTTACACTGAACTAGCTGGTAGTTCAGTGTTGGTTAACTGTTAAGGTCATCAATATTTTAGTTCCAGCTTAGTTCTAGCTGGTAACGCTTTGATAATAGCTAGTTGAAAACTAATTTAATTCAACAATGACTGAACTAAGACTGCTTCTTCAAATGGCGAGGCACCCTATTTATACTGAGAGTATACTGTCACTCTCACCAACAGTTTGACATCTCAACTGGTTTATTCACAATTGTTATTTTTAATTGCCTGACAGTCTGACATATATTTTTAAACAATTATTTCTGCAACTAATGTTCTTTTCAGAGACATAACTTTTCTCCCAGACTGTGTAGGCGCTGAAGTTGAAGGAGCGTGTGCCGACCCTCCTGTAGGCTCCGTCATTTTGTTAGAAAACCTGCGCTTCCATGTTGAAGAAGAAGGCAAGGGTGTAGACCCCAGTGGTGCTAAAGTTAAGGCTGATCCTGAAAAAGTCAAAGCCTTCAGAGCCAGTCTGCAGAAGTTGGGTGATCTGTACATTAATGATGCATTTGGTAAGATCTTATTTGTTTGTATAAAATTGCATCTCATCATAACATAATAGCTAAGACACATTTATCATTCTGGGTGTATATTGTAAATATCAATTTATTGCTCACCAGTCTATTAATCAGATGTGATATTTGGCACCTACATATTTTTAAATGATTATAAATATAAATACATACATAGTTTTCCATTTGAATACAGGAACAGCGCACAGAGCTCACAGCTCTATGATGGGTGAAGGCTTCGAGCAAAGGGCCAGTGGATTCCTGCTCAAAAAGGAACTGCAGTACTTTGCCAAAGCTCTGCATGAACCAGAAAGGTATTTCTAATCATGTACTTACAAAATATGTCATTTAGCAAAATAAAATTATCTAAATAAACGGAATGGAAAAAAAATATTAGTAGCTTGAAATGCCCAATAAGTTCTCATGAATTTTTAATAACTTATTTGAGAATAATAACAATTCATATTATTGACAAATAAAAAAAACATTATACTACGAATATTTTAGGCCATTCCTTGCTATCCTCGGTGGAGCTAAAGTTGCAGACAAAATCTTGCTCATCGAAAACCTGCTGGACAAGGTCAATGAGATGATCATTGGTGGTGGAATGGCTTATACATTCCTCAAGGAAACCAAGGGCATGCCCGTAAGTATGTAATTAAATATTTTGCAAATGTTCTATAACATAGTACCTAACATACATTATCTGTTTTATAATGGTTTACATAAAAAGCTTTTTGTATTACAGATTGGTAATTCTCTGTATGATGCTGAGGGTGCAAAAATTGTAGCCAAGCTCTTAGAGAAGGCTGCTAAGAACAATGTGCAAGTCCACTTGCCTGTTGACTTTGTTACAGCCGACAAGTTCGATGAAAATGCTCAGGTAGAGATTATAGCATTACTAACTTTATATTGTACTAGACTCGGGCTCCCGGCTCTGTCCGCGTGAATGAGTTGAATTGAATGGTTTTCTGGCATAAAAGTTCCGCTTTATGTTTTGCCTATAAAAAGTAGCATATGCTACATGTTGATAGTGTAGCTTTTTATTGGTGACAGTTTTTTTTTCAAATCCGTTCAACAGTTTTTGTTTTATTATAACAAACATACAGAAATACAAGACTGCCTCGGTAGCGTAGTTGTATGACGTACGACTGCAATACTGAGGTTCGATCCCCGGGTCGGGCAAAGTGATATTGAGTTTTCTATTCAATATCAGCTGGCAGTCTGGAATTTGTGCCTGATATGGCGGTAGGCTCGCCCCCATCATATCATGGCGAAAAGTTGGTGCACTAGTTGCGCCTCTGCCTACCCCATTGGGGATAAAAGGCGTGAGTGTATATGTATGTACAGAAATAAAATTCTTTCCTCTTTGTAATAGTAGTGTAGATTGTATGTTATAGTTTATAAAAAAACTGAATTAATGAAACTATACCTGATTTTCCATAAAAAGTTCTGAAGAATGAAATTTATTTGGTGTTTGGACTGTTTTAGAAAGTTTATTGTTGCAATTGTGTTACATAAGTTTTTACTGGTATACAATTTTGTCTTGTGATTGCCATTTCCCCTGTTTGTGTTAAGCCTTAGATGAATAATATTTTGACTATTTTGTTAGTGTTAAGATTACATTTTTAATAATGTAATCAAAACCTTTATGCAGGTTGGCACCGCTAGTGTAGAATCAGGCATCCCCGACGGCTGGATGGGCCTTGACGTGGGACCCAAATCGAGGGAACTGTTCGCTGACCCTATTGCAAGGGCAAAGGTTATCGTTTGGAACGGGTGTGTATACACTTATACGAAAATAGTTTTTAGGCGCATGATAATAAGGTTATGATAACTATGTTTTCAAATAGAATCGTATTGTGTATTAGTTAATTTACAAAAAAATATTTGTAATTCCACCATAGGGATTAGAAAAAAAAATCTAAACAAGTATTTGAGCCTGACATAACAAGTCCAATTGGCTAAATTAAAACTATGATACAAATACGAGGAATGAATATGTACAGTCACCAGCATAAGTAGGTGAACAAATTCAAAATTTCAAAATGCCTACATACTTTTGTGTTCTTACTAATCTTTTTTTCACCAAAAATGTCGAGGTTCACGATTACTTGAATGTACCAACAGTCCTAAGTGAAATTCAACGGTATAAACTACAACACAAGGAACGATTGTCATCTCACTCAAATCCGCTTGTTGCTGAGTTATTGGACTCGTCTGCGGTGGTCAATAGACACAAAAAGGGGCCACCTTCTTTAATTGGTAGGTGCGGCAATGGCCGCCCCACCATAACGCCACTTAAAACTTACCAGAAATTTGCTTATGGTCTGTCGACCGATCGCAAATAATACCAAGAAAAAAAAAAACTAATCTTTTTTTTTTCTTTTCACAAAAATAAAATAAAACATTTTCAGTTTAACTTAACGCGTATATAGGCGATTTGAAATTTCGATTTTGTACAGATATTTATGCTGCTTACTGTACTTATTTACAAAATATATTTATTAACAGCCCTGCTGGTGTGTTCGAGTTTGAAAAGTTTGCGGGCGGCACTCGCGCGCTCATGGATGGCGTTGTGAAAGCCACTGCAAATGGAACTGTCACCATTATCGGTAAGTACATGTAAATAGATGTCGTCCATATAGCGATCACCATACATACTGGCATTAGGATCAGTAGCGTGGCGTTGTTGGGGCTGGAGTTGGTCTGCCCCGGGCGACACTTTCAGGGGGGCGGCAAAATGCGTAAAATAGAACCTTTTACAAACTTTTTATGAATAAAGTTATTCATAAAAAGTTCATAAACCTCTTTTAGTTGTAAAATATTTTGTCTTGTTCCTTCAAACTCAATTCAAAATTCGTTCGAAGAAGACAAAACATTCGATAGCTAGCTTCGAGTCAGTGTTGCATGCGTGACTTTATTGGAATGTGCTAATTGTAGCGTATTTTATGCAAATTTTGGGGCCGCCCCGGTAGGCAGGAAGAATTTACGCTACACCATGCACAAGATGTTAAAACCCGTCTTAGTGCAATATGGCAACATGAGGCAAATCGGTATAAATGGCTATAGGTCCGCCCCCTTTTGCATGGGACCTAACATAAGTGGCGAAATGTGGGTGTGATATACCTCTGCTTACCCGGAAAAGGGAAAAAGGCGTGATGTATGTATTCTATGTAGGTATTCCAAAAGTGTTTTGATTATACTATGGTATAATACCATGTTATAATTTTGCAGGCGGCGGAGACACAGCCACGTGCTGCGCCAAGTGGGGCACGGAGGACAAAGTGTCGCACGTGTCCACCGGCGGCGGCGCCTCCTTAGAACTGTTGGAGGGTGAGTAGGCCTTTTAAAACTGGTTTTATCGGTATGAGATTCGAGGAACTTGTTAAAAAATATCCTTCAATGCAATAAAATGAGGTGAACAACGCTTGAAATCAATTTTACTTAAGTAATGTAAACAATTAGCAACAATACGGAAGACTGCCTGATGATCTCAATTCCCCACACACGAAGTCAGTAAATTATTCATAAAATTAATTACTTTATTTTAACATTTTCTAATGAGCCCTAACTTTCAGATAAGATCTAAAAAAAAATATATTTATACATCTTTCATAAGTGTTATAAAACTGAAGCCCAATTTCGGCCGTCTCCTTTACCATAGAGATTATTTGATAGCGGCTAGTTATTTTTCCATCCCTGTGGCCCATGTGCTCCATCTCGCTTATTCGTTGAATGTTGCCAATTAACTTAATTTTATTTTTAGGTAAAGTCCTTCCTGGTGTTGCGGCTCTCTCCGACGCTTGAGGTTTCGAGGCTAAAATATTTATTTAATTGCTTTATAGAGAAATTATGTAACATTAAATCGGAATAAACTGATTTAGTGTAAGTGAAAATGTACAACACCTATATCTACGTTTAGGTATAAATGTGATGTTTGTCGTATAGATGTTTATTTGATGCAAATAAAATGTATGTTAATTAATATTTTCTTTCATTAATTTAACACCATAATTCATAATTTTTCTGTCCTTGATATTTATTATTTTCGTGGCGTAGGAGTAATTTTGTGTCTCAAAAATATTACAAATTTTTTCCATTCTGAAACTCTATTGACAGTTGAACCTTCGGCAAGATGGAATAAGAATAATTACATACTTATACAAACCTTAAGTTTCCGGAAATTCATTACTCAATATTAATTTATTCCTCTTAGGACCGACTGTCCCGTGAGACGAGACCAACTCAGTTATACTAACTTCCTTGACCCCTTGCCTTTTCGTAATATTTATGGGGCTTTTGTTCGCTACTCAGCGGCCAAAACGTTCGCTATACTACCTTCATTCAGTCAGGATAACACACGCACATTCTCATCCCTTTCAAATTCACTTTGCCAAATCCCGGGGTCGAACCCAAGACGTCACTTCTGCAGTATAATACAACTACGCCACCGAGGTAGACATGACAAGGTAATTATAGGTAAGACAGCTTATTTTACCAATACTAGGTAATGTGGCTGATCGTCTGATGTCAACTGGAGTTTAATAGGGTAGTTGACTACTTTTTTGAAAATACATTTATCAAAAATAAATATCTTCTTAAATTAAGATGAAAAATATTTTTTAAAATACAAGCAATAATAAATAAGTTAAAGAGCTTTGAAGTTTGGTGGAAGGGGCATCTGTCACATAACGGAAACAGCAGAATGTGACGTCACTGAGTGTCGCCAGCCATAACGCTGCGTGCGTGCGAAACAGATGACGCGATACCCCCACTACGCCCCCACTTTTGCTCACAACAATATTTCAAATATGATTATCTGCTTTAGTTGTTAACTAATTTTGATTCTGATTTTACAGAAGAATTTAGTTTTCGTATTATTTTCTGTTACATATAAAATAATTTACAAAATCAAACATAGGAAACTACCCTATTGTTGGCGTAAACAAAAAAAAAGCTACTTAATATGATACTAATGGTGGTAGGTCTCTCATATATAAGAGTCCGTGTGGGTACCATCGTAATGTCTATTTCTACTGCCAAGCAGCAGTGTGCATGCACTGTTGGGTTACGGTTTGAAGGACATTGTAGCCAGTGTAACTACTGGACATAATGAGACTTAACGTCTTATGTCTCAGGATGACGAGCGCAGTGGTATGCCACAGAGTGCTTTATAAGACAAAGCGCTGGATGGTGTTGCTACTGTTTGGGTGGTCGTATCGCTTACCATCAGGTGAACAGCATGCTCGTCTCGTCACACAATGTAAAAAAACAAAAAAAAATGCATCCAAAGCCATAGGTGAGCTTGTAACTAATAATTATAGCTCTTGTGTTCTATATTGTAACCACCGTTAAACATCGTGCAACACTCATTGTAGTGACTCATTTGCTTCGCGTGTGGACTGTGGCCGCAGTATATGACACATGCATACTATGTAGGTATTTCCGTCTCTTGATATTTTGTACGTTCCAAGCTAGTTCACGACGCCATGCCATAGCAATAATAATAATAATAATAATATAAGGGCGAAATTTTATCAAGATGTCTGGAAGTTTATTAGAGGAAATGCAGAAACTGCTGAACGAATTGAATACCTCGCAAATAAACCTCGTCTTGGACATACCTATGCCACTTTTTATCCTGGAAAAGTATTTAGCGGCGCTTATTTTTTTATCCCGGAAAGTTTCCGCGCAGCTAACGTAGCTCTACCTTGTCAGAAAATAAAATTAATAGCTATGTATATATAGTATATATACATAGTATATTTATATTATTAGTAGCTATGTCAAACTTCATCGATCCTTTAAAGGTAGTAGCTCGTAAATTACATTTATGCAGCGCTCTCCATACTCACAAATTTTTGATCGGCAAAGTGAATTGGCCGTACCGTAACTCAATCATAAAGTTATAGGGGCGCCGTCATTCATAATAAAATAAAGGTAAAGTGAATGAATATTGAAAGACGAATTCGTCGAAGATGAAACACAAGTAACATAAGAAGCATTCTGTCTTTTTTTTATGTGTTGCATTGAATTTCGTCGAAAATTTTAACTGCATATGTTTTAATGCCGCTCTACGTAGTATTTAATGGCCATCTCCATTATGGAAATGCAGGCGAGGAAATTTGCAAACTTAAAAGGCTCTTTCTTAATGGTACGGAGAGCATTATGAGATGATAAAGCGGCACTTTAGATGCGCTAAATGTGCGAAAATATACATGAAGAATGTACTGATATCAACGTTTAAGACTTAACCCTGATGACGGGACCGGGGAGAGTAGGTACTGCCTGATTTATGCCTTTACTGGAATTATAACATTGTGTAGAGGCAAAGATATATAATAAGTATAAAATACTTTTTTTTTTTCTTGGCGCTCGCTTGGTTTCCTACGTTCGGCAATAGACAACGATAGGCTGATTAATGATCTACCTACCTACTTTCGTAGGTATTTAACATATTAGCTTTATAAATAAGATTCAAGCATGGAGTTAATGGTGTCTTTGATAATAATTAAAAAGTATTCCGTATAAAGCCATGATGACTGAAAAGATCAGCTGCCTACGTAAGATCTCCGCGGAATCAGAACCTAAGAAAGGTACAATAGAACTTCCATTACAATTAGAACGGATACACGGCTCTCTATCGTCAAAAGTGCGTAACACCATCACAACACTAAATCCTCATCAAGAACGCACCATTGTCCAATCACCAGGTCGGAATTATTAACATGATGTGACACATTGCCAAGGGTCAATTCCCGCAGCGCGACATACGTATTCGACCTGCAACTACCGACGATCGATACAATTATTCCATGGATTTGTTTCTGATGTGCATGACTTTTTATGATATTAGTGAATCACTTACGAATTGACAGTAAATGACTTACGTATAATATGCCTTATATGTTATCTGCTGGAAGCAGGCTGCTTCTATTAGGTCAGTCTGAAAGCCTTAGAGGTTGATGATTATGACGATGCCTTATAATATAGTTAGTTACATTGCCAATTAAAATTTATATGCCAAATCAATTTCTTACGAAACAAAATTCGATTAAACCTTCACAAGTGTATTCATTATAGGCATATAAGATACCTTCGTAAATCTATGTGCATTCGTTTCAATCAAATGATACGCAATGGTTCCGAACGTGAAAGTAATTCTGTAGCGAGCGCTTCGCTCTACGCTTGCGGATTTTTAATGCTTCAATTTCCATAAAATAATTGATAGTCATTTCAATCCACATACATATCTGTCCGTATTGGATTAACGTTGTAGGCAATTTCCTTAGCCCTAGTTTATGACTACGATTGATTTTGATTACACACTTTTCTCATAATATATTATTTATACTTAATAATAACATTGTAACAGGCCGATGTCTGTACATTATAGATATTAAAAAAACTCTGTTAGAGCAACAGTAGCCAAAACAACAGTTTTTAGATTATTTGTCTCTCTGGGATAGTTTGAGATTCTGTGAAAGACACAAGACTTTTAACCCGGTAAAATAAAGCGCATAAATAATAAAAAAAATATTATAATGTTTAAACTGCCTCGGTGGCGTAGTGGTATTACAGTACGACTGCAAAGCTGAGGTCTCGGGTTCGATCCCCGGGCCGGGCAAAGTGATATTGAGTTTTTCTATTCAGTATCAGCTCGGAGTCTAGAATTTGTGCCCGATATGGCGATAGGCTCGCCCCCTATCACAGCATGGGACGGAATGACGGCGAAAAAGTGGGTGCACTAGTTGCGCCTCTGCCTACCCCTTAGGGGATAACAGGCGTGAGTGTATATGTATATGTATGTATAATGTTTAAACTTATAAGTATGTGTATTTTAGTAACTTGCTCGCGGTTCTATCCGCACTCAAGCTCATCCTGGTATAAATAATAAGTAGTACCTACTCAAAGTTGATAAAGCCTTGTATAAAAAGGAAGGAAAGGAAGGAAGGAAGGAAGGAAAGGAAAGGAAAGGAATTTCCAAAATTTAAGCCAGAGATAGGGAACGAAAACAGATAGAGAACGTTCAACAAAAAAGTCAATCTATTATATTTGTTGATAGGAGAGATTTATTGGTGAGTACCTAGTTTTCAACAGGATTGATACAAATGTTCTCATTCATAAAATGAAAGTAGGCATCTGCCTAAAAAAAGGATACCTATCCTTTTTAACATTCGACAGAAAAAGAGGGGTCTTATGAGTATAGGGTATCTACCGACCAGCAGATATACAACTATATGTAGACATACAGATAGCTGTATGTAGCATCCTAGCTCTCAAAGGAATGGACCGATTTTTAAGCTATTTCATTTCACTTATCTGTACCTACCCTTAAAACTCTCAATTTCCATCCAGGATTTTATGTAGATATATTACATTAGGAATTTTCCTATTATTCAGAGCAAGCACCTCAGAAAACAATCAGCTATTCAATCGGAAAAGTTATAGGTTGGTTGTCGCCCATACAACATCCAAATATAGAGTTACTTCGCATTGGGTGGATGGATAGACGATCCTAATGTAGCTTGCCATTTAAGATAGGTATATAACTCTACATTGATTCTTGTTGACATCTCTATGTAGCTTCCTGCATAGGTAGTAAATACGTACTAGTAAAGCATTTTCATCGCTTAAGTTTGTGCATTATTATTATCTATATATTAATAAACAAATATTTGTTAATAGCAACAACATGTCTAACAGTTATATGTACCTACGAACGGCAAAGCTTAATTACTTATACCAAAAAGCATAGCATTAGTACTATTGCCATTCCTTTGAATTAATGGTGTAGATATTTAGACGTTTATGATGAGCAAATATGAATTCCTTTCTATTTTGTTTGCTAACGCTTTTTATTACAATGTTAGATTTGAACATTGTATGAGCTTATTACGAAAACTCTCACGTAGTTACTAAATTATATTGTAAGAACTTTCTACTAAAACAAAAATATAAAGCTCAGTTATAAAATATAATCCAAATATTCATCCAAAATTGTGTGCCCTTAATAATTTAAATATGTAAAAAAGTTATCAAATATAAAATCTATTCATGAAACACCCATCGCGTATCATATAACTCTTGTTACAATAAGTTTCGCACGAGGTCGAACAACCATCAACATACATTTTTATACGCAGCCTATACGACGTGACACGTGCTTTGCAACTGCCTTTATCTTCTCTATGCCTGTTACCTTGTTGCGAAAAGACTCTATCGCGAACACTTTGTAAGAAATAATAATATAAAGTACTCAATGTAACATAAACAATATCAATGCTCTTTGAACATAATTATACACTCATTTGCAAAAAAAGGGGGCGGTTTGGATTTTAATTATTTTTTAAAAAAATACGGTACCAAAATGATTTCAATCATTTGTACATGTTACTGGCCGGTTTTAAAAATGCCGTGGTGTTTAAAACAGTACGTTCTAAATTAAAATTTTCGTTTGATGCTCGTTTTTACAGAAAACCACTTTTTATCCTACATTTTTGGTGCGAAGTTCCAAAAGATAATATCGGTTTTCATAACTTTTAGTCAATTTTTATGAATCTATTTCATATTCTTAATTGTCAAAGCTTCATTTATTGCTGTTTAGCTGTCTCAATAATGTTAGAGAAAGTGGTAAAAGCTACCAAAATTATTGCGCTGCTCGAAGAGGGCTGCAGCCAATGCTTCGTGGCTCAGAGGCTAAGTGTGAGTCGCTCGACGGTTCAAAGGATCTGGCAGCGGTATCAAGACACCGGTTCCGTCGAGAGAAGGCCTGGTTCTGGAAGAAAACCATGTACCCAACCACGGGATGATCGTTTTCTTGTGAGTCGCGCATTGAGAAATCGCAAGTCTTCGTATGTGGACCTTAAGAATAACCTCGAAGAAGTAAGAAATGTGCATATTAGTCTATGGACGGTCAGGAGGAGGCTGCTCGCGGCCAATATACGCAGTCATCGCCCGGCCCGCGGCCCTAAGTTACTCCGTGAGCACAGAGTTGCCAGGCTTAGGTTTGCTCGAAATTGTGAGTCATGGACTCAAGAAGACTGGAATAGGGTATTGTTCTCCGATGAAGCCAGGATATCTCTGTTCGGTGAAGATCGACGTCGGCGAGTGCTACGAAGACAAGGAGAACGCTTTGCAGAGGCTTGTTTTGAAGAAATCACACCTTATGGTGGGGCTCTATTATGTTTTGGGCAGGAATAAATTCAATGGATCGTACAGAGTTAGTCTTCATTGAAAACGGCTCACTGACTGGACATCGATACATAACGGAAGTTCTTATTCCTCATGCACAACCCGCATTGGCCGCTTTAGGCGAAGACTCAATTTTTATGGACGACAACGCTCGCGCCAACCGGTCTGGCGATGTGGAAGCGTATGTGCAAGAGGTCGGCATTCGTCGTTTGGATTGCCCAGCTCGAAGTCCCGACCTCAATCCTATAGAGCATGTCTGGGACGTTCTGAAACGACGCGTGAGATCAGTACAACCGGCTCCGCAAACCATCAGAGAGCTGAAGAATGTGATTACCGCGGAGTGGGAACGTATTCCGCAAGCAAGTATCCGGGATATCCTCGCTAACATACCCAGACGAATTCAAGCTGTGATTTCAGCTAGAGGGGGTCACACTCGATACTAAACATTTATCTGCTTTAACTTTATTAAAGAAAAAACAAACAAAAATCTTTGTTAACTTTTACTTCACGAGCATATGCACTACTAGCGAGCATACACTACTAGTGAACTTTAGCATTAAAACCCATAAATTTTATGAAAATTTTATGATAATACTCACGAAAACGATTATTTGCTTATTAATGTACAAAATTGTGAAAGTAAAACTACCTATAATTATCAAACAAACCAATAGTAACATTTGAAATGGTTCATTGCTTAGGTGCCCGTTTTTTTTGCAAATGAGTTTATATTCATAAATGAAATTATTATGATGTACCAATTAAACTAATTAATTTGATTTGAATCAATTTTACACACTATAGCATGAGCAATCAATCAGCGTGTACAGTTAGCCACAAAAGTACTTGAACAAATTCAAAATTTCAAATCACCTTTGAACAGTTGTGTCCTAATCAACATTCATTTTTCTTTACTAAAATTAACTTCCAAGTGTTTACTTTATTTAAAATCGATTATAGTTAATGCGTAAAAGCGTTTTGAAGTTTTGAATATGTTCAACTACTTTTGTGGCTGACTGTACCTATTCCTTTTAAAAAAGGGAAACATAACCACTCTGTTTTCAACAGTCACCAATACATAAACAGTAAATGTCATAATCTACTGTAAATACCAGCAACTGTTTGGTTTGAAGCAAACCCAATCTGAACTTTATTGACATTTATCTGCCGGGTAAACAATATGTTTTGCTTTCATGAATGAACTTTTGCCATTTTATAACATCGGTGTATACGATACCACACCCTCACCCCTTTCCCGAAGATTAGTATTTGTTTGCCTCATGCATAGCGGTTGGACCTGCCTAATACCTGTGGAAAAAACACAGCGCTCTATTGATCGGAACGGCGCGCAGGCGTCTAGTATCGTAGGTGCAATACAAATTTCTAGCTGATATTAATAAATTAGAATAAAATCCCAAACATTTTATTACCTTGTGTAATGGCAAAGATAGTAAGTTTATTCAAATCGAAGGGAAAGAAAATGTTCTCAGGCTATAATCAAGAATTTACTAAACAAAAGCAGGCTCCCTTACAATGCATGTTTTTTTGAACCTGTGCTCACCAATATGTGAACTTTGGTCCAATTGGCGAGGGTTCGCGCATGCCCATTGAAAGTTCTAGGTGTTTTATCAAAAATAATAATTTCTCTGCAAATTGTCAGTGATGTAAAGGACGGCGAACGCTGCCGGTATGCCGGCTGGCGAGCCAATGTTATTTAACTTTATCTCAGTAATCTCACTCAAAGACTACATGCATACGATTAGTTAAGTTCGATGTTTTAATGTCAATTGTTGTAGGTAGTGTGTATATCGATTTTAAGATCGTAGAATAATTCCTTGTTTAAAGGTGAGTCTGTTTGCATTGCATCTCAGCAGGTGAGTGTGGTGGCATATTTTAAATTGTTGTTGTTTAGATACAGTTTTGCTTTTAACTTTATACTTTTGCAAAATTAGATTGGATTTGTAGTGATGATAGATTAGTTCATCCTAATATTGTGAAATAGGCTTAGTCGAATAGTTTCCATATAATAATTATTAATAGAAACGTATAATAGAATAAATACATTGAAGCTTTCATTTAACACTATAATCTGAAGCGTGTATTTATTACTTTAATAATAACGATTGAAAAACCAATTGGGCAGTTATCGTCACGGAATGTGCACTTCTGGTGAAAAATAGTTTCCTCTTTAATGTATATCCATAGTTGATTATACTTCATAATCTCATATTCATGAAGTTTTCCTAAATTTATTTCTTGTTTGATATACGTAAAAACGCATAGAGGTAGAAATACAGTGCAAAATTTTCTAGTTGCGTTCAATCTTGATTCCCAAGCTCATCCTCAATCGATCTTGATTCCCAAGCACCGATTCCCGAGGGACAGTATTCGTAAAAGAAAATTACTTAAACCGTGGATGACACCCGGTTTATTAAGATGTATACGACATAGGGATAAACTCTTTCGGAATACTAAAAAAGACCCTCAAAATAGTACAGCGAAAACTATATACAACCGGTACAGAAATTTCTGCAACAATCTTCTCAAAACAGTCAAACGGGAATATGAACGTTTAGAATTTAAAAAAGTAAATAAAAATCCTAAAGCTACTTGGGACCTGATTAAAAAAGTAAGCAACCTTAGTAAAACTTATAACAGCTCTTCTGAACTGATAAATAAGTCTAGTAATCCTATTAGCGAAATAAATGCAATAAACAATTATTTTGCTAACATAGGAAAGAACTTAGCCTCTAAAATTTCTGGAAGTAATAAAAGTTTAATGAGTAACGTAATTATAAAACAATTTCTACCTCCTTCAAATGTCAATTCAATGACCCTCTTAACTACAGATAATACAGAAGTTGAATATCTTATAGATAATCTTAAAAACACTTCAGCTAGTGGATGGGATGGTATACCTACATCTCTAGTTAAAGCTGCTAAACACACACTGATACCAGTACTTGTTCATGTTTTTAATCTCTGCCTCACCTCTGGTATATTCCCGAAGGTGTTTAAGAAAGGTCTTGTTCACCCAATTCACAAAAGCGGTGAATATGATAACGTTAATAATTACAGACCCATTTCGGTGCTGCCTACATTATCGAAAATACTAGAAAAGATATTGAATAATAGGCTTCTTAGTTTCCTCGATAAGAATGATATAATTTCAAATAATCAATATGGCTTCAGAAGTGGTAAATGTACGGAAGATGCTGTTTTAAAACTGACTGAAACAATTACTAAAAATATGGATGATAAACGTAAAACAGTTGGCATCTTCCTTGATTTATCAAAAGCTTTCGATACTGTTTGTATTCCCACACTTATTTTAAAGCTTGAGCACATTGGAGTCAGAGGAATTGCCCTTGATATTTTTAAAAGTTACCTTAGTGACCGTTCTCAGTATGTCAAAATCGATAATGTGGTAAGCAATGACGAATCCCTCAATTTCGGGGTGCCACAAGGCAGCGTTCTCGGCCCCACTCTCTTTAACATTTATATAAATGATCTATGCCAATTGTCTTTACCTAACTGCCAAATAATTACATACGCAGATGATACAGCTTTACTCATACATGGTGACAGTTGGGCAGATACCAAAATTCTAGCAGAATCTGCCTTATGCACGGTAAAAAAGTGGTTATGTTGCAACTTATTAACGTTAAATATAGAAAAAACAAAATTCATCCCATTTGCTATTAAATCTCCTTTACTACCCTCCTCATTATTTGCACTAAAAGCTCATAGATTAGACTGTCACTGTTTATCCAACTGCTCCTGCGAAACTATAGCGGCTACAGGAAAAATAAAATACCTTGGTGTTTGGATTGACAACGTCATGTCTTGGCATGATCACATTAAAGTTACTGCGAACAGGCTCAGAAGACTTATGTATATCTTTAGGAATCTTAGATCTATACTAGACCTAACAACCTTAAAAACTGTTTACTTTGCATTAGTAAAATCCGTTATATCATACTGCATTACAGTTTGGGGAGGAACGGGTATTTCAAAAATGTTAACACTTGAGAGAGCACAAAGAGGTGTCCTAAAGGTTATGACATCAAAGCCCATGCTGTTTCCAACTAACGTTTTATATGCTCTTACCAATGTATTAACAGTTAGACAAATTTTTATTTTACAATCAGTTCTTCGTATCCACTCCCAACTACCGTATATAACTACTTCCGCGAAAAGAAGAACTGATATTGTCTGTGAAACTTTACCATGTAGAACGGTTCTTACTTCTCAACAGTTCCTTTTTCTCGCTCCTCGTTTATATAACAAAATTAATAAAATTCTCACTATATATCCCTGCACATATCGTGCATGTAAATTATCGGTTACTAAATGGTTGCTTGGTCTTGACTACACAGAAACTGAAAATCTTCTTAAACTTTGGTGCTAATTGGAAATGCTCATGCACACACACACATACACGCACACACACACACACACACACACACACGCACGCACAAACTTTACTTAATTTAGTTTTATTTTTGGTAGTTTTATTTTTAGTTTGTACTTTTTAAAGACTTTATTTGGAACGCCCAGTTGCGTATGGAGGGGGGCGCTTGCATTTACGACACAGTGTATACTAATGTAGATGCTTTCGTTTACCTTGTGAACAATTATCAATTTGTTAATAACCCGAATAAAGAATTTTTAATTTTTTTTAATTTTAATTTATTTTTCTGTCGTACGAAATATTTATAAATTTGCTTATTAATAAACAACTCAGCATTAACATCTGTGAGTAAACAATAAATCACCTCTTTTTACCCACCCTTGGGGAAGTTTGTTTTTCCTAATTTACATGGGGCCAACTTCGAGATATACCCTATCTAATAACAAGAGAATTATTAAAATCGGTCTACTCTGTGTAAAGTTATGCATGGTCGTACATGAGAAAAAAAATATACACGTTGACTTGAGACTTCCTCAGTTTTTTTTCCGTCTGTTAAATAAGCTTTGTCCTGAATAACTGACTGACGGATCAACGCGCAGCCTAAACCGCTGATCGTAAAGACCTGGAACTTGGAGCGTGTGTTTTTTGTATGACGCAGGCGTCCAATAAGAAAGGATTTACTCAAATTCTACCCCTAAGGGGTGAAATAGGGGGGCAAAGTTTGTATGGGACAACATGATTCCTCGGTCCAATCTACTTAAAAAAATTTAACAGAATTTACGGAAGACGTGTTTCGTATAATATTGAAATACGTCCCACGAGCAAATTACTGAGATAAAAAGTAGCTATAAGTATGTTAATCGAGGATATGGACCAAATTTCATCTAAATCCGTTCAGCGGTCGCTGCGTTGACTTCTAACAAACATCTAAACATTTTCACTAAATGTCCCGAGGCCTACAGTTTACAAAGGTTCAAACAATCTAATTAAGAATTTATTATATTTAATGTGTTTACTATGCCGAATGGAATGGTAAAGTCCCTAAGCATTGTACATCTAGCTGGCTCGTCTACAATGTTTGTTTTCACGGAGTCTTGTTTTGAGTCGGGATGGCAAGCGAGAAATTTCGTAAGTATTTGAATATTGTACCGTGTTTTTAACATCAAAACAAATTAGTAATAAAGCTACTTATTATTAATTATCTAAGTACTCCTAACGCTTTCAACTGTTTCTTTTTTATCTCAAACATACACTCACACCTTTCATCCCCGAAGGAGTAGGCAGAGACGCAACTAGTGAACCAACTTTTCGCTGTATACATTTATACATCTCATGATATAAATTTCCAGACTCTAGGTTGACACTAATATAATTTTATCTCAATATTAAATTACAAACACTTATCACAATAGTTTTGGCTTAGACGAAAATTAGAAAGAGTTATCTAAGTTTTGTTATTCTACGTACCCATATTTTTCATGAATTCCGCGCAATCCCTAAGGTGTAAGTACAGGTCGCTCCTTTATCGACCTTTGTAAGCCCAGGCGGGCTTGGCTTTTTAACAAATATTTACGACAGGAGCCTAGATAACATCAAGTAAAGTAACATTTTAGGCTCTATGTTGATTTTTTTTTCTGCAGTTGATATTCATGTCTAACATTTATCTTCATTACTTTTGGTGTATTCTTATATTTTTATCTTCTACTACAAGCTGCTTGCGGCTTCGATCGCCTGAAAAGCCTTTCCCACTACAAAGTTCCTATAGATACGACGATGCGAACGCCATCAATTTACAATTATATCATACAGGAGCAAATTACCGAGATGAGTAGCCTTTGTGTTAATCTACGACTATGGTATATGTAAGTGACGAAATTCATCCTAAGCCAATCAACTGTTTCTGAGATTCCTTCTAACAAACATCCAAACATTTCACAACTATCGCTGATTTGTATTCTATTACCTACTCTTATTTTTTTTACAGCACTTAAATGAGGATACGAGCATGCTATTCGCTTTATTGCAAGTGATACGACCACCCATAAACAATAACAACGCCGCGCATAGCTTTAAATTACAAAGTACTGCTTGGCACTCCAATGCGCTTCGTCACCTTGAGATTTAAGGTGACGAAGCGTCTCGTAATACCCAGCAATTATGCTGGCTACAAACCGGAACGCAATGTTACACGTACTCTGCTGCTTGGCGATAGAAATGGACATTGCGGTGATACCTACCCAGGCGGCCCCTGGCATACGAGGGGCCTACCACGAGTCTTTATTTACCCTCTTACTTTTTATACTTTTTTATGTACAGACACGAGGTTCTCCTGTTTTATGTGTATAGTACTAGTAAGTAAGTAAGTAAAACTATGATACTGCACTTGTATGATGATCTCAGCTATTACTATCCAATAATGCCTCTAGTTGGAATCCCGATTGTTACAAATCATTGTCACCGATACACCACTTCATCTTCTTCGTCACATCAGATATATTATTATGTATATTAGAGCAAAATTCCGCGGTGGCCTTCTTCAGCGCATTAGGGACGGCTGCGGGTTTCCCCGGGCTAAGAGTGTCTAAGTTGTCGTCCGCAGCCTGTGCGATGCCGCCTAATGCAGCCCGTCTCCTATTTTGGGGACTTGGCTCAGAAGCCCCCGCGCACCGAAGGACGCCCTTGGCGTCAACGACAGCGTGAGGCCTACCTGCCACACTGCCGTCCATCACGGGGTCAACTCTAAGATAACGGCATAAACTAGTAATTTGTTCGCAGAAATAAACATGCCAGACTGGACGTGGTTGCTGTTCGCTGCTCTTTTCGGAGCAATATCTGCTTTGGCTGTTCCATTCGCGATAATTTTATATTTCATACGGCCGTTCGAGAAGAAACCACCGGTGCAAGAGGATTTTAACTATCCAGTAACGTTACCACCAGTAAGTGATTTAACTGCTTTTTATCATTTATGTGCACTTATGATTTGTTGTTTTTTTACGTTTCCAATAAATTCGAACAAATCTGTGAGTCGCTTTTAATTGCTTAAAAACAATAAAGGTACTAAATTATTACAAAAAAATAATTACGGAGAAATATGGAAAATTATATAAAGTTCACTAGACAATAAATCTTAAAGTTTGGTTATGAATCACGAAACTATCAACAAACAATGGTGGACAGAAATGAATAGCGCAGCAATATGAATTACTTGTTTTGATACATAAATACGAAATAGATTATTTCAAACTAGATACACATCACATGTTTACATATTCATGATAGTTTATTCATATAAATAATGAAGATTATAAACTAACTTAAGATTGTGTTTAGTTAAGTGTTGTAGGAATTTGCTAACAACGACATGGGATGTGTGTAGGTCTGAGACAATTCAGAAGTGTATGTGGAAATATCAATATAATTTTTAGTTGTTACGTAAATTCTATGCTTTCTAGTTTCATGCATAAAACAAGTAATCAATATTGTAAATTATTTTTTTTTTTCTTATTTGTGTGTTTAGTAATGATAGGTCCTATAGTTAGATCTATTTTACGAGCTAATTCATTTGGATTACACTTATATGACTTCGCCCCAGAGATTTTTGTCTCCCCGTGATAGGAAGTCATGTTACATAAGTAATCAATGTTTTCGGAAATCAGATTTACATTACGGACGTGTTGACAGGCGAAAAAGCGATTTTTTACTAATTTCCACTAGTGTTTTTATCAAAGTTTTATAAGAGCCATCTTCAAGTTAGTTAGTTAGTCAAGGTCACTCACTCACTCACTCATCACGAAATCTCAAAAACTACAAGTGCTAGGAGTCTCAAATTTTGTATGGGGGTTCCTTTGGGGATTTTGCGAAATTCAACCCCTAAGAGGCAAAAAGAGTTGTATCTATACGACGGCAAGTGACGTCCGACAGCATTTGCCGTTTGCCGTCTGCCGCGTCCTGTGGAATCACAGCTTAACTCATAAACTCGCCATTTGGTCGCAAAATGGCTGAATGATATTGCATTTTTCTATTTAGTATCAGCCTAGAGTTTGTAATTTTTGCCCGATATGGCGATAGGCTCGCCCCCTGTCGCAACATGGGACGGAATACGCACGGCGAAAAGTGGGTGCATTAATTGCGCCTCTACCTACGCCTTCGGGGATTAAAGGCATGAGTGTATGTATGTGTATATAAAATATGAGACGGTCATTAAAATAATACCATAATATTATAATGATTAAAATCATTATCCAGGCACTACATGGCCATTAACATGTATAAAAAAATTATAATATACATAATATTATATTTTTTCTAAGATATATTTTGTATTTTTTAAGAAACTAGATCAAATTGATGTGTCTTATGTACACACGTCACCGCTGTCGGGCGACACATTGTTGTTTTCATACACAATTGACAATCAGTGCTGAGTGGTTCAATCAAGCTCTATTCAACATACTACAAAATTGTATAGTCGTGGTATGTACCGTATCTTCATCATTTGAAGGGGAAATCTATGTTAACTACCTAATGTTAACAACATTAGGTAAAAGGTACCTACCAAAACACAGATATTAAGTATTCAACTAAATAACATGACGTAATATGAATTATTAGTTAAAAATAAATAGGGTTGTTGTATATCATAAAATCAATAAAGGAGACGTCCGCTTTTTGTATGGGTACTGGGACTCAAAATCTAAACAGGCTCAAACTTTATAGATTATATTATAGAATGGTGTAAACAATACATTATAGATATGGGATTGCAGCATTCGCGAGCCATCTCCTGTTATTTATTGAAGAGTTCCATTCTGTATCTACAAAGATATTCATAAATTATATATTTAAACCATCCCTGCAAAATATGCATTTTAATATCGAAAACCACGTCCAAATCGGATCAGTAGTTTTTGAGAAACTCGCGACCATACAAATTTATATACATACATACGGATCGAATACAGAACCTCCTTTTTGAAGTCGGTTAAAAAGTGCAAGATAAGGAACATAGATCCATTAAAAAAATATTTTTATACCCCTCCATTCATAACCAACCTTTTTAAAACCGTTTATATTAAATGTAGTTTTCAAGCCAAACAAAATAACATGCATCTCAAAATCTTAAAAATTAAACGATTTATTGCAAAAGGTTCGTTTTCAGGAGTTCTATCCAAGTGTATCTAAATTGTCTTGTTTAGATGTATAGGCCCATTTTTGGACATGTCCTTTAAAGCTATATTCTGAAATTGAATTAAATATATAGTTAATAGGACTGCCTCGGTGGCGTAGTTGTATTACAGTACGACTGCAAAGCTGAGGTCTCGGGTTCGATCCCCGGGCAAAGTGATATTGAGTTTTTCTATTCAGTATCAGCTCGGAGTTTGGAATTTGTGCCCGATATGGCGATAGGCTCGCTCCCTATCACATCATGGGACGGAATAACGGCGAAAAGTGGGTGCACTAGTTGCGCCTCTGCCTACCCCTTCGGGAATAACAGGCGTGTGTGTGTGTATGTAATTTAGTAAGTTGTTGTGTCTTTGTACTTTTTGCGGCTGTTTATTATAAAAGTGTCCGCTTTATTTAAAACCTTCGTATTAAGTTTAGATTTTAAGCTACATAGAAACTTTTTTGGCTTGACTTTTAGGCTCGTTTATAGATATGTCCTTTGCATTTTCGTAATCAAATAATAATTATTCATCTTGGAACTATGGCGTACGTTTTTTTCTGGAAGCCATTGCGCAATTCTCTTTAAAAACACTTAAAATATCAATTATATTCTCTACTAGTAGTGCTCGCGGCTCCACCCGCGTGAAAAAGTTTTTCCAGGACAAAAATATTTTCCCGGGATAAAAATTAGCATATAGCACTCAGGAGTTATGTAGCTTCCTATTAGTGAAAGAATTTTCTAAATCAGTTCAGTAGTTCCTGAGATTATCGCGTTCAAACAAACAAAGAAACAAACAAACTCTTCAGTTTTATAATATTAGTATAGATACGCTATGTGGCCAGCCTAAAGGCACGAAGACAGTCTCTCTTCTGCATCACTGTGATCGTGACATGATGACAGGGAAAAATATCTGAATTCTACAAACTTTTCTAAAATTGTTATCTAAACATCTAATGCTAAACTAACTAAAAAGAACTTTTCTTTTTTAATAATATTAAACTTTTCTTTTTTAATAATAAGAAGTACCTACTTTAATACGGCTGAAAAAGCAGCAAAAATAACGTATTATTCGGATCACATCGCGTAATGTTCCTTTAACTGGTGCACGTAAAAACGTTTATTTCGGACGGCTACCATCGTTAATGACCACCGACGTGCCCTAAATAAAGCCCTTTAAGTACATGCGTCCCCATTTCCGTCAAATAATTAAAGACGAAGAAATAAAAACGCGATATTCTTTGAAAGTTGATACCCGTATGTAATAGCATGAGATCTTTAATTATTTTCCCTGAAAAAGTGTTTGGTATTAAATACGATATCATAATATTCACTGTGAGATCACAGACATTAATTTTATTGGCATTAAACTCCGAATAACCTACGTCTAGACGTAGATTATTGATCAAAGCTAGCTTTGACAAATATTAATCTCCGGCACCCAAAATATGTCAGGGAAATTACTTGAAAGTCTATCGACAAAATCAATTTACAACAAGATTGATAAGTCATATAAAATTAATAGTTGCTCAGTGTATGCGTGCACAAAAAAACTAACGAGTTGGTTGCAAAGTATTGACTACGATGCTACTGAAACTATAATAAGCACTGTAAGCACAAAAATTGTCAATTTCTGAAGTGATATTGAGTTTTTCTATTCAGTATCAGCTCGGAGTGTCGGATTTGTGCCCGATATAGCGATAGGCTCGCCCCCTATCACATCATGGGACGGGATAATGGCGAAAAGTGGGTGCACTAGTTGCGCCTCTGCCTACCCCTTCGGGGATAAAAGGCGTGAGTGTATATGTGTATATGTCTTACTACTATCGGTTTTATTTTATATATTTTCTCGTCATTGTATTATAGTCTACGTTTATTTTATGTAACTCCAATTGGTTTCCCAAGATACAGCCCTCTCCTAGTTTGGGGACCCCTGGTAATTTGCGATATTTAGAATAATTTCCTGTAGTTTTATGTTATGTTTTGTGCAAAGAGTTCTAAGATTATATAGAGCGGACATTCGGAAAATTTTCATCCAAAAATTTTGAGCCTATTCGTCAGTAACTTAATTTACCTTTTGAAATAGCAAAATGCATTAGAAAATACTTTAAAATAATCGTAATGCGCAAATTAGCATATTTCCTTCCAAAATATTGTTTTCTTTACAAAATTTAAGCATACTGAGACGTCTTGTCACACGGACGTGTCATGTAAGACAACGACTTATTACCAGTTGGTCATTGATGTATTAAAAAACCCAGTTGGTAATAATTTTTTGATGAAAAATCTGATATCCGGTCTATAATTAAAAGTTTGATTATAATAAAAAAAAAAAAATTTGAATTTTGAAATTAATAATAGTAACCCTCCCCTGTGTAGTAGAGCCACGCTATAGGCTTATTTTGTGTACTGTATGAATAGGTCGGCTCTACTGGGTGAGTGTTGGCTCTAAGAAATCACCTTCCTAATCTAAATACTTTATTTTAAGATCGACAGCGCATCTATAATTATTCTAGTGAGGTAGTTATTTAAAGTGATCAATTTTCATCTTTGCACATACAACCTACGTATTCTTCTGCCCCTACTATGAAAAAAATATACATTTCGTTTTGACGGTCGACAGGAAATCCTCACGGAACTAACACGCGGCGCCGGCAGTACCCCGGAAGGCGCGTTGAACGCAATGCTGCAGTTCATATTCCAGCAAAGCACAGCAGACACGCGCTGGCTGCGTCGTCGCATGGCCAATGAACTGGCAGAACTGCTAACCAAGACATCTTCGGGAAAGATATTTGAATCTCTTACAGTGAGTACAAAAAACTTAGATAAACTAATCTATTATCACAAAAAGCCTGAAACAAAGTGGTTTACATTTTAGAAAATTCAATTCTATAGAAGATCGAAACAATGTGCCATGTACTTAAAAGACTTAACAAGTAACAATTTGATGGGGGTGTACGACCCCATTCTAAGCCAAACACCGCGGTAAATTACCTTTAGCGGTTAACCACAGCGCGCCAATCCCTGCAATTTGTGGGTGTTAATTACCCGTAACAGCAATTTGGTAATACGTAATTGTATTTGTGCTTTTAGTTGCATCTGTTTATATTAATATCAACCCCATATATTGCCCCACTGGGCACGGGCCTCATCTACTACTGTGAGGGATTAGGCCTTAGTCCACCACGCTTCGAAATTCTTATGAGAACTACTCAGGTATATGCAGGTTTCCACGCCATGTTTTCATTCACCGTTGAAGTAAGCAATCATTCACGAAGAGTACACATATTTTTTTATACGCGCTCTGCAAAGTGACCCTTCTGCATCTAATGATAAGTAGAGGGGCCTCCAGATAGTGTTTCGATTGACGAGCGATGATTATCCTTCGTCGTAACCTTGGGTTTTAAACCTGTGGACATTCGTCTCCACAGTTCGTTCCACTTCCACCTAAGCTACCGTTGCTTGGATTACTGTAAATCTTCTTATTCATAGGTTTAATTTATAACTTTGTCGTATATGCAGAAATGCTACTTTAAGCATTTTAAATGTTGCCCTTGGCTGATTATATATGACAGAGCAGAGGATGTTGAACTCTTTAAAAAGAGGTGACGTCAGCTCTGCCGACGTCACAGGGTTCCACCTCATCATCATCATCCATGATGTGAGAGTAAAACTCCAACTTGTCCTTCATCTTTTATTTCTGAATGCTCAAACTTATTTCCGGAGCTCCGCACAGTTAAAAGGCTCACAAGAGACTGCCTACTTCAATTTTTTTTTAGCCTGGACCTAAAGGCCAGTAGCCTGACGAGAGTCGGCTTTTCTGGCCACACCGGACTTTGGGGTGAACGCATTAGGCGCTCGCAACCCTTTGATTTAGGTGACCATGCTGAGGGCAACCCACTAACGGGTTACGAACCTCGTCTCAGGACGGCCACTGAGAGCGGATGAGACATCAACGATTAGGGAAGATTGGTTTTTAAGCCTAATCCTATTAATTCGTACTGTTTTCATCGGCACGCGGGCTGGAACTGTTAGGGAGGTCGGGGGGGCGACTGAGGGCGCGGCGAGGTCCTCGACGGCGAGGACGGAACTGCGGTCTTGTGCAGTGTATGAGTTTTAGGAACTCGTGCTTACGGCGGATGGCCAGAGTTATATTGTCCTCTGGGTCGGTTAAGATTGAACGCGGCCGTCTCTATTTGGCGCGGTCGAATGGAATGCCTACTTCAAATGCGAGGCGCCCTATTTATACCAACGATTTTACATTTCGACTGGTTTTTGCATGATTATTATTTCAAAATACACGCCGCTCCGACATATATAATTAATACTGAAAGCAATTTACTATACCGCGCTATCAAATTTTAAACTACTCTTAATATAGCATATCTCATTACTCATAGATCTATATAAATTACAATAATATGTCAAAACCAGTACAAAAACTCAGTAGGGAGTAGAACTCTACATCTAGAACATTGTGTATAATGTTTATACCACTAATCCATCAACTTCATGAATAAATTATCAAAAGCATATTTATAGTTCATATGGGGTTTGGAGTTCATACATTTTAAAGATAAGGGTGAACATCCCCAATACACCCTGTAGGCACGCGTAAACAGCATGTTATGAAAACGTTAATCAATTAATTCTATTCAACGAATAAGTAGGTCAACAGAGGTTTGCGCTATTTTCATTTGATTGAAGTTAATAGTGACGTAGGTACAAATAATCATATTTGGTACATATATTAAAATTATTATGAAACTAACTAGGTTTACTAGTTGTCTGATCTTTAGCATCCTTAGAAGTAGTCACATCGTACGTTTGTATGTTAGAGCAACTTATTGTAGTTATTCGTCGGTGGGTCATCCACCAAGAACGAAATATTATAATCTTCTTGGTCATCACGGAAGACGGCTTTATTTTATTAACACAAAATAGTTTACAATCATCATTAGCTAATACAAGTTGCCATGAATAAGTTTATTGATGCTGATCAGCATGAAATCAGAAAATGATTCTGTACAATAAAAATAGTGTATTCCCTGCGGGATATTTGCCCTTACTTTAAAAGAAAGTAGGTTCGTATAAAAATCGTTTAACTAACACCAGATCGAATTTCAAATCCAGACAATATGAAAACGTTTAAGTACGTTTTATTGACGCCGCGCCGGTGCTCGGAGGATTAACAAGAGTTTGGCTCACGCTTGCTATTTTATTTTCTGTTTCCAGCTCCGTTCGTTGGAAGTGGGTACTGAGTTCCCGAGTATTACTAACCTTCGACTTTTGTGTGGTGAATTGGAAGATGGGGGCGCGAGACTTCGGTCTCTCGACTTGAAATTCGACCTGGCGTATGATGGCAACTTTAGAATCGACGTAGATGCCGTGATGCTGCTCGGCAAGATTGCTAATATTTCTATTACAGGTGCTTAGTTTGAGAATTATATTGTTACAAACCTTGTTATTATTTTATTACTTCCCTGAAAATTACATGAGTTATTTTTTTGCACGTAAATAAAAATAAATAATTTATGGGAATTGGCGAGACAGAAGTGTGGCGGCGTATAATAAAAATTTGTTTTAGTGGAAAGTATAAGTGGAATCGTTCGTCTGATGTTTCGGCGGACTCCATACACTCACTGGGCGTTAGCATTTGAATCACCGCCGAAGCTGGAGCTCCGAGTCCACGGTCGATTCCAAGGGAGACAACTTAAACCAAGACTGGCCTCCCTGGTGGCTGCTCATATTAGGAGGGCTGTCGCACAAAGGCACACCTTGCCAAATTATAAAATACGGTACGTCAAAACACTTAAGAGGATTAAGGTAGCTATGAAGGCTCAAAGTAGCTAAAATTAGTAATAATGAAAACAAAACAAGCCCGACTAAGCCTTAGAAAATTTATTCAATTTCTATGGCGTCAACACGAATAGGAATTTTTATTGTGAAAAATTATATTATGTTTTGCATAGAAAGAAATGTTTTCAGATCAATGACATTAAGTTCTGTTTTCAAGATAACTATTATATTGTCTTGTAAATGGTTTTGCAGTTACAAGCCATTCTTCCCGAAGTCGGAGCCGGGAAGCGCCGAAGGAGAAGATGGCCCCACACCACACGGTCGACTCACCGTGCGACTTGTAGAAGTAACGCGATTACAGTGGTTGGGAGTATCAGGGACTGTAAGAGCAGCCTTGGCGGTAGATTCACATGCTTGGGTGAGCTACGGCAATCATATTTTTTATTTCAATCAGCTTCGCATCCAAGATTGTAAATTCTTAAAATTTTGGTTCAATTTTCCAAATCTTTAAAATATAAAACGCTCTGCGGATGCTGGCCACGAAACTATACTATGTCTACTGCAGACTATGTACATACATATTAATATATAATTATTTACCAAAGTGTAGCTAAAGAATACAGTGATGATCTGATGAGTAAGATCGTATCAATGTGTAAAAATTAGTAGAAAATAGTAAGTAGAAAATAGGTCTAAAATCTTTGTAACGCTACAAACTTCTAAAAGCAAAGAACCCATTTGGCAGGTTTCGCTCCGTCGCGGTGTCCTGGTGCTTGACGTGGTGTTGCCAGCTGTCTCAGGCCCACTCGGCCTGGTGTGTTGCCAGGGTGTTGGTGCAGTGCTGGTGGACACCGTGGTGCCAATGTCACCTGCCTACCGCGCTGATTTGAGGAGGGACGACGTTGTATTGGCTATAGACAACAAACCTATCAACAATGTTGCTCAGGTAAGCTGCATTTTTATCTTCTTGTGGCATATTGCACCTAGTGGTAAGTGCAATTTTGAATATAATGTTGCCTAACGACAGATAACAGACAGCGCAACAGTAATCGGAAATGATACTGGCTTGTCTTAACTAATGAATGATCGTAATGCGACTCGTTGGAACGATTTTTTGTATTGATTTCCTAGTAATGGCTATTTAAAACTCTACAAAATGTAGTAGATCTTCCCACCAGAATAGTTTATAACGACTTATTTACGGGCTGATATCTGAAAAATTATTAATAAAACAGCCAACAAGGTTCTGGTACTTACTAAGTATATTCTAAAATGTTGTACATAAAATTCCTTAGGTGGGGAAACTCCTTCGGTCGGTGGAACGTCGTGCAGTAACGGTGCGCGTGCGCCGCGGCGGTGGATACGGCACTGTCAGAAGAGACGAGGCCTCGAGCGAGCCTAAGAGGATGAAGCCCAACTTCTCCTTCAGACGAGTGTCTGAGGTAATGGAGGGAGTGAGACTTCAGGGTATGAGAGGTGCCGCAACTAAGAGCAATGTACAGGTAATGTCGTTAACAAATAATTTCCATGTCGGTAATATAATAATATAAATCTTAATGTTCTTGTATATTTGCGAAAACTATAATATAATTGTCTATGTGAATATTGAAAACTCTCTTATTGTATATACAGGAAACAGAATCTCCATCAAAGACGTCAGAGCCACAAAATGAAACAGAAGCACAAACTAAACCTAAAACAGAACCAGTTCGCCAACTCTCCAAGACTAGTCTGACTGAACCTGCATGTCCCGGCACCAACTTTGGTCTACGTAAGAGACGTTGCTCCGTGGAAAACAAGTCTTCCGACAGCTCGGCCGGCAGCACACCACCCGCCTCTGGCGCGAGCACTCCCCTTCGACAGTCCACGGCGGTTAACAAAACAGTCAAACATCCGGATATACCGATCATCAAAATGGACTCCTCTGAATGCAAGGTCTCGGAGAAAGTCGACAACATTTTAGACGAAGAAGAACAATTGTTCGAAACAGGAGGTCCAAGACAAACCGAGCACGTGGAAATTTGCCAGATGTATTGGACCAAGAGCATTCAATTGAAGCCGATAATACCTTTTGATGAAGAAACCGAGTTCAAATTAAATGAAAATCATAAATATCTGAATATAAATGTATGGGCGACGGTGTCTGGCGAAAAAGATGAGGTGTTGCTCGGTTATTTGAACATTCCGTTGGCGGCGCTACTTAGCGAATGTCAGGACTCAACGGTGCCGCATCATATGAAAAGATACCAGTTCTTACCACCGGATGTCGACATCAAATTCAGGTGAATGAATTATACAAACATATCCTCACAATATGACTCATGAAACCACCGTTGTGAAATACTAAATAATATATTGGGAGGTCACGAAAAATTGTCATGTAAATATGTTCCGTCTGAATCGTTCACACACATTATAGATATATGACGTTTTGTCGTTGACTTGCCGGATCTCCGATGTGTAATATTTACAGCCCATTTAATCATTATTGAGATAAATTTAAACATTCATATTTCAGTAAAAGCCACAAGCTCTCTTCACACGCTGGTTTTGAGCCATGTCTCTGCTTCGGAGATGCGTTGGTGTGGTGGGAGTGGGAGGGTGCTGGTACAGCGCGAACTATCCCACGCCCGAGCAGGGATTCGGTGCCACCCCGACTGCCGAAGCCTACCAGAGCGACTCATGACTTCGTGCGCACGCACTTCCATAGGTCGACGCAGTGTGACTTCTGCAATAAAAAGGTCAGTTGTAATGATTTCATATGTAATAATAAAAATTCTAGAATAAGAAAATTAAAACTCGTTTGTAATAATATTAGGTTTTTTATTTGGATATTGAGTAATGCCAAGATAAAATACCTAATATAAAACTAAATAGGCGATAAACAACTTAATCCCCCACCACGTCGTAATGTGTTCAAATTGTTTGTTGGCTAATATCATTTCTTGAAATGAAAATAATTCGCATTCGCAATCAAATATACCCCCAATTTGAGCACAATAACAAAGAAATGTACGTGTAATATTTTATATAAAGTTACGTTTTATATTCACAGATATGGCTAAAAGATGCGATGCAATGCCGCAACTGTGGCCTCTGTTGTCACAAGAAATGCGTTACCAAGTGTCAGGAGACCTCGCCATGTATACCTAAACAGGACCGAGGTACACCCATCCTACATATTGACTGTCTAATCTTCTTCAGAAGTCCACTGCTGAACATACTCCCCCCCCTCCACACAAAGATTACCAGACCAACCTGTCAGAAGCGGCCTGCATAATTCTATTAGCATTTTCATTTTTTTAATTATGACAATTAAAGTTCGCAAGTGCCTACACCTAGTAAAATGCCAGTGGAATGCATCCCTACCTAAGCTTTCAGAAATAGTTTTTTTTTGTTGTTAATGGCCCTACTGCCAGTAGCCTGACGCAAGTCGGCTTTTCTGGCCTCACCGGTCTTTAGGGTGAACGCAGAAGGCGCTTACAATCCTTAGAAATAAAGACGCGAGGTTATGTTCTATTATGAAACGTAGACATACTTAATATATTGGCAAAATACATTTTAGTCGCTAATACAGCAAAATAATAAAGCACAGCCGCATTTAATGTGACACTTTTCCTTAAAATAATAGTTATGATTTATGAATCCCTGAACTAAAAGCTAATTTGTTGGTCATTCGCCTTCTGGTAATTACAAAACATTTGCCAAAATGTATTATTCACATTGAAACTGCATTTCCTCAAACAGAATAAAGTCGTTATATGATCTCACGATGACTCTCTCTTCCAGTGTGCCTATAACGGTCGTCTCCTTGGAGTTTCACGCCAAATTTGCAATTTGAATCAGTTTTTAACAGTGTAATTATTCGAGTTATTCTTGAATTATTAAATTACAACTGTTGCCTCAAGGTAGTCATGTATATCGTAAAGATATCGTAGTATGTTAAAGATCTATATCACATAACAAAATGAAAAAGACCATAATAAGCAAATTCTTTTTTTAGTTCATTTTAAAGTATTCATAGGTACGAAATCGTATTATTAAATCTATTTTTATTATTTAATATCTCCGCTGGTTGAGTATCACAAGACGTTCATTATGCATTACGCAGTCCAGTGTAACGTTTAATCAGAGAAGGTAAATTTAGCTTTTTCCAACAAACATAAATATCGAAAAAAAGACACTTTGCCGGCGGAAAAAGCTTCATTAAACCCTCATGAGTATTTCTGAAGCGCGCTGAATTCCCGTATCTGAATTATTTATTTTATACTGCAAAAGGAGAGTAGGAATTTGCTTCTGTTTGAAATCAAGCCAAATATATCGTCAGTGTGCGTCGAAATGTGTCAATGACCAATACGGTCACTAACCTTCAAAATATTCTTAGGTGTACTAATTTCTTAGAAATTGGTAAGGATGAGCTTTCTTATGGAATGCTTTGCTCAAAGGCGGTAATAACTCCGTGTTCATAAATATATCCAATGTACTTGGTAGAACTAAACAACAAGTGCGTGTTTACGTGATACATTATATACAAGTCATCGTATGCTCGTACTATGATCATATGATTTTAGCACGCGATCACACACAGTATTAAACATCTACACCTGATTACGTTAGTCACGAATTGAGCATCTACTTCGCTATGCACTTTAAATGAGAATGCTATGATGGACTAGTAAATAATAATATCATAAAGATTATACACATTTGAGCAATCTGAATCTTAGTTATCCTACTTCATTAAAAGTTGCGAAATTCGATGATTCATATTAAGGAAAAATTCTTTAGCGAAAGTAAAAAGGCATCGCACCATTTTACACGAGTCAACGCAATGCAATAGTGTTCAAGTACGTAATAAAAATACAAGAACGCGTGTAGAGTACTCGAGGAACATTCCAACAATGCGGCAACTATAAAATTTAGAGGCTATTGCGTGCTCACTGTTATTGCTAATAGTGACGCGGAAGAATATGACTGCTCCACTTTGATACGGTCTTATAAACCTCGATATGTCCCGAGTCTCAATGACTTCGAAAGCAATTATGGCTTATAGATTTATTGCTGTTACAATACGGAAGAATACCCTGTCTACTAGAACCATCATGCATAAGCTAAAATAAATTTTGCCATTCAAGGAACAAGAATCATTTATAAACTAATATAATGGAGGTCGTTGCGAATTACTGAGGACATTTCACATCTTGCTATTTTAGTAAATACTCACAGTAAAGTGGAGTGAATTATAAGTAGACTAAGGAAATAAAATTGAACCTAAATAAGGGCAATGCCTTCATGGCGATAGAATATTATTAGCTATTTTTTATAAGAATATCTACTAGTACCATTTACGGAAGTCTTTTGTATGTTGTCAATGATATAAAATGTATACAGGTTGGTTTTTGTGTCTTCTTTCCATGAGTACTGGGTAGTAAATTTACATAAAGAAGGGTTCAAAACAGGTAGTTGGCGCGGCTGGTCTTAAGAACAATCCAAATCGTTTTTGAATTCTAGATAATTTCATCTAAGACGACGCGCGCTCCCAATTTTTGAGCGGGCATTTTGCAAGTTGTCTAAGAGGGGCTTGATTATTCAACGTACGCAGTAGGTATACGTGTGCATTCACATGTATTTAATCTGTATTTCCAGAACTAAAACAAAAGCGGAAAGTTGCTCGCTTAGGCTATACCGTGTACGTGATTATAGGAATTAATTGGGCGCGTCATAGTGGATGAAATTATCTATACCATACATGAAAAATGTGTGCCGCCTCAGAGTGGAAAGAAGGCGGAAAAAAATAAATAAAGAATGAATCAATCCATTAATATATAAACTTTTTAATCTACTAATCATTACTTTGATTAATTTAAAAAATGTGATCATTTTTGGGAAAGTATTATTTGGCTAAGGGTGATTTTATTTAAGTTATTTTCTAGATAAGTATTTATGAATAAAAAAGGAGTTTATGTTTTAGACACACATATAGTTCATTTCCAAATGTATTTCAATATCGGATTATGTTTTAGACCCGTCAACTGGACTGACTTGCCCGCCTCCGGAGTTGATCATGACAGAAGCCGACTCCATCGCGGATCTGGACTCGGACGACGAACCAGAAAGGAAGGATTCCCATGATGTTCATGAAGAGGGTAAGCTAACCGTAGGTAAAATGGAATTTTGCTATTTTGCTTTATTAACCTGCCACAATCGATATGCAATGAATAAGGCCATAACGATGATTTGGTGTCAAGGTAAAAAAGACAAATATGCATCATAGATTAGTTTTTATTAATATATTCAATTTATTTTATTACAGTAGTCATGCATAAGCTATACGTGATATTTATTTATTATGAGTTAGATACACGTATGGCAGTCAACATTTAATACATTGGTTTACCATTGTATTTTGTCGATCTTAGACAAGGTGGCTCTTGGACAATGTATAAAGGACGCAGCTTGTATGATCTTTTCTCTCTGGTAAAGTGTAAGACCAAATGCTCGTACACATATTTATAAAAAAATGTTATATTTGGCAGATTAGTGTGCAAAAAATAAACAAATGTTTAAGATTTATTTATGTCCGCGTTTATAACGACACAACAGTATAGGTATGTGTGTAATTCTTTCAATGTAGGATTAGTTATTTTGAAAGCGACAGAATCAGCGCCAGAAGTCCTATCTAGATAGTCTAAGACGTTGCTGCATAATGCAATTTTATACAATAGCAGTACCTAAGTGCTTTTCGTAAATTTTACAGTATTAATATTCGTTAAATGCATTGCACGTAATGTTTTTGTTTTATTAACACGCTTTTATTAGCTTCATACGTATGTATGTAACGGAAACTTTGAACTCGATTTTGGCCCACTTTAAAACGTCGGATTAAATCGAAATTTGGCTTACTTATCAAGGACCGACGACAGTTCAATATTTTAAACTAAAAACACGCTTTTATATAAAATCCAAGAAAAATGAATAAATAATGGTTTCTTTATTTTTAGTGACATCTGTTGGACCATAGCAGAATTATAACTAAACTAGCTTCTCTTATGTGTAAAAATCCAACTAAAAAACAGAAAATAATTTTTGAATTAGGAATAGTGTAAGTAAACAAGAAAAAAATGTATTTTATTGTAAAAAAGCGTGGGGTGCATGATGTCAATAGTTATAAATATTTTATTGACAGATAATATAAGTACAAGGATTATCATTTTGATAATATCATAAAAAGCACCTCATGCTTTTATACAATAAAATATTTATTTTTCGTGTTTACACTATTCGAAATTCAAATTTATTAATTATTTTCTATTTTTAGTTGGATTTTCTATACAGCGTGTTTTTTAGTCTTTTAAACGATTCTTTATTTTCTGTATCTTATCTACACAGACGAATTACTAGAGTGCTGAGAGTCGAAGAGCTTTACGCTATATTAACACATCTGGACCCATCTCGATCCCACACAAATTATAACAGGTTCAATATATAGATCTATATTTACATTATCTATGATATATAGTATGTTGTTTGTAACCGTGACTGTCTCAACACATTCATATTCTCCCTTCGAAACATAACCTGCAATCAGCTTAAACCACAAGCAGCCTTTAGTTGAATTACATTTGCTTAAACGTAATACATTGTAACTCCTCTTTATGTACATTAACCTCTACATATACAGTGGATTAGGTCCTGAACAGTAGATACGTACCATTATAAGCTGTATACATTTTCATAAATCAGCAGTTCTCTCGTTGGGATAATTGTCAGTTTATTTAAACTATCTCTCATTATTTCGATATTTCCATAAACGATGTATGTCTGTACTTTAATGGATAAAGGTAAATCATCATATTCTGTTTTACAATTTGCTAATGACTCCAGTTTCCACACACTATAATTTTTCTTACAAAGAAATCATTATAATATTATGAACACATTCAGCCATTAGTAGGCCAGTGAATGTTGGCTGTGTGTTTCGGTTACATTTCTTCTTTCCTAGTAAAGAAACTTGCGGCCTTTAACGCTCTGTTTATCATTATTTCCAAGGACCACAATACTAGTCTAATCTATTTCAAAAACAATTGCGATACGACACATCTCATTAAAATTTTACAGTAATCATCATTATTTCATTAATTATTCAGAATTTATTAAAACAAATGTTACGTTGTATTAATAAAAAATCTACATGTATATCATAATTAGAAATCTCAAGAAGCTATTATAGAAGCTACTATAGCTTTCGCTAAAAATGTCAAAACGTCAGGTTTGAGGAAGAGTCTAACATTTTTAATATTTTGTATTGACTTCGTTATTATGAAATCATAGCATTTCAGTGGCCCAAATTTATCCAAAATTGACCGTCTTCGTTTTACAAAACCAGTACTCATCACATGACACACCGACCTATTTCGCACTAATTTGGCTATAACTTATACATATCATAACATACATACCTCGGACATAGTTGCATGGTGGTAGCGTATACATTATAATTAAGTATGGTACGATCAGGCGGCGGTGCAATGAGCGCTCTGGTAGCAGGGTTGCGGCGCGCCGGCTCCGCGCACTCGCTGGCAGCGCCTCGGACCTGCGCCTCCTCGAGGTCTCTGCCGCCTTCGCCGAGCCACACGCCCAGGTATTATAACCCATATATATAAACTTGACATTGGAGAAATTCTACAGTAATAAGTGCAATAGAGCCCACAGATTTAGCGTAGAGTCTTTGATTCAATATCACAGAACTTAAATATGTAGAATATAGAAGCAAAGTGTTAGATTCCATTGGCTAGAGTTGAGTTAGAGTACTCATCCTATGAATGGATAGGATGGACGGTTTGTTTAAGAAGTTACATTACCTACTTACATTCACCTATATACTTAATGAGTAATTACGTATGCATCTTCTGAAATAGGATGCAAAAATATTATTTATTATCTATTTCAATTTATCAAAGTATTGAAGAAATCTCAGCATAACGAGGTAAATAATATTTTATACGCATGCTTCAATGTCATTTTCTATTCATGATGAAGTAGGTCCTTGATCAACTTTTGAATACTCTACATATCGAAGTTGTAAAGCACCTTAAAAATACCTATTGGAATATCCATCGCCTTATCACTCTTTCAAGAAAAAAAATATCCTTTTCACTTTAAATAACAGCAAGACCTCTGGACATTGTAGGCATAATTTCTTCTGTTTTGATGTAATATAATAAATGTCTAATATTAGTGAATTGTCTTTATATTAAATATTGAGTTGCACGGTAGATTATTATCCCCACGTAGAGACCCTTTACTATATCTTTTACTTCTAGCAATAGCCATAAGCTCTACGCATGTCTTTAATCTATATCTTTTTTCAATTAACGTCGCGCCCGTATTTTATGGAAATTTGCTCAGAACTCAGAAACGCTGAACATCAATTGGCATAATTGAATGTACGAAAATATGCGCGCGTCGTGCTAAACAAGGGGCAGTAGCATTTTTCACGATAAGTTCTTGTGATGAAAAGGAAACAGTCTTTGGAGGCGGAGGGCAACCCGTTCGGCGGGTGCGGCGCGACGTGGCTGCAGAAGGGCGGCGTGAGCGCCATGCTAGCGCCGGCGCTGCGCAGCGCGCTGCCGCCGGACGCACTGCTCGCGGCCGCCAGGGACTCCGCACCTGAACTCGCCGCCAAGCTCTCAGCGCAGCAGATACACGAGATGGTAATTCAGATTTGCTTATATCTTTATACTAGTAGTGCTCGCGGCTCCGCCTGCGTGAAAAAGTTTTTCCGGGACAAAAATATTTTCCCGGGATAAAAGCCTATAGCACTCAGGAGTTATGTAGCTTCCTATTAGTGAAAGAATGTTCAAAATCGGTTCAGTAGTTCCTGAGATTAGCGCGTTCAAACAAACAAACTCTTCAGCTTTATAATATTAGTATACGCCTGTGCGTGTGTATGTCACTCAACTCCTAAACGGCTGGACCGTATTTAATGAATTTTTTTGTGTGTCTTCAGGTGGATTCGAGAATGGTTTAGGTTTACATTTCGGTTCGGGAAAATTTATAGTGAGACTGAGTGAGACCAGGAAAACACCTTTCGTGTGAGCGAAGCCGCGGGCGAAAGCTAGTAGTTTATATTCTTGGGGGAAAAATGTGTATATTTGTATCTCTAATAACGTTATTCATAAAACGTCTCTACAAAATTTCATGACTACCTTCATCTGCTATAAATGCACGGCAGCAGATTAATAAATACAACATTATAAGACCCTGGTGGTATGTTGTAAAGTAAAAAGCCCTTTAAAGAAACTAAAATCGATCTCGGAGTGATATCGGCATGAAAAATAACTATCAGTACGACCCCTGTTATCAGTTACTGGCGGTGCGCGAGGAGTTATCAGCGGAGGACGCGAGTGCGACGGGCGACGCAGGTGGCGAGGGCCGCGCGTACGCGCTCACGGCGCTCATGCTGCACTGCTGCGCCGCCGCACAACTAGCCCAGCAGCGGACCGAACCCACGCCCACTTGATATTATAACGATCATTGTTCCTTGTAATACGTCTATTATTTTTGCACCCCTTACGTAAATTCCAAATGCTCTTAATGCTGTTTATAGTAAGTAGGTCATGATATCAAAGGTATTCTCTACCATTTTTGAAATGTTGGTAAATAGGTAGTAGTAGGTGGTAGGTCCCCTAAATGCGATGGGCCCTCTGGGTAGGTACCACCGCTATGTCTATTTCTACCACCAAGCAGCAGTGTGCACGGACTGCTGTTTCTGGTTTGAAGGACATTGTAGCCAGCGTAATTACTGGGCATTATAAACAATCACATCAAATTTTTCGGGGTGTTGCTTCTGTTTATGGGTGGTCGTATAGCTTACCATCAAGCGAGCGCCATGCTCGTTTCGTCATTCGGCAGATCACAAAAAAAAGGTTTATCAAAAATCAATCATGAAAATAAATGTTGCGTAATATCCAATTTAAAAATCTTATGTACCAACAATCTTGTGTATCTGAAAATATTCACGAGATTTCCATAATATAAGATCACCGTTAACTACAATATAAACATCTAAACAACTAAAAATATTTAGCTACGCATTTACATTAATCTTACAAGGCTCATAGAATATTGTTTACGCAATGAGTATTTTCGATTCCTCAGAACATTCTAAAAAAACTTATTTACATCGGATATTGCGTATGAATTGGCGACACATAACGATCAGGGAATACCCATGGTTATTATTAAAATACTAGCTATTGCCCGCGGCTTCGCCCGCATTAAAGAGTTTTTCCTGTATAAAAATCACTTTATATACAAAAAGTATACACTTTGAATTATAAATTCAAGTACCAGACCACAATAAACTGATACAGATCGAGAGTTCTTGCAATATAGTCAGTCAGCGACACTTTGGTGCAAAGCGCCTTTCCATCCGGTATAAGTAGATCCCCGACTTTTGTCAGAAAGGCACTCGCAGTCACAATAGAACATACAAATTATTATTTATCTACTAAAAAAAAGTCCCTAATTATCACCATAACGATCCAAAGCGCCATATGTAAGATACCGACGCCATATAGTAGAGAAATTTGATAAAAAAATCATTTTATTCTTCCAGGAAAAAAATGTTTTTTTAAATAGCCGAGATAAACAGTAGTGTTACATACATTAAGCCAAAACAATAAACATAGTGTATCCGCGAGCAAATTTCATCCTAACCTGTCCAGCGGTTGCTGCATTTACTTTTAGTAAACATTCAAACATTTGCATTTATAATATTGTTAAGATAAGATGAAATAAAATATCGATAATTTCTTGCATAAAGATAAAGAGAAATGACTCATAGTTGCAATGAAAAGTGAAATCATACTTGCTATAAATCCGCGCGCGGTGAAAATGGGATGGGACGTTGTCATAATTTTAAGTAATTTTACTTTTTTTATATTAAAATTACTATATTTTTAATTTATTATTAATTTTATAAAAACATTTTAATTTATTCGTAATTGTATTATCTATTACAACAGTTAGTTGCATGCTGTGTTATCCTTTAAGTGGTTGTTGCAGAAATGAATGGATCCAAATATTTTAAGTTTGTTATGAGATGTGTAAACAACTGTTAAATAAATAAATAGTAAGTCAAAAATGATAATAGCAAAGTAGAGTTCGCATAAAGGGCATGTCCAAAAACGGGCTTAAAGTTCTAACCAAGATACTTATTTATGTATATATTTGGATAGTACTCCCAAAACCTAGGCCTTTGCAATGATGAATAAATCATATAATTTTAGAGTCGTCCGATTCCGATTTATGACATTTTATTTTGCTTAAAATCTACACTTAAAATTAACTTGAATGAACTCTCACATTTTTAAATAGCAGCAATTGTTATAGGTGTCCAATAAAGCAATGAAATAGAGATTAATACTTGTTCATAATATTATTTTGTTCCTATAAACACATATTTGGATATTGCATAGATCTTGGCACTCATGTAGATCTCCATCGTTTTTGCGGCGAAGCCCACAGCTTAGCATAATTTTGTATTAAACTTGGCTCTCCTTTTTTACATTTATGTTTTTGCGGAATTATATTTACTAATAAGGGGCATTCATTAATCACGTAACGGTTTGGCAACTATTGCCCCCAAAAGGTAAATAAAGAACTCCCCCTCCCTCTTTTTATGTATGATTGTATCTTATTTTTCAAAATCATCAAATGTGAGAAAAGGATCATATACACTAAAACTCACAGCTTAACCTAAATCAAAGATTTATATTTTTTGGCTTTTTAAACGTAGGTACTGTAATTATTTTAAAATTTAATAGAAGTAAAATTTTACAGATTTAAAACTTAAACTTTAAAAAATTTTAAAACAACATGTAAATCAAATTGTATATTATAGCATGAAGAAAACCTCGGCGTCCGATATGGAACTAGATTTCTAATATAAAATTTCGAATTTCAAAATATTATGGAAGAATGAGTTTTACCCTGCCAAGATAAGGACACGTAAAGATTTTTAACCCCCCTCCCCTTCGGGACCCTTACGTTATTAATGAATAGCACAAAACAATTAGGTAGGTTCCTACTTATCGTAAATTCATAAATCACGGACATTTGGGTTTTATACCTTGGCACAATTGGAAATCTATTTTATGGATAGCTATCGTTCATACCTGTTTAATATCCTACTAATATTATAAAGGCGAAAGTTTGTAAGAATGTATGGATGTTTGGATGTTTGGATGTATGGATGTAAGGATGTTTGTTCCTCTTTCACGCAAAAACTACTGAACGGATTTCGATGAAATTTGGCACACGGGTAGATCATGTTCTGGATTAACACATAGGCTTCTTTTTATCCCGGGAAAATATAAACCGGGTCTTTTATCCCGGAAAAACTTTTTAAAGCGGGCGGAGCCGCGGGCGAAAGCTAGTTTGCTATAATTTCGCCTACGCTTAAATATTAAAACAAAGAAAGCAAGTGGACTGAATATGAAAAAGTATAAACATGCAAAATGTCATTCAAATTTTAAGCTTTATCATGGTGGATTACGAACGAATTTGTATTGAAAGGATGCGAGGATCAAAGCACCAAAACACGCATGTTTAACTGCGTCGAATATACGCCCGCAACCTGGCGCGCATCCAGCTTTTCCTGAAATAGCACAAAGGACCGACCTCTGCTTTCACGGTGAAAAAAACTTCTGCGAAATGTCAGCGGTCTCCGCGCGCGCGCCGTGTGACGGAAAATTTGGTGCGTCATCGACCGCGTGGCGCACGCAACACTGCGCGGCAGCCGGCGGGCGGCGCGTGCGCATCGACCCGCAACACAAGGAGGATACCGTTTACACCATGATATACTCATGTTTTTCTTAGGATTTCTATTTAACGAACAGTTTGATCTTTCAGCAAATATCTTTGTGCAACTCGTAATTCACAGCTGGATGCGATCGATTTTGGCAATTTGTATCTGCTATGTTCAGAAATCAGAAATCCTTTATTGCAGAATGTAGGTAGGTACTTAATATACAGGTGGTTATTAAACAAAATATGTTCCAATACATTCTACCGCGATAGGTACCGGTGTGCAATACTAAAATACATATTACTACTACATGTACATTGTTCTTTTTTTTTCATATGTATAGTTACAGTAATTTTCCTATTCCTTTACACTATTTATGCAGAATAGAAGCTTTCATACATGAAACAATGGATTAAATATATTAATTTATAAGATTAAACTATCATGTTACTTATATTCCAAGAATTCCTTAATGCTATAAAAGCAATTTAATAAAAGCCAGTTACTTATTTTGTGTTTAAATGATGACAAGGAATCAGTATCTTTAATGTCTTTAATGTAAATTATTACATGGCTAGGAATAAAATATTAGCTCGATAATTACTGAAGATTTATTTTAAATGTTTGAATATAGATCGCGTAAGAGCATATGTGAACCACGTGTTTAAATGAAGCGTATGAAACTGAGGGTATTGCATCTAAAAGTGTACGACCTAAAACTTAAAATAAATAGAACATTATTATTAATCATGGAAAACCTGGAATGCTTTACTGCACTAAAAATCTCTTAATGAATAGTAATTAAACTTTGTAGGTCAATGTCAATCTGCCACACTCGTGTAATCCACTTCCGATCACATTAATGATATTTTTTACAGTATACGAATGATAAAGCATTGTGGAAATCAATAATCAATGAACATTATTGAAGACCAAGATAGGTCTTCTTTGAATACGCGTAGGTACCTCAACCATCAAATACTTTGAATCGCTCACTCACAGAAATTTTACCCGGATCTACAGGTAACAGCTGTTGTCTAAACACAAGAACTCAAATTTATATCACAAATAGTAAAATAAAAAAATTAATGTAAGTATGTGTATTGGGTAATCTCTAGAACTATTGTTCTGATAGTGAAAAGTCTTTCATTATACGAGGGTAGGTACATTACCTCTGAATTTTCTTAAATAAGTAAGAGTTAAAACTTCAACACTTACTACGATAAAACTGCTTCAGTCTTAAACTGAAGCCAAAATTCTAGTTTTAATTTCTGAATCTTAGAGATCAAAAACTTAACAGTTCAACGACTTGTACTCTGCCGTCACATTAGTATCGACTATCGAAAAACCTATTTTAATATGATAGCAGTAATGGTCCAATTAACAGGGCTCTTCGTCATCAAGAACATCTTGAAGAAAGTTCATTATTTCATTTTCCATTTTTAACTCTGAATAAACTTGTTTTTGAGTTACAATCTTTGTTCCTTTGTATGAATCAGGGAATGAGGGATTTACAAACGCAACGCTTCGTCATTTCATCACTTTGAAAATTATTTACTCACATTCGAGGAAAAAGTAGGTGAACAAGAAATTTTCCGTTCTACACCAGTTTGTTATAGTAATAAATTACTTAACAAACGCAGATGTTCTCATAACCAGGTCATGATTCGAGAGGGAAATCGTAGACACGAGGCCGTCGAAATAAAATTAGCAAACATTTATTTAATGGCACATAGGTACCTAAGCACTCGATAAGTTGTATACATTTTTAGCATTGGTTTTTAAATATTTACCACTCTATGCATAAATATAATTTAATAAATAAATACGGCCAACAGTTACGCACATAGTCGTTATTACTTGGTAAATAAACGCAGATGTGACATTGGAACAAAAGTCTACAAGGAACTTTTGGTCACACAATAGTTAAGTCAGTAAAAAACTTTTGCGCATCACAAAGGCCTGTTTCTGGGTACAAAGATCTAATCAACGACTTCTCTTTTCACGACCAGATCGTTACATACTATTTTTTATACAACTTAAAGACGAGACGAGCAATCCGTTCGCCTTATGGTAAGTGGTAACCTTTACTAGTTCCAAACAGTAACAACACCCTCAAGTTTTGAATTATAAACCAAACCAAATAAACCTGCTCTCCGCTTGTCTCCCACAGACAGTACAATGTACACAAAATTTAACTATAGTCTATACAGTGAATAAAATAAAACTTATCTACTTGCAAAGTAATCAGTGGCTATATAAAAATGACCGCCTTTAATAACAAAACATTATTCATTGACTTCTTAAACGCGAAAACGAAATTGGATCGTAGAACTGAAAATTTTAGTCTCAATCAATGTTTCGAAACAGACATTTACTGTTTACGCATAGGAAACATTGCAACCACGTGACTAAATTTATTTTCTTGATTCCAATAAGTGGGGGAAAGTGTGTGAAAACATTGTTATGTTGCTGGTTTCCACTAATTTATATACTTCTGTATATTAATTATTTAACAAATTAGAATATTTCGCTTTCATTCTTTCAAATCCGACTGCTATACATTGTTCATAGTTTACAGTGATTGCGAATTAATCTCGGAGTTCCTTGTTATTTTCCCGAAATAAACATTTTGGTGCAAATATTAATCGGAGCACGGCGGGAAATATAGTTTTGGCATGCGTTCAAGGTTGTTATTTGTGATGAAAATTTGCGTCTTTGTTTGGCCAAAACACCGGGCTAGTGCGTTGAACACAAGACATTCGCACGTCCAATTGACGCAATTTAGTTATGTAAAAAACTATGTATATCTTATTTCGATTGTGTCGTAACAGAAGCTAAATACTAAAAGAGGTTTTTTTTAATATAATTATATATAAGAACTAGTTTTGGCCGCGGCTTCGCCCATACGAAAGATGTTTTCCTGGATAAAAGTCCCGCTATACATTTCCCGGATTAATTAGTAGCCTAAAACTATGCGTTTTAATTTCAATTTGATAATAATTATTGTTGCAATACGTCTGTGCGCGCTCTCAACGCGTCGGGCCCATGGAAGACCAGCGCCGTGTCTCGCTCGCGGCTTGTGCTGAATGGGTCCCGTTTCGCATGACGTTCTCACACCATGACGTTCGTGACGATACACTAGTACTGCGTTTCTTTGTTTTTCTTTTGTTGTAAATGCTTTTTTTGTATGTACTGGGTGTTTGCCTAGATTTAATGTTTAATGTTACTTTTTTATTAAATTTTTTGTTTATTTAATTTGTTTGTCTGTAATTTGTTTGTGTCATTGTTGTTGTGCGAATAAATGTTTTGTATTTGTATTTAAAACCTTCATAAGTTCTCGAACTATCTCCATACAAAGTTTAATCGATATCAGTGTAGTAGTTTTTGAGTTAATCGCGTATAAACGCGGCGGCCGCTTTTATTTTATACTATACACACTGCTACCCCTTTGTACCCCCTTAGCAGTTGAATTTCGCACAATTCAGTCTTAGTGAGTGCCTACGTCCTAAAAGGAACCCCCAAGGAAAATTGTATACTCCTATTACTTGTAGTTTCTGAGATTTCGTGATGAGTGAGTGACCTTTCGCTTTTATATGTAATTATAGATTAGGATTTTTATCTATATTAGCTGATAGCTGAAGAGTTTGTTTGTTTGTTTGATTGTTTGTTTGTTTGTTTGTTGGTTTGTTTGAACGCGCTAATCTCAGGAACTACTGGTGCGAATTGAAAAATTATTTTTGTGTCGAATAGACCATTTATCGAGGAAGGCTATAGGCAATATAACATCACGATGCAACTATTAGGAGCGAAGAAATAATGGAAAATGTGAAAAATGCGGGGAAAATTATTCATCCTTGAGGGCTTCCATTGCGTGCGCTGCGAAAACGGTTCAAGATACCAAAAATATATGTATGAAAGAATTATTCCTCTTGAAATGATCTAAAAAAAAGTCCGAGACAGTATATGTCTATCTTTTAAAATGAACTCTCTAGAACCGTTTTTATGGTAATGAAATTTGGTCGAAATTAATGCATTATTTGTTAAGAGTTGTATCAACGTCATAATATTAATCTTTATACAAATAAATGTGTTGGATAGAGTGATTCAACGGGAAGGTTTTTATGTATGTACTTTTAGCCCGGAAAAACTTATTAACGCGGGCGAAGCCGTGGGCAAAAGCTAGTTTGTAATAATTAAGACAGGAATGAATTACTAACATTAAATATTTCAAAAATGCCTGATAATATTTAAAAAATAAATACCGAACTTTGCAAGTAAACAAATACCAGTGGAAAACTGTAGGAATATGGAACAACCCGGTCAGTTATTCATAAGGAAATCCGCTGAACCTTGAACTTTCCGTAACAAATTAATTACATCCATCTTAAACTTTCTTGTTTCTTAGTTTCTTGAATCACGACCGTTGACGGTTTTACACCAAGGCCATTATGAAACAACAGTATTATAGATATCAAGATTACAATTAAAGAAGTTTGCAAGAGGTCGTAGTTACAGCACAAAATAACAATTTTAACTAATAATGCCTGTTTTATGTTACAAATGCCCGCATTATGTTACAACATGTGCGAGTTGTGATGGCACATTGTGAATTAGGCTGGAAAATTGTGTTCGACCGCCAACTATCCGACCAAGCCTTTCACATTCAGCTGATTGCTGTTCAATACACATGTATTCAATTGATAATTAAATATTCAGCGACGAACAAAGCCGATCTGATAACGAGCTTCCGAACATCACAATACCTATGTGGATTGCGATGCCACTGCAAATGCACTCAACCACTAACGAAATACCTGAATTGTTTATTGTATCGTGGAAGTTAACAATTAGTTTGCGACAGGATCCATGACTGGTCTGTCTTTATATCCAACAATATTTTCCGCGTGTTTCCGCTGGCGGCCAACTTGCGTCAACTGCGCAGCAGACGGTGCGAGCGGGATGGACAATTGTTGTTGTTGCTGTCCTGCTCGCTCACCACGTTTCTTTGTTGTGCCAACGATATAAAGGCTGGCTTCAAACGCGGCGCTCGAATTTTACCAGAGTGCTGCCGTGGACCAAGGCGCATTGCGTTTCGCTGCGGCGGCAGATAAATCGCGATTCTTTCAAGTGAAAGATTATTGTTAGCAGTGACCTCTAGGACTGAGGAGTTGTGCAGTGACTATTGATAATCAAGTGAAGTGATGAGGCCCCCTACGGAATACGACGGCGGTGCGCGCCTGCCGGCTGAGGCCGAGGAGCGTGACCCGCGGGCGCCGGCGATGATGATCTGCGCGCGGCTGGCAGGCAGGGCCATTATTAGGGTCGTGGGACGCTGTGAAGATGCGCAAGAGAACAGTCAACTCGGTACGTGAATATAATCACAGCTTTATATATTTTAAACCACGGTATCTGATCATCTTAACTCCTGATCAACAATATTGACATGTAGCTGCAGTAATTAATATGCTTTAGCATTAATCAATAAATACCGATTTTTTTGTAAATAATTCTAATAAAAAATTTGAATGTTTCTAATGACTGAGTCTACTCGTAAGTACGAAAAATATGCATGAGTAATAGTTTATTGAACTATCCTAAAAACCTAATTCCATTCGCGAAGCTATTAGTATTATAAACACTATAATTACTTCGCAGATACACGAACATCGGGCTTGTTTGTAATCTTATCATCGATATTGCTTTGTTTTGATAAAACAACAACACAGTAGGTGAACTTAAAACAAAACTAGATCATCTATCAGATTAAAGTGAGGACTTAGTTATTTAATTGTAATAACTAACAAACAATAAAGGCTATTATTAAGTTTTGTTCTTGACCTGCCATAAGTTTAACTGACATAATCTTAATAATAACAAAAAACTTTTAGCTTCCGCAAATGGGATCGCTAGAACATTTTTCCGGTTGGGTTTATCAGTTATCACACGCAGATCCTTATTTATCAAACAGCTGCTCGATCTATTCGCTATTACTTGAAATACCAAACTTTGGGATTTCTCTAATTAAATTATTTTAATTTGCCTCCACCTACCCCTTCGGAGATACAGGTATGAGAGTTTGTGTTAGTGTGTGTGTGCAGATGAGATATCTTTGTTCTAAACACTTTCAATATTGTTGAATATAGAGTCTATAGATGTTTGTCAATGAACGTACAATGGCCGTGACCAATAAACGAGTTTATTAACGCTGACCTACAGATTGATGAACTTTGATTTTATTAGTAAGCACTTAAAAAATCGTAGAAATTTATTGTGTCTGTTGTTTTAAAATTATATTAATATCGTGTTTAAAAACTTCCCAGAAAATAAAAAATCTCAAATCATTTAAGGCAAAAATCTTACAGTAACTTGACTGTGTATCTTATTCATAGTAATAAATAGCGTAAACCGTACGTGCGTGTAGTAAAGTCCTTTAAATCTCCATGTTTTAGGTACATATAGCATTGCGTAGAGGTCGAAAAGTTTTTACGAAGTACATATATACTAATTTACACTTCGCACATACATATAAAAGTGATAATAACGAACAAAGCATCATTGTTTACAAATAGAAATCCTTATCAATAAGTAGTTGATCGTAAGTTATATTGATAATTTTTTTTACGGAGTTTTTGATACAACATTTTTATAATTTCTTATCGTTTTTTGTTTTGTAATATTTTTATAATTTTTTGAATGAGTAGAAACGCAAATGCGATAATAAATGAATAACAAAGTTTAATTTTTAATAACATCTACATTATTCATCTTAATATGTACTCCACAATAACAAGTTGACGTGATTTTGCAATGTAATAATGGTGGCAAACTGCCAAGTGTCATGAGCAGGTCTTTAAGAATTATTTAAAAGAAAACTTACCAGGGGTAATGTGCAGAGTTCTGTTAAAAAAATATAACTAATTACTTATTGTAGGTCTGCAAATCTTAAAATTATCTCTAAGAAGAACTTTTAGTACTGCCTCCATGGAGTAATTGTATTAGGGTATGACTGCAATGCTGAGGTCTTGGATTCGATTCCCGGGTTGGGCAAAGTGCTATTGGGTTTTAAATCTGAATTTAATACTTATATCAGCCCGAAGTCTAGAATGTTTGCCCGATATGGCGATAAGCTCGCCCCCTATGGATGGGACGATACCTACCTGCCTACCCCTTCGGAGATAAAGAGCGTGGATGTGTGTGTGTATCATCCTCATAGGAAACAGTAATTACATTGGTGCATTGTGGCCTCAGTTCACGCTTGGTTTGCAACTTACTTGAACTGTTAGTAGAAACATTTAAATTTAATTTTTATTTATCTTACTCGCTGATATTATAAATGCTAAATTCGTTTGTATGTTTGTACGCTTGTTTAAAGTAAACGCAGAAACAACTAAACATCATGTTCTAGATTAATGCATGGGATACTTTTTATCCCGGTAATTTGTTCCCATTGAGTTGACGCTGTAGTCGTACTGTGTTTTAGGGACTTTTGTAGCGGGTCCTTCACGCGAGTAAAGCCGGGAAAAAACACTTAGTATAAAATGAAAGGAATTAACTTTTCCGTAGTATGTATGTATGTCCGGGTCGGGCAAAGTGGTATTGAGTTTTTCTATTCAGTATCAGCTCGGAGTCTGGAATTTGTGCCCGATATGGCGATAGGCTCGCCCCCTATCACATCATGGAACGGAATAATGGCGAAAAGTGGGTGCACTAGTTGCGCCTCTGCCTACCCCTTCGGGGATAACAGGCGTGAGTGTATATGTATGTATGTATTAGGCTCTTTGAATTTACTATGATATAATGTCAATACACAGTCAACATTACTTTTAACATTGATTAAACTTTTTTACGCGATTTAAAATTGTAACATATAACATTAATCATTAAAAAGTAATTGCAGTTTCTTAACGTCTACTACGAATGTCCGAGTATATTATATCATTATTATTTGCAACACAGAACGTAGCACAAATATGTTAGGTAACATTTATGACGACTGTACTAAACCAGTTTTACATAAATATATTGAGAAATGTCCCTATGACTTAGAATATTAAATGTGTTTTCACAATATGTCAGTAATCAAAGGTGTCTTGGATAACTTAGAAATTAACTTAAATTAATTCTCAGTGATGGTGTTTTGGGTAAAGAGAAGATAAACGTAAGATGTAGGCAAATAAAATGCGGCAATAACGCATTACATTTACATATGCATACTCACGCCTTTTATCCCCGAAGGGGTAGCCGGAGGCGCAAATAGTGCACCAACTTATAGCCGTACGTATTCTATCCCATGATATGACGGGAGTGAGCAGAACAAATCAATATTACTTTGCGCGACCCGGGATAGGAACTCGGAAATCCAGAGCCAAAGTTGTACCTCTACCAACGAGACAGACAAAACAACTTTATAGTTATTTTATCATTTTATAAAGTCACAGGATAAGTTGAGTCTAAAATAATCAACTTTTTATATTTAATTTATCGTCTACAACAACTTTATGTTAGCCGTAATTTGTGATCGTGAAAAAAGGGACGATATAATAAAAGATTTCAACGCATTCAAAAACAGCAACCAAACAAAAACGCATAAATCATACATATAACACATGATACATTTCTCGAAGTCAAGCACACATGTAATTTATGAATATACGGAGACAATCTAAAATGCAACTAAATTAAAATGACTATACCTATGAAAAATTTGACGCTACCTAGAGTCCTCTGGTCCACGAAAATTTTGTATACACTAAGGCGTAATAAACCGACTCGGCTGATTTTATAACCTGTATACAATGACTGACTAATAAACATAGTAACGAATTACGTAACATAAAATAAAACAAATCGCCTTAGTGTAAGTGCGTGCTCTCCACAAAACGTCCAATAAAAGAGTACGCTGTGACAGACATTATCTCAACTTTCCCTCGTAATTAGGTACATTTTCAACTTGTCACAACTTTCCACTAGGTTTGCTTTTTGTCACACCATTACGTTGTATTATGCCTATCGCATTTCGAGGACGCTGATGGGGAACCGTAGAGTCACACCGGCAATCCATCATACATAATGATCGTGAGAAATACACCTTATGTACTGTGTAATAACGATGCGAAACATCATATGAGTTACGCGAAATGTGCCTTTACGTAACTAAGCCGAGTTTCAATGGGCGCTGTATGTTGCATTCGTTTTTCGTAAACGAAGACATCGTGTAAAAATTGTGAAACGCCCCGAGGCCAACCCGAGCTGGAACAGTCTGGCCTTTGTTACGCGGATTAATTTCATGTATTTAATTAATTCCTTATGTGTGATACACAATCGCTTTATGCAACGTTACCTGCCGACATATCACTGGTGCAATACGTGTAGTCATATTTTTAAGGTAATAAATTAGGTGTTACAACTCATTAATAATGATGTTTAATGAGTCCATAATTAATGTTAAAATATTTATGATGTACTAGAAGTAATTTCAGTAACACGTCATAATTTAGTTCATACGCTCAAGTTTACACCAAATATTGTAATGATGCAAATATTTCCTTAATAACAGAAATAATCCTAAATCAATAGCGTCCAGACAAATTATATTTTTAAACAGAATAACAATCTCTCGGTGGCGTAGTTGTATTATAGTACGACTGTAGCGCTGATATCTCCGGTTCGATTTCCGAGTCGGTCAAAGTGATGTTGGGATTTTTACTCAGTATTACCCCAAAGTGTGGAAATGTGACCGGTAAATGTCAATAGGCCCGGCCTCTATTACATGAGACCTAACATAGTTGGCGAAATGTGAGTGGTGATGCACCTCTGCCTACCCCTAAAAAGAGAAAAGGGAGTGGTGCTATGTATGTCATAATTATTGCCTAATTCGAGAATCGAATCCCATAGATTCTCATAGATCTACCAGGATAAGTAAACTGTTAAAGCAAGGTACCAATAATGATATGTTTATCATGTAATAAAAATTCAAGGTTTGGACTCGTGGATGTAACATCAGGTTTGGACTAAGGCGCAATTCCTAATAATAGGTTCTTATTTTGGAGCTATAAAATATTTTGCGATATTTTGCGCAGTTCGTGCGTATTGTAAGTCGTAACATCTTTACAAAACGGACTGTAAATCAGTGCCTGTGATCAGTGCCATATTTTTTAATGACATTAAATTGTCGTTTCTAACTATCGGTGTCACCTAGTTCTTCGTACATTATGTACAATGTTACGCTTGAATAATGTGAATTCACGAAATGGTTTCCACATTTTTCCTACTAATATTATAAAGGTGCCTCGGTGGCGTAGTGGTATTGCGTACGCATTACGAGTACGATTTGCGCGCTGAGGTCCTGGGTTCGAATCCCGGGTCGAGCCAAAAAAATTGTGACTGGGTTTTTCCATCTTAAAATTTACTCAGTCGCAGCTCGGAGTCAGGAAGTTGGCGGTGTGATACCCCCGTGCCTCGGAAAGCACGTAAAGCCGTTGGTCCTGCGCCTGATCTCTCTCCGGTCATGTCGGATTGCCGTCTCACCGGACTATGAGAGTGAAGGAATAGCGAGTGCACCTGTGTATTGCGCACACACTTGTGCACTATAATATCTCCTGCGTACCTGGCTGATCTCCGTTGAGATTGGCCGCCGTGGCCGAAACTGGCTAGGAGGAGGGAAAGGTGAAAGTGTGTAAGAATGTAAGGATGTTTGTTCCTCTTTCACGCAAAAACTACTGAACGGATTTCGATGAAATTTGGCACACGGGTAGATCATGTCCTGGATTAACACATAGGCTACTTTTTATCCCGGGAAAATATAAACCGGGACTTTAATCCCGGAAAAACTTTTTAATGCGGGCGGAGCCGCGGGCGAAAGCTAGTATTATAATAAAGCAGTAGATCCCGATGTCTGTACATTGAAAAAAGTGACAAAAAAAGGGGGTGATTAAAGAGTAATGGAAAGCAAAGCAGCTATTTTTATAATTTTTTTCTGTCTCTTTTTCTGTTTGTTTGTTACTGCACATCTCCAAAATTACGAGACAGATTTCAATGAAATTTTGTACACGGATAGATCATGTCCTGGATTAACATATAGGCTACTTTTATCCCGGGAAAATAAAAAGCGATACTTTTATCCCAGAAAAACTTTTTCACTGGGATGGAGCCGCGAGCAAAAGCTAATATCTTGAAGAATGTAGGTACTTAGTGTACCTACATTCTTCAAGATTAGCTTTGGGAAAAATAAAAGGTTGCGGGCTCGACACCACGTTGCGCCATTGTGTTGTTGTGTTTAAATTTTAGTTCAAAATCCACTCGGGAACTGCTCTGGATTGAGACCCGAAGGATGGCTCAGATGGAGCAAGAAATGCGCTATTGCATTTATGCCTGTGTATATTATCGATATAATATTATAAAACAACTACTCCGCTTATGAAAAATAATTATTCCTATAAATATGAACAAAAGCAATATTTTCTGCGTGTAAGACATCTAGTACGGTTCAAGTAAGCTGTAAAAACTTTCTGTACGATTCTCATTGTCTTCCGGGAGTCTATATGGATGTAGTTAATACATCCATATAGACTCCCGGAAGACGAGAATAACCACAATGAATGCGCTAACACGCGGAAGGCGAACGCACATGGATCTATTCCGTATTTAACGGGCGCATGTCTATGTTTAACTTGCTTTTTATCTAATGCAATGTGTTATCAACACATCCTTTTAATTGGGATTATAACGTTATAAATATGAACGGCGTTAATTAATTATTACATAACTTTTAAAATATATTTTTTCAATAAACACTACGTACCTACTTCAAAGGAAAAACCAAAAGGTACCAGGTTTGCTCGATACGGATAACTCTTGTTCAAAGAATAGGTAATTACTTCGACGAATCCTATATTATGATTTTTATACATGTAAATGGCCATGTAGTGCCTGGATAATGTCTTTATATTTTTATGGGAATATTGAAAAAGAAACAGTCGAAAGTAGTTTTTTTTCATTGTAAAAACATTACTTCGACGAATTCAAAATATTACGAGCATAATAATATCTTTTACTAAAGTTGTGTCATACGTAGTAGAATTGCATCTTATTATTTCATACAAAATAATAAATAACAACATACTACATGTGCGCATAACGCTTTATATTACGAACGCGAAACGACTAACTCCAAAGAGTATTATATACATTGGGAATAACTCTGTGCGCACATGTTGGCCTTAGTCAACCAATTTATTCCATAAGTAGCGTACGGACTGGTAAAGTCACTGATCGTTAAATACACTTCCTTGTAAAGTGAATTGTGATTCTTTGTGTTAATAAAGTTCATGAGTTCAAATAAATATTATTAAAAAGCTTAGTTTAAAAAATATATGAAGTTAGTATTAGTGGGGTCGCCCATTTGCAAATCATGGGATGGAAATTGAATTCATTAGTTGCGCCTTTTTCTATGCCTTCTCGGTGAACAAGACATAAGGGCCTTATCACACTGGCGATTTACAAGAGAGCTCAAAGCGAGGCGAGTCCGCAGCGAACTCTCAACAAATAACTGAAGTGGGGCGGGTGAAGATGTTGAACGTAAGTGTAAAAAATAACGTCGTCGGCGCTATACACGGCGAGCTCGCTGCACGCCCGCGCAGTGTTGCCGTTTTAGCCGTAGTTATTTCTCGCTATATTTAGTGCAATTCTAGAGTCGTTAGCGCTTTCTATCTCATAACTACGTGCTAAAAAATATCTAATGGAATCTGGCGCATAACTACTAATTCTGTTAATGATACAGTGAAGTTTTGGGCTCAAGTATCTACCTACAAAATGCGGTTGAAATTAATTTTAACAAAGTTGACAGTAACACTAACATTATAATAACAATCAGGGAATAAAACTAATTGCAACTCAGACTACAGGCAACCACAAGGTGCGTAATACAATTATACAATATAATTACTTAATTAAACATTATAAGGAACTATACAAAAAAGTATAGGTTTATCAGAATGTTGCTAACCACCCGAAACTGAGAGGTTAATGTTACTGTTATGCGTGACGTCATTTTGACAAAATTGTGTAACCGAAGATTTGACAGTTGGTTAGACCTTTGTTATTGTTCAAGTTATTTTCTGCAATCCACCCTAAATAATGTTAGGACACTAGAACAAACTTTACCTGATCGGAATAATTAAGGACTCTATAATTGTAATTTTTTATTTTACCGCTAGTGAATTCCCCATACACCCACACAGTGTTGGTGTGTTAGAACTGCTACTGTGGTAGATTTTACACGTTTATAAATAACTAGAAGTATATGTTACGCTTTCGCGATTCAGTGCGGTGTTAGACTCTCTGAAATACGGGAACGTGAACAAGAAAAAATATATATTATAATGGCCTTGGCTGTGACACGTGTTATTTTGAGATGTGAGGATGCACAGGAGACCCAGGTGTTAGGTACTGTCCTTTCATTTTACATAGATAGAGTGGAAATAGATATGCTTGATGACGTAATAATAGCTCTACTATTATTTCAACTTATGACTAATAAATACAAGTGTCTATATAGTATCAATAATAATAACCTTTACAATCAATCTTTGACCAAACTGCAACACTTATTATAACTTTTTTGATGTTTAAAAGTGTATTGTATATATTTTTATAGCTTTTCAATCTATTTACAGTAAAACTATAGGTAAAAGGTATATTATTTATCACTTTTAAATTTACACAGAAACTCTACAGGGGTTTCCCTTATAGTATTGTTTATAATCTATTTAACCATTCTCATGTAATAGGTACAATGACGCAATAGACATAATTAGTAATTTAGTACAGGTAGATTGGATAGACAAATAATTTTAACATATTACTTGTTTTCAATTATGAAACTAATTGAATGTTTTTATTTTTTCAGACTTGTCAGAGTGTCAGCTGATGCAAGTACCTGATGCAGTATACCACTTGATGCGACACACAGAACTGAAGAGCTGTGATCTCAGTGGAAATGTTATCACTAAGATACCACCAAAGTTTGCAGTTAAATTTAGTTTAATTACAGGTATAGTGAATTTGCAATACTTTTTTAACCTATAACTTTTTTATATCTAAAATGAAGCAACACTTATGTTATTGCCTCTGGCATAAAAAATATATTATAAGAAAAAAACGAATGACGTTAATTGTTAATTACCGGGAGTTTTGGCGGGAATGTGGAAGTGTCATGAGGTGCTCTTGTTTTAATTCATTATTTTGGTGATACTTAGTGTTATATTGCATAATTATGGTGGTATATTATCCAATATAGTTCTATTAAAGTGCTCAAATGAAGTGAATTGAAATAACTGTGCCAATCAAGTGTTTTTTCGTTGCCGCCAAAACTCCTTGATAAAGTCTTGGTAAGGTAGCCACTGCTTTACTACGACAACCAGAGATATCACTTAAGACGAGGCTGTATGGGCTTGAACCCTTTGCCTTCCCTGTAAGGGAGAATTATAAAAAAAAAAAAAAAAAAAAAAATGTTAATTACCGGAATGTTTTTTTTTTTTGTTTCAGATTTAAACCTATCAAATAACCAAATGGCGAGACTGCCAGATGAGCTGTGCACACTGGCGTGCCTGCAGAGGCTGGACATCTCACACAACACATTTGTTGCCCTTCCACACATCACGTTCCAGTGCCCCAGCCTGCATACGTTGCTGGCGCACCACAATCAGATTATTGGTACTTAAAATGTTATTATAATTTACATATAACAGGTAATTTGATGTAACTTTTCAGACATTGTACGTTGTGTAGGCTGTAATAGAAGAACACGTGTATATCAATACTTTTAACATTACCTACATGTAATGGAAGAACAAATATGAATGGTTTTAGGTCTTTATTGTACTGTTTACGAACCAACAAGGCTAAAATTTATATTCACCACATAAAATGCATAACAGCTGTAAATTCCATCATATAACTACTTATGTGACTATATAATGCATATTGTCACATAAGTAGTTATATGCCATGGACTATGGCCAAAATAGTCAACGATATTGCAATGATTAATAACAGCATTTCCATAGTCTGAATACTTAATTAATGTTAAACCAATGTGTTTCAATGATTACAATGATTGACATCATTATGTAATCTGTAGCACTGCCACTATGAACCGTTGGTTCTTCTTCTTTTAAAAATGGCTCCACCGTTTCATCGGTGATTTTCCAATGTCAAGTGGGTAGGTATATGTTAAAATAATAGGTTGTTACAAGTAGCCAGTTGGGGACATAAATTATTCTGAAGTTACATTTCTGGCATCTCTAATAGAATTCCAGCTCAGTGCCAAAGCTATGGAATTCCTGAGCACATACATTATAGCAATGATGTTTAAATTTACTTATGACTTTTGAATTCATACAGTTCTTGGAGAACTGAAAAGACCTGCGGTAATGATATTGTGATGTAATCCAATAAATATTCAATACATACAATATACACTCATTTGCAAAAAAAACGGGCGGTTTGGATTTTAATTATTTTTTAAAAAAATACGGTACCAAAATGATTTCAATCATTTGTACATGTTACTGGCCGGTTTTAAAAATGCCGTGGTGTTTAAAACAGTACGTTCTAAATTAAAATTTTCGTTTGATGCTCGTTTTTACAGAAAACCACTTTTTATCCTACATTTTTGGTGCGAAGTTCCAAAAGATAATATCGGTTTTCATAACTTTTAGTCAATTTTTATGAATTTATTTCATATTCTTAATTGTCAAAGCTTCATTTATTGCTGTTTAGCTGTCTCAATAATGTTAGAGAAAGTGGTAAAAGCTACCAAAATTATTGCGCTGCTCGAAGAGGGCTGCAGCCAATGCTTCGTGGCTCAGAGGCTAAGTGTGAGTCGCTCGACGGTTCAAAGGACCTGGCAGCGGTATCAAGACACCGGTTCCGTCGAGAGAAGGCCTGGTTCTGGAAGAAAACCATGTACCCAACCACGGGATGATCATTTTCTTGTGAGTCGCGCATTGAGAAATCGCAAGTCTTCGTATGTGGACCTTAAGAACAACCTCGAAAAAGTAAGAAATGTGCATATTAGTCTATGGACGGTCAGGAGGAGGCTGCTCGCGGCCAATATACGCAGTCATCGCCCGGCCCGCGGCCCTAAGTTACTCCGTGAGCACAGAGTTGCCAGGCTTAGGTTTGCTCGAAATTGTAAGTCATGGACTCAAGAAGACTGGAATAGGGTATTGTTCTCCGATGAAGCCAGGATATCTCTGTTCGGTGAAGATCGACGTCGGCGAGTGCTACGAAGACGAGGAGAACGCTTTGCAGAGGCTTGTTTTGAAGAAATCACACCTTATGGTGGGGGCTCTGTTATGTTTTGGGCAGGAATAAATTCAATGGATCGTACAGAGTTAGTCTTCATTGAAAACGGCTCACTGACTGGACACCGATACATAATGGAAGTTCTTATTCCTCATGCACAACCCGCATTGGCCGCTTTAGGCGAAGACTCAATTTTTATGGACGACAACGCTCGCGCCCACCGGTCTGGCGATGTGGAAGCGTATGTGCAGGAGGTCGGCATTCGTCGTTTGGATTGGCCAGCTCGAAGTCCCGACCTCAATCCTATAGAGCATGTCTGGGACGTTCTGAAACGACGCGTGAGATCAGTACAACCGGCTCCGCAAACCATCAGAGAGCTGAAGATGTGCTTACCGCGGAGTGGGAACGTATTCCGCAAGCAAGTATCCGGGATATCCTCGCTAGCATACCCAGACGAATTCAAGCTGTGATTTCAGCTAGAGGGGGTCACACTCGATACTAAACATTTATCTGCTTTTACTTTATTAAAGAAAAAACAAACAAAAATCTTTGTTAACTTTTACTTCACGAGCATATGCACTACTAGCGAGCATACACTACTAGTGAACTTTAGCATTAAAACCCATAAATTTTATCAAAATTTTATGATAATACTGACGAAAACGATTATTTGCTTATTAATTTACAAAATTGTGAAAGTAAAACTACTTATAATTATCAAACAAACCAATAGTAACATTTGAAATGGTTCATTGCTTAGGTGCCCGTTTTTTTTGCAAATGAGTTTATTATTTTTTTAAACAGTCTCATAGTCATCTTAAGTCTTAGACTAATATCTTAAGTATTAGGTACAGTGTAATTTAGAATTTTTGTTTTTGGTTAAGTATAAGTTATTAATTTGTCTATTTACATTTACAGAAGTGGACGTCGACCGGTTAGCCAGATCGCGTGCTCTCGAATATGTAGATCTCAGTGATAACCCAATTCCAGCACGGACACACGACGAGCTGAAGCAGATTACGCGGCCCGCAGTGTCCATATCCGAGAGACAGAAAGAAGATTGGGAAGAAGATATGTTAATATAGAAATAGTAGCTGTCTATGGACTCTGGCCTTTAAGGCCAAGTGATAATGTTAAGGTCCCTATAGTGCAATTGTCAATGTGGTCCTAACGTAGCTGTGATCTATCTCTGTGAAATAAGCATATCTATGACGAGTGTGCGACTACTATGAAATTATGTAAGAGATTCAAATAGAATCTGAAACATGCTTAAAATTTTACTAAACTGAAGAGATTTGTATTGCTCTTTTACAAATATTTTGCTAAATTCAAAAATATATATTTTGATATTACATATTTTAATAGGTATATTTTTGATATGTATCGGTTGGATGGTATTATGTTGATGTATCTCATTGTATAAAATACTAGTCCATCAATTACTTAAGTTAGCTTGAATTCCAACAGGTTTGGAAGATTATTTTAGGTTAGTGTAAATTGACTGTATTATTCAGTGCAGTCAAGCAATTATTAACTTTTATGTACTTAATTTTAAATTATGAAGATATTACAATACTAAAATCAAAAAACGTGTTTAGTTAAAAAAATGTTTTAACAAGATGCAGCAATGGCAACACCAAGATGTATTTCCAACCCTAAAAACACTTCCATATGGAGGTAATTTAAATAATACAACTGTCTCGGGGGCGGCGTATTGCGTGCGCGGTACGACCGCGCTCAGAGGTCCCAGGTGCGAATCCCGGGTCAGGCAAAGCGAAAATGGGTTTTTGTGCCCAGTATCAGCCCGGAGTCTGGAATTTGTGCCCAATATGGCGATAGGCTCGCCCCCTATCCCATCATGAGACGGAACACGCATGGCGAAAAGTGAGTGCCTTGGTTGCATCTCTACCTATTATGCCTACCACTTCGGGGAGAAAGGCGTAACATGTATGTGTGTTAATTAATGCAATGAAATTAAGCATAAAATTATTATTGTTTTATACATTATTAGTTGTTTCTTATGTATGTAAATACCTTTTCTTTTTTTTTTTAATCATCATGACAAATATTTTGCCCAAAGACATTATAATATTGTTATTTGTGACTGATCAAATTGTAGAAAACTCTAACCAATAAAGTGAATATTAAAAAGTGTTTAATTCTTAATAAGTACTTTGTGATTCGTTTTATAAGAAATATTATTACAAGAATAGAAATTAAAAATTCCAAAAGCTCCTCTGATATTTATTTAAATTGTACTCCTCTCTGCTGTTCCATTAAATATGGCAATGCACCGATAATACCAAAACATGCTGGCCCAATATCTTGGCCCAATGTATACAGCCGCCTCACAAATGTAAAGAGCAAATTATAGTTCCAAAACTCACCGAAATAGCGCTAGTGTAGGAAGTGGAAATGATATGAACTTGTTTTTTATTAAATTTGTTGATACAGCTTTGTTATTTTAATGAATTTATTGTCGTTAATACAAAAAGAAAAAATATAGAAGCAATTTTAATTTAGTATCTCTAATAATTTGTGGCGCTCAATTTAAATTCTTCCACTTGCTACTACAGCGCCACCTTAATTTGCTCCCTTTCAACGGCCACTTTTTAATGTACTGTGATGGTCCTCCTTAGTTCTACACTCCATATAACAAACGAAAGAAACAGTCGAATTGAGAACCTCGTCCTTTTTTGAATACAGTTAAAAATTGAGGAAATGTGCTGTCTATGTGTAATGTCTAATTGGCAAATAATAATGTTATAAATACACCACAATAAGATCTTTTAAAAAATCCTTGTCCGAATCTATTTAATTTACGTAGGTACATTGCTTTTTGATTCTTTCGGATGCAAAGCCGGGAAATCAAGAACTTTATACCCACATGGACGCTGCATTCCGTTTAACAAACTGAAGAATAAAAGTGACGTCCCAGTTATAATATATTATAGAAGATTATAATCTTCTTGCGAGAAATAGTTCATTTAAAAACAGTTTTAATGTACGTACCTACTTAATCAGAAAATATTACTGGCCTGTAATCTATATTTAAAAAAAACATTCAATGCCAATTACACATTTTTGTTATATAAATCATATGGATACGCAACAATATTTCGAAAATAATTTTACAATATATACAAAATGGCAGGGCATGGAGTTGAAGATGACCCCAGTTTGAAAGGCCTAAGTAGGTATTTCAATAGCCAAACCAATAGAGGCAGAGCCAACGTAAGTGTCGTCAAATTGCTAACATTTCAACGACTGTAATCAGCATCCATCTAATCTAATTAGACTTCCCAAACTTTCCAATTTAATTCAAACAAACAGCACCACAGGTTTTAAGTATTTTGGCTGTCATGCTCTAATTTGGTCATGTTGAAGATATTTGTTTACTTTTATAAAAATATCTAGGTGTTCTGGACTTGGGTTCAGGCACACACACTTCACGAAGTATTTAAATAGGTACTTATAGCAGACGCGTATTGTAGGTGCTTGGAGGAAGGAGGTCGCCGTTTTTTCGCCCGGTGCCTTAGGGCGGCTTTCTGGGCTGCCCCTGGCGGTAAGAACCCACACTACGCCATTGAGCTATAGATATCATTTATATGAATCGCCTGATCGCTACATTAACGAACATGGCGGTTGGTAGGTATACAATGTCGATAGAGTAATGTCCGCCATAAACCACAACCATATATCGTAGTGAGTGATTGAGTTTGCACTGTGCACAGTTACATATATCGGGCGGCTCTATATTCTCCACACGTCACCGAAATCTATGGCGACCATTAGTTCTCTACAGAAGCTTGCGCGTGAAATACCTGAAATAGGTCATCAAATATAACGGATATTTTTTTTGTTAATGGCCCTACTGCCAGTAGCCTGACGCGAGTCGACTTTTCTGGCCACACCGGTCTTTAGGGTGAACGCAGAAGGCGCTCGCAACCCTTTGAATTAAGTGACCATGCTGAGGGCAACCCACTAACGGGTTACGAACCTCTGCTCAGGACGGCCACTGAGAGAGGATGAGACATCAACGATTAGGGAAAGATTGTTTTTTAGGCCTAATTCTATTAGATTGTGTTGTCATCGGCACGCGGGCCGGAACTGCTAGGAAGGTCGGGGGGCGACGGGGAACGCGGCGAGGTCCTCAACGGCGAGGACGGAACTGCGGTTTTGTGGAGTTTCAAGAACTCGTTCTTAGGGTGGATGGCCAGTAATTTCGCCCTCTGGATCGGTTAATACGGACCGCGGCCATCTCCATTTGGCGCGGTCGAATGGAGAAAAATAACGGAAGATGATGACAACGCACTTGCATGTCACGAAAAAAAGTCACATAGTGTGGTGTAGGGCTTGGCTTCTAAAACGGAAGTCATACTCTCATATAAATTTGTTAAATGACCTAAAATTCGCCCCAAAAGTTTGGCACAACTATTTAAAGATGAACGAAGAGACATACTTTCTCCTGGCTTTAGTCAAACCGCTAATAGGTACAGAAAAAGAGCACTATAATGAGAGATACAATAACTCCTCACGAGAGATTATGTGAGTAACATGTCCGCTCAAAGACAAGTCCCTTCATAAACTGAGCGATAGATCGACACTATCACCTACACATTTATCGAATAGAAAATGCAACTGCCGCCGATCAACTGTGCAAACGAAAACATCCGCAACGATACATCATACAATATACGTTCCATAAAACTGCGCAAACGGACTGCACAGATAAATCGCTACCAGAAATCGTTGCCGTGTGTGGCGGGCATAACAAACAGGTTTTGTGGTTATTTGTGTTTCTATGAACTAAGAACGTGTTCCCTCCTTCCTAGAACTTAGGGTCCTTCAAGCGAAACGTAATGAGCAATTATACCTACAGGCATAACTGTGCTGACAGACCAGGGATGTTTATTTCTTGCCGGTCGACATTTTTTAAGCTTCACGTCACTTACCATCAGGTGCAGTGTTAAAAAAAGATAAGAATTGATATTGGAACAGCATTAACAGTTAGCGTTACTTTTACTGTCGAGTTAGATATCAAACTTCAGTTAAATGTTAGTAAGTTATTGAGATCGGTCGTAAGTATTAACGTACAGGTAAACCCTCAGTAGGTAATATTCCAATAAACATCGATATGTTGAAAAAAAATATTAATAGATTCCAAATAGTGAAATGAAATCCTCCTAGCCAGTTTCGGCCACGGCGGCCAATCTCGACGGAGATCAGCCAGGTACGCAGGAGATATTATAGTGCACAAGTGTGTGCGCAATACACAGGTGCACTCGCTATTCCTTCACTCTCATAGTCCGGTGAGACGGCAATCCGACATGACCGGAGAGAGATCAGGCGCAGGACCAACGGCTTTACGTGCTTTCCGAGGCACGGGGGTATCACACCGCCAACTTCCTGACTCCGAGCTGCGACTGAGTAATTTTTTTTAAGATGGACAAACCCAGTCACAAAGGTTTTTGGGCCCGACCCGGGATTCGAACCCAGGACCTCATCGCGCAAATCGTACTCGTAACGCGTACGCAATACAACTACGCCACCGAGGCAATACAAATAGTACCAAAGAAGTTATTACCGAATATCCCACTACACTTACTTAATACCAAGTAATTTACTCTCTTTTCGCAGACAGCAAAAGTCACCATGTCTCTAGTCGCTTTGTATTACGTATACTACAAGTTTTTCAAAGCAAAACCGAAATCTAAACACCGCAAATAATTAAAACATACCTAATGGCTTTGGTGAGTATAGTTGTATTAAAATACTAGCTTTTGCCCACGGCTCGCCTGCGTTAAAAAGTTTTTCCGGGATAAAAGTCCCGCTTTATATTTTCCCGGGATAAAAAGTAGCCTATGTGTTAATACAGGACATGATCTACCTGTGTGCCAAATTTCATCGAAATCCGATCAGCAGTTTTTGCGTGAAAGAGTAACAGGCGTACATACTGGTCTGTCATTATATGTAAGGGTGTCTGGGTGGGTACCACCGCAATATTTTTACCATCAGGTGAACGGTAGGCTCGTCTCGTCATTCAGTGCCATAAAAAACATATATTCACACATTCTTACAAACTTTTGCGTTTATAATATTAGTAGGATTGATTATATTTTTGAAAAACAATTCAATTATCAACATGTACGCAATTACAAAATAAATAATAAAACGTAACAATTGACATGTAACGCAATAAATTTTTAAATGTGGGCCATAGGCATATGGAGCATGTGTTACATGTTGTCTTTGTCGCTCTAGTAAGTAATTGCGTAAGCTATCCTGCCGTCATAGGGAATCGTCCAAGTGTCAGTTGTTCAGAGCTGGTTCAGAGTCTTGTCGAAAATCACAATTCTGCCTGCATTATTACATAAGGATCAATAATTTATTTTCCATCAGGTATATTCTTAATTTTTCTCACCAAATACATATCTTACACATCTCTGTTTCAATTTTAAACGATTAATTGTCACAAATACTGTACAGAACACGTAAGATAATAATTACACTGCATTAATTTATATTCCAGAATGGCCGGAGACTCCTCTGTCGATGAATCCCAGTTCAAGGGACTATCCAAATACTTCAACAGCCAAACAAACAGGGGCAGAGCGAATGTAAGTTCACATTATATTTCTAATCCCTCATATTTTATTACAAAGAGGTTATGTTCACAAGGAGATATACCATGCAACTGGAAATGAATATTATGTTTTTTAATTCTGTAAAAAGAAAAGCGTAGAGATGTGAAGTAGCTTTCCCAAGATTTTTAGCATCCTGATTGAAACAAAATTATTAAGATAAATTATTTTGCCTGAGATCAACTCACTTTCACTGTTCATCTGATAGGAAAATATTTTTCAGAATGTCTGATGTAGATTTCATCGAGATGGTTATGTTGTAAATAGGTACATTGTGTATATAGAATAAAGGATTTAGCCTATTCACCCAAATACTACCATTTCTCCAAGTGATTAACTTGCTTTACTGGCAGTTGCATGAAGCTCCATCTGTTTTAGCAATTTTCTAAAATAAAAAAGGCACACTCAGGGTTTTATTATATGTTAACATGTTGGCTGCAGCTCACATAAAAGTCGTTTTTAGGGTGCAAAGAGCATCTAGGAAATGCACTGAGGGACAGTACATTTTGGTGCTGTAGTCAATGTGTTAAATAATTTTCAGAATTCATCATTCTTAGAAAATAATAATTTTATTAAATTAATAGACTTCATTAATATATAAGATTCAAATTATTGTTACTTACAAATATTTTTTCCCATTTTCAGACGGCCAAGGCAACCTATGCTTTCTTTGGTGCATTGATTCTATACTACACACTCAAACCAAAATCCAAGAAGTAAACAATATTTGGCAATGAATTATGTATTGTAATTAATAACCTCAAGGTTACTTTAATTTCCAGCAAATAAGTTATTTAGTGATTATAAAATCATGTAAAATAAATCTAATTTTTTTATTACTACATTGCCCTTTGAGTACCTACCAATGGAGATGCGATGACTGGGCAAACCCCTCGTTGGCCATAAATGCACACCTAGTCATAAACTTTTATTAAAACATATGTGACTTGCGATAGCTGTCATTACATTCTATGATAATGACATTAAGCGGTGCTCCACAGAAATTGTGATAGAATAACATGATGAGGAAGCAAGTAGAAAGTATTTTTTTCTTGCAATAAATACTTTTATTCAGATTTATATACTTGTAAATGATACATTTTAATTGGACAGATCAAATAAAAATAAGAGATTTACATCATTCAGATCTTATACTAAGAACAAATTACAACTTTTTGTCTTAAAATAAACACTTTGGTGTAGATTATATTGACAATAATAATATCTATTAATTCAAAATTATTAAAAAATCTGCTGTTTTTAGCTATTGTATAATTTGCTAATAGAAATAAGTTAGCATTACAAAAATATAGAGAGTTATAATTTCGCATTTTACGTCCAAAATTAATGAATTCTCTATACTTCATTGACAAAATCATGATACAAATTACACCAATTAATGAACAGTATTAATAATTGTAGTTGATTATAGTGAATAACCTCAGATGAATAAAAACACATCGTAATAATTATAATGGAAAAAAAAATCCAAATTTTAGGATTGTATCAAGTTGAATCACAAAGGTTTTGTTAAAAATTTATTATTAAAAGGCAAGGGAGACTGATTTACACATGATTCATGACTAATGGTAATTTGTTCGTGCATTCTAATTCATCTCAGTACAAAACGCATTATAATCGTGAAAGCACTAGCACCAAATGCCATATACTAGTAATACTAGCGAAGCGACTATAGCGTGAAAATATAATCATAGAATAATGTTAATACATTATATTATGCTTCAATAAATACTTATTCCTACCGAATGTATTTTTGTAACGAAAATACAACTAGTTTTACAATATAATGCACAGTTCACGGTTTCACTTCAAGAAGTTGAGGTGTCTGACTGGTTGTAATACTGACAAAAATTCCTAATATAACAATGATCGCACGTTAATAAACAATGATCGCACGTTAATAAACAATGATCGCACGTTAATAAACAATGATCGCACGTTAATAAACAATAATCGCATGTTAATAAACATTGCTGCCAATCACTCAATAAGCCTGAAATCCTACTAATATAAACGCGAAAGTTTGTGAGAATGTATGGATGTTTGTTACTCTTTCATGCCAAAATTACTAAACGGATTTAGATTAAATTTGGCATACTGGTAGGTCATGTTCTAGGATGAGGTATGATTAGCACATAGGCTACTTTTTATCCCGGGACAATATAAAGCGGGAGTTTTATCTCGGGAAAACTCATTCGGCATAAGCTCGTTAATTATAATTGGATTGCCCTCTTTGGCTTATACCCTTCATAACATGGTTATGTGGAATTTGTTAAAATTAAATTATTAATAACAAACCTTAATGAGATTTTTCATTGACCTCTGTACAAATAAATCTGCATGGCATGACGTATAATAAATAGCCCTGTAAACACACTAGGGATGGAGTTTGGGGCCGCCTCCACCCTGGCCCCAAATTGGTGGACGGATGGTCAATTTTATATAATAATGGTCTGTATGATGTCAGAGCTTTGAATTGACACTCATTTAAATTTTTAAATACTACGCGAGCGATTGCGTAAATAAAAAATCATTAGATATTTTTTTATGTCAAATCTCTTTTTTAACCCTTCAAACCCCGCTTATATGTATAAATGTATGGGGAAACCCTATATACTCGGACGCCGGCGTCCGTCGCGGGGCTTGACGAGTCAAGAACTTTAATGTATTTTCGTTAAAAAGTAACATATGGCATATGTCTAATATATAATAAATAGCACTTAAGCATTGGTTTAAAAAACCCAAGATATAATATTGGGGACTCGAAAAATCTATTAACTGTGTCTCTTTGGATCACTGTTACTTTACTGTCATTTTAAGGTCGCATTTGTATTAAGACAGTAATTGCAAGAATTTAACTTCACAATTTAATTTTGTCAGAAATCTTGCACTGCATTTGTTTTTGAAATGTGCATCTTGGGTTTTTACATCAATGAACTTAAAGTTATATGTCGACAGTCCTCTAATAAAATACATGATATGATTAAAAGTTGCACATTTGCACCATCACTGTCTGAAGAATAGGATACTGAGGCGTTAATACTAGCTAAAGTTAATAACTATAGGCTTTAAGTTCTAATTCATTTTATTGAAGGACTGTCGCATTAAAACTTCACAACTCTATATAGTTCCAGATTACTTCTTAGATCGCTCGAGTATAAAAATAAGCAAGTATTTTAATATGCAAAGGTAATTAATTATGAATAAATATGTATAAAGAGTCTACATAACATGCAACAATGACTAGCCCCTACTGTATCTCCATAACACGTCCATAGTATGCTTAGTTACATCACAGCTGAAAACTCAAGCCTCAAGTTAAAAATTACCTTACATCCATAGCACAAAGGTGTTTAGAACTAAGGCAATTTATAATATAAAGTTGCAATCAAAGTACTTAATTTGTAATAGGTAAAAACATATAAGATGATTAAAAAAATATAGTAGATAAATAGACGAAATAGAAAGATAGTGACATCTGCGATACATTTTTATATAGTGCTGTCATTTTTCAGACTTCTCTTCAGTGAGTATACAAATTAAATTTCAATAAAATTGAATGGTAAATGGAACTCGAAGTCAAATTCAGAAATCATGCAATCAATAACATTTGGGATCAATAGTGGAATGTGGCAGTATCGCCTCGTTGTATATGTCTTAATCGAGAAACATCGACAGTATACTTAAGATTTATAATATAAAATTGTTCGACCAAAACGTCTAGCGCTATGGATGGAATGCTATAATTGAATTCAAGCTTCACCTTTACCAGTAACATTAACTCATATTGACAGTCCAATATAAGGAAGTTCTATCTCCTAAAAACATGTTCCGAGTCAGCAAATACCGGTACACTATTAATATTAATAAATATCATTCAATGTTACAATGAGTACATAATGAGAGTATTCGAATTACGTTTAATGCGAATCAATTCGAATATAATATTAGGTATAAAAATAAAATTCTAATAAGACATATTGCAACCATTATTAGCGAAGTAACGCCGCTACAGCTAGTGACTCGTTATCGTTTGTAAACAATTTCGAGAAATAGGTAACCGATTAAAACGTGAGGTACAAAAAATTGTTCCGTAAAATCCGAATGTGCAATTTTGTCGACATTATACCGTCTTAAAATAACAAAGGTCGGATGAAATATTCTGTCTGAAAATAAATGTTATATTTAGCGTAGTGTGTGGTAGTGTGTTTACAACCAAGTGGGCGCCCTGGTGAGCGAGTAGAGCGGCGGCGGGTGCGCATGCGCGGGCGGTGCGTGCGCGGGCGCGGGTGTGGCGTCGCCGTCCGAGTCCGACTCCTCCGACGACACGCGCTCGGCCGCGCTCAGCGCCACGCGCGCATACTCGTCCGTGTCTATGCTCTTACAGAAGTGGATCGCGTACCTACACCGTTACTTCATGTTATTATTCCACACACACACACACTCACGCCTGTTATCCCCGAAGGGGTAGGCAGAGGCGCAACTAGTGCACCCACTTTTCGCCGTTATTCCGTCCCATGATGTGATAGGGGGCGAGCCTTTCGCCATATCGGGCACAAATTCCAGACTCCGGGCAGATACTGAATAGAAAAACTCAATATCACTTTGCCCGACCCGGGGATCGAACCCGAGACCTCAGCTTTACAGTCGTACTGTAATACAACTACGCCACCGAGGCAGTCATTGTCATGTTATTATTCCATTCGCAAGTTATTTAGCAATTTACTAATTTAGATAAAAAAAAATGAAGCTAATAAAAGCGTGTTAAAAAAATGTGAAATGTGCTTCGACCATTCGACGATTCGTGTATCTATGATTACCTCAATTTCTCCCGTAACACCGTCTTGCACGAGTACCGTGGCATCTTCAAAAGGAAGAAACATGTGTAACTCTCCGGCAAGAAATGATCTGGGGGCTGGTACTTGTCCAGAACCTGTGGAAGGATAATATTGAAACAAGTTAATAAAAAACATATTTTGAAAGTCCATGAAGTGAGACATGCGAAGTTTCGAGTTCTTCACCTGTAAGACAAAGTCCCTCTGCCTGGGGTCCTGCGGTGCGCGCGGCAGACGCGTGCGGCCCCACACGAAGCGCAGGAACAGCGCGCGCTCACTGCCTGACAGCTCCTCCATCACCTCCCAGAACCATTGCACCAGCGGAGCGTTGGGCTCGATTCCTTCAAAAATATAATATTCGAAATAAAACTACTTTTCGGATTTATGGCAATTTTTATTTCCTCCTGACCAAAGAGCATTATAATACTATGGAAACTCGCGACGTTCCCAAAGCTTCAGCCTTTATGGACGTGCCCAGTGGTTTGGGGGTATTTAGAGAGTTCCGCCACGGTATTCCCTGCCTGTCGTAAGAGGCGACTAAATGGGGCTTAAGAGAGTCGCGGGGCGAGTAGCGGGGGGCTGCTCAGCCCAATTTAAGTGACTCCGAGGTGGACGACAATGCGTTGTCGTAGACGCCAAAAGCGTCTTTTAGAGTGTGGGGGCATCTTAGCCCCCTTATATAGAGAAAGGCCGCAACGGCATCGCGCAGGGACGGCCCCGTGCAGCTATCTTAGTGCAACAAGATACCCCGGGGCCGTCCCGTAGGCGCCGAAGAAGGCCACCGCGGGTTTTGGTTGGTATGCCAGTGTAGGGTGTACATAGTGTTAGGGACCCGATCCAATGCTCGCTCGGATGATGCTATTCTAACGAGTGTCGACATTGGGCTGTGAGACTGTGCGAAACCAACATAACCGTTCCACTTACCCCCCCCCCCCCCTTGGTGGTAGCGATAAAGCGTTTTTCCCCGCGAAAAAAAAGGCCTTTAAGGACATGGGGCGGGCTCATAACCCGAAAACTAGTTTTATTTCGATGTCGAACATACGCGTTAACACGAAAAAATGATTTTTTTTAAAACTATTCAGAATTAATAAGCTAAATAATGTAAAGGGATAAGTCGAAATTATGTTACTGTAAATTATATTACAATAATGACAAAAATATGTCCGTTACGTATTAATGGGATGCAGTGTGTTCACTTCGACGTTACTATAAACTAAAAACAACAACACCACGGCATCTGATGCGCCGCGCTGCTCATGAAATGCGTTATAGTACACGAAATTGGCCCGTAGATACTATACTAGGTACTTCATTTTTTGGATAGAATAACGAGACAAGCATGCCGTTCGCCTGATGGTAAGCGATACGACCACTCATAAACAGTCGCAACATCATACAGCACCTTGAGTTACAAAGTACTGTGTAGAATTCTACTGCGCTCGTCATCCTGAGACATAAGATGTTTATTTATTTATTTATTTATTTGTTATGGTACACCAATAGCATATACAGGGTCATTTTGTAACCGAATACATAAATTTAACTGCGATAAAATCAATTTGAAAGAAACACCTTGCAGTTAATTAATTTAACCATAAGTGTAAAAGAAAGAAGTACATTTTTCAAACAAAATAAATAACAAAAAAGGTCTTTTAATTTTAGACATCCTATTGCCACTACTAGTATACGAGAAATCGTCGGAGCGTCAACATCGCACTGAGGTATGTGTGTTTCATTGATAATATGCTCACGCACACGCGAACAAGAGATGCACACACGGAGCGCAACGATAAGCTGTCACATCGCGCCATCGTAACCAAGAAGCTTTATTCCAAACCGACAAGATGAGGTCGCTATTATTACCAATGCTTTTGTGTCAGGTCACATAGGTCAATCTAAACAACAGTCACTTACTAGATTCTGTCAGAGCCAGTTATGTCTCCTTTAGAAGACTGAAATCATTGCGGCATCTTCGATAATATTCACAGTCCATACACCGCACGTAGCTTATCAAAAAGCTTCACAACCCTAAGATTCTATCAACTATCACACGATACTTCAGCAAGAATCGCACGCTCAAGCCGTCAAATTCGTCGATCGATTTCGTGAAACCGTCTATGATGATACCGTTATGATACGAGTGTCAGCGAGGTTCTGGAAGATTGGAATTTTGAACATTTACTCAGTAATCCCTAAAAGTACAAAAGACATTTCAACGACCTTCTCGGAAACATTAACACTTTATTCACGAGCTTTGTAAAATGAAATGTAATAAATGTAAATCATAGTTTACCACAACAGAAACTTAAAAATTAACACAATAGAATAATAATTACAATTAGAGAACATTTGATCGTGTGCGAATAAAAGCCGACAAAGGACTAACTAAACTAAAAACCTACACATGGCTCGCGTCTCCCGAAGCGATGTCAAAGGCAAGGTCACTCAGATCGATACAAAACGATTTAATAATAAAATTACAATAGGTACCGGTAAATACATAGGGAGCATCGGCCTAACATTCAGTACGTAAATCGACATACGCCACATCGTGTTGCTGCTCGGCGAGCGCCGAGTGGCGACTGGCGGGCAACGCGCGCGCAGGCCCCCGCGCCCCACGGCGCATGCGCCTGGAGGAACCAGTGCGGGGCCATATTTTAGGCCGCGCGGGATAGGCATAAAGTCCGCGAATCCCGGACCGCGAATCTCGATGTATTTCGACACGTTACACATTTTGATAAATATCACTTGTACTTATTGCTATTACCTGGAATTGTCGTAATTTACTAGTAGGGTAAAAAACGTTCAATTTTTAGCACTTCGTAGAATACACGCACACTTTTGTCAAGAATAAGTAACATTTACGTAAGTAAATAGTGAGTAATGACTGAACTTAATTTAAGATAACCAGGATATTCAATTGACCAATGACCAAAATTATTGTAAGTAGGTAAAACATGGGTATTTAGAAGGATGTTTGTGCACTTGGTCGAGTCACTTTATAAGTGGTTAGTAAATAACGCCCGTTTTAGGTATTATTACTCAGGCCGGAACTATTAAAAATTACGATTGTTATTGCGGTGCGGAGATACTGGGGTACTCTGTCAGAGGTGTCCGGGAATAAACCCATATTTCGCCCAAATGTCCGGGATTCTTGCCGTGTTTGTCCGGCGTCGGCAATTTAGGTAATGGCAGCCCTATACAAAGAACATGCCGACAAGTGCGCCGTGCGCCCGCTGGCGCGCGCGATCGTTGGCCTCGCCAGCTGATGTTCGTGTTACACGTGCTCCCACAGGGATACCAAGATTTGGTACTATTACCTTATTCTGCAATATCTTGCAATATTAGTTTTACATTGTTCTATGCTATTTAAACCGTACCACAATGCATATTGAAATTAAATGATGTTAGAGCTCTGGTATGCTTTATTGCTTAAAGTAATGTTATTTTTACAATACAAAGATATTGCTGCGTATTCGTTTAAGTAGACTTTTCATTAGCATAATTACCCTAGTTATTTTATTATTTAATACACTTATTTAAGTGTGTTTAGAAATCCATGTGATAAATAAACTAATATCCGATTCTTTGAAAAGCTGTGTCATTTTAGCAAACTTGTCGATTAAAATGTTTATACTGGCAACACAGCGTGTTTGAGTGCGTGTTTGTAATGAATGGCGTGCGAAAGAGACATAACATGTTGGTATCTGCACGTTAGTTTCAATGTGTTAGTAACAAGATCAACGACTCTGACGCGATACAAAATGTAGCTAGAGATTAGAAGGTACAGAAGGCATAATAAGGCGATTGGTAGTATAAAGTATTTACGTAAGCCTATTTTAGGCATGACGTCCAGAAATATTGATGTTCAAATTAAAATAAACGTTGAAATATCATACGGAATCTAAAAAATGTGATATCAATAGATTAAAATCCTGTAACTTTTTTAATAACCCGACTGCGAGTTGTTTAGTACCTACCTATTTCGGTAGGTAAACTTATTTATTAACGAAAACAAAGTTTAGTATTAAAGAATTAATACTTTTCTTTACAGCATAACACTTAAAAAATAATTAGTTCCTTTTCATACAATAACATGACAATTTTTTATTTCATGTTGATATTTATAACGTATTAGTTAGGGAGTAGGGACTGCTCTGGTAGCAATTTAATTATTTTATTTCAAATTCCACGTCTCAAGCGGTACTGCTGCAGCTATGTGAGTGAATGTATTGCAAGTGAATTTGTGAGTTGCCCTTCTTAATCCTATAGGTTTTGTAATAACATCGTCAGCTGTGACGTGATTCACTGAATAAAGTCAAGCGCGCTAAAACACAGCGTGATCAAAAAACTATAAAACTATAATCGGGATTATTGGCGAAAGTATGCGTTACCCATGGATAATATTTTGCACGATGTTAGCAGAGGTCACGCTGAATATGTGGTTTCATTTAGTAACGCAATGTTGAAATGACACTGTATATAAAAAAAACATAAAAAAGAACATTCGCTCATTATATAACAGGTCGATATATATGCCCATTACAGGTATACGCATCTATTATTTAAAAATGTTATGTTATGTCGTTGAATGAAACACAAGAGTGCTCGGTACCTTTGTAAGTGGCGGAGGCGCGCAGCGTGTGCACGGGTATGTCGGGCGAGCCGCACACGAGCGCCTCGAGCTCGGCGGCGCTGAACAGCGCGAGCAGCGGCGCGGGCACCACGCGGGACACGCCGTCGCGCACCGCACGCACCTGCTCCTCGAACTCGTGCAGTCTGACACAAATTACATTACATCTTACTAACTAATATTATAAATGTATTGTGACTGCCTCGGTGGCGCAGTTGTATTACGACTGCAAAGCTGAGGTCTCGGGTTCAAAGGCAAAGTGATATTGAGTTTTTCTATTCAGTATCAGCTCGGAGTCTGGAATTTGTGCACGATATGGACGGAATAATGGCGAAAAGTCGGTGCACTAGTTGCGCCTCTGCCTACCCCTTCGGGGATAACAAGCGTTTTTTTTGTCCCTGACTAAACTCTTGTTAGCCTGACGAGGGTCGGCTTATACAAGAACACCGGTCTTATGGGTGAGCGCAGAAGGCGCTCGCAACCCTTAAATAACAAGCGTGAGTATATATGTATGTATGTGAAAATGTATATTTGTCATGAGTAAGCGCAGATAATAACAAAAGCGATTTCGATGAAATTTGGCACAGTGATAGATCATGTCCTGGATTAACACATAGGCTACTTTTTATCCCGGTAATTTGCTCCCAAGGAAAATACTTGATATTATATTAAACTAGCTTTTGCCCGCGGCTCCGCCCGCGTTAAAAAGTTTTTCCGGGATAAAAGTCCCGCTTTATGTTTTCCCGGGACAAAAAGTAGCCTATGTGTTAATCCAGGACATGATGTACCCGTGTGCCAAATTTCATCGAAATCCGTTCAGTAGTTTTTGCGTGAAAGAGGAACAAACATCCATACATCCAAACATCCATACATTCTTACAAACTTTCGCCTTTATAATATTAATAGGATCTGATTCTTTAAGTAGATGGTGCTAGCGTCGTACAAGTGACGCTATAAATCGCTACGGTGATTTAGAGACTAGCGGGAAAGCCTTTCCACACGGGCGAATCAGCGAGCACCAACTAGGAATGAATAATTTTTTTATCGATTCGATAAGTATCGATTATAATCATTTAATATAAATAAAACAAAGGCTAATAGAACTAAAAAACCTAAGTGTACTGTACTAACCTGTAATGAAGTGCCAGCTGTACATATTCATCCTTGTTGTCCGGTGTCACTCTCTTGTGTCGAGTCGAGAGAGGCACTTCATGTCCGGCGGCCGATGGTATAGAGAATGGAAGCTCTAAGTTCTGCAGTTCCTGTTATACAGCATTGTATTTAAATATGATAATTGCACATTTTACTTACAAGTTACACTGGTTAACCAGATCATAAATTTACCTTATTATGCGGAGTCATGTCACGAATGCACAGCAACGCTGGTAGGAAATCCTTATCAACCTCAGCTAAATCTTGTGGTCGGAGAGGTTGTCCGGCCAACTGACGCCACACGCCCTCAGCCAGTGACAAAGAGAGAGGAGAGCCGGTACGGATCGCGATGCCCATTAGAACACCTAAAATGATAGCGTTTAGAGAGTGAAGTAATCACGCTTTTTTTGCACATCAATGAACGATCAAAATCTTCAGATTGATGCTGAGAATAAACCAATCGAAACAACATTATACTACTCGCCCTCGTTCATGCATATAAGGTGAATTCGATACGTAGCAGCATGTTGCGCTCTCGACGATCTTTTTTACCGCGCACGAGCAAACTATGGAATGAACTCCCTGCATCGGTGTTCCCCGAGCGCTATGATTTGTCCTTTAAACGAGGCTTAGGAGTATTCATCTCCCGGTAGGCAGCGGCTTGGCTGTGCCCTTGGCATTAAACAAGTCCATGGGCGGCGGGTGCCGCTTACCATCAGGCGGACCGCTTGTTAGTTTGCCTACTTGAGCAATAAAAAAATAAATGCTAATTCTTTTATTTCTAGCGTTTGTGACTATTTATTGAAATCTCTTCGTCCGTAAATATCTACCTAGGAATCTGAAACAATTCAGATGCAGCGGAGTATTTGCGGTAGGATTGAGCAGGAATGCGTCGCGCGACGCGCCGGCGTCTCCTCGCCCGTTGGGCGTCGCCATGAGTAGAGGCAAGGATCCGTTCTGCAGCTCTTCGCACATCTCCGCTATACTTTCACTGTAACCACCGCCGCAGTCGTCCACGCTCTCACCTTGTGAGCAGAAAGAAACACTGGTTTTATACTGGTCTACACTGTAGCAATAACGAACGTAACAATATATTTTTTATACATTCGTTCTGTTAGTTAAAAATGAAATGTAGAATTACTTTGGTTCAGCCTGTTATGTTGTTTTTGGACCCTTTTAAAAATACTTTATAATATTACTATGTTCTCCCATATGATAACTCACCAACAAACTTGACCTTCCACACTCGGTGCGGCAGAGCGAGTGCGTCCTGGGTGAGCGTGGGCAGGCGCGCCACCATCTGCCCGAACACGGAGCGCATGCCGGCCGGGCCCGCCAGCCCCGCGCCCCCGCGCCGCGACCGCCGCGCCGCCACGCGGGACAGCTCCACCACCGGCCCGTGCTGCCGCTCGCGGACCATCGTCGCCATTATGGCCTGACAAACAAATTATATTAGAGGGAGCAAACGAACAACTCACCAGGTGATTTGGCCATACATACACCAATAAATAAAGCGGCAATAGCCTAATTGGAAGTGGAACGGACTGCCGAGACGAAGGTCCGCAGGTTCAAAATCCTGGGGCACGCACCTCTGACTTTTCAAAAAAAATATGTGTGTATTCTATGTGCAATGTGCATTATTGCTCGCTATAACGGTGAAGGAATACATCGTGAGCAAACCTGGATATCTGAAAAGTTCTCTATAAGAATTTCGAAAATATGTGAAGTCTGTCAATCCGCACTAGGCCATCATGGTGGACTAAGGCCTAAAACCCTCTCAGCTGTGGAGGAGGCCCGTGCTCAGTAGCGGGCAGTATATAATACAACAGGGCTGGTTATATTTATGGTATTATGGTACACCAGTCCACAAAATATTGTTGCAAATAACAAAAGGTGTTTGTGGAAATTACATGTTAGAGGAATACAGCACAAATGAAAGATACTACTTACTTTTCTAAATGCGGCTTCTTTTACACTATAGAATAAAAGTGTCCTCAATTGATCCAAAGGTCCATCGAGGATGAGCAGCGGGAGATTGGGGCAGATAAGTTCGGAAAATTGATGTAATAACACCTGCAAAGATAACATTGGTGTATAGTTAATTCTGTATACTCATACGACGTTTGGTAAGTCTAAGTTCGGCGTGAGTTACTCGGGCGCTCCGGGAAAAAAGTTATTGCATCGAGGTCGAGCCTGGGCAGCACAGGCTCGACCTCGATGCAATAACTTTGGGAACTAAAGCAAACAATGATTAGCCTATATAATATTATGTGACTCAGGATAATGTGATACAATGCATGGGTGGTAACTGACCAGCCTATTACAGATGAGCTGCGGCGTGAGGTCGCGCAGCAGATGGCACTCGAGGGGCGGCGCGGGCGGGGGTCGCGGCGCGCGCGGCGCCTCCACACACAGCGCCACCGTGTGCGCGCTACCACACGCCACCTTCGTCACGCGCTTGCCCTGACACATACACCACACTCTCGTGCTAATCTATACTAATATTATAAAGCTGAAGAGTTTGTTTGTTTGTTTGAACGCGCTAATCTCAGGAACTACTGGTGCGAATTGAAAAATTCTTTTTGTGTTGAATAGACCATGTATCGAGGAAGGCTATAGGCTATATAACATCACGATGCAACTATTAGGAGCAAAGTAATAATGGAAAATGTGAAAAATGCGGGGAAAATTATTCATCCTTGAGGGCTTCCATTGCGTGCGCTGCGAAAACGGTTCAAGATACCAAAAATATATGTATGAAAGAATTATTCCTCTTGAAATGATCTAAAAAAAAGTCCGCGACAGTATATGTCTATCTTTTAAAATAAACTCTCTAGAACCGTTTTTATGGTAATCAGATTTGGTCGAAATTAATGCATTATTTGTTAAGAGTTGTATCAACGTCATAATATTAATCTTTATACAAATAAATGTGTTGGATAGAGTCATTCAACGGGAAGGTTTTTATGTATGTACTTTTAGCCCGGAAAAACTTATTAACGCGGGCGAAGCCGTGGGCAAAAGCTAGTCACTACGGCTACGTTCCACTAAGCACTCACGACGATCACGCTCACGACCACGAGTTTTCCCGTTCCACTAAGTCCTGAGTAGGTCCTGAGCGTTGTTATCGTAAACCCAAGTGGAATGGATTATGGAGCGTTTTGGGCGTTGAGGAAATAATACAAATGGCGGGCTAGAAAAAATAAAGCAAAAGCTATAGGTTAGACTACCATTCGTAAGTTTTAAGTGTAAATTTTAATAATTATAAGTGAAGTTGGTTTGTGTCTAAAAATAAATATACAATTAAATTTTTATATGTAATTTCAATGAAGTATTCAATTATTTTACATTCAAATAGATTCAAAAGGTCTTTAGCGACAACACTAGGTTATTTGATTATGCGTGCATGCAATAATACTGTCGAAATTACTAGTTCATCCAGTTCAGATGACGAATGGAATACAATTTTAGAAAATTATAATCGTGAAAATAGAAAACTTCGACTTTTTAGTTCTGACAACTTTGCTATTTTTTTCAACGCTCACTTCGACCCACCTCCAGAGATGGGTCGTTGTGGGCTTCTCGTGAGCGTGAGTGATGACGTCATTAATGACGTTTTCGCCGCGACCACAACGATCGTAGTCGCCATGTGGAACGGTCAAAAGAGTATTTTGGGCGTTGTGAACGCTTAGTGGAACGCACCCTACATAATATTGTTAGAGTACGAAATGATACTAGATAACAATTCGATTTTGATATGAAACATCTAATGCGGCGAGTCAGATAGATTGTTGGCGTGGCGACGTTGAAGGAAATCCTCATGGGATGAGCTCTAAGCATGGTGCACTGAACCGTACTGAACTTGCATACTTTTGACGTATGCAGTGTTGTTGTTTACTTAGGAGAAAATTATCTGTTATATTTAACTTTTAATGCTGGTATTAAATTAATACGTATTTCTCAATATTTCACTATTGATATATAACATATTTATTTTGTATAATAAACTTACGATCCTTTTATGCATATTTTCTGTACAAAATAGTTTGATGATGGATATTACTATGATAGATATTACTAATTAATATTCAGTTTTACCTGTAAAGCTAGAAGTAGCCTCGGTCTCTGCGCAGCAAGCGTAGTGCCATCACCCAACTGTCCTTCGTCGTTGTCACCCCACGTGTACACTTCGCCTGTATCCGTACACGCGACGCAATGGAGGCTTCCTAAAAATAAACATTATTTTCTGGAATAGCACCCTTATATCATATTACATAAGACTGTATTCAATCTAAGTAATCTTGCAAATGTATTATACCCGTAAAACACTTTTCGACTTTGCGAAAGTTTTATCGCTTACCCGTTGCAATCGACACAATCATCTTCCCTTGCATTCCGGTGACTCGCATAGGACGTCTAACATGTTCATAGCTGCCGTGTCCTAGTCTGTGATAGTCACCTTTGCCCCTAAAATACACAATGTATTAATTAACATAGTATTATCATAAAAAAAAATATTTTAATGTAACACAACATACCAAGTGTAAACGCTTCCGCATTGACATAAAGCGACAGAGAACTGCGATCCACACTCCACCTTGATAACGCGTAATCCTTTCAAACAATCGATCCTCATCGGAAGCTTGCAGCCCTCTGAACCACCTCGACCTGGATTTATTTTAATAATAAAATACATATCTTGACTAAGTATAATTGTAAAGCAGGCGCTACATTTGTATGTTTTAATTACATAAATTACGTAAGCTGTACGTAAACTGTAAGTCACAAAAAATAATTGTGTATATTACTGTCAACCTGAAAAAGTTGTATACATTACAGTTTTTTCCGTAATGAACTTACGTAAGTAATTTATGTATGCAAAAATTACGATGGTAACGCCTACATAAAAGCAATATTTCGTCACATATTTACCCAGCTTTCCATAATCGCCGTCTCCCCAAGACCAGACGTTGTCGTCGTCGGTGATGCAGAGCGTTTGCGCGTCCCCTGAACCGCAGGCCACATCGATCACGCGGTACGTGGTTAACGCTTCCACCTTTACGAAACCACAGATATTTTATAACTTTTGGAAGGGATGGGTTATTTATGGATTGTTTTGTTCATAAAGTTATTATAAAAAACATGCAAATCTTTTTTCTCTTTTTCAAACAAGAAAGGCTAAATCCATTTTATATCATACACAATCCTTCTCAGAGATATCTACCCTCTAGGAAAAAATGGATAATCCAGCGAGAAGGTTGCATGAGGCTTGACGTCTTTAAGGTTATCACAATTGTGTAATACTTACTAGTTTAGGCACCAGTTGATCTTCAGAGTCTCCATGACCAAGTCTTCCATATCTGCCCTTCCCCCACGTATAGATACGTCCGCGCGCGGTGAGGCACGCCGAGTGAGCGCCGCCGCACGCTATGGCTACCACTTCCAAACCCGACAGTGCTGTTATAAGCTTCGGACGATCGTAGCTCCTGTAAATCAAAATTAAATTACAGACTTCGAATTATTAATAAACAGTTTATATGTATCGATAAAAATAAATATTCTGTCTGTACTTATAACTAATTATTATAGGTAATTATGACCAGTTAACACTTTCGGCGTTTGGCGGTAATGCGCGTAATATTTTTATTCAATTTCAACAGCTTTGTGATCGTGACACGCACGTCAATTAATATGTGGAAAACATGTATTTACTGTCTCTGGTGGGATACTCACACTCGATTACCGTGACCGAGTTTGCCGTCTTCCCCTTCTCCCCAGCTGTACACGTCGCCGTCGACGGACAACGCCAAACAGTGCTTACCGCCTGAATTGCAAGCCACCTGTCAATAAACAAATTATGTATAGTGGTATGCAGTTTATAACGTGTTAAAAGTAATGTTTAATATTTTTTTGGAAACATTGAAAAAGAAACAGTCGAAAGCAGGATTTGAACCCGCGACCTCCAGCGTACCGTGCCGGTGCTCTGCCAATTGAGCTATTTCGACCCTACCATCGTCTGTCCAATTTCAAGATTCCATTTATTCTCTTAAAGGAGATGCCCATGTATGATGTAGGGTCGAAATAGCTCAATTGGCAAAGCACCGGCACGGTGCGCTGGAGGTCGCGGGTTCAAATCCTGCTTTCAACTGTTTCTTTTTCAATGTTTCCATAAAAATATAAAACAGTATCCAGGCACTACATGGCGATTAACATGTATAAAAATCATAATATAATGTTAAAAGTAGTCGATATTTTCTACGTTATCGATTATAATTTAAATATCTATTTTGTTTAGTGAACATCGTGGACTGGAATATAAAATTACCTTGGTAATAAACACGTGTTGAATAGATGCCAGCAAAGTAGGTTGAGAGACCGAGTCGATACCGCCTATACCCAAACGACCTCCTGCGCCGTAACCTATCGTCAAATTATAATTAATTTCGTTATATAATAAAATCATATTTTAAAAAATTATCAATTATTGTTGCTTTAACGGTGAAGGAAAACATCGTGAGGAAACCTGCATACCTAAGAAGCTCTTTATAAGAATTTCGAAGGCATGTGAAGTCTGCCAACCCGCACTAGGCCAGCGTGGTGGAGTAACGCCTAAACCCTCTCAATAGTAGAGGAGGCCTGTGCTAGCAGTGGGTAGTATATAAAACAGGGCTGATTGCATTGCATTTTAAAATGTTTGTATTTACAAAATTTTCTGCAATTATATTATCTTTTTTTTCTTCAAATAAGCTAGCGGAATATTTCCATCAGCGCTGCGGGCCAGCCGTAAACATTAATAGGGCCAACAAAATAATTGATACGATACTATACTTAAAAAAAATTAACTTCATTTAATATCACGAATGTTCTTATAAAGTGTAAATGATAAATAACTTTTCTTTTATAATCCCTCATCTTACCAGTAGCAAACACCTTTCCTTCAGGTGTGACGGCGAACAGCGTCTGCTCTCCCCCCACGAGTTGCACGGGGTTGAGTGCGGCGAGCGCGTGGCAGGGCGTCGGCGTGCGCACCTTCGCGCCCTCCACGCCGCCGAGCTGCCCGCGGTGGTTGTGACCCCAGCCGTACACCGCGCACCCGCGCGAGCTGCTGCCCCACCACCCACACCAGTCCTCTGGACGTCTGGGGGAGGATTGAATATCGATAAATTAAATCAACGAGATAACGGTCGCGGCATTTTCATATGATTTTTACACTAGGGTCAATTCGGTACATCTTTTGATATTATTTCGGAGCATAAATGCGTAACCTCTAATACAACAAACTGCCGTCACTAAGCAAAGTTTTAAGTCATAGCTTATCGATATTAAAAAGTCGATACTCACTTATTAACCCAATGCAACAGCTGTTCGTCGTGCTGCTTAGTGAACTTCGTGTTGTCTTCCCAGGGGTACTGCGCATCGCTGCCCGTCTCTTCATTGTTGTACACTCCTAAATCTGTAAGCCTTTTCCTAACATCCGCTAGGAATGGAACTGGCATGGGTACTCGACGTATGAGAGCTTCGGCTGAGCGCACGCACAGACAGTATCGTTTGAACCAAGCCCATCGCGCGGCATCCGTGCCATTGCATAGACGAGTGTCTAATCGCAGACCACACGCTAGCCAAGCTAATTCCTGCAAAATAATATTCATGAAAACTGCAGGTTTAAAGTAAATATATTCATTTTTGGAATTGGACGCAATACAATCGGTTCAATATGCAGCTATTATTGGTCCCAATTTATAAACGATTTCGATAGATATCTCAGGAGCGGTCGCAGAAATGGACTGATAAGAATAAAGTTTGACCGCATCGTTCACAGAATATTAATTTTCAAGATAGATTTGAAGATGGCAACCCAGATCGTTACTTAGTGCGTTACCTTGAGGTAGTGCGTGTGCAGTAGATGCGTGCCGGTGCGCAGCGCGGGCTCCTCGTGGTCGTACTGCGCGTGCAGCAGCTGCGGCAACAGTGCGAGCGCGGGCGGCGTGCTCCCCCCCGCCCCGCCCACCACCACGCCGCGCAGGCGCCGCACGCACCACACGCGCGCGCGCCACGCTACACACCACACAACATCATAGCGGGAATGCATCATACCAGCCTTTCTCGGATGATCTTCATAACGGCTCGTAAGTCAAACAACGAAAATTTACCATTTCGATTTGGAAACAAATTTCAAATTTCTCAATGTATGATATTAAGCTTAATATTGGTTAAGGCCCGCCCTTTATATCAACATGTGGGAAATATTTGTAAATTAATGGCTCTACTTTCGGCAATACTTCTGCCTACAAAATGATCTAATCTTGAAATAAGAATTTCCATTTTATTAGAAAGAAAACTTTGCTTCGATTTATTTAAGATTATAATAGTTTTATTTTTAAGTTATTGAGTAATTCAAAAGATCCATAACACCACCACCACACAAAACTCATAAAACTCTAGTATAAAGAACAAAACAACTGTGTTCTATTTAATGTCAACTTACACAAAGTGGGCATCTGTGCGCATATGGCTAACGCTTGAGCCAATCGTGGCGCCAGTTGGTGGTCGTTCGATATAGCTGTGAGAAGCGGCCCATCTAGTAGGCGCCACGCGAGCTCTACCGATGGACACGATAGGACGTAGCGGTCGGATCCATTATCCTGACACAAAAAACAACGACAGTTATGGAACATAAAAATGTATTAGGCTTTATTGCCACATTGACCACAATACGCAAGCCGAAGATAGGAATGACTCCAAAAAAACTTATCTTTTACTCATTAAATATTAGAATTACAATGATATGAAGATGCAATAGTAATTCCATTACTCACAGACACGGCATGTGATTGCATAACTGGGTGAGCAGTGAACCTCCATCCCCAGCCATTAACCGATCCATCGCTCGTGAACCGCCAACGCAATTCGTCACCTGCACCACAACATTTTCATAAAATTAAAAATTAAACCATATTATACTTTTTTGTGAAAATCAGGGTGGTATATAAAATGTACATTTGCACTACATGTTTAAAACAACGCTATTAATAAGAAAGAAACATGTTAACACAACCACGGCATTAGAACTACTATAGTTAGATACAACATCTAAAAACATATTGGCTATTGCGTCGATCAAGTAATATAAAACACTAACAGACCAATTTTTTAAATAAATATTCAAATGTTTTACTGTATAGTGACGTCACAATACAGTACCATTGACGATAATCTCCTGCGCCCAATCAGAGGGCTCGCGTCCCGAGCGTGTGGCGAGCACGCGGCCCGTGCTGTCCGATATCGTGAGCGGGTCGTTGCGCCGCTCCGTCGAACAACCCTGCTCGAACACCACGCGCAGGGAAGAGGCGCCAGGAATCTTTACCACACCTAGTTCACATTCGATTTACATGTTTACATACGCCTTTAGGTCCTTATTAGATGTGCCAAAATGAGTAAAATTTACAGTAAGTTCAACATATTTATTCGAATTTTTTATGTGCACAAGCAGCAAATCCTGACATTAACATCTGAATTTAAAGTTAGTTTATAGTCATTAGGGGGTTAAAACAATATTGTCGACTACTGTTTATAGATTACGTTATTGATACCGTTAAGTTACAAAACATATTAAAGGTTAAACTAAGAGTTTGACAAGTAAAAAATACTATTTACAAATCAACATAAATTAGACACACATCGAGCAAAAAATCGATATTACACACTACAATAATCGATTGTAAATTCATACCCGAGATGTCGGTATCATCAGCATAAGGATGTGGGCTGTCGACGGTGACGGGCTGCGGCGGCGCCCTCCCCCCGCCTGCCGCTGCCTCTTCCAGTTCACACACGCACACCTCCACTACCATATCTGCTACAGCAGGTTTACTCGCGCAGAGAGCTGGACAAATTAATTCATGTTTAAAACTTTTTGATCTAATAGCAATATTCATAAAGACCAATGCACAGTGTTACCATTACACTATGATGTATATTTTCCTGAAAATTGCTATTGAAAGATGTAGAGTATTATATGATGGAGTTATATTATACTTACCCATTAAAACGTCGGTGATTATTTTGACAGCATTGTTTGCATCTGGGATTCTTCCTGCTGCAGCCAATTTGAGCAGATCTACTAATGCCCTGGCATCTGACTCGCCGAGCTGCGACGTGAAGTCATCTAAAACCAGCTGAAAAAATAACCAATTAAATCTGTAGATCAAAAGTTCTATAGACCTAATTCAGAAAACTCACCAGTACAATTATTATCGATGCTAAAATAATAAAATTAATAAGTTTTCTTACTTTAGGTGCTTCCGCTTGCTGCACGGTCATAGTAGCGGCCGCCACGGACACTGCACTCGACGACATCACTGCAGAGTGTCGGGATGATATTGAACCGCTGAGCGGACTGCTCGCTCCACTCTATAAATAAATTCCTAAAGATCAGCACAGCCCAATGCATTAATTTGCTACCGCGAACATACGCCAGAAACCCTGAATATTTTTTGTAGCTAAGACTAGAATGGGCTTGTTTTCAAGGCCGCAAATCTATCAGATCCAGGAGGTTTAATACATATGCAACAAAGGTAACAGTTCTAGAATTATTATCAACCTATGGATAATAAAATAAGCACTGAACATAAATTAAAACATCTAATTTTCCTTACAGGCAAAGTGGTTCTATCTGCCGGCGCTTCCCCTCCGCCGGTGCGGGCGTCGCCTTCACCGTCTTCGTCTTCAGTGTCGACACTGGCCGATACGGGCGCGGCAGTAGAACACGCCTCATGGGCACGAAGAGCCTCCACTAGTAAGCTGCGAGCCTAGTACATAGGGTTTATGCTTTTAGATGTACCGACAATATTATGCAAGTAAAAATATTTTCACATACTTTGAGAAAGGTGATATCGATAAATGATCCTTGTCATTCGAATGTCACAATTAAATATTTCAACATATTTTGTGCATCGAATTTAAACAAGAGGTTCGTCATCAATAACACTGTAGTACTTATAAAAAAAAACTTACTTGCGAAATATGTAGCGCGAGCAGAATCAATGACAGCGCATGTTGAACAGCAACAGGCGGCTCTAGAGACAGAGTCGACGCGGCTAGCGACGGCCTGGGACTCTGAGTTTCTTCTACTGTTGTCTCTTCTGAATATAGACCTGTAAAATATAAATATTTAACAAGCAGAAATATTGGTCTATTAAATAGATAAAATCGACCAGCCAGTCTTTCACAACGATGACAATAAAAATGAGAACTACTAGATTTTTTGCCACCACAGCAGCGTCACAATACAATAGATTAATTCATTGATACTTCACACATTTTTTTATTATCTAATTTTAATAATTATGACTATGAGATAAGTGAAATCACAGATAACTTCAATTCGGTCACCGACTCAATAGCATGTTATATCTGGTGAGCTTCAAATTATTTGTCCTTATGAACTAACCTAAGCTCTGCGCTCCCAGTGGGTCCTTGAGCGTGGGGAAGGGCAGGGGCGAGGCGGCGGGCGCGGCGGCGCCGGGCGGCAGCGCGGGCGGGCGCAGCGCCCAGGCGGCGGAGTGCGAGGAGCCGGCGGCGGCGCGCTGCACGCCCTCCACGCCCGCCACCAGCGCCGGCCGCCGGTTCACGCACGTCGTGCCGTTGCCTTGCTGCCCGTGGTCGTTGTCGCCCCACGCCCATACCTATATTACAAACATAGCAATAAACCAAACAGACTAAAGACTAAATACCAAGTTATGACGTTCATACAAAGATTTTTTTTTAGTAAGTTACCTATGGAGTATCAAAGAAATAATAGTAATAAAAATAGTCAGTTAAGGGTTCGGAAGTGATTACATTTTATTTATTATTTATTTATTTATTTATTTATTTATTTATTTATTTTCCTCTCTTACATCTACTATTACAGGATAACCTAATACAGTAGTGTGGCATAATATAAATGTGTAGTTTCTTGACGAAGCATCATCATATTGTAGTATACGAAATTATCATGGCCGCTATCTTTGTGAATTCACTCAGAGAACAGATAAATATATCCGTTTCGACTGCAATGACATTAAAAGTACGAAGGGCGCGTGTTATTGGCGCTTCTTTGAGAATGTTAGTACGCGCGCGCGGCACCGCTAGCAGTTGCGGCCGCCGTCGTCTCCACACATAGTTCTCCGGAACACATAGCCCCACATGCATTAATAAATTACTATTTTCTATCTTACCTCTAAAAACTTGGAAAATATATAACATGAGCGCAAGATCTCTCCTAACCCTTAATTCGTTATACCCTACCATACCTGAAATGAATAAATTTGGATACATCAATGGGTAAAAAGGATATACCCCGTATTGTTTCATGTACAAAAACCTCAAATATTTATTTTGTACCCTCTCCAGCATGAGACTATATTTAGTCTCATACGGAGCCCAAATGACTGCGTTACATTCGAGTACACTTCTAACCAGCGCGTTATATAAGGCTTTAATAGCATTAATATTCGTAAAATCGCGAATCATACGAAGCAGAAAACCCAAATTCCGAAATGCTTTTTGGCATATTGTAACAATATGATCGTGAAATGTTAGGTTCGAATTAAAAGTTACACCTAAATCCCTAATCGAAAAGACTCTCATGATCTGTTTCCCGTTAATTACGTAATCCCATAGAACTGGCTTATGCTTACGAGTGAAAGTAATGGTGGCACACTTGGAAGTATTAAACTCTAGGCGATTTTGTTCACACCATCTCGTCACCTTGTCTATGTCCGTTTGTAACTTATTACAGTCATCTGCTGTATTAATCGCGAGAGATAGCTTCAAGTCATCAGCAAATAACAAACACTTCGCATCCTTAACAATATTAGGCAAATCGTTCACGAATATTATAAATTGCAGTGGTCCCAAATTGCTACCCTGACTTACTCCTGATCGTGTAAAATATGGTTCAGACGCGTGTCCTGCATAATCTACATACTGCCGTCTATCTTCCATGTAACTGGCGAAAAAATTTAGTAAATGTGGAGTGAAACCGGTTCTTGCTAATTTTGTTAGCAACACGTCATTATCTACTAGATCGAATGCTTTTCTGAAATCAAAGTAAGCTGCATCGGTCTGTCCTCCACTATCAACTATAGGAACTATGTCCGCCATATAATTGAGAAGGTTACTTGTAGTACTTCTTGCTGGTCTGAATCCATGCTGGGCGTCTGATAGCTGGCCACTAATTTGTATAAATATACTTTTGTGTATTGCAGATTCAAACACTTTAGCTGCAGTAGACAATACTGCCACCGGCCTATAACTTTCCACCTTATCTCCCAATCCTCCTTTTGGTACTGGGACGACTCTAGTTAATTTCCATCTCTCCGGAAATACTGCTGTCTCCAGGCATAGGTTGTAAATATGAAGCAACGGCGCTGCAAGGATACTGTGACAATCTTTAAAGATGTAAGCGGGAATTCCATCAGGCCCTGATGATTTTTTAGGCTTAAGTCGTTGGCACGCGCGTTTAACGTCCGCCAACTCTAATCTGTCGATATGAATCCGTGCCGCAGCGTTTTCGCCGCCTGCTTCATTTACTGCCGCGTCCACATTTAATTTAGCTCGATTATATTTAATGAGTTGCAATTTCTGTAGACCGAAATACGTGGCATAACAGTTATTTTAACTGTCAGGGTAAATGTAAGATACTAACTTGATTTTCATCAGTGACAGCGAGACAGTGTAACGCTCCGACAGCGACGTGGATGACGCGTCGTCCCCGCAACGCTTCCACTATAGTTGGGCGTCGGACGTGGGCGTCACAACCGTGGCCGAGACGGAAATAATCACCTTTACCCCATGTCCAAACCTACAATATTAAAAACATTCGATATTTGAAGATTGTTTACAGAAAACACTTACAAGGTATAAATACTGTGTATGGATTATGGAAAGATTTGGGATATTTTTTTTTATGAAGGTAATGATGTAAGATGAAGATACATTACATACAGAAGATACATATTTTTTAGTTCATGTTTGCGAATTACTAGAATATTACCTCTCCATCTCTAGTCAAAGCTAGACTAAATTGAGCACCACATTCTACTTGAATAACTCCAAGTGTGTTCAATCTCTCTATATTCATCGGCACCGCACAACCGTCGGATCCACCACGACCTGATATAAAACACAATTTTTATTATAAAATATATTGGATTTTTCTAGAACTCAGTATCCGCCCGGAGTCTGGAATTTTTACCCGATATGGCGATAGGCTCGCTCCCTCTCACATCATGGGACGGAATCTCTCTCTGTAGTCGGCCCTCATGACTGAGGATCGTGGTCATCATTGGATGTACCACATTTGGAGCGGATTACACATGGGACAGAATACGCATGGCGAAATCTGGGTGCACTTAGTTGCACCTCTGCCTTCCCCTTCGGGGATAAAAAGGCGTGAGTGTGGATGTGTTTATTATAAAATATTATCCATATACCGGTTTTGAAAATTGCTATCCTACTATCCTACTTCCTACTAATATTATAAAGGCGAAAGTTTGTAAGAATGTATGGATGTTTGGATGTTTAGATGTATGGATGTAAGGATGTTTGTTCCTCTTTCACGCAAAAACTACTGAACGGATTTCGATGAAATTTGGCACACGGGTAGATCATGTCCTGGATTAACACATAGGCTACTTTTTATCCCGGGAAAATATAAACCGGGACTTTTATGCCGGAAAACCTTTTTAATGCGGGCGGAGCCGCGGGGAAAAGCTAGTATTACATAAAACATAATAGGCAAATTAAGATAATGGATTCGCAAACAATACCTAATTTTCCGAAATCTCCGTCGCCCCAAGAGAACACCTTGCCGCATGCTGTTAAAGCCAACGTCTGCGCGTCTCGGGATCCGCACGCAACTTGTATTACTCTGAAACTGCTCAACGCTTCCACCTGAGAAAATATTTTTTCTCATTTATATCACCGACAGGTCGCAACACAAACCACACAGTTAGATAACCTAAAGCATTGATTATTAGAAACATAGAACTTAGATTTACTTACCATTTTAGGGGCCAGCTGTATGGTGTCATCTCCGTGTCCGAGCCTGCCGTACTCGCCGAGCCCCCAGGTGTAGAGGTGTCCGCGCGCCGTGACGCACGCGCTGTGTGCGGACCCGCACGCTATGCCCACGACGCGTTCGCCAGACAACGCCTCTATCAGACGCGGCATTTCTAGTGTTATTCGATTACCGTGGCCCAGTTTGCCGTCTTCACCCTCACCCCATGAGTAAACCTATAAACATGGATATTAGAATTTTTGATCCTGTGTTTCTATGTGTCCACTATAGATAAAATCATTACCAAATAAAAATATGCGTTAAATTCATACATTTACGATCACCGCACAAATAAAGGTGGGCGATATAACATTTACCTTTCCATCAGCGGTGAGCGCAAGCGCATGCTTCCCGCCAGAGTGCACGGCGACGCGGCGCACGAGCACGTGCGACAGGTACGGGTTAGCGCGAGGTGTCGACACGTTGTTACTGTGGCCGAGGCCTAGCCGACCGTTGGTACCCTCGCCACATGCGTACAGCTAACCAGATTAACAGTTTTATTAAGGAGATATTTAATTATATCAATATACCCTATACTGATAAATGCACACAATTACAAAATATTACTTTAACACAATTATTAGAATAATTGAAAATAAATGTAAACATATTAATACTCACTTTTCCGTCATGCGAAACTACGAATAGTGTTTTAGAGCCACCGGCTATGTGTAAGGGCCGTAGCGAGCTGAGGCCGGGAGAGAACACCGGCACCTTCACTTTAGAACCTTTGACGCCGCCTAGCTGGTCCTTGTCGTTCAATCCCCATACATACACCTAGAATGCAATTAATACAAATAATTTAAGTTCAAAGAAATTTTGATAAGTAAATTTCTGTGCCGATTATTCAAAAGTGACTTACTTTGGGGCAATCACTGGGTAAAGTCGGAGGATTATTTTCAGTGGCTGCTGCACCCGTTGCATTGTCTTTCTCCATCCAATCTTCGGCCACAAAGTTCATACTCTGTAATATAATTGCCTACATACATATTTTACCTCAATAATCCTAAAAGTATAAACCTATCATTATCGGTCAAGTACGCATAAACCATTTTTTTTTTGTATGGCCATCTTCGGCGCATTAGGGACGGCTGCGGGCTTCCTCCGACTCACGTCTAAGTTGTCGTCCGCAACCGCCCCTGCGCGTACCGCTGTTGCGGTCCTTTTCCGAGGGACGCCCCTGGCGTCCGAGGCAGCGTGAGACACGCTGCCGTCCATCACGGGGGTCACAGAAGTTGGCTAGACTAATAGGTGGGCGGCACCTCCCGCCCACCCGTGACCCCCGGAGGCCCCTATTAGTCGCCTTTTACGACAGGCAGGGGATACCGTGGTGGAATTCTCCAAACGCCCCCAATCCACAGACGCATAAACCATGCAATGAATGAATTTATATTTAGTTGACTTGGGCAAAGTATTGAACAAAAACTAGTATATTACTTACCTGTAAAACTTCAGTGTACAGCGGATTTGGTCTAAAACCAGTAATGTACAATCCGTGGACACGACAGTCCGCGTTCACGTTGCGATTTTGTTTTATGCTGATCTCTATGCATGGATAGTACTGTAACAAATAAAAAAATATACAATGTTTGCAGAGCTTTTTACAATAAAATTATGGATAAAAGTGATAGACTTTTTACAGATCTAAACCAAAATTTCTCTTTTTTTATGAAATTTCGAATTATGAAAGCCTATTACCGTATTTTGTGCAAACTCACATATACTGCGACCGTTAACTTACTTGTTTGCAGTCAGCCAACAGATGTATCTGCGCCAGATGTGCCGGCGGGCGGTCCCGAGCGTGCGGCGCGGCGGAGGCGGCGGGCGCGGCGGGGGCGGCGGCGAGCGGCGCCAGCGCGGCGTCGTCGAACCCGGCGCCCGCGCGCACCGACAGCGTGCCCGCCGCGTGCGCGCCGCCCGCCACGCCCAGCCCGAGCCGGCGCACGCGCACGCCGCTGCGCATCTCCAGCCGGATCCAATGCTGTCACAAATAATACACATTTACAATCATTTGTCTACACGTCATTGTTGAAGCGTTTATTTTTTCTCTAAATAAATTTCTAGAAAACACGATGTTAATAATATTTTAATTTGGATCTTAGTAAATCAACACAAGTTACCTGTCCAGATCCACTAGAACTTTGCCAGTAAGTGTGAGGCTGCGAGTCCAACAGACGCCTGGCTCCGGCACCAGGTCGGCATGAGGACACACGAACTGCGCGCACTGCACCGCGCCACCCTACTACTGTCCCACCAGCACTCTCTCCCCATTCGGCTGTGTAACAGTACTCGAATAAAAATAAAGCTTAATAAGAACGTAATTCATTCCTTATAGATCATTTAAATAATAACTTACATTGGTCAGTAACTAATTCCATTTCACTAACTTGCCCAGTCCAGCCAGGTTGTTGCGGAAAATCTACTGTCAAGTCGCGTCCATTGCTCGAAATAGCTGTAAACATTAAAGTGTAACTGTTTGCAAATCGTATTCTACAGTGAAATGAATTAGTATGCATATTGGTGTGTGGGTGTAGGTGTGTGTATATACCGGTGACGGTGCCGACGCTGGTGTGGTCGATGCACCCCCACTTGTACCGCGGCTGCGTGACGGCGGCGCGCACACGCACGCGGTCGCCGGACGCGAAGGGCGGCGCGCCCGACACCACCTCCGCGTGCACCGCGCGCACGCCCGCCACGCGCCCCAGCCCGCGCCACTCCACCTGCACAACATTTATTAGGGCTTCGTCTGATGATGCCCCAACTTGGCGTGTTTGGGCGAATATTTGCCTTATTTGGCCAATCCAATACCTAATTCGTGTATAAGAACACAAACTCGATATTGCTTTTGTCCAAAAGGTGCAAATATTTCAACAGATACGCCAAGTGAAGTGCCAGCACTATGCGTAAAAATACTGTTAGTACAAACAATCTAAAATATATATCACTTACATGCAAGAATACATTCTGTTTAATATCTCGTTCTATCTTTTGTACTTGACCAACATCGCCTAGCGCCACCTGAAATAATACACAATTGTTATCAATTTCCAGTTTTAGTTTACCATAACCAGAATCCACTGACACACCACAACCAATAAAACAATCTCCTCATTAAAATATCTTTAAGAATTTTATTGTTGCATTTTCATTTAATCAAGTGACAAGCAAACTGGACAAAATAAAATGTATAACTTAAAAAAGAAAACTACATTAAACCTACATAGCACACTCATAAACATCGACAAAAAGACTCACGCCCTCATAAGCCTTGCAACACCGCACAGTCATCCCGGGAGAGATCACTTCGGATAAGTACTGCGCATACTCGTCTTCGGACGCAAAACAACTACGCCAACGGTACGGCGTCTGCTTCTTGTCTGGCTTAGAAGAATGCGGCTTTATCTCGTACACTGTGTCGTCCATGCCTTGCTGAGGTAGTTCTAATAAATACGCGACTAGAGATTCCACGGACGGCAGGCTCGTACCACCTGGTGGAATACACAATACATTTTAGGATTTGATAATAGAATCGTGTAGTTGTTATTTGTGTTACCATAGAACTATGACCCTTTATTGCAAACTAGCTTTTCCCGCGGCTCCACCCACGTTAAAAGTTTTTCCGGGATAAAAGTCCCGCTTTATATTTTTCCGGGAGAAAAAGTAGTTTATGTATTAATCCAGGACATGTTCTACCCGTGTGCTAAATTTCATCGAAATCCGTTCGGTAGTTCTTGCATGAAAGAGTAACAAACATACATCCATACATACATTCTTACAAAACTTTTGCGTTTATAATATTGGTAGGATATTATGATAAGGCAATTCATGTGCATATACGTCAACGTAGATCCCAAATAGATCGTAAGGTAATAATAAAAAATTCTAATTAAAAACTAGTAATAGACGCGGCTCCTTTTGCAATTTCAAAAAATATCTCAAAAATAACAAATTCATACCTAAAGCTTGTATCGCTCCGTACACAGCGTGTCTCGAAAAACCCATCTCTATAACCTGTTGTACTTGTGAAGAATTTGCCCATGTATTAAGGTCTTTTCGAGCTAGAAATGAACAAACAGCAATTTTATTTTTCTATAAAAACGTCTTTATGTCATATCATTTTACAATTCGAATATTCCTTAGTAATATTTTGATTTATTATTTTACTTACACAACGAAGCTGTGCTGGTCGATGGTCCCATAGACATCTGCATGACATTGCTCTTGTCTATGCATATCGGTATATCTGGTGGCGATTCGTGCTCTTTTTCATCACCTGAAAATTGTATATTTATTTATACACCTCCGTATTAATTATAATTAAACTATCTATTCAATGCTAAATTGGATAATGATAAGATATAAATAATTTTGCATCATAATAAGATAATACGAAGACTATAATCTCAAGGAATCGAACGTAGTATATAATTCTGTCCAATTGCAAACGTGATTCTTGCTATAATTTAAACGACATACACATCGACAGGTCAAGATCACCTATCTAAAATGTTACCTTTTTATGATTATGAACTTAAAATCGAGAGTGTTTAAGTTTATTTCAATTCAAGTCGAATTCAGCAGTTAGCTGTCGATATGTTATCATACAATTATCCCAAATATATAAAGAAACATACTTTACCATTAACATGACCGGCTAACTGCTGCACAATAGTGAGGGCCGCTGCAGCTAGTTCTTTAGGGCTGTGTGAAGCGGAGAGCGGGCTGGGGCGAGTCGCTAGCGCCAACAATCGTCGAAACAACGTGCCTTCTGTGCCTAAACACGTCGCCGCTCTATCGGGAGTGACTGTTAAAAAAACGTAATAAATAGCAAATACATTTAGCTTAAAATATTTGACACCTTTATGTCGACGTGTAATCGGTAACTATAAAACAAACGGTCACGAGTTCGATGCTGTATCGAGAGCATAGTGTCAGTAATATGCTATAATTGCCGATTGGATTTTTTAAAAGTTCTAAAGTGGTTTGCTAACTTCTTATTCTGCAATTATTTTATTGTGCAGTAAGAGTTTTGATTGAAAACAACTGCAAGCAACACGCAACCCTAATTCCCTCAGAGTTAAAACTTTTGTAAGGAGGGGTGGCGAGGGCGCGGGGCGAAACGCTCGATCGTCGCACGGCGCTGTCCCTCCGTGCGTAATCTCATAAGATGTCCGCAGTGAGCCGTCTAAAAGCAACACTGCGGGCCCCGTTTGCCCTTCCCGCCTCCCGCATGGAACTATTTTGTTGTCTTTTTTAAATAATATAACTTACTAATATAACAAAAAAAATCACACACAAACCTGTACCATCAGGAGGTTGCAGCAGCACTTTTCTCAGCCGTGTTCTAGTTGTTAGCAGTCCTCGCACAGCACAAAGTGTCAACAATTCCATCTGTTGTTTTCTTAGTCCATATACGTCGACTTCAGCTGGAAAGAATTTAATAAACAATCCTAATTAGTTGAAGATCAAACCCTTTATCATATCAAATTCCAAACTTGAGCAAAATGTATATTATAATTTGAAACTTGTACAATTATTTTATGAGATATTGACACATTTATCGAGACTATCCCGCCCTCACACCCACCACTGCAACTCCTGTAAGCCAGGATCAGCAGTGGCACGTATTTTATGACACTGAGCGGTGAAGCTCGGCGAGTCTCAGGGAACACTAATTAGTCTAAACCCGCAACGAAGTTAATCAAACAGAAGAATAGGGAGGGGTTAGAAATATATATTGAGACATTGTAAGCTAAAACGATACAATACAGTATCTGTATCAAGTTACCGGGCAAATGGTGTGGATGCATGGACGAGGCGTGCGGGCCGGCGCCGAGCAGCGCCGCGCACACTCGCAGCGCGCACTCGCCGCCGCCACCACCACCGCCCAGCGGCTGCGATAACCGCTCACATTCCGCACTCTGGATGCCGCTTAGCTCAGTCTACGACACAACACATGCTTTATACTTTCATCTAATAAATCTATGTAGGTTTACCATATAATTCATTTTATTATACTTGTTTAAAATAGTGCCATAAAATTATAATGTACAACAGAAAAATTACTATTGTAAGGTGTAACCGTACATTTTCTTAGGTCAGCAGTTATTCGCTGCGCGTGCGTCCCAATTACTTTAATATAAAGCAAATTGATTTCATGCCACAGCACAGTCCATATTTAGCCATCACGGGCAAAGTTCATACTTAGCCATCAAGGGCCGAGTTAACGTTCAGCCAACAAGGGCCGCGCGCGCTAGCTTGTCATATCATCAAACTACCAAGTGTATCAAATTCATTTCATCAAGGTTTTGGACAATACAGGTTTTATCAGTATTTAAAGCATTTCAATTATCACACAAATAGTGTATGATTCACCAAGGAACCGTACAACCATAAATTTTTTATAGGCTTGAAAAATTATGCTAATTTTTATACAATATAAAAACACATAATGTTCATTCCCAAATATATAAAACTAGCTTTTGCCCACGGCTTCGCCCGCGTTAATAAGTTTTTCCGGGCTAAAAGTACATACATAAAAACCTTCCCGTTGAATCACTCTATCCAACACATTTATTTGTATAAAGATTAATATTACGACGTTGATACAACTCTTAACAAATAATGCATTAATTTCGACCAAATTTGATTACCATAAAAACGGTTCTAGAGAGTTTATTTTAAAAGATAGACATATACTGTCGCGGACTTTTTTTTAGATCATTTCAAGAGGAATAATTCTTTCATACATATATTTTTGGTATCTTGAACCGTTTTCGCAGCGCACGCAATGGAAGCCCTCAAGGATGAATAATTTTCCCCGCATTTTTCACATTTTCCATTATTTCTTCGCTCCTAATAGTTGCATCGTGATGTTATATAGCCTATAGCCTTCCTCGATAAATGGTCTATTCAACACAAAAAGAATTTTTCAATTCGCACCAGTAGTTCCTGAGATTAGCGCGTTCAAACAAACAAACAAACAAACAAACTCTTCAGCTTTATAATATTAGTATAGATTAAATTAATATAAATTCATTAAATCAGTATTACCTTTGTAGTCGTGCCGTCTTCGTGTACTAATGTTATTTTAGCTCTGGGCGACAACTGAGTGACGATAGCGTTCCGCGGCGGTGAACCAGCCGTTACTTTCTGACCTATTCTTATGCGCCACTCCACTCCGCCCACTACTCCCAAAGCACCAGCTGAACAAAAAATATAATCATACTCTAATATAAGTATTTTAAAAATTATTGAACTCATATGCGCAGGGGAGATGAAAATGTAATGGACAAATAGTACTCCATTTTTCATCTACGTTTGTAATTCTAGATCATAATAATTGGTCAGCTTATAACATAAGGACATTTACCTATGAGGCAAGTCTCCAAAGTGGGTGGAGATGGTTTAATCGTCTGTGTCATGTCCTGGCTTGTGTGTGGCCACCAGTGCCAGTCGCTTGTAACCTACGGGATAATAATCACATTACTAAATAAATAAAATGATCTTAAATATATATTATTAACTAGTAGTGCTCGCGGCTCCGCCCGCGTGAAAAAGTTTTTCCGGGACAAAAATATTTTCCCGGGACAAAAAGTACCCTATAGCACTCGGGAGTTATATGTAGCTAGCTTCCTTTTAGTGAAAGAATTTTCAAAATTGATTCAGTAGTTCCTGAGATTAGCGCGTTCAAACAAACAAACTAACCCTTCAGCTTTATAATATTAGTATAGATATAATCTTCACTGCAAAATTAGTGTACCATAAACACTACTTGAATTTAGAATGTAATTAAACCAATGTCATACCTTTTACTTTGGCATATAATTGCAGTTTTATACAGGTAGACTATGCAGTCTTAACATAGCAACAGGTCTTCCCCGTTTTCAAGCATAGACAGAGGTTTAATATACCCAAACTTTCCCTTGTGATAAGGGGTGAAGACTTTATAGAATGCAAACAGTAACGTTACCATTTGCGCGGCGAGCTGCAGCTTGTCCAGCAGCAGCGCGGTGAGCGGCGCGTGCCAGTGCGGCGCGACGTGCAGCTGTCGCACGAGCTGCACCAGCGCGCCGCACGTCGCGCCCGTGTAGCTCGCCGTCGCCGGCGCGCGCCATCTGTTGTCTACGAACATTACCAACATATCAGATTAACTATTGGAAGACTCACTCTGAACAGTTTTTTTTATTGGTCACTTTCTTCACCTGGATCACGATTACTAAAAGCTTCACTCAACATTATACTAGGGTATTTATCGAGAATAATGTGATCGTCACTTACCAATTTCCTCTTCGTCAGTTCCTGGCGTGAGTACGTTGTGGTGCGGCCGCAGCGCCGGGTCCCACGGGTGCGTTTCGAGCCACAAACGTCCGATCAACGCCAGAAGTTGAGCGCTCACTGTTCTTCGCCATTCAACAGGGCCACTGTGTTCCACGAGGACACGGCGGAGCAGCCAGAGTGACTGAATCTGTGAAACAGAAGTACTAATATATTGTGTGCTTAATTTAATATTTCTGGAATTTCCATAAAGTTTTATTACTGCAAACAAAAATCTGTAGGATTAAATACTTAAAACTTACTTGCAAGTAAATGAGATCTTGAGTGACTGGTTTTTCTGTGGCAGATATAATACTGTAGCAAAGTTCAAACCACGAGTCGGTGCAGAGTGATATTCGCATCTCGGGGCTCTGTGCACTCGCTGTAAAGAAAGTAACATTACTTCTGGACAAGGATAAAGTAAGGATGATTTTTTATTTTATTGAATTCATGTTTTTTTTAGCAAATACTACGTATAATTCACGCCGCAATTAAGGGAGGAAAATGGAGCACAGAATACTGTGCTCCATTTTCATTTTCAACACTAACCTCTAAGTAAAGCGAGAGCAGTGTGATAATGGGCGGAGAAGGCGGTAGGCGGCGGCGCGGAGAGCGCATGCGCCAGTGCCAGCAGGCGGCGCTGCAGCGCGGCGACGTTGCGGCGCGCCACCGAGCCCGCCGCTATCGTGTTCGCAAGCGCACCGCCCGCGCGCCCCGCGCCCCCCGCACGCCCCGCACGCCCCGCGCCCGCACACAGCGCACGGATGGCGCACGTGCACGCCGCGCGCACCTCGTTCACGGGCCAGCCTTCGATGCATATATCCGCTACCATACAAATTATATTGTCAAATACCGAACTTTTAAAGTCAATTTGATGAAAAATAATGATCGCTTCATAATACATAATGTTTACATTACCAGGACCCTGCACAGTTTCATCAACAGAAGGCGGTGGGGACGGAGAGCGTGCTAATTTCAGATCATATTTTCCCTCCTTTCCCATGCGGTATGAATTGGTTCCGCCTGCATCCCACGCTACACGCACCCATCCATCTTCTCCAAGTTCACCGATCACGCGACCTTCTCCGCCTGGTACTCCATCCTATAAAGAAACAAGTTACTCGGTATAAAATTTTAACAAACTTACTTTAATATTTTTTTCTTACGGTGTAAAACATTACATTATCTATACTAATATTATAAAACTGAAAAGTTTGTTTGAACGCGCTAATCTCAGGAACTACTGAACCGATTTTGAAAATTCTTTCACTAATAGGACTACTTTACTCCCGAGTGCTATAAGCTACTTTTTATCCCGGGAAAATATTTTTATCCCGGAAAAACTTATTCACGCGGGCGGAGCCGCGAGCACTACTAGTATAATGATAACAAACACACCTGATCACCCCACTTCCAATCCTTCCCTCTAACGACACGTGTCCCAATCTTCATCAAAGAAGCCAGTTCAGGACCGGACAATGAAGCGCCACGTGCGCGCGCTCCAAGCCGCTCGTCCTCATAGATGATAAGGCACTCCGCTAAAAAGCAAATGAAAAATCAACCATACATGTTTAAACATAAATTTTAAATTTAATTGAACTTACGTTTAGACTTTAATCCACTGCAGATTAAAGACGAATACTGTGACGTGTCACCGCCTATTTGTTTCAACAGTGTTAAACAAGTACTCAGCGCTCCTCCGTTTATTAGTTGCTCTAGCTCAGGGCCTTGGCTTCCTTCCACTAATAGAGATAGCAAAGTTATAAGGAACCTGAAAGATAGATTTACATAAGTCACATAACTAAAATTCTCGTTTTAACATGAGTTATTACGTAAAAGTAGATGTCACAGACACATTCCACCTAAGAAGAAAAAGAGTGTAGTTTTACCTCGCTCTAGAAGGTCTATTCAGCAACGCATGCGCACCATAGTTGGCACTCATTTTTGAAGGCAGCGGTTGATGCTGCTCCCCTTCCGTGACCCTCGCTTTCAACTCGATCAGAACGAATTCCATCAACTTGGATCTTTCTAGAAGCACCATGTATTTAGAGTAGGGTAGGACAGATTCGATGCCTTTCAAAGGTGGTGTTAAGGGTATTGTAGGTTTAAGAGGCACGTGTGGAACGGATTCCGCCATTGACGCTCCGAGCATACCGACTAGGGCTGCATACTTTATGCTCTCGGACATTGTTTGTGATGAATATAGTATACAGTTTATCATGCTGTATCCATTCTTTCTTATTTCTGCTCTTTGCACCTGGTAATTAATTTCAACGTTATAATCATTAGTACATGGACATCAGCAATAATGAATAACTCGTAAATTAAGCAGCATTTACTTATTAAAATAAACGAAAACATCAGATAAAAACAGTACCTGGCAGTACAACGCTCTCCTTAAAATATCAATATCACAGGGTTCTTCAGTCATGACAAAGTCAATTATAGCTGTTGTCAGGCTTTGCTGCTCCGGAGTCACTTCTTCAAGCAGCCAATATAAGTCTAAAAGCAAGATTATCAAACGTCAACGCTCGGACAATATCGCTTTCAATTTACAGAGTACAAGATTTAGACCTGCTTATACTTAATATAATATGTTGTAGAACGATTTCACAGCTTAATGTTAAATGCTACTCATCACAAAAATGTATAAGTCGACCAAATACAAAAGTCACAGTCTAATCTATGCTCCCAACTAAATGGTAGTAAGATGTGTACTATTTACATTAGCTGTTTAATACAATAATTGTCAAATAAAATTTACTTGGAACCTATGAAACTGGCCCTGTAAATACTAACAAGACAAATAGTAATAGCGTAATAATTACCTTTCTCCTCACACGCGAGTCTCGACACCCAAGCGTTAACAAACTTATTCCTTTCAGAGTTGTCGTCGTCTTTCTCCTCGTCCGCCATTATGAGATCATTCTTCAAATCATCCGCTAACAGAATCACTTGCTTCTCACTCTCCATCGATTCTTTCAATATCGAATTGTCAGTCATATCATTTATAGAGCTAATCGATATCTCGTTCGTGGGAGTTTTATCGTCATGCTCCTTGTCTATGTCTTCCCTTTCTGTAACTCTATCTACGCGCCCTTCGTTTCGCATGTCGTCATAATTTGACGCGTTTTTTAAGTCTTTGTCTAACGGTTTATCTTTGGTTTTCAGTTTAAGTTTGATCTGCAGCTCTCTCGGATCCCCGGAGCCATCTAGCTGCCCTCTAGATGGTTCGATCACAATGCTAGGGGTGATGTCGTCCGGTGTCTTACTGGATGTATTGGCGATGGACGACTTGATAAGAAGCGCGTCACCCTGTAGGAGGCTGCCTGTCGCTTTGAGCATGCTTTTACTGAGACTGTTTTGCCTGTTGCGTAAGTCTTTGGTTGTTTCGAAACTGTGAAATATTCATGTCTAATATGAGTATGCATTTATTTGGTGGCCTGTAATACAACTTAAATAAAAGGATAAATATATTAAAAGTGCTTAGTATTGCCAAATAGGACATTACCATTTATTAAAGCTAGGCGTCTTTGAAACACGCATCACTTTTTGAAATATCTTCTTGGCGGTGGGAGGCCTGCGGGACGGTGGACGTGTACGTAACGCCGCCACTGCGGGCGAAATCGCCGCACGCACTTCGTGTAAAAGGAACCTGGCACGTTCTAGGGGCGCCGCGCACACCTCAAATAAAAACAATGAATTAGCATGTACATATTACCATACTACTATGAACTCAGCGGAGGTGATGAATATAAATCAATATTATAATCTATAAAAAATCAAAAATACTTTATTTTTAAACCGTAAAAAAATATTTTCATCGCGTGGGATATTGTTTTAGCACTCACCTCTTTATAACCACGTGACAGCTGCTGCCTAGTCCTCATCAATGTCCACTTGCTTTGTTGAACTGCTTTGACGATTTCGGACATCGCGGGAGATAGCTTCACTTCGCCTTTTTGCATCTCTATAAGTACAAATTGATGCAACATTTTGGATTACATGATATTATGTTCGTTCAATTTTGCGGTAGCCATAAAATTAAGATTCAGGTATTATGGCATTTTTTTAAATTAAATACATATAATTAGGTGAAACTGATACTGACCAGCAGTAGCGGTGGCTAGCGCGTGTTCCTTCAACCCCGCGTGGTATAATAGTGCTGCTAATAATGCCCTTCTCAATTCTTCTAGAGGATGCTCCGGCGGAAAGTGGGGGGCGCATCCCTCGCGTCGCTCACACGCCCACCATAAGTGTAACGCTAGAGGATCCTAAAAATATATTACTAAATTTTCTTCTAAAGGTTTAAATACGATATTTTCCTAAGTACTGTACATTTTATACTCCGACTAAAGTTGACATTATAAAGAATTACTTGTACAAAAGTTTACTTTATGTTCATTTTAAACTTGGATTTAAGTCAGTTTTAGTAAAGATATTCACAGCTTTTTTAACTCGTTGTCATTTTGGAAAAGAAATTTGCCACCACCAAATAGACTATTCTTGGTACCTTTTTTTTTTTCTTTGTTAACAAAAACATTTTCCATAATAATAGTTTAATAAATTCGACAATTTAGAAACACGAATGCGAGTTTAAACTTGTTTCTGCTAAGTTTTTGACGTAATATCATGGCGGAATCCGTTTCGCATATTTGTATGACAGATAAAAAAGTGAAAAGTTGAAAAAAAAAATATTTCATAATTTCATGATCTAAAACTAACATTTTCAGATTGCTTATTGCCTAAACTATCTTATTGGTGTTTTTTTGGATTTTTTCTCAGATATAGTAAAATGCCCTATTAGTATCTAAGCTAATAAATAAAAATAATGACGTCTGTACATTAATTTAGGTCCCATAGAGGTGCAATTGACCCAATTATGAACAAAATCCAGAACATGACTTTTTTTCGTTGTTCGATTCATATGAATGCCGCAAGTTCCAATTGCAAATATTGCCAATAGGTACAAATAGTGCATTTATAGGTGATTAAGGTATTCACTACGCTCTCACCACTATCTGGGGGCACGGTCGACAGTGTCCCCGTCAAGACGAGCTTTAGGATTTTTTGAAGTTCCTCACATGTCATGCATGCATGAAGGACTTCGTAATTCTTTCATTAATAGGTGGAATGTGGGCGAACTGAGCGATTTTAGTCTAAACTCACTTCGTGACACGAGACCAGTTTCGCAGGTTTAGATACAAAATACAAGAAATAATAAAAACAAATTGTAAAAATATGGATATGAGAAGTACATAATATATTATTTACATGCAGCTTAGGTTCTGCAAGCGCGTGCAGCAGCGCGTCGGCCCGCGCCTCCGCAGCGGCGTGTCGGGGCGGAGCACGAGGCAGCCGCGACGGCAGCAGCGGCGCCTCGCTTGCAGGGCTGTTGCCGCCCGTGGACGACCCGCTGCGGGCCTCCGCCTTCTCCTCTTCAAACGGGTTCGTTAACTGTGGTACCTGCAAATGTACAACTAACGTTATCATGTTTTTAATTAATTACTTATAGACAACGTGAACAAAGCATAGGTGGCTGCACAAAACCAACACAAGAGGAGCCACATATGGATAAAAAAGTTTTTTTAAGATCTATAATTTATTTACATATTTTATTTATATGACAAAACTTGGATATATAGATTGCTGATATCAGTAATGTATTGACATTACTGATAAATTAAATGTTATTTTTCACTCATTTCAACATGAATATTTTACGTCAATGCCAAATATTTATAGCGTAAAAGATTCAGATTGCGCCACCAGATGGCAGAGCTTACGTCATGCACGTTGCCTAGTGACGTGAGCCGATGGAACGTAAATTTTTAACTTTAAATGACGTCGATTATCTAATTCTACACAATACCTGCAGTCCCCCTCGTAAGAACACAGCAGCTGCGTACGGCGCAGCGTCTTTCTCCACTTGTTGCACTGGCAGCGAGCGCGCCAGTCGCGTGCCGCACTGAGACAACCCCAGCGCCAAGTGGAATGCACTCGATGAGAGTATGTGGTACGCACGGAGGCTAGATATACTCTCCTAGAATTATTATTAAATGTATTAATATTAGACCTTTGCAAGTTATTAGCGTACTATAAACATATTTTTACTAATTTGTTAAATAAAAAGATATTATACAAAATACCAACTCAATAACAGCGATTTAAGCTTTTGAAACGGGTAGAAGTCAAGCAACATACAATTAAAGACAAACAAGTTTTTTTTTTGGTTTTTCACTACATGCACCTCTGCCTTTTATCCAATAGGTGGTGAAGGTATGAGATTATGCTTACTGCACGCTTGAAGTAGAACGTCTTCAAGTTGACAATATTAGTACGATTACTCACCTTACATTTGTGGCTGTATATCTGATCGGCATACATGCCAACGCATTTCTCTGTGAGGCGCGACATGTACGCGGCATGCGGCGCCACGCTCACAGCGAGTGTCGCTTCACAGCCCCGCATTTTGCGTACTAGTTCCGTCGTAGTCGCGTTATCACATTCGAAATGTTCCACATCAAAAACGTAACCGGCTATTATGATCCACGCACCACCTTCTTTTGTGTGGTTTTGAAGGTCACATCTAGTGAAAGAAAGCATGACATAGTTAGGTACAAATTGAATAATTTATCATGCGATTAACAAATTTTCAAGTGTATGATCGTAAATAATAAACGGCGATGGTGATCGTGATTAAGACAGACAACCATAGTTTATGTGTGTTATTAGTAATTGTGTGAGTAGTTCAGAAGCACTGACTTGCGTATAACAGTGCTGTTCAGTTGATTTTTCTTAGAAACGAGTCCGGGCCAGCCGAGCATGTCCGCGTCGAGCCTGGCGGCGGAGGGCAGCGCGCGCGCGGCGGCGTCGCAGGCGCGCGCGGCACGCTCGAGCGCGTCCGAGCACTCTGCCAGCGCGTGCGGGCACCGCGCCGCGCACGCGCACACCCACGCGCTCAGCTCGCTTATCACACGACCTGCCTCAAAAATTAACCTTTCAGATTCTTTAACAACTCCAAAAGTAAAAGCTAAAGGAAAACCATTATAGTTTCCACAACAAAACGTCATCATTCTGACAAAAGTACCAATAATGTTCAGTGTCGTTATCAATGAAGAAACTAGTCGTTAATGTTGAAGAATAGTAATTATTATAACAATGTGATCATCATTAATGACTTGACGATTGTATCCAATCCATATTTCTGTGCAAAAAATACAGAAAATATGTTAGTTTATACATATTATAATTATATTGTTTACTGGCATCAAACAAAGACAGATCGTACCAACAATATCCGTAGCTAAGAGATCACAGAGCGTGATCAGCTGGGCGTCGTCCGCGTTGTGCACGGCGCGACAGAAGGCGGCGAGCGTGGAGTGCACATGGTCGGCGAGCAGGCGCGTGTACTGGTCGAGGAGCGCGCGCGCGCCCGCACGAGTGCCGCGCCCGCCGCGCGACCACATCGCCTCGCAGAACAACAACCTGCAACCGAGTTATCATCAGTATTAAACAAAAACTTATAATGTTATCGAAAATGTTTTCTTTTTTAAAAGCCTGTTTTTTCTCAGTAGTAATTATAATCTGACTTCAATGTTAGACCAGATCATTTATTTAAGCACGTTGCAGAAAGTATTAGACTCAGTTTTTATGATGCCACACTTTTTTTTTAAGTTTAGAGGACTAGAAGTATTAGAAAGGTGAGAAACCTAAACCGATGAAATCGTTTTTGGAACATCAGTCATATAACGTCTAGTTACTCTTTTGAAAATATTACCTTTGAAAACGGGTCAGGAGATCACAGCTCGGGCTCACGGTGTCCTGTCCCTTGGGGTCGTCGGTTTTGCTTGTGTCGCCGTGTATTATTGCATTTATTTGCATTTGTGTTTGACAGCTCGTGTTTTGAATTAAATGTTTCACCTATTAACACAATATTTCTTAAAATAATATAAATAATTAAATTAAGGGAAAATACTAATACATCAAATAATGCATTTGTATTAAATCCTCGTCTGATAATTATCGATTAAAGTTTATATGAAAAAATAATTCGCACGAATTCCAATACCCACCAGATGCATGAGAGGCACAGAAGCTCCTTTGTCAGTCGTTGTAGCATTGCTCAACTGATACTCTTCAGTATACGCTGCATGAAATAATATAATGAGCAACACGATTATTTTTATTATGGATGTTGATGGTATTTACTATTGATTAGTGATAATAAGTTATTATCTCACCAGAGACCACATCTAAGTCAGTTTCGTCACCAGATTTCGTAGGTGGAGGACCCCTTTGACCAGTGATTATGTCAACTTGATCGTAATCCCTGAAAATATTCAAAAAGCATTAGCGACACGACATATCTCTACTACAATATTATGCCTCCTTTTAAGGACAGACTGAGCTACTGATTTCCTGAAAAAAACTGTTATTTCAGCAAAAACACTCAAGCAGACGGCGCAATGAATAAAACAAGTTTTTAACAATTCAGTATACTCACGCATCCAGTAATAAATGATTGTAAGCGTCGGTCGCGTGCGATTGTAACGCGGTGCGTAGTGCTTCCCGCAGCCCGCCGCCGCCGAGCAGCGACCACACCAACAGCTCGGTCATGAACCGCGCGCCGGTACTAGCAGGCACGGAACCTGTTGAACACCACCGATCATATTGTATTACCTTTTTATTACACACATAAAAATGTGTGTGTAAGACGAAATCAAACTGTACAAAGTTTAAATCCTACTAATATTATAAAGGCGAAAGTTTGTAAGAATGTCTGAATGTATGGATGTTTGTTGCTCTTTCGCGCAAAAATTACTGAACGGATTTCGATGAAATTTGGCACACGGGTAGATCATATGCTGGATTAACACATAGGCTACTTTTTATCCCGGGAAAATATAAACCGGGACTTTTATCCCGGAAAAACTTTTTAATGCGGGCGGAGCCGCGGGCAAAAGCTAGTATTATTATAATTTATCTATTCTCTTTGTTTAGTATTTTGTTCTGTTATTGCTAATATAAATTTTATTTGTTACATCTTCCTATTCGTTCTCCTGATTTTTTTCTATACTCTGCTATATTTCTCTTATAAGTGCAACTATGTTCGCCTACGTGGTCAATAAAGATTTTAATTTATTTTAGTTTACTCAATTAATATGAATATTATTCAAGTTGTTATATTTCAAGAAGCTGTACAGCATTTCGACCATCCATACAAAGCAATTTTAACTCCTAATTGTGTTAGTAGATGGCGCTCGAAATATTATACATATCATTACGGTTTACACAATGCCCCGACAAATATCCAGCGTGACTGTTTTAAGTCTAGGGGGGTGTAGATAGGAATATTGGAAAAATACAGGAGAGTTTTAGACGTAATAATAAAGTCGATGGGTACTTGGATTTATTGTTGCCATTAAACTAATACAAAACAGTTTAAATTTCAACTAGATTTATGATAGCTTCGTTTATAACACAATTTAACATAAATATGGCATTTAGTAAACTGGCGGCACTGGTTCTAGTGTGACTTTGACTATATAGTGCAAAACTGTTAACCAATATCCACTTAGCACGGCAGCGAGCCTCATGAGTGTTAATTCTACTCGAAGGAAGCAGTAACACGACCGTAAGACGTATCTGCCCTCCTACCTTGGGGTAGCAGCGTAATGAGATGGTTGGCGCGCACTTGCGGCGTGGGCAGCAGCAGCGGCCAGGCGGCGGCGAGCGCGCGCCTCGCCGCAGCGGCCGCGGCCACGCCGGCGCGCCCCTCCACCAACGCCACCAGCGCGGAGTGAACGCCCGCGCACCAAGCACCTTCAGCACCCTCCGCCGAATCGCCGCTGTCCACGCCACGCGAACACTGCCATGCATGCACCTACGCATACAAATAAAAGTATGCTATGCTTGAAAATGTTACACGTAACAAAAATCCTCTAAAAGTAAAAATATTAAAAAAATCTGTCGTTTAAGTAACTAGTAATATTTCGACCCAATTGTCCTTACGTCGAGAGACCGCTAAAAAAAGTATTTTTGTCTCTCCGATCCGGGGTTCGGCCCAGGGTATGTAACACCTACTGACTGGGACCTTTTTTATGAGCCCAAGTATGCTATATCCACCGTAAGTTGCTGAGAAGTAAGCTATCTCGCAGGCTACTTAATGCTGCAGCAGCATCAGCTCATGGTTATAATATCTTGAAAATACTACCCAAATTTCAAATCAAACATATCTGTGAAAGTATGATATAAGCTGATGATCTTCAAATCATTCATTCATCCCGAGGGGCACTCACATGGGAATTACAAAATTTATTACCTATTTTACGAGTATATAAATGAACTACTGCTCTAAACAAAGTAAACTTCTTTTTTTTTTTTTTCTGAATCATGCATTGTACTTTATACTGAATTGATTTTGAAAAGAGATGTAGAGTTACTATTGACCGAATCTAAATTATGTATAACATTTTATGGGTTCGAATAAATTTATTTAACGTCTGAAAAGATCTACAAAAATTATATCTAGGAACCATCACGATCACATCAGCTTTCAAAGAGAAAAAAAATGACATACAGATCCACAGGGCACAAAGATAAGTACATCCCTAACAGCCCTCTCTTTGCATCGGTGGTTAATTTAATTATAACAAATTCTCAACTCCTATTTCCTGACGAAACAAGCAAAGGCAGTTTGGTCAGATCACGTCATGTGGACCCCCCTTTTACCACACGGTGATAGAAAACTTAACTTCATCCCTCAAAATAGTTTTTGAAAGTTTTGAATTTAACAACAATTTTTTTACAATAAAATTTTTTGGTACTTTGAATTAAAAAAATATATTTAAAAAAGCTATTGAAGATAAATTAACGAAATTTTTAGAGATTATAGTGAAATATCTAGAAATTTCACATAAAATTATTTTGCAAATTTCATTTGTTTATTATCATATTTTTATTAACTTTTGAATGCATAAATTGAAATTTTAATGACTTCTCAGTACGATAATCGATTTTTTTTAGTAATACGCCTTATACATTTAAGTTGTTTATTTCAAAAGAAAATTTTACTGCCCAGTATTAATAATATGAACAGTATTATTAGTTTTAATAACATGATTTTTTTATATGACGCAGCGGCGACTTTAAACGTTTCTGTATTTTTTGTTTTTAATATTAGCGATCATTCCATTCCCAACTAGGCTATCGTCCAATGAAACAATGTCCGGAGGTTCGAAACCCAAGGCACACACTTCTGACTTTCCAGAGTTACGTGTGTATTGTTTATCGATTATCGTTCGCTTTAACGGTGAAGGAAAACATCGTGAGGAACCCTGCATATCTAAGAAGTTCCTTATAAGAATTTCGAAGGTATGTGAAGTCTACCAACCCGCACTAGGCCAGCGTGGTGGACTAAGGCCTAAACCCTCTCAATAGTAGAGGAGGCCCGTGCCCAGCAGTGGGACAGTATATAGTACAGGGTTGGTACTACTATTATTATTTATTAGCGATCAATTTTAGCCCCTTACACACCCTCTTTATATTTTATGGTGCTTTACCATATGCTTGCCAATGCCCGCAGTGGCAATGTTAAATACTTAGTTTTATGAATAAATTGTGACTACACAAAATAATACTGTAATCCTATAAATTAAAATATGAAGAAAAATAATACTCTGTGCGAATAATTATTGTTAAGAATGTAAATAAACGAAAACAAAAATTGAGATTATTTATTATATTATAAAAATTCATACTTACTATTATTTAAGCTAATAACGGGCAGTGAAATTTTGAAAAAAAAACACGATTATTGTACTGAGAATTCATTAAAATTTCAAAATTTATTTTTTTTATAAAAATCCTACTATCCTACTAATATTATAAAGGCGAAAGTTTGTAAGAATGTATGGATGTTTGGATGTTTGGATGTATGGATGTAAGGATGTTTGTTCCTCTTTCACGCAAAAACTACTGAACGGATTTCGATGAAATTTGGCACACGGGTAGATCATGTCCTGGATTAACACGTAGGCTACTTTTTATCCCGGGAAAATATAAACCGGGACTTTTATCCCGGATAAACTTTTTAATGCGGGCGGAGCCGCGGGCAAAAGCTAGTTTAATCATAAATGAAATTTGCAAAAAATTTCATGTGAAATTATAGATATTTCACTATAATCTCTGAAAATTTCATTCAGTTATGTTCAAGAGCTTTTTAAAAATACATTTTTTTTATCTAAGATTCAAATTTTTTTATTGTAAAAGAAAGATTGTTAATTTCAAAAATTTTCAAAAACTATTTTGAGGGATGATTTCTAAGTATGACAATTTAATAATTTCCAATATTTTAACCACAGAACAGGGATATAGACAACAAGTTTTCTATCACCAAGTGGTAAGTTCATAAGGCCCTGTTTTGGGAGATTTTTTTAAAAATAAAATATGAATGTTTAAGTTTACAATATTTTAAACTCTTTTAGTCTTAAATGTTTCGCGATTGAATGCATTTTTATCGTGCGTGAACTTATTATTTCTTTGTTAGTAGTAGTATTTTTTAAATATAATTAAGTAACCGTGTAGTAAAAAATACAATTAGGTATAGGGAATTAGTTAAATAGCAATAGGAATTAATTAATATAGGTATTAGTGATAAGTGTGTATAATGTAAATATATAAATAATAAAGCATGTCTCGTATAAATAGCAGTGTACTGTGGGACATATTTGATAAATTAGACAATGCAGAAAAAAGCATGCTGCAAATGTTGGGGTGATTTGTATAGTTACAAAGCATTAACTAGAAACTTAAAAACCCACCTAAAAAAATAAACCGATACATATATTTTTAAATCCGGCGTACCGGCAATATATCGTAATACAGGAACCACAGAACAGAGATAGAGATAGAACTATAATGTGGGCGTAACCTTTCACCCTCTAATTAGCAAGGCAGCACTAACTCCCGTTTGAGCGGTCTCAGTCGTCATTGCGCATTGTCAAAGCTTTAATAACTAGAAAAAATAGTTAAAAATATTAAAATGCCCTATTGTGCTATTCTGGAATGCAGAAATCATAGCTATAGCAAAAATGTGTCCCACAGAGGTATTTCACACCGTCGGTAAGTAATATTTTCTGGTTTATTGCTTATTTAACTGAAAAACGTATATTGATTTTCTATGTCAAATATGGCACAAAAATTACAATTTAAAGTGTTTCTTATTTCTTTCATCATAAGGTTAATTTTCGGAAACGAAAATCAGTTGTTCTAGAATGATTTGTCACCAATTCACAGTGTCACCGCTACTCAATTAGTGCATGCATGGTCGATAAAATGTTATCGATAATTATCAATTTTTCACTAAACCGCTATGTTGTAGCATAAAAACTTTCAAACCCCATACTCTAATTATTTTCGTAAAACATGAACGGATTGAAGGCTGTATGGTTGTGTACCTTGGCCTACAAGTCGTGTGTTGTAAAACAAGTGCGAGTAGTGTTGTCAGTTTTCCAGCTGCTTGTTTTGTTGGTATACAATAATAAATGCTACATACGTATTAAAAACTATGATTGCGTGTGCAGTATTTGTAATAATATTACTTTGATTTAAAACGTACATTTGAGAATTGTGAGTGGTCTGGTTCTAATTTTGGTTATATCAATTTCAGTTCATCTCTGGTTGGGATTGCAACCCTACCGGTGAACGACATCTCTTCGACCTCTTGAGCGGCAGCACCAAGCGTGTGAGCACGTAATTTCGTCGCCGGCTCGTATGTGCCCATAAATTACGAAGGCTTGGCCAAGGGCCCCGCGGAGTGTTCGCCATGATCAGCTGTACCTGTACTCTAGTGCACGATGAACATATCAGGAATCCTTCGCGGAAGTTGACAGGAGAATACTCGCCGGCCTGCCGATTTTGCGGGTTCTCTATTCATTCCCGGGAGTTTTACCTCAGGCACAACTATCATTCACTTTGTCTATCGCGGGTAGAGTTAAAACTGCCTGCATCACCAGAGAGTAGGATATCTTCCCCAGCTGCATAAAGCCTCAGCGATTCCTGACTCTGCATTATAGGATCGACGACACACTCTTATAGGTATTTTTCGAAATTAAACAACAAAAGTATTTAAATTACGAAAAAAGTATGTAACAAAACCGGGTTCCGGCTAATAAGGTAAGGTGGGAGAACTTACCTTATTAGCCGGAACCCGGTTTTGTTGTATTTCTGTCTTGAGCTAAGTTTAGCCGATAAGTAAATAAATATAATATCAACTTCAAAGGTGTGTATTGTTTTATTTAACCCACTGTTATAGTAGCAGATACATATTATATAGCTAACGATGTTATACAGAAAAATATAAAAAGTATAACTGAATACAAGTTTAACCTTTGATCATCCTCACACTTCCTGAGGTGAAGCACGTGCTGACTGCTGGCTTGCGAAACCATTGCTTAGTGTATTCTTCTATCTCAACCCGTAACAAAAGGTTAAGAACTTCGTAATTGTGCTATTAAACTGGAACAAACTTCAATGTCTTTTGTCCGGCCTACTAGGCCGGCATAATTGTGCCAACCGTTAAAAAATATTTTCTTCCCTTACCGGTTGACAGTGGACGATAGCCTAGTTGGGAATGGAACAGTCTACCGAGACAATGTCCGGAGGTTCGAAACCCAAGGCCTCTGACTTTTCAAAGTTACGTGTGTATTATTTATCAATTATCGTTCACTTTAACGGTGAAGGAAAACATCGTGAGGAAACCTGTTAACCTGAGAATCCTCCATAAGAATTTCGAGGGTGTGTGAAGTCTGCCAACCCGCACTAGGCTAGCGTGGTGGACTAAGGCCTTAAACCCTCTCAAGAGTAGAGGAGGCCCGTGCTCAGCAGTGAGCATTATATAATACAGGGCTGGTATTATTACCGGTTGACATTTTCCTTAAACTTTACTCTATTTAACTCCGGCAGTGAAATTACTATAATATGTATAAATACTCATTATAATTTATTGCAAACTAGCTATACTGTAATACTGTGTAGGTAATACATTATGTAATTTAACATACATGTTTGCAGTATTGAAATTTTAAATTAAGAATTTAAAATCTATACTAAAAATAAATTTTAATTTACTGAGTGAAAATTTTGTTCAAGATATTTTCAACATCTTTTCCGGCGCTTATCAAAATAATATTATATATTTTTGTAATAAGTCAATTTCATTAATTAATGTTATTTATAATTTTTAGCCATAAAATAAAAAACATCGATAGGTTTACAAAAAGGTATCATATGGGTGCAACACTATTAACGCATGCTTAGCGTACTTGGTGTCAATCAAAAACTTTTCTTAAATCGACAGCCATAGAGATCTTATGAATGCCATCACCATTATATGCCATCTAGCGTGGAGTAGTGGAATGAAATCGAATTAAAATCAAAATTCAGGCTGAAGGAATAATATCGTATGAATTTATGTGAATTTTTAAAATATGAAGTTTATGGAATGGCATTAAGGTTAAATTTAATGCAAATGATTTTGTATTATACGTTTTATGTTTATTGCTGATTTTGGCCAATCATAATGAAAAGTTGATAGTATGTGAATATACGCATGTGTGAGTTTGGCGACACTGGTTTTCTTAGTAAATTGATGCTAAACTCTATCCATTCTATCTTTAATCCATGACAGGAACCGTGCCGAATTTGACTGATACATAGTTATTAAAATATATAGTTTCAAAACCAGGTATTGTCATCAATACCGATAAACAGTTTCGATATTACAAAAACTTGTACCGACCCATAACTACCCAACACTAGGTGGGATATCGATATATTGCTAAAGTTAAGTAGTAGTTCGAAGTTCGAACCTCAATTTTATGCATAATTAAGTGCCTCATACACGCAATGCATGCGAGGAACTTCCAAAAAATCCTGATGGCAAGTAGGTGTAAACACCTTAACCACCCATAAACAAATTGCAGCAGACGACGCTGATTACTTGTATCCGGAGCGTCGTGTAAACCATACCGCGATCTACTTTTGTTGTGGCGCCATCTATTGACGCAATTAGAAGTAAGAAGTTGGCTTGCTCGGAATCTCATTTTTGTATTTATGCAATCTTATTGGTAATTTTTTCATGCCATCGATCCGTTTATTTTTCCGCTTCGATTAATGCCTACCATTACCACGTGTTTATATTCTCTTTAACCATTACTGTTCGAAACTGTACTTTTATAAATACCTTACAAGCCGAGACTTTTTTTGATACTAATCAACGAACAAACTACTTATCACTGGTGAACTGCCTAATATTATAATCTAATTTGAATTACCTACTATGACCTAATGGTGTCTTACTATTATTTATCTAATTAGACATTACTACTGGTGTATCAAACAAACTATTGACCAAACCAGAACCTTTACTCTTTCTCTCCTAAAAATAAGAATGGACCATCCTAATCGTCTTCAAATAATTAAATCAGAGAATCAAGTATCTCTGTTCTGGGAAGGTGACCGAGATAGCTCTGTAAGTTAGTAGGTTGAAGTGGCAATGGGTTGGGCCACATAATATGTCGCAGAACAGATCACCGCTGGAGTAAGCGTGTTCTGGAGTGGAGACCGTGTCTTGAAGGCTGGTAGCGACTGCATGCGTAAAGCAGCAGACCAGAATCTGTGGCGTACCTTGGCAGAGGCCTATGTCCAGCAGTAGACTGAAACGGGCTGCCGATAATGATGATAAATCGTCTTCTGTTCAGTTTCCACAATAATTAATTGACGCAACAGTTTTACGACCTTTCACATCATTCAGTCCGGTCAATGACGAAAGGGTATGGATGTAACTATGATTTGTGAAGTTATTTATTATTTTATAATTTTCGTGAATGATTATTATATTCGAATAATAATCATGATCTAACAAAATTCCACATGCCCATTGCCCTCAATAATTCGCTGGTTCACTGTTACAAGGTTCTATGTTATATTTTTGCACAAATTGAATTGTATATATCACATGATTCTGTGTCTTTTTAGCAAACATTTCCAATAATTCTGAATGATAAATAAAGGGGGAACAGTGCCTTAATTGTCTTCTCTCATTTTTACCAACGTGAGAATTTGAAATCTCATTTTCCGAACGTAATTAAAATTAACATAGGACCTTGTAATGGTGATGAGGCAGCGAATTCTGTACTATAATGGCGGCACCACACTTCGTTATGTGTTATTTGATAAGCGGCTACGCTATATTCGCCCAAATATTTGTTATGTGAGTGAACAACAAATATGCCATCCACACTTTGTGCCGGCGAGCCAAACATGCCAAATATATTCGTATGTGGCTTATGCACGAATTAAAGATAGAATGGATAGAGTTTAGCATCAATTTACTAAGAAAACCAGTGTCGCCAAACTCACACATGCATATATTCGCATACTATCATCTCTTCATTATGATTGGCCAAAATCACCAATAAAGATAAAGCGTATAATACAAAATCATTTGCATTAAATTTAACCTTAATGCCATTACATAAACTTCGTATTCTAAAAATTCACATGACTTCATACGACGTTATTCCTTCAGTCTGAATTTTGATTTTAATTCGATTTCATACCGCTAGTCCACGCGAGATGGCGTATAATCGCAATGGCATTCATAAGAACTCAATGGCAGTTGTTTTAAGATAAGTTATTGAATGACACCCAGTACGCTACGCATGCCGGTAATAGTGTTGCACCCATACGTTACCTTTTTGTAAACCTATCGATGGTGTTTGTTTTATAACTAACATTAATAAATGAAATGGACTTATAACAAAATTATATAATATTAATTTGATAAGTACTGGAAAAGTTGTTGGAACTGTCTTGAATACAATTTTAACTCAGTAAATTAAAAATTATTTTAAATTTTAAGTATATATTTTTATTCCTACTTTATAATTTCAATACTGCAGATATGTATGTTACACATACTATATTAGCTACACAGCTTATATAGCTAGTTTGCAATAAATTATAATGAGTATATATACTTATCATAGTGATTTCACTGCTGGGGTTAAGAGAGTAAGAGTAGACTTCACGTCTAAGCAAAACGTCTATGATCGTATTATGATCTGGCTGCGGACGACAACTTAGACACTTTAGCCCGGGGAAACCCGCAGCCGTCCCTAATGCGCCGATGAAGGCCACCGCAGAGTTTTAGTTGGCATGCCGTGCGTTGTACATAGGTTAGGGACTCGGCCCGGTGGCTCAACGCTGGGTCGTAAGGCACGGTGAACCGAACAAAACCACTCAGTCGCCTCCCTTGAAAGGCTAGGTGATAGTAATAAGTCACTTTCTCCGCGAAAAAAAAAGGGTATTATGATCTACTCGTGTGCCAAATGTCTGAGTTTACTTCTAAGAAACATACAAACCAAACAAACATCCCGACATACAGAGATCCAAAAATTTCCACAAACATTTGCATTTATGATATTACTAAAATAAGACAAGAAGTAAGATAAGATTAAAAAGGGTATTTTTAAATAATAACCTATAGTTTTTTTAATAAATTTATGTAGTAAAATAAAACAATAAAATAAATATTATGGTGTGTGGCTTTCTTGTAATTACTTATTGATTGATGAATTAGAATATTTATATGAGCTTCTGCATTCACTTTAAAATATTGATTTCCCCTTTTTTTTACATTACACATCTTCTACAAAATGTTCTGAACATATTACGGAAAATTTGGAAGGAAACCAATTTAACCTTCCCGTAGCATTGATCCAACTTTCCTTAATAAATTGATCTTTTGGAAAACTGAAAATTAACAATCTAGTATTGTTTCATTAATTAATTATTATATCGACCACAGCTATGCATCACAAGCGGATCATGCATCAGATAACTTTTCGTACTTTTCTGCATAACATAACGCTTCAGTGAAAAATTAATAATTATCGATAATATTTTATCGACCACGCATGCACTAATTGAGTAGCGATGACATTATGAATTGGTGACAAATCATTCTAGAACAACTGATTTTCGTTTGCGACAATTAACCATATAGTGAAAAGAATAAGGAACATTTTAAATTGTAATTTTTGTGTCATGTTTGACATAGAAAATCAAGATACATTTTTCAACTAAATAGCAATAAACCAGAAAATATTACTTACCGATGGTACGAAATACCTCCGTGGGACACATTTTTGGTACGGCTATTATTTTTGCATTCCAGAATAGCATAATAGGGCATTTTAATATTTTTAAATATTTTTTCCAATCATTAAACCTTTGACAATGCGCAATGACGACTGAGACCGTTCAAACAGTGAGTTTGTACTGCATTCTAAACTAGTGTATCAAAGGTTACGCCCACTTTATAGTTCTATCTCTATCTCTGTTCTGTGGGCTTATGTACAAAACTGAATGAGTGAACGAAGTGTGGGCAGTCGACACACATATTCGGCTTATTCGTGTCCTTTGAAGTGTGTCAAAAAACCGACAAGTGAACGGATAAGCTTATTTGCTATTCGCGCTTATGCGTTATGCGTGCGAATAAAGCAAATATAGACGAATGAGCTCTCCATACATCGTCATGTGCGGGGGAATAATGCGCATAACGAATAAATAACACATAGCGAAGTGTGGTGCCGCCATAAGATATTTTTGAAGAAGGAAAATAAAGCGTCTCATTACATGCTTTGCATGCGAGTCACTCGCAAAAATACCTGATGGTAAGCAGGTGTAAACACCTTCACCGCCCATAAACATTAAACATTAGAATACTCAATGCATATATATTTGCGGTGTCGTGTAAACCATAGCGCGATCTGGTTTTGTTGTGGCGCCATCTTTTGACGTAGTTAAGTATTAAAAAAAGACTGCCTTGAACTGATACATTATGGGTAAGGACCATTGATTCATACATCCATTTAAAAGTTTGATAGACAACTTTTTCATAAATTATAACCTAAATAAATGTACGGCGACAGCCTAGTTGGGTGTGGAACACACTGCCATGCCGAGACGAATGTCCGCAATTTCAACATGCAAATAGACGCGCCTCTGACTTTTTCTAAAAAGTTATGTGTGTATTCTTTGTGAATTATCGCTTGCTTTAGCGGTGAAGGAAAATATCGTAAGGAAACCTGCATACCTGAGAAATTCTCCATAATAATTTTGAAGGTTTGTAAAGTCTACCAACCCACACTAATCGAGTGTGTTGGACTAAGACCTAAGCCATCTCAGTAGTAGAGGTCCATAGCAGTGGGACAGTCTATAATCCAGGGCAATTTAAGTATTTTATAAATTAGTACCAATGACATACTTATTTTTACCTTCTATTTTATTACCCTAGTATGTTTATCCTAGGAATTAAACATGCCAATTTATTTAATTCTAAATTAAGGTGGAACGTTTTTTAAATAAAATTAATTTAAATGCGCTTGTACTACACTTATACACCAAAGGAAGTCAAAGAAATGGACCAAATAGTTTCATCAGAGCCTCTTTTCATCCAAACATTTCCAAAAAAAATCGTAATTTTATAATACATATTAGTAAGAGCAAGAAGTAAGATATGTGTTGCAAGTTATATCTACATTGAACACGTTTAATACTGTCATATCTTACATACATAACAACACACCTTTTTCCCTTTTCAGGGGTAGACAGAGGTGTAATAACACCCACATTTCGCCAGCTATATTAGGCCCCATGTAATAGGGGGGGGGGGGGGGGGTATTTACATTTACCGGGCACATTTCTAAACTCCGGGCTCATACTGAATAGAAAGACCCAATATCACTTTTCCCGACCCGGGATTCGAACTTGAGACCTCAGGGCGAAAGTCGTACCGCGCGATACAACTACGCTGTCGAGGCACTCATGTTATGTCTTAAAATAACATAAACATTATTATGTCCTAGATCGCAATCGGCCGGCCGTTTTTAACCCCGACGCAATATATCTGGATGTCTGTATGTATTACCGTAGCTCTCAAACGAATGCATCGATTTTGGTGCGATTTTTTTTATCGAAAGCTGATTTGATCGAAATAGTTCTTAGCTATCTATATAATTTATGAAAATCTATTCAGGCGTTTGAAAATCATCGCCTTATTTCCTACTTTCAAGGTGTAATTGATTTGAAATTTAGTGTACTGTTACTTTGGTGGTATATCTAAGACATGGCAACCTTAAGCTGGTGCTGCAGCATCAAGTAGTCTGCGGGATAACAACTCCTCGGCAACTTGCAGCAGATATAGCATGTTTGAGTTCATAAGAATAGTTTAAATGAGTAGGTGTTACATAGATAATGATTGAGAGCCTTGGTTGAGAAAATAGTAATTTAAAAATGGTTAATTTAAAAATAAATGGTTTTTCTTTCTTTCTTTCTTTCTCTTTCTAAAAAGCTTGAACTAAAAATTATTAAAAATTTAAATAAGCCCTGGCATAAAAAAACTCTTAAAGTAAAAACATTAAATGTGTTTGTTTGTCCTTTTAAATTAAAAGTACCTAGTAATATTTTGCCCCAAACATCATCGCGTCAGGGGACAGCTAAAGAAATCTTTACATCCACCACCTCCGGTTCCGATTCTCCTGATTAAACTCATTACACCAACACATACTCACGCCTTGCATCCTCGAAGAGGTAGGCAGAGGCGCAACTAGTCGCACCCACTTTTCACCGTGAATATTAAACTCATTAGAGTATTAAATTTTAAAAACCTTTTTGTGCTTATCTAGATTGCGTAACTTGCAAAAATACGCGCTTCTAGAGCGACCCGTTCAACCTGTACTATCAGTCAAGAATTTTACCAAATAGTGTTACTGGAACCTTACCTGAAGTCTTAGTAGATTCAAACAGGCTATTGCTAAACATTCATTATCTTTCATTGGACACGAGCTGCTTTGCTCTACTGCTAGTCTCAGAAGCCTCTCTAAAAACCTGAATAGCATAAAAAAGACAAAACGTTAAGTATATTACTACTTTTACTCAAAATGTTTGTTTTTTTTTTCTTTAATAAAAACATGCCGAGATAAAAAGTCTGGACAGCATATAATACGTTTTTACGCTGTAAGAGAGCACAACAAGACTTTAAGTCTGAGACAGACATAGAACTAAAAATAAATATTTACCAACTTACTTAAATGTACTATCGGAAAGGTCGATAACGAAAGGCATCGAAGACGGTAGATCTCTTGGACTTTCTTCACTCCATACAAATATATGCGTAGATCCGCTAGATACCCCTGTGGAATGAGGCAAAGATACGTAAAAAAAATCCAATCAAAAGTACAAAATTATAATGACTTTTCTGTGCAAAATGAATTGAATATATTTTTATATACTATGAATAATAAATAAAAAATACATCTTCACCGTTAGCTTTAAAAGGAGTATTGAACACTTGTACTGGTTGCGGCACGGGTCTCAATATTTGCGCGCGTTCGTGCGAGCCCCACGCGTATAACGTACCGTCCGCAGCCAACGCTACACCATGCGATGCGCCTAGCGACACATCGACTATTTTTAAACCTGCGAAAAAAAAATATTTTAATTTTGTAATTATATTTATTGTAAGAATGGCCAAGGATTTAACTAAAAACATCTATTACGAAACAAAAATATTTTAATTAAACTTTTGAGACATCACCTTGAAAAGCTTCTATTTGTTTTGGTACTTTCAAACTCTCCAAGTTGCCGTGACCGAGACGATAGCCATCTCCATTACCCCAGGTATATACTTGCCCACTGGAAATTTTCACATAGTATAACTATAACACTAAATTGTACATAAATAAAGAATTTAGTACTGAAGTATTACCCATCCGTGAGTACCGCGTGGAAATGTTCGCCGGTGTACACCCGCGTCACTCGTAGCACAGAGAGCGATGTTAATGTGCGAGGCGCACCACCCTCCGTATCTCCGAATACTTGCACCGCTCCCTCCCACGTACAACAAAGAGTCTGACTCTCACCCCACCCTGAACATACATAATATGAATGTTGCATACAATTATTGCCTGTGGTATAGGAGCCATGTCATTGAACTAGATCCTGTCTCAATGGCTGTTCTGAGCCGAGGTTCGTAACCCGTTAGTGGGTTGCCCTCAGCATGGTCACTTAATTCAAAGAGTTGAGAGCGCCTTCTGCGTTCACCCTTAAGACCGGTGTGGCCAGAAAAGCCGACTCGTGTCAGGCTACTGGCAGTAGGGCCACATAAAAAAAAACTAGACCACTAGTAGTTACAAATAAAAAATCAATCGAAGAACCTGAACGCAATATTTCCATTTGGACATGAGAAGAGTTGTAATCACCAACATACTAACAATTTCCCACTGTAACCAAAAATGTAGAACATACTCACCCAAGGCGATATCAATGATCCGTTCAATGTTGTGTGCGTTGAAGGAGACCGGCTGCGGCGTGAGGCAGTTCTCGATGGTGCCGTGGCCGAGCCGGCCATGTGTGCCGCGGCCCCACGTGTACAGAGCACCTCTGGATGTTATCACCGCACTGCCAACAAACAAGTAACCAAATAAATAAGTTAATTACACACAAAAACACAGCTTTTGGCCCCGAAGATATGATAGATATGCAACTAGTGCACACAGTTTTCGGAATGTGTACTGCACCTCTCATCTCATCTAGACACCGTACCGTAAAATAACCACTCTACCAAGCCAGTCACGGAATTTGATAATTCTACTAATCCTACTAATATATCCAACTAATATTATAAAGGCGAAAGTTTGTAAGTATGTATGGTTGTATGGATGTCTGGATGTATGGATGTTTGTTCCTCTTTCACGCAAAAACTACTGAACGGATTTCGATGAAATTTGGCACACGGGTAGATCATGTCCTGGATTAACACATAGGCTACTTTTTATCCCGGGAAAATATAAACCGGGACTTTTATACCGGAAAATCTTTTTAACGCGGGCGGAGCCGCGGGCAATAGCTAGTATTTTATAATAATTGTAAAAGTAAAAGTTAAAAACGGACTGCCTCGGTGACGTAGTGGTATTATGGTACGACTGCAATGCTGAGGTCTTGGGTTCGATCCCCGGGTCGGGCAAAGTAATATTGAGTTTTTCTATTCAGTATCAGCTCGGAGTCTGGAATTTGTGCCCGATATGGCGAAAGGCTCGCCCCCTATCACATCATGGGACGGAATAATGGCGAAAAGTGGATGTACTAGTTGCGCCTCTGCCTACCCCTTTGGGGATAAAAGGCGTGATTGTGTGTGTGTAAACGTAAAAGCAGCGACTATATAACCCTAGACTCCTAATAACAGACGATCGGCTTCGGGCAACACATCTGACAAATAGATCCAATGTAGCTTACCGTTCAAAATCTTCAAGTCAGTAGCGACCACAACTGTGAGCTGTAAATACTTCCGTGTTTCTGAATAAATAACTATTGTGATGGCCCCGTGCACAATAAAATGGTGTGGTATAAATAGGCATAATTCAAATTTTCAGAAAAATGGCATTACATTTCACAGGTAAGTCAATAACGACACATAATCACATTTTATTTAAAATTTTACGGAGTTCATCTTAGACTGGCCAATTGGGTGTTTACGCGCCATCTTGTTATATTTACATCTCTTTCCGACTGAAGAAATAACTGAGAAAATAGCGTTAGAACGAGCATTCAATCTAGGGCAGTTGAAAGATATACGACTTAGAAGAAATGGCGAATCGACATAATTATGAATAATTTTATATAAAAACAATTGATCTTTGTGTTCACGTCGCAATTCCAAAGATGTAAGTTGCGGTAAAGGACCCTTAAATCTATGTTTCAATCTAATAAAAAAATTATATTGAATTCTTTCTATTTGCTCTTTATATGTTGAATAAAATGGACTCCACACTGTAGATGCATATTCCAAATTACTTTTGACCAGCGAATTATACAGCAAAATATAAGTGTTTATGTTATTAAAGTCCTTACTTTGACGCAGAACAAAGCCGAGCATTTTGTAAGCTTTAGCAGTTATCTTGGCGATATGGCATGCAAATGATAGCTTGCTGTCAAGATATATCCCTAAATCTCTTACTACAGTTACTTGGTTAATACAGATATTGTTCAACTTGTAGTCATATTTCAATGGTTGTTTTTTACGAGAAAAAGTTATTGTGTGACATTTATCTATATTCAATATTAACTTATTTCTAGAGCAAAACTCATAAAAATTTAATAAATCGTTTTGAAACGACCAACAATCCCTTACAGACTTGACAACAGTAAATATTTTAGTATCATCGGCATAAAGCAAGACTTTAGAAGTATGAAAACAACTCATGACGTCATTAATAAATATATTAAATAAAGGTCCAAGATGGGATCCCTGGGGCACACCTGATGGAATTGGAACAAAATTAGAAGTAAATCCCTTCACAGCAACTGCCTGGGACCTATCACGCAGATATGATGTTAACCATCTAAGTAAATCGTCGTGAATACCCATCTTCTCAAGCTTGTTGATTAACAATACGTGAGAAATTTTATCAAATGCCTTCGAGAAGTCGGTATACACGGCGTCCACCTGATAACCTTTGTCCAAAGCATCTAGAAGAAACTCTAAAAATTCGCATAAATTAGATTCTGTCGATCGCCCACTAATAAAACCATGCTGATTTGGTGTAATTCGTGATCTGATTGCAGAAAATAAAGAATCATATATAATTTTTTCAAAAAGTTTGGGTATGACGACAGTATGGAGATACCGCGATAGTTAGTTATATTATGTTTGTCACCATTTTTAAAAATTGGGACAATAATTGACTTTTTCCACACCGAAGGCATAGTCCCATTCCTTAAAGAAATATTATACAACAATGATAGAGGGCCCGCTAGCTTTTGTTTGCATTTCTTCAAAAATACTGCGTAGATGCCGTCAGGGCCAGTGCCCTTTTTGACGTCCAATCTACTTAAATATTTTTCAACCGTACGCTTATCAATAAATACGTTACTTATGACACAGTCATTAGCACCGGTTCCAGTATCAGAGTTGTTCACTGAGACTGTTTCAAAAACGGACTGAAAAAAAGAATTGAAAAGATCAACAACTACTTGGCCATCAGAAGCATATTTGTCACCTAAGTAAAGTGTATCAGGAATACCGCCGTGACACTTTTTAGTCTTATTCTTTGTGTTATTCCTACAAGTCAGCTAAAATATTCTTGTTAATGTCGATGAGACTTACTAAGCGCTATCTGTCTTTCGATAACATAAATAGTTTCTTTAAAATATTAATATGTTTAATAAATAATAATAATACTATAAAACTTTATTACATAAAAGTAATATCGATAAAATAAACGTGTTTTCATTTAACTCGTCTCATCCCTGTGCCTATGTTTACAAGGTTATATAAGGCGATAAGGTGTTGGAAGAACCAATCATAATACAGTACCCCGCTTCCTCAAACCTCAGGTAGTTGACAGAATTAATTTGAAGAGAAATATTCAACATTAGGAGTCTAGGGATTATATAGTCGCTGCGTAAAAGTGTTTAGTTGATAGCTGTCCAGTAACAGTGACCGTACCTGCTGGCCGCCCCCGCGAACACCCTGTGGACCTCGTGGTGCGCGAGGTGGTGTACGGCGGCGGGCGCGTCGCGGTGCGCGGTGTCGCCGTGCCCGAGCCGGCCGTCGTCGCCCGCGCCCCACGACCACACGCCGCCGCACGACGAGCAGCACACGAAGTGCCGCCCCGCCGGGTGGCACGACACCTGGATTATTGTTTTATTCTCTAGACCTACAAACAAATTAATATTTTAACACTGAAAAGCTAATTTAAAGTTTATTGGTTTTGTATAATTTTAACAACAGTAGTAAAAATAATATCCAACGTCTGAGCCACAATGCATGACGTTAGCCATGTGTTCACTTCACTAAGGCTAGGATATCTGAGCGCTGTTGGCATTTACAGCTGTCTAATGTACCGGCGCGTCAGGTACCACGATGTTGAATTTCAAATGAACTCGCTTGACACCAATCAGCCGCGACTACGTCACAATAAACAATTAAACAATAGTGAAGCAGTTTATTTTACGACAAAAGATGTCCGCTTTTTTATGGGTGCTGGGCCTCAAAATCTAACACGGCTCAAACTTTACGAATATTAAAAGGACATAAATATGGATCTTGAATCCATAAAAAAAAATTAGACCCCTCCATCGATAGCTAATATATTTTAAATTAGACTTCTGCTCGCGGCTTCGTCCGCGTGAATGAATTTTTCTGGGATAAAAGTCCCGCTTTATAATCCCTGGGATAATGGACATTTATATTGATGAAAGAGTTTTTCAAATCGGTCCAGCAGTTTCGGAGCCTATTCAATGCAAACAAACATACAATTGAATCTTTACTCTTTATAATATTAGTATAGATAAGTGTAGATGTAGTTTTTAAGCAAAATAAAATTACATACATCTCAAAATTGGAGGACTTTAAAATTATACGATTTATTGCGAAGGTCTAACTTTTGGGAGTACTATCCAAACATATGTATGTCGCAGACAGCGGCAGCTGAAATAGGTATACGTAGGCATACATAATAAAAGTTACCTATGAATTATGTCTTGATGTCACGATTTATTGTTCGTTGATCAATGATTACGTAATCAAATGTTCACAGAGTACAATACCACGTCAAGATTCATTATTATCTTTAGTTATTGTGACATAATATTGGTGATTGAGACAATTACTTAACCAATATTAACTATAATAATCGACTAGTCTAGTAACCTGAATATGACCTCAAGTTTAAACCCGAAACCCTTTCAGTATTCCGAGTTTGACAGGTGTCATTTCAGATTTTTTTATTAGAACCCTATGGGTAAGCGCGTAAAGACGATTTCCACTGAATGAAAAGTGACGTCTTGTTCGCCGGGGAAGACGCGAATATGGAATGGTTAACATAGTAACCGCTCAACTAAGCACTGACCGATATGAAAACCGCAATAGTTACTACTTAGTATTGAACGGCATCGGAGTAGTTGCTTCATATGATTTGGCAGCCTTATTATATACCCAACTCTTGCGACTACTACTAGTCTGACAACTCAAATGGATGTTTCACGGTTATTATTTTATCTTACGCGACGTTATATATTCAGACACCCTCAATGAGATCAATAAAAAGGAATTACCCGACATACAAAAAAACTTGGTAAGACATTGAAATAAAACCATTTTTTTTATTTTATCGCGATTTTTTAAATGATATTTTCGTATTTGTTTACTACCTACTTTAAAGTTTGAACTGTGGTTCATAATAGAAAATATTGACTTTGCTGTCCCATCTGAAAAATTTACTCTATATACCTATAAATATGTCGGACAGTATTTTTTCAAATCATAATAGTATGGTCTTCATATAAATTGTAGTTAAGTCCAAATTGCCGTAAAATCCTGAAAATAACTTATTATTTTGTATTAGTATGTACTATTGTCACTCATACTATTTTATTGTTGTTTCCTGGCAGCGTCGCCCGCATAAAAGATTTTTTATAGGTTAAAAAGTATACCTATGCTCTACCCAGGGACTCAAGCTATCTCCATACCATTTCATAGATATCCGTTCAGTAGTGTCGGAGATGTGCGCTAACAAATAAACAGAAAAACAGATACGCAGACAAACAACGAGAAAAGAATGAAATAAAAAAACGGTGATTTGTGTTCTATTACTCTTATTTACAATAGGTTCTAGTACTGCTTTATAGATGTTACCCAAAGAAGCCTATACCGACACCTCCAGGGTCTGTAGAGCTCGTATGCATATTTATAAGCGGATACTTAATTTAGGGGACCCAAACCGGGATTTTTTCAAGAAAATGTGGGCTACTGGACCAAATGAAGAACTTAAAAATACCGATATTGATATCGCAATAATTGGGATTTACTTGTATCAATAATAAGGTAGCTGGCTTTGTGTTATTCTGTACTATGATATTCTATCCATAATATTAAATAGCAAATAAAAAAACAAAAAACAAGCCTTATAGAAAATCCAACTAAAAAATAGAAAATAAATTTAAATTAAGCTATGTAACGTACATTTAAATGTATCTATGTAACGGAAACTTTGAACATGATTTTGACCGCCTTCAAAACGTCGGATGAAAATTTGGCATATTTATCAAGAACCGAAGACAATTCATTATTTTAACAAAAAACACTATTTTATAGAAAACTAATAATGAATAAATATTCAAAATGAATGAGTAAATGATAGCTCATTTTTTTTTTACATCTGTTGGACCATAGTAGAGTTATAACTAAACTGGCTACTCTTATGTATAAAAAAAATCTTACTTGTTTTTAGTGACATCTGTGGGACAATAGTAGAACAAGCTTAAAAAATGAAAAATAAATAACAGTTAGAAAAAAAAACTAAAAAACATGCTTTATAGGAAATGCAACTAAAAATAGAAAATAAATTTGAATTAAGAATAGTGCAAATAAGAAAAAGATGTACTTATTTTATTGTAAAAAAGCGTGGGGTGCTTTTTAAGGTAGTATCAAAATGATAATCCTTTTACTCATATTATCTCTCAATAAAATATTTATACTGCCTCGGTGGCGTAGTTGTATTACAGTACGACTGCAAAGCTGGGGTCTCGGGTTCGATCCCCGGGTCGGGCAAAGTGATATTGAGTTTTTCTATTCAGTATCAGCCCGGAGTCTGGAATTTGTGCCCGATATGGCGATAGGCTCGCCCCCTATCACATCATGGGACGGAATAACGGCAAAAAGTGGGTGCACTAGTTGTGCCTCTGCCTGCCCCTTCGGGGATAACAGGCGTGAGTGTGTGTGTGTGTGTGTGTGTAAAATATTGATATCTATTGACACCATGAACCCCACGCTTTTTTTTACAATAAAGTACATTTTTTTAATTACATTATTTTCCATTGGAGGTATTATGCCAATATATTATCCACAAATTATGCAAATATATTATTTTACAATTTTACACGCAATAAATTCAAATGTGATCCTTTACTATTCAGCAAAAACAAACAACAGTTGAAACAAGTATGACAACGTGTTTAAAGAAGAAAGAAAAAGAATAGGAAAGATTCATAGAAAAATCCATCTATTACAAATAAGAATCCATAATTGTTGTTCAAAAGTAGTTGGTTCCTTTTCTACATAACGCGGTCCAACTATAAACAAAAGCTGTCAAATACTTCGATAAATTAGTGGCAGCAAGCGCGAAAAATTGACGTAGGTCCGACCTCCACGGCGCCTCGGGCGCATCTGATACGAGACGCGTTGTGCGAATTGTTAAAAAATTCGTGTTTTTTTGAATTTTTAAAAGTGCGAATTACTTTTGTGAAAAATTTTTTGCATAGCAATCTGCTAAATGTTATTACCCTTTTATTGACTTATATTTTTAAAGTAATTGTTTAATATACTATAATTAATTTTTAAAAATAAAATCCGAATTTTCTCTGTTTTCGTGATTTTTTATGATCGAGCGAAGTTGTAAGTATCGTGTTTTGGAATCCATAGCAATATAGAATGATTATTTAACTATAACATATATTTTTGTCGGACCGAAATGTTGATTATTTCTTGGTTTAAAATTGAATAGAAAAGAAGGTGTTTTGGGATATGGCAGCCCTAAACGAGCATTATATTATAATTATTTTGCCTAAATCTTTACAAACAATGAAGATATTCATCCTTTAAGATTGTTAAAGATTTAGTTGAAGTCGGAAGAAAAATTTAATCCATGAAAAAAAAAATTTTTTTTTTTTTGGATTGCCAGTGGGTGACACGTCACAGAAATTATCACTTGATAATAATAATATTCTACGCTTACCGGGAACAATTTGCGGCGTCATAGTGTCGTAGGGCAGTGTGTACACCACGCCATCGTGCGTAAGAAGTAAAGCCAATTTCTCAGCGCATGAGATCTGCTGAATTCTAAGTGTGCCCAATGGAATAGAACCAGTGCCAATTGAAACCACTTCTTGAGCTGATTCCGTGCACTGTAAAAAATTTATTAGTTACAACTATCATTTATATAATTATTAGGTGGTGCACGCGTGACTTATTTGTTGAAATGAGCTTATTTTTGGCGCCTTGGTGCGGAAAATTTTGGGTCCACCCCAGGCGGCAAGTACCTCATACTTACTGTAACAAAACCTTTCAAGGGAGGCAAGAGGGGCGCGCCGAGTCGATCCAAATGGCACAGTAACGCTATACCTGCCTTCCTCACACTCATCAATCCATCGCCATTAGGAATATTCAGTTCTCTAAAAAAATACAAAAAGGAAGATGGAGACGGATTTAGAGATAATTATGTTTATTTCATGTAGTGGACAGTTTAGTACTCTTAAAATGTTTACTTACTTGAGATAAACTTCAGTAGGATTATTTTCAGCTGTAGGTTCGTTGTTGATGATGGACGAAGGGGCTGCGACTTTGGCCATGCGTTTTAAAAATGGTCCTAAAGGCGCCGTACATTCTTCTAATGTTATTCTAAAATTAAAACAAAATGTACAGTAATTTTAACAGAAGTTTATAAGCGCTTTAACTTCAGGCATAAGTGAAAAAAAACTATTTTTATTTAAATATTCCACCTAATAAGATGTTTAATTTTTCGTTACGGAAAGGTGTGTTATATTACCTGTTGTCCGGTTGTCGTTTTTGTTTGGGCGGCAGCGTGACGAGCACGTCGGCCGCCTTCAGCAGCGCCGGCAGCTCCGCGCGCCGCGCACACAGCTCCACCCACACGCACACCGACGTGCGCCAGTCGCCCAGCGGCACGTTACACCCCACTTCACTGGAACCAATCAAAACATTCACCTATCCAATCTTCAGATATGTCAGAGTCAATGGCTCTGTCATACACTGATGTTATCTGTCATTTCATTCGTGTTGGTAACACTATTTTCAAAATAAACGTAGGTCAATAAGTGTAAAGTGTCAATTTGAATTCAAAATGAAAATGCACTCAAGGCAAATAAATAATGTCACATACGAATGTGTGTACTTAATACTTATCACTAATAGATTGTTACACAAATCTGGCGAACATGCGAGGATAGGATGTTTCAAAAAAGGATATGAGCACATACCCAGCTACGACTTGGTGCAAGAACTTAGCAGCGCTGTCGACAACCTCGGCCCATATTTTCTGTGAGCGCGGCGCTTGTGCAGCAATTGCGCCCGCGCCGGCAAAAAGCGCAGCATCGGGCAACGCACGGACTGCGTCTAACGCGTCTTTGAGTAAAGCTGAACACACATCAGCATCCTCGCCGCAGCGCCATGCTCTACGGACCAATGAGAGGGCCAGCCGGAGAGCTGCTCGAGCACCCACGCGAGCTAATCCGAGAGTGCTGTCAACATACATTCCACATTATGCTTCTTTTAAATGTCATATTTTGCCTTCCTTTTATTATCTCTTGTTATAATTTCCTTTTTTCTATGCAACTAAATGACAAGAACAAGCGGTTGCACAGTTATTACGCTGGTTATAATATCCTTCACAATGAAACACAACATTGCTTATACAATGTTGATGTAAGTGAGAAATAAATTGAATAAGTAAATTGATTAAACTTGTGAGAAATAAATTGAATAAGTATATTGATTAAACTTATTAGTTTATAGTTATAGCTATATAATATAACTACTTACATAAAACTTAATGAAATGCCTGTATAGTTTAAAATGGAAAAACATAATATATTACCTTTCCGAATCATCATTATGCTCCTCGGTTTCTTCTTGGCTATCAATGTTTATGTCTACGGAATTGTTTAATGCACTAACAACATTACTAAGAGCTCTATTACTGACACCATGTGGCGGTTTCTTCTCCAATCGCACTCTCTTAACTTCTTTATTTTGACTTTGATCTCTGAAAGTTCCATATTCTGTATAGTATAATTTTATACTTCACCCAATGTGAAATGCTCTAAAACTAAAAAGTCATTCTAAAATTACCTGATAACGGCCACAAGGTGTCTGTTGCACAACAGTATTAGACGGCGTATTTGAGATATTAATGGACAGCTGACAGCTGTATTGATGGCTCGTACCCGCTGTTCCCAAATAAGAGATTCCATAAGGTTTTGAAGACATTCTGGTCCTGCATTTAAATGAATGTTAATGACTTTTACATACCCTCTAAATTTAAATACATTTTTCTATTAGTTTCAACATTATTTCATTAACAACATAAATTTAAATATATTAACCATAGAACTAGTGAAATATCTATACTAATATTATAAAGCTGAAGAGTTTGTTTGTTTGTTTGAACGAGCTAATCTCAGGAACTACTGGTGCGAATTGAAAAATTCTTTTTGTGTTGAATAGACCATTTATCGAGGAAGGCTATAGGCTATATAACATCACGATGCAACTATTAGGAGCGAAGAAATAATGGAAAATGTGAAAAATGCGGGGAGAATTATTCATCCTTGAGTGCTTCCATTGCGTGCGCTGCGAGAACGGTCCAAGATACCAAAAATATATGTATCAAAGAATTATTCCCCTTGAAATGATCTAAAAAAAATTCCGCGACAGTATATGTCTATCTCTTAAGATTAACTCACTAGAACCGTTTTTATGGCAATCAAATTTGGTCGAAATTAATGCATTATTTGTTAAGAGTTGTATCAACGTCATAATATTAATCTTTATCCAAATAAATGTGTTGGATAGAGTGATTCAACGGGAAGGTTTTTATGTACTTTTAGCCCGGAAAAACTTATTAACGCGGGCGAAGCCGTGGGCAAAAGCTAGTTATGTTATAAAAGTTACAACTAGGTCATAACAACATTATGCCTTTGGAATAGAATCCATGAGAATCCACTACAAAAATCTGATAAAAATTTCAATTAAATAGGACTGATTAAACATAGCAACTCACCAGGATCCTGCTTCCATTTAAGATCATCTATCACATGAAGAGAGAGTGGCGGTGTAACCAACTTGGACTGAATACCAATACGGTGCTCCTCTTCCAAAGAGAGTGCGGTGCAGGGACCACAAGCGCATCCAGAATGAGGTCCACACAGTCCATCGCAACAAGTACATGTTAATATCTTGCAAATAAAGAAAAAATGTTAAACAAATGATGTTGACTCGTCAAGCCCCGCTACGGACTCCGGCATCTGAATATATATATGATTTCTGCATACATTTATATATGCAGGGTTTGAAGGCTTAATTAATTTGGATACACATTAGAATTCAGATTATGTAAACACCTATTATCCAGACTTATATTTCACAGCTCTAATTGCCTATTTAAAATTATTTGACAGCAAAAAACATGTTACTGGTTTATTGCATATTTATTTAACCTAACAAATCTAAAAATTTTATATTGTTTTGTCATAACAATATACGTTAAATGAGTGCATAAAAAGAAGATGACTACAATTAAAATATTATTTGATTTGACTTTGAAATTAATTATCTAGTTTTCTATTACACGGAATATTCTAAGTTTTATTATTATGACTAGGATTAATTCCGGTCTTTATTGTAAATATAATGGTTTTATATGTCTCAAATTGATGACTGCCTTGGTCTCTTAGTTGTATTATTGTTTAGGTACAAATGCAATGCTGGGGTCTCTGACTCAATCCCTAGGTCGGGCAAAGTGATATTGGATTTTGGCTAATCAGTTTCAGCTCAGGGTCTGGTTTTTGTGCCCTACAGGGCAATAGGCTCACCCCCTATCACGTCAAGCGACAGTATACGCATGGCAAAAAGTAGGTGCAGTAGTCGTCCCTCTACCTTCCCCTATGGGGATAAAAGGTGTGAGTATGCACATATTATAAATACTTTGGGTGGGTACAAATTATATTTTTGTTGGCAAGCATTATGCACTGTTATGTTCCCGATGAGGTACATAGATTTCAGGGTAAATACTGGATGGGTTATATGAGATTTATAACCAAATGTCTCAGCATTACCAGCATGGTATTGTGTTATACAGTGTTTTGTAATTGAAACTTTCAATATTATGTTGTAAATATGCGTATAAGTAGTTCCAAAAATTACAACCAAGTGAACTAGTTGCTTGTTTTGTTGGGTAAAATATACATATAAATAGCCAAGTCCTAAGCTGATTAGTCCAAAAGATAAATTTCTATGTATGATAGGGCTATGAACAATATTTGAAAATGTAATTTTTATTTATGGACCTGGGAACATGTGATAAATTATTTTGTAATCAACGAGCAAGCTTTCTCAAACAAATATAATTTATTTTCTATTTAAATGCTGAAATAAATTAAACAAAAATTTATACCAAAAAATTTGTAACTCAATGTCTTTTAGTTTATTCTTTTTTTACTTAGTTTATCTGTTCATTTTGACTTGCTATATTTTGTTTCATATGTTTACCTTCATTGTATTGTAAAATTTTAATGAATATACTCTATAATATCAATATATTTTAGAAAAATAGGTAATAATAGGTAACTACAAAGAAAACAATAATTATCAAATCAATTTGTACGGAAAATAATAGTCATCATGTGAATTTCACTTACACTTCTATTCTTACTTATTAATTAAATATATTATGACCACTGCAGCATATTGTTATAAAAAAAAATATAAACATAAATTTGCACTGGTTCTATTCATGAAATAATTTGTTTATTATCTTACCCTGAGTCCACAATAATATTTTCCACTGTCGCCAAGTTTCGCTGTTACACCTGCACTATTCACGAGGCCAGTTGACGAGTCAAAATATATTTCTCTGTCTTGTAATAGACTGTTGAATAGACTACACAGAACATCTGGATTCTGAAGGGCTTCTTGCAAGTCAGGATTGAGCCACTTGGCGTCTAAGTGTTGTTGCGGACGAAATATGAAATCCTCCGGATCATCAGGGACAGACATTTTCGCAACCAGCCCTTTCTACACACTTAAAACTGCATTGTAAAAAAAAATACGGTTCCTTTGACCTAGCTTACAACCAAATTACAAAGCTGTTCACGAATATTCATTTCGAAATAGCGCGAAAAAAAATATTTAAAAATAATTTATCGGCAAATCACACATACAAATCGACAAATCAATCAGTTCACTGCTCAAGTGACATGTCTGAACCAGGGTGACCATCTCAAGAATGGCGAATCTGCCCGACACTGGCAAAAAATCTGCCAAACCTGACTCCGGAGCAGTGCTGCCAATAAAATTTTTAATTTGGCAAGGGGGGGGGTGCAAGCGTGTGTTTTTGGCACCCATGAAGACCTCCTTTCACATGTACACCCCCCCCCCACGCAAAAATTAAATTTTTGTCCCGTTAAATATCCGGTCAGCCGTTACATGGATTTTTTCGTTTGCACACGTATCCGAATCCGTTAGAAATCACCGGAAATCCGTTAAGCTGGCAACACTGCTCCGGAGTTCGCCTAAAATATGCCATCGCCATCATACTATAGCATCTACGGAGATGCGTATGAAAAATAAAATACTACGTGTTCAAAGGAATTCCTTTATACCACTTAAATTTTGAACTATTTTTTTCATTTTCTACGCTATTTTTAACTGACCTCAAAAAGGAGATATATACGTGGTGCGGTTGCGTGGTGTATATACGTAAGTTTTTATATCCGCGTTTTTCTCAAAAACTACTGACCCGATTTGGATGGGGTTCTCGTAATTCAAATATTGTATATTTTTCAAGGAAGGTTTTAGCATGTAATTTATTAGTATCTGATGGAGATCTTCGGAGATAGATAATTAATCTCTTCAATAACTAACAACACATAACCCGCGAAAGAGGCAATCTATTGCATTGGGCAGGCAAAGGATTAGTGACCATACAGCCTCACCATAACTATGTGTAGAATAATTTTCTTATGGTTATTATTTATTTTTTTATTTACCTTTTCTTAATAATTTATAGTCGACACACACATGCACTCACTTACACGTACACGCACACACAAACACACACACTCGCAAAGGCAGGTGCGCACGAACGCACTTCTGTTTATTGGTGTTTGATTGACGTTGCTCTAGGGGCTAGATGAAAATCAGCGCCAAACATTGTTGTTTGGCATGTGCTGATCTAGATCCTATTGACACTGTTGGGGTGGGACATATACCATCCACACTGAATATCGGAATACTTAGCCTACAAATATTATATTACTAAATTGTATTCATTATATTTACCATCTACCACCCAACTCGTAGAAAATAATTTTTTTTTTCTTTCTATTGTTTACCATTCCATCACAAAAAAGCAATAAATTAAAACTTTTTAACAAAAAATAAAACCGACTTCAAAACCACTACACACCCAAAAATAACTTAGCTTTTTATACGTATATTTGAAGTCGATGCCCAATTTAAATTGCCAGGTAAGCTAAGCAAATACAGAAACAATATACCAAAACAATGTTTAAAACTCCAAATACACGTATAAAATGCTAAGTTATTTTTGGGTGTGTAGGGGTTTTGAAGTCGGTTTTATTTTTTATTTATTGCTTTTTTGCTATGGAATGGTCTACACAATACATTGCCTTTTTCGCGGGTTATCTGTTAGCTATTGAAGAGATTAATTATCTATCTCCGAAGATCTCCATCAGATACTAATAAATTACATGCTAAAACCTTCCTTGAAAAATTTACAATATTTGAATAACAAAAACCCTATCCAAATCGGGATCAGTAGTTTTTGAGAAAAACGTGGATAAAAAAACTTACGTATATACACACATATATTAAAGTGGAATAAAGGAATTCCTTTGAACACGTAGTATTTTATTGATTCATGCGCATCTCCGTGGATGCTATAGTATGATGGCGTTGGCATATTTTAGGCAAACTTTGGAGCAGTGTTGCCAGCTTAACTGATTTCCTGTCATCTAAATCTAACGGATTCGGATACGTGTGAAAGGGGAAAAATCCATGTAATGGCTGACCGGATATTTAACGGGCCTAAATGACATTTTTATGTGATGGGGGGGAGTGTACATGTGAAAAGAGGTCTTCATGGGTGCCAAGAACACACGCTTGCACCCCCCCCCCCCATGTGAAATTAAAATTCTTATTGGCAACACTGCTCCGGAGTCAGGTTTGGTAGATGTTGGCAGATTTTTTGCCAGTGTCGGGTAGATTTGCCATTTTTGAGATGGTCACTCTGAATGTTCTTGCAATCTGCTTGCAATACTTTGTATTCAAAAGACACGAGGAGTTTTGGCGGGAATGTGGAAGTGTCATGAGGTGCTCTTGTTTTAATTCATTATTTTGGTGATACTTAGTGTTATATTGCATAATTATGGTGGTATATTATCCAATATAGTTCTATTAAAGTGCTCAAATGAAGTGAATTGAAATAACTGTGCCAATCAAGTGTTTTTTCGTTGCCGCCAAAACTCCTTGATAAAGTCTTGGTAAGGTAGCCACTGCTTTACTTCGACATATTAGTTAGGAGTTAGGACTGAGGATGAAAATATATGAAAGACGGGCTCAATGGACTAGTATCCAGAGCCGTAATAATTAAATAAAAAAAAAAAAAAAAAAAGACACGAGTTTTCGTAATAATAATTGTAAAGAAATTACTGTAAATCACATTTTTTTGGCTTATTTAAATGTTGTAAAGTACAAAATAAATACAAACCATGCTCTTTCTTGTATCCTTATCGGAAAGCATTGAGTAACGTTTGTATTCCCATCAAATGTTTTAAATTCTCAAAACAAAAAAGGAAAATGTTATTCAATACGATGTATGGTGGCGTATATTTGGTGTTATTCTTGTGTGTAAAGTACGCGTGCAGCGAGATTGCAACGATATTGTTGGGCTCGGCACTGGTAGCAGGCGTTGCTGGAGGCTGGTTTGATGCGATAAAGGAAAACACGTACTGCCGGTACGCCGAGTGCTGTACCGACCACTACATTCCTTACGACGTAGACAGTGAGTAATATTATATTATAATGCACATTAATTTGGTTTACTCACATGACAATAGAACAATGGAATAAAAGACAAAACTATTGCATTTCATTTAAAATATTATTAGACAGCAAAAAATTTCTTAACTAAAACACACAAACCGACATTTTCAATCAATATAAATCTGCGTAACAATGTGAGCGAACGCTATTACATCTCTTAGCATACTAATTTACTGGTGGTAGGTCTCTCATATGTAATAGTCCGTCTGCGTGGGTACCACTGCAATGTCTTCTACCGCCAAGCAGCAGGTGCATGCACTGTTGTGTTTCGGTTTGAAGGACATGGTAGCCAGTGTAACTACTGGACATAATGAAACTTAACATCTTAGGTGTCAGGATGACGAACGCAGTGAAATGCCACACAGTACTTTATAACTCAAGGTGCTGGATGGTGTTGCTAATGTTTATGATAGTTGTATTGCATGTGAACAGTTTGTCTATATTTTTTCAATGCATTCAAAGTGTTCAGTGTCAATTTAGAGATTTTATAAATCAAAGCAGTTACCATATAAAACCACTATTTACTCTACAGCTATGAAAAACTTGTATAATAAATAAGGTGTATTAAGTAGTTACTTCTCAAAATCCTTGTACATGATAAAGCAAAATTAACTTGAAATTATTTATTGAGGTGTTATGTGCTATAAATGAAATTATTCAGACATTAAGTACATAATACACATTAAATTGATTTATTGTTATGTTTAAGGAAATATGATAATTTAACCAAATGTTTATTCAGCATTATAGCTTGCCAGGGCCGTGCTTCCCTATGTGCAAAGTGAAGTCTGCGGCGCACAAAGGCGCCAAGGCAATAGGGGCGCCAGAATCAGCATGATAGACCAACATTCATTATTGAAATTATATTTGTTATACTACAACACATTCTTTATAGTTGAGTAGGTAAGAAAGTAGGTACAAGTCTCCCATGTCAATACTCACGACATGTGGTTTTTCTCACTACAAACTATTTATAAAAGTTCATTTTCTTAATTAAAACATTGAAAAAATTTCTGCACTCCACAATAAGACAACAAAGGTTAATGTTGAATAATAAAACAATGAAGTCTGTTAAAAAATCAAAGGCACTTCATAGATTTTGCACATAGACGCTGTCTTGGGTCAGCGCAGCCCTGTAGCTTGCACCATGACTGATATATTAAGTTGTACTACCAAAAGTGTCAAGTAAATAATGCAATAATTTAATATTTTTTAATTTTACTTGTTTTCAGAATTAAAACAGTCCTTGACTACAAAAATGTTTGGTCAGCCTCTAGTCACAGAGTTGGTAAATATCCTCACTGCACATAAAAAGGCAGTAAAAAAAACTACTGGCTTCAATGAAAAGGCTTTGGTTATCAGTCTGCATGGCTGGACTGGTGTAGGAAAAAATTATGCAGCAACCATGGTAGCTGAAGCTCTTTACAGAAAAGGCTTGCAAAGCAAATATGTGAAGTATTTCATGGGTGAAAAAGATTTTGGCTGTAGTAATTTAGATATCAAGAAAGTGAGTACAGACAACAGAGCAGATGTAAATCATTGGGTTCTTTGAAAGCATACAAAAATTTCCAATCCTCAAACTCAAAATGTGCTTCAGTGCATGCACGGTATACAAGCTTGTAATATTTTTTAATGTCACACTACATAAATATTATGATGATGGTGGATGAGTGGAAAGAGATTTTAGTAAAGTCTGACATTAAAAGTAACCTAACATTAGTTGGTCTCATAGTCTATCGATAAATTTTAACTGTTTTAATAAGTATTCGTTTTGCTTCGAGCTCCACCCACATATGTAACTAAATGGCAATTTTTTACCTATAAATAAAAGAAATTCTGATTATGATATACACACTTTCACACTCTGCTTTTGTTGGTTTAATTTATCAGATTTTCTTTTGTTTTATACTTACTAGAAAAAGTAACAGTCAATGTGCATTCGTATTTATCAAGATTCCAAATTTTATCAAAATTGTTTCATCCATTGAATTCCTCCCCTATTTTACCCCTTCTGCACCTCTTTTCTCTTTCCTTATGCATAAATTATGCAAATAATAATAAAAGCTCAAACGTAGTGTTCAAGATATATCTGCATTCCCCATATAAAATTTCAAACGTACAAATAATAAAAATTGAAATTTTCGTATTCAGGCAAATAATAAAAATTGCTGTTTTGATATGCCTTATTTTTTCTCGGGTTGAAATGTTTAAGATTCTTATTGTTGCAGAAATATTTAATCAGTATATTGAATGAAACTGTGGAGAAATGTCCTAGGTCCTTAATAATTTTTGATGAAATAGAAAAGATGTGCCCATCTATATTGGACATAATAAGGCCCATGCTTGATCATCATCAGAATGTGGATGGAATTGATTATAGGTAACAAATTCTTCATCATTGTCACAAATAATCATGTAGAATATTGTCAATTCTATATGTTAATAGAAAAGTTATGTTGCATTCATCTTGCTTGTATTGCACTACCTAGTGCAATACATACATACCTATGTATTCCTGTTCTTTAGATTTAAACATGAAAGGACATATTTTAAAAATCCTTCAGTGCACACTGCACACTTATAATTTTACGAATTAACAAGAAACAGACAAATGCTTGCTTGTTTGTAAATGATACATTGCTCATTTATAATAACAACACCAAAATTGTTGAACCACAAAACTCTGTGTGGCATTGAACTTATTTTTCTTATAAGGGCACGCAAAATGACTCGAATGTACCTGATGGTATTAAAGACGGGTTCAGATTTTCAGGGGATTTTCTACCACCAAGCAGCAGTGTTTGAAGGGCATTGTAGCCAGTATAACTACTAGACATAATGAGGGTTAACATATTATGTCTTAGGACGACGAGGGCACTGAAATGCTATACAGTATGTCGTAAGTCAAGGTGCTGGATGGTGCTGGTACTGTTTATGGGTGGTCATATCGCTTACCATCAGGCGAACGGCATGCTCGTCTCGTCAATCAATGTAACAAAAAAGAAAAAGATATCGAGTATCGACTTTCGACTGAGGACAGAATATCGCACATGCGTCGACACATTAACTCCTACCGGATTCGATACCGCGTATACACAGGAGATCCTGAAACGTGACATTCTTACATGGACCACTATGCCTGTTTCCACATCGTATATATGATTATCTCGTTGATACTAGTTCGATATCCTGCTAATACCAATTCATATATAATTTTATATAAATTGTGACTATTCAATATAATTTTTACAAATATTTTCAGGGATAGTATTTTTATTTTTATATCAAATATTGGTGGATTAGACATAGCAAACAATCTATTGAATTTTTTTGATGATGGAATCCAAAGAAATGAGGTTGATTTTCATGACTTTGAGCCGATTATACGGAAAAGATCATATTTTGAAGGTAATTTTGTATTTTTTTTAAGATGTAATGTTTATGACTTCAAAATAAATTATAATTTACTGGAGTGATATAGAGTTCAGTGTTTAAATTGATGTTACCGGTATCAGTCATTGCAGAAAAACCCTTTTTTTAAAGTAGGCAATCTTTGAATTAATTAATTAATAATTAATTCAAAATTAATTAAATTCTTTTAATTAATCTTTCAAGTTTGAATTTGCCCATTGGCGAGCTGTGGAAGTCAAGAAGTTATTGAAAATATTCGTAATTTTGTCTGACAAAAAGAACAAAAAGAGCTGCCCGTATTCCTCATTATGGAAATAGAAATAATACCTACGTATTTCCTTATAATAAACATAAGAGGTGTAGTAACAATATTCATACTTAACTCCTTATTTTACAGGTGGTTTCAAAGAGTCCACAGTAATTACACAACATTTAATTGACCACTATGTGCCATTTTTACCTCTTGAGCAGCATCACGTGGAAATGTGCGCACTACAAATTTTCCGAGAAAATGGCGTAGAAAACCCCAGTCCAGAAATGATTGCGTAAGTTAAAATATTTAACATTAGAGTAAAGTAAAAATACCCGCTATTTTAATGAGTAAATAACTATAAAATCTCCATAACTATAAAGCACATTATTCGTTTAGCGGTAGTGAAGTTACTCCCAAGGCTGGTCACGTGAGAAGTTCAACTCCTACGCGCGCTACCATGGGTGTTTATCCCAGAAAAGTACACAGTGCTACTTTTATTCTAGGAAAGGTTTATCGGATCGACGCAACCGCTAGCAATATATAGTCTCTTATAACAGGCCAAATGATTTAACAAACAAGGCATTTTTATAAAATCCTTATTTACACAATTGTGTTATTAGTTACTTGCATGCAGGTATTACATTGCATGTGTCCTATATGTATAGTGACACGAGCTGTGATCATTATTGCATGCTGAAAGATTAGAAAATATAATCCAAATAATTACAGTTGTGACAATCTAAGCTGGCCGATATGACAATTTATTGATACTTCACAGAATACTATGTGTAGGACTGTAGGGAAGAGAATAAAAAGTCGGTTGCCCCAAATAACCGATTCTTAACTGATACCGATTTATTGCTCAGAGAGTTTATTGTCAACAGGGTATTTTTTATTAGTAGTAGTACCAGCCCTGTATTATATACTGTCCCACTGCTGGGCACGGGCCTCCTCTAGTACTGAGAGGGTTTAAGCCTTAGTCCACCACGCTGGCCCAGTGCGGGTTGCTAGACTTCACATACCTTCGAAATTCTTATAAAGAACTTAGGTGCGCAGGTTTCCTCACGATGTTTTCCTTCACCGTTAACATACACACGTAACTGAAAAGTCAGAGGTGTGTGCCTTGGGTTTGAACCTCCGGACATTGTCTCGGCAGACCGTTCCATTCCCAACTAGGCTATCGTCACCATATTTTTATTAAATCATAAATAATGAATCTTTCTACTGTATTATGGTGGTCAGTGATTTTAGTCGTAAATTTTTTATCTCAGGTCAAAATTGCACCTTTATCCTTCATTTAAACTTACATCTATACTAATATTATAAAGAGGTAAGAATTGTATTTTTGTATGTTTCTAACGAAACTATTGGACATATTTTAAAAAGTCTTTTACCAACATAAAGCTACACTATCAGAGAGTAACATAGGATACGTTTTATCCCGGAAAAACTAAGTAACAGCTTAGCCCAGTCAAAAATATAAGCGCAAACTAAAAAAATCTGAGAGATTATGTGACTAATACACGGAGCATTGACGAATCAATGAAGATGGACGTGGATAAACATCTGTAGTTTATAATCAACCAGCCCTTTTAGGCCAATGAATGTCTAACAATTTAATGCGTATTCAGTAACATTAGGTACTTATATTTACTAAAATTACATTAAAAATGCTATATGAATTTTGCTACGCTTAGAAGCATAACAAAATGAAATTATTAATTACTAGCTTTGCCCGCGGCTCCGCCCGCATTAAAAAGTTTTTCCGGGATAAAAGTCCCGGTTTATATTTTCCCGGGATAAAAAGTAGCCTATGTGTTAATCCAGGACATGATCTACCCGTGTGCCAAATTTCATCGAAATCCGTTCAGTAGTTTTTGCGTGAAAGAGGAACAAACATCCTAACATCCTTACATCCATACATCCAAACATCCATACATTCTTACAAACTTTCGCCTTTATAATATTAGTAGGATATTTACTCTCGAAATAAATTATGTATCGAATGTTTTTATTTATTTTTATGGAAACATTGAAAAAGAACAGTCGAAGCAAGACTTGAACCCGCGACCTCCGGCATACCGTGGTGCTCTCCCAACTGAGCTATTTCGACCTACTTTCGCCTATTCAATTTCAAGTTCCCTAATTTATCTCCTTAAAGGAGACGCCTAGATTAAAGAGATAAAATAGGGAACTGCCAGATAGGATTGTCAGAACTGTAATTCCCAAATTATTGCAAAAGAATTTGAAGACTGAAGAAGAATTTGCAGAGTTCTGCATTGAGATTTGAGATTTTTTTTATACTTCGAGTGAGCTAACTGCCATGTGTTTGTGTTTTTAGCGATGCTATGAGCGTGATAACGTACGGGCCCACAGAAGATAAAGCTATATTTGCGAACAGCGGATGCAAGAGGTTGACGAGGAAAGTTCCATATGTTGTACAAAAGTTTAGACCTAAGGAGGATCTTTAGTTTGTAAATGTCATTAACATTAATAACATTTTAATTTTTAACACCGGATTGATATTTCAAGCAAAATAATACCACAGTTATTCCTAGTTATTTAAAAAAAAAATTTTTGCTGTTTGCAAATGAATTAATTTTTAACAATGCAGTTGTAGCGATTAATATACATAAAGTGTAAATAAATGTTTAAAAAGTTGTGTAGGTAATAGATGTTAGTACTAGCTGTGATAGGTCAAGGTATCAAACTTAGCCTGACAGACTTAAAAAAGGCTAAAATAACAGTCCTGTAGACTGGAGTGCAAAGTTCTCATTGAACCTTTGACCAATATTGTTACCTACTTGTAAATACTTTGGCTTAATTTATTTGTGTACAAACTAATGTATAAAATACATACACATACATAATATACATCTGCAATCGTATTTTTAATTTTTCTTTTATGTGTTTAGGGTCATTTGACTTAATAATATTTTTAAATTATTGCTTTAAAGTTGAACTAATCTTTTACATAATACATAACCCACCTTATTAGTAAATGTTGCATACTGTATACATTTCCATTAACTATTTATATAGTGTTCTGTCTTGATAATTTTAAGTGCCATAACATGAAGTCAGAATAAGCAAGACAAGATAATACATTGTTTAAACGAAACTGACGTAAATTATAATACCTTATAAATTAAGCCTAAGGCTAAGAACTCACGAAGCGGTCTTCACCCGCGTCAGCCGCGGTTAGGGGCCCGCAATTTCTGTAGAATGCAAATAATATATATTATGTCAATTAACAAAAAATAAACCGACTTCTAAACCACTGCAAACCAAAAAATAATTCAACTTTATATTCGCTTAGTATACATATACGTATATTTTGAGTCGGTGCCTAATTTAAATTGCCAGTTAAGTTAAGGAAATACATAAACAAATATATAAATTAGGCACCGACTCCAAATATACGTATATACTAAGCGAATATAAAGTTGAATTATTTTTTGGTTTGCAGTGGTTTTGAAGTCGGTTCATTTTTTGTTAAAAAGTTTTTATTTATTGCTTTTTTGTTAGTTCATTGTAGAATAGTGTAAACAATACACCATAGATATACGATTGAAGCATTCGCGAGTCATCTGCTGTTACTTATTGAAGAGTTCCATTGTGTATCTCCGAAGATCTTTATCAGATCTTCATAAATTATATACTAAAACCTTCCCTGAAATATATTTCAATATCGAAAACCACATCCAAATCGGATCAGTAGTTTTTGAGAAACACGCGGCCATACAAATTTACATACATACGGATCGAATACAGAACCTCCTTTTTGAAGTCGGTTAAAAATTAATGCACATTTCACAACGCGTTTTACGCCCGCGCGTGCGCGGTTGTACGCGGTAGCCGCTGTACCGGCGGACAACTAGTAGAATCGCGCGGGCCTCGGTCAGCACGCCGCACCCGCGCTCTGCGGTAGGTGTGCGACTCTAGTAGGCATCGTGACGCGACGTTTGTTAACAAAAATTTCAAAATGGATACTGATATCGATGTACTAATCTATACTAATATTACCGGGTGGAAGAGAAACGCTCTCAGAAACGAATACAGGTGATAGTAATGGTGATTCCTGACGTGATGGCACTAAAAAAATCGCGATCGCATTGTTACAATTTTAGTAGGATTTTCTCAAATTTCTATACAGCTTCACGTATGGATAGATAAATCAAACCATTATTCTGAAAAACATAGTAAAAAAGGTCAATATTTCAAAAAAATCGTAATGAAACACGTACATCAGCTGACGGGTTAACGACCGCGTGGCCGGTGCCCCGGCGCAGGGCGGCGGTCGCCGCCTTGTCGGCGTTTGCTTTGTAGTTTGTACCCTATCCAGTTTTTTGTAGGCTTTACATTGCGCGCGCATGAATTACGGAAATACTAAAGTCGTAAGTATTATCGCTTAGCTTTGCAAATGAATATAGTTTTTCGTTAATGTTATGGTTCTTCTCTCTTACCGTTCCGGTATAGAGAGCTTTTCCCTTTCACCCGGTATAAAGCTGAAGAGTTTGTTTGTTTGAACGCGCTAATCTCAGGAACTACTGAACCGATTTTGAAAATTCTTTCACTAATAGGAAGCCACATAACTCCTGAGTGCTATAGGCTACTTTTTATCCCGGGAAAATATTTTTGTCCCGGAAAACTTTTTCACGCGGACTGGGCCGCGAGCACTACTAGTTTACTAATAAGAGTACCTAACAATCTTCTGTGAAGTAGATATAACGGAACAGCTCGTTTCTGGTAGGTGCCATGGCGTTCTGGAACTCAACTGACAGTTGACCGCCCATCTTGTGATAATCGCAACCGCGACGGTCGATTATCGCACAGATCTTCGGTCGTCGTGGGTTTGGAAATAAAAACGCTGTTTCTCGACCGCGGCGGGAGCAGTTAAAAACCGCATTGTGAATTGTTACGCTAAAACCGCTGTTTCTCGACCGCGGCGGTTGCGTTTGAAAACTGCTTCGTGAGTTCGCAGTCTTAGGTATAAAGACAACATAATTAAATTGTTGATTAGAAAAGTATTAATATATGTAGGTAATCAAACGGCCCATGGCGATATTTCTTTAACGCGCATTTATTAGCTTCATACGTATGAAGGAATACAAATTCGATTTTTGTTTTGTAAAATATCATTAATTAATCAAAGTATGCACCATTGATATCTATGCACTTTTGCCATCGCATAGGGAGTTCATTGATTCCTTTACTAAAAAAACCATGGGTGATGGGGGCGAGAATCAATAAACTCTCTGAAGGCGGTTTGGACTGCCACATCGGAGTTGAATTTTTTCCTTGTAAAAAGTTATCTAAATTACGGAAAAAATGGTAATCTGTTGGAGGAAGGTCCGGGGAGCAGGGTGGATGTCACAGACATTCCAACTGCCGTCTCTTGTGCAGTGTGTGTTGTTTCAAGGTTTTTAGTTTCCCGATTTTGCTTCAAATGGATTAAAACATAATGACGATGTATAAACATATATTTATGCAAATGTTCTTCAAATAGGTGAAAACAGTTTTATTACCCACACCGAAGCCTGCAGCTAACTCTAAGGTGGTTTGCGATGGATCCGCTTCAAGCAATAGCCTTTAATTGTTCATTATCCACCCTATTCTTCGCCCGTCCACGGGGCAAGTTCTGAAGGGCGAAATTTCCAGAACGAAAACGTTGGAACCAATAGCGTACAGTGTTTTCTTTTGCGACATCAGCGCCATGCAAATCAATAATCCATCGAGCTGTTTCTGCAACACTGGTGCCGCGGTGAAATTCATGCACCTAAATATAGCGATATTCCTGTTTTACGTTGTGCTATATGAGACACCATAGAAAAATTAATCAGGAAAAAACAAATAAATGACTGTTTTCAAAACTCAAATGTACCAGTATTAAACATGTATTTAACATTATAAATTTTAATTTTGAAATCTCAACCAAAGGGGAGATATTTCGGATCAAAATGGCTAGTAAGACATAAGTCCAATTTCATATGTCATCATTATCATCAGCCACATATCCACGGCTGAACATAGGCCTCCCATAAAGATTTCCAGACGGAGCTGACAAAAGCGTGCTGCATCCAACGAGTTTCTTTGACCTTTATCAAGTCTGCTGTCCACTTAGAACGTGGATTTCATATGTAAGGAATATTACAATAATAGGTTTTGCTCGCGGCTTCGCCTACCTGACTGAGTTTTTCGTGGATAAAAGTCCTGCTTTTTATTTTCCCGGGATATAAAGTAGCCTATGTGTTAATCCAGGACGCAATCTATCGGTGTGCAAAATTTCATCGAAAGCCGTTCAGTAACTTTGAAGACGTGCAGAAACAAACACACAGAAAAACAGAAGAGAATTAAAAAATCGCTGAATTGGGTTCCATTACTCTTTTGTACTTTTGTATTTTCTTTAAATGTACAGACACGCTGGTTCTACTTCTTTATTATATGTATAGATACCAGTATTAAGTTATGTCTGTAAGGGAGAAGTGAAACTTTGAATAGTGCTATTTAAAGTTGACAGACACGCGAAAATTGCGCTTGCGCCAGTGTGGCCAGCGCTCTGGGCTCGAGAGGTTAATGACGTTTTATACTCCATTTTTTTTTGACACACATAAAGTATGAAAAACATTTAAGATTTTTGCTACATAAATTATAAAAAATAATGAAGTGTTGAAATGTAATAAATGTCGGGTTATGTAACAATAAAAAACGCTTTATAAAAATCCAAATAAATAATAGAAAATATTTTTTAATAAACTTGATTCGAGAATAGTGTAAATAAGAAAAACATGTATTTTATTGTAAAAGAAAGCGTGTAGTGCTTTTTAAGATATTCTCAGAACAGGGATGCCAGATAGTGTCTCAGTAATACTGATTACTGGTACAGAGGTGACTGAAAGTTAGTATTTCACCAAATTTCACCAAAAAACATGGTACACGCTATAAAAAATACAATAACAGTATACAATTTTTCCGGCGACCTTTTTTTTTTAGGTCCCAAAAGGAGAATTTGTAACCAGTGGGGCAAGGACATGAAACGAAAAATACGATGCGTCTCTGCTTCGTTTAATTTTGATTGATCGAGAGCGATATGTCAGTCTCTCAACCAATCACAATAAAACGAAACGGAGACGCATCGTGTTTTTTTTTCACGTCCTAGCCCCACAGTACAGCTACTTATACACTTTTACGTCCTTGCTAATTTATGGTGTTCAGTCATACTAACAACAAAAAATATTATTAGTAAATTATTACAATAACTAATGACGTAATTATGCAACGAGAACTGATATATTCTTAGTTACAAGATTTTTTTTTTATTTTGTCATTGATGTTGAAAGTTGGTACTTTTGCGTACCAACACAGGTTTTAGTTGGTACATGGTACAAGACCCTGAAAAATGGTACATGTACCAGGAAATTGGTACGTCTGGCATCACTGTATCAGAATTACTTTTGAGGAGTTTTGGCGGGAACTTGGTAGTGTCATGAGGTGCTCTTGTTTTAATTCATTATTTTGGTGATACTTAGTGTTATGTTGCATAATTATGGTGGCATATTATCCAATATAGTTCTATTAAAGGGCTCAAATGAAGTGAATTGAAACTTGAACTGTGCTAATCAAGTGCTTTTTTGTTGCCGCCAAAACTCCTCGATAAAGTCTTGGTAAGGTAACCACTGCTTTACTTTGACATAGTAGTTAGTAAGTACTGAGGATAATTAAAAAAGAAACAAGTATGCGTCTGAAGGACTTTGTATCCATGGACATGAATAAATTAACAAAAAAAAAAAAAAATTACTTTTGACATTGAATTGACTGCCTCGGTGGCATGGCGTAGTGGTATTGCGTACGCATTACGAGTACGATTTGCGCGCTGAGGTCCTGGGTTCGAATCCCGGGTCGAGCCAAAAAAATTGTGACTGGGTTTTCCATCTTAAAATTTACTCAGTAGCAGCTCGGAGTCAGGAAGTTGGCGGTGTGATACCCGCGTGCCTCGGAAAGCACGTAAAGCCGTTGGTCCTGCGCCTGATCTCTCTCCGGTCATGTCGGATTGCCGTCTCACCGGACTATGAGAGTGAAGGAATAGCGAGTGCACCTGTGTATTGCGCACACACTTGTGTACTATAATATCTCCTGCGTACCTGGCTGATCTCCGTTGAGATTGGCCGCCGTGGCCGAAACTGGCTAGGAGGATTTCATCAGAATGATATAATCCTTCTACTCATTATCTGTCAATAAAATATTTATAACTATTGACACCATGCACCCAAGCCACGCTTATATTTACAATAAAATACATGTTAGTAGAACCGAACTTTCTATCATCCACAGTCTCTCGCCAGTGGCTCCAAGAAGCTGTCGTGCTCGCAGCGGCCACACCCCGGTAAACCACGTCGACCCGTGGGCCAAACCTGGCAGAGGGGGACTTGCGAATCTTAGCAAGTCTATTACGGTCACTCCCCGTATAAGGGCATCAAGTCTGTCTCGGTGGTGAAGGCAACACCAAAGCTGATAAGCGATAGGTTGTTGGCGGATCTCAGCGGGGCAGCAAGGTAGCGTGATAGGCCAAAGGCGGCGGTAGGAGTCGTAGAGTTACCGTCGGCTAGTCACTGCATCCAGCTTTTCTCCAGTCGTAGCGGTCCCCGTTCCACTGGATAAAGAAGAGAATGGACGAGAGAGTGCATCTGTGGTAGCGCGACCATCTATGCACTTAAATATGTTCTGCGCATCAGACCGTTTCTTGTTTACTGGTAACTGGATTAGGAAAAGACCAGCGGCGATATGTAGAGGTAGAGAGGTTCAGTCGTGATGTAATCTGAGCTTTGTCTGATACTTACACGCTGGCGGCTTTGGGAGAGTGGTCGCTAGTGCACTGCAATGGAGTAACAGTGCGGTTTCGGCAGCACCCACTGTGACCAAGCAGCTCTGTTTAGAGTGGCACTGCTTGCCCCGCTCAGCCGGGGAGGGGACTAGAAAAGGTGTCCCAAACAAATGCTTACTCCAAAATTTTACGTGAGGTAGTAACCACGGCTGCCTACACATCCGCATGCACGTGGTCGAAGACACTATAACCATTACAATAAATTTAATAATAACAAAAAGCTAATATGTGCTGCCTGGAATGTTCGCACTCTACTTGACCGTGCCGGCAATGCGTGCCCTGAACGAAAGACTGCCATAGTAGCCCGAGAGTTAAGCCGCTATAACGTTGATATTGCGGCTTTAAGTGAAACGCACTTAGCGGATGAAGGCGAGCTAATCGAAAGAGGTGGCGGATATTCTTTCTTCTGGAAGGGCACCCCTATCTCGGAACCCAGAAGATCTGGCGTGGGATTTGCCATTAAAAATACCATTGTGTCTAAGCTGACTGACCACCCTGTGGGCATTTGTGATCGAATTATGACATTACGTCTTCCTTTAAATAGTGCGAACTTTATAAACGTCATAAGTGTCTATGCTCCAACGTTAGACAAGAACGACGACATTAAAGGAAGATTCTACGAAGAACTCTCACAGACTTTGGCAAAGATACCGTATAGCGAACAAATTCTCCTTTTAGGCGATTTTAATGCTCGAGTAGGAAGGGACTTTGATGCTTGGCCACGGGTTTTGGGAAGACACGGTATTGGTAAAATGAACAACAATGAACAGCTATTGCTAAGCTTATGCTCTGAATTTGAGTTGGCTATTACTAATACCGTGTTTAGGTTGCCAATGATACATAAGACCACTTGGATGCACCCGCGATCGAAGCATTGGCACTTAATAGACTATGCTATTGTGCGACAGCGCGATCTGGCACAGGTTACGGTTACTAGAGTAATGCGTGCCGCACACTGCTGGACTGACCATAGGCTTGTTGTCACCAAACTGCGCTTGCGCCTTCGTCATCCTCGCAGACAGAGCAGACAAATACCTACTTGCCTTAATCTCCAAAAACTGGAAAACCAAGAGATTCGCAATCAGTACATAGAAGCTCTTAATAAACAGATAGAAGGTACATTTGCTGGTGATGATCTCGTCACTAGATACAGCAATCTGTGTACACTGATTGTTGGCACAGCATCTGAGACGCTTGGTATGAAACGAAGATTTAATGAAGATTGGTTTGATGAAAACGATAAAGTGCTTACTGATGCAATTGGCAAGCATCGCGCCCTATTACGCCAACATTGTTCCAGGCATCAGGAAAAAACGTCTTTGAGTAAAAAGATTAAAGAAAGTGGATGTTGCATTAGAAAGCTTGCTCGTTTTGCTAAAGACAAGTGGTGGCAAGATAAAGTTCGGCAAATCCAGGCTCTTGCCGATACTAATCAACTAGGTGCGTTCTTCGGCGAGATAAGGAAGTTGATAGGAGCTTCAAATCGTAGAAGTAGGGTACCTTTGAGATCATCTGACGGCTCGCTTGTAACGAACACGCTGGATATATTTGTGCGCTGGGCTGAACACTTTCACTGTTTGCTAAATGTGGATCGAGCAGCAGATCTAGATTTCATTCAATTGTTACCCAACCAAATTCCGGAAATTGAATTAGATGAACCCTTGATGCTAACAGAGGTTATTCAAGCTATTAAAGCACAGCCAAATAAAAAGGCAGTAGGCGTTGACAACTTACCTGGAGAGTTAATTAAGTACGGTGGTGATAAGCTACATACCATCTTGTGGCAATTGTTTTCGGAGATGTGGTCCAGTGAACAGGTACCTTCCAGCTTTCGAAAGTCTGTCGTGTGTCCGCTTTACAAGAACAAGGGTGACCGCGCTGACTGTAATTCATATCGCGGAATATCTTTACTCTCAACCATTGGAAAGATATTCGCTAGACTGCTACTGAATCGTTTGATGAAACTGTCGGAAAAGATTCTGCCTGAGACACAATTCGGATTTCGGCCCAACAGAGGTACATGCGAAGCAATCTTCTCCATTCGCCAACTCCAAGAGAAGAGCAGGGAGCAGTATCGACCAATATACCTGTGCTTCGTAGACCTACAAAAAGCCTTTGATAGTGTTCCGCGTAATGCGCTTTGGATGGTGTTAAGCAAAATCGGCTGCACTGATAAATTTATCCGCTTAATCAGGCTCTTGCATGACCATATGACTTGTTGTGTTTCGTATAATGGCGAGCACTCAGAGTTTTTCCCCGTCACGTGCGGCGTAAAGCAGGGGTGTGTGATAGCGCCTACACTTTTTGCTATCTACTTCGCTATGGTCGTCAAGGAGACACTGAAACACAACACGCAAGGAATTCGGATACGTTTTCGAACTGATGGTAACATCTTTAACATATCAAGATTAAAAGCACACACGAAGGTTTCTCTGGACACCATTACAGAAATTATGTACGCAGACGATTTATGCTTTGTGGCGGACACTCCCGAAGGTCTTCATGAGCTTATGTCTGAATTTGACTTAATCTGTTGTAAGTTTGGATTAAAAATTAATGTCACCAAGACCGAAGTCATGATGAACGATATTGCTCAGCAAGTTCCTCTGAATATACAACTTGAACAGACTAATTTGAAGCATGTAGATAAATTTAAATATCTGGGGAGCACCATAACATCCCGCGGTGACCTTGACCCTGAAATAAATAGTCGAATCGGTGCGGCCTCCGCAGCATTTGGTAAACTTCGTGTCAAGGTTTTCCAGTCACATGACATTAGTCTAAAGACGAAAATTTACGTGTACATGGCAATTGTTCTGCCTACCATCCTTTATGCAGCAGAAACCTGGTGCCTGTACCGACGCCACATTCGCGCGCTTGATAAATTCCACCTCAAGTGTCTGCGTGATATCTTGAACATTAAATGGCAAGATCGTGTCAGAAATACAGATGTCCTCAGGCGCGCTAATGTTTGCGGAATTGAAGCCTACCTCATGCGAAGACAACTGCGATGGTGTGGTCACATATCCCGAATGTCTGAAGAAAGAGTGGCTCAGCGCATCTTCTACTCGGAACTCCAGGAAGGTAAGCGAAAAAGCGGGGGACAGTTCCTGAGATACAAAGATGTGTTAAAAAGACACATGAAGGGGTGTGGAATCGATCCTACAATATGGGAGTCGCAGGCTGTCTGTCGCTCAGAATGGAGGAAACAAGTGCACACAGCTGTGTATGCATTTGAAAATCAACGAAGGCGCGATCTCGATGTTAAAAGAGACCGCATAAAGAGCAAGCCACCTTCAAAAATTAATTACAATTTTGTCAATGGCGTTCTCACATGTAGCATCTGTTCAAGAACTTTCTCTGCTAAAATTGGTTATATCAGCCATGTGAGGACACATCAATAACCAGTTCAAACAGTAAATGGTCGCCGTAGCCGTAAGCGGCTTGGATTAGATTTCACCAAAATACATGTTTTTCTTATTTTTACACTATTCTCAACTCAAGTTTATAAAAAATATTTTCTATTTTTTAGTCGAATCTTTATAAAGCGTGTTTTTTAGTTTTTATAAACCTTTATTTATTTTAAAATTTTTAGGTCACTAAATCACAAGTAGGAACTAGGACTAGGCTTGCTTGTAAACCATAGCGCGATCTAATTCTATGCTGGCGCCATCTATTGAAGCACAAGGAAAATTTAAGTATTATTTATTTAGTTGGATTTATATAAAAGCGTTTTTTTTTAGTTTAAAATATTGTATTGCCATCGGTCCTTGATAAGTATGTCAAATTTCGATTTATTCCGACGTTTTGAAGTGGGTCAAAATCATGTTCAAAGTGTAAGTTATACACATACAGACATACATACATACGTCTGAAGCTAATAAAAGCGTGTTAAAAACGTTATTCAGTGTCCCTCTGTCCCCTACTTATCTTACTAATATTATAAATGCGAAAGTTTGTGAAAATGTTTGAATATTTGTTAGAGGTAAACGCAGAAACAACTAAACGGAATTGGATGAAAATTGTCACATGGATAGATCATGTCCTGGACTATCACATAGGCTTTTTATCGCGATAATTTGTTCCCATGAGAAATAATATCTATTTTTAATCGGATTCTTTTAAGTAGATGGCGCTGGCGTCGTACTGTGTTTTAGGATTTTTTTTGTAGCGGGAAAGGATTTAACGCGGACGAAGCCGCAAACAACACCCAGTAAAACTTATTTCAGTCCAAATAATTTTATTAATTAACGCTCTCTTTACAAAATAACGCCAGTTTATTGTTTGCCAAATCAATGAAATAAAAATGCTTGCAAGAATGCTTGCCTTTTATATTTAGTAAACCCTATAAAACTCTTTTGGGCTTACTTAATTCAAACCTGCGACCACATGGCTCATTTTCACCGGTAGCGAAAATGGCGTTAACTAACTCTTTATACCGTAATCGGGGTGTCCCCAAGGCCCGAACGCGAGATAACGACTAATGAAAATGGTTTTCGCATGCGTTCCCTATGGCATGCTTCAACAAAAACTTAGACTAATAAACAAAAATTACTCGCACCCCGAATGCGGATACTAAGTAACGATCAATGAAAGTGCGCCATCAATATCTCAGTCGATATACTTACAACATGCGAGTATTCAGCACTAGTTAGGCGCTTCACACACTGCCCCGCACCACTCTGCGGGGTACGTGGCGTATGGACACGCCGAGTTTTGCAGTATGGTGCGCGATTTCTTCGAATTTGAATATACAAAAACAAAACGGATAATAATATCACTGCAGCATCATGCAGGGGACGCGTGTTTCTCTGTATGTAGGCGCGTGATATGCAACACCGCGCTTGAATGCGGTTTCTGTGTGTAGTGCTTGCTACACATGCGTTTTCAATGTAAAAATAGATACTTAGGCCAGCCATAGACAGACTGCATGTTGCAGTCGAGACCGACTGCTCTAGAGCGGTCGCGTTGAAGTCATACAAGACTGCAACACGACCGCATAATGCAGTCGACTACGACTGCTTCGAGCAGTTGTGTTGGACCGCAAAATAATACTGATGCGAGTTCATTTACAAGATGGATTTCGATGAAGAAACACTGCTTCTTGTACTGCCATTACGCAAGCGTAGGCGTAGAAGACACCGTAGTAAGTGGGTGCGTCCAATACTACAATCAAGAAAATTGCATGGAATATTTCATAATTCATACTTTGTATCCCCAGCTGAAAGACGCCACTAAAAAGTTTTTCAACTACTTTAGAATATCCGTGGTTTCATTTGATGAATTAGTTAGTATTTTAAGCCATTAAATACAACGAACAGCGGGGAGCGGGAAGGAAGTGCCGCGCGGTCGGCAGCAACCGCTTGTAGCGGTCCGTGTATGCTGGGTCCGGCAGCTCTAAGCAGTCGACCGCACGGCGACACTCGACGGCAGAGCCATTGCTTCGACCGCTCAGGAACTGCTCGAGCGGTCCGTGTACGGCGGATATGAATTTAGTATGGAAACTGCAGATCGCTATGCGGCCACCGTATCTTGCAGTCGGTCTCGACTGCAACATGCGGTCCGTCTATGGCTGGCCTTAGAGTGTCATGTCATTGCGTGTTGGTCATTAATGTATTAAAAACCCAATACATGAATGGTTTTGGTAGTGTCCGGTGCGCGTCGGATGTCGATACATTGTATCGCGTCGGGTTTCAAATTTTCAATAGTAGGTACCTATGCAAAGAACATTATGATACTACGGAAATAGTATGTTTATACCTAAATATGTGATGTCCTGTTTAGACTAGCATGTTTTCACGGGAATATATTGCGCAAATACTTTCAGGTAGAGATTTCCAATTGGGTTAACTCAAAGAGCATTATAATACTACGGAAAGGTTAACCCGTATATATTTCTCTCTAAATTATCTTGATAAATTATAGAAAAGAATATAAATACTCCGTTCTGTATATTATGTTCGTCTTTTGCCATCAACATTGCAGAAAAATCTACGAATATATTTTTTTCCCCTGGAATGCCGGACATAAATGCGTTCTGTTATATCTTCCCTGTGTATGTGTCTAGCCTTAGCAGGATGTTCTCAGGTGACATTCTTAGGAACACCTGCAGTGCTATTCTCTAACGATACAGCCTTGCGCGCAGCGCTGCGGCAGCGTTGCGATGATAGATTGGAATTCACAAAGTTATCAATAGCGACACTAGCGCTCAAGGCTGTGACGGCCGTGAGACAGAACTACTCAACGGCGAGCAGTTTGACAGTTCTGCATACAATTAAGTATTCTTTAAGAAAAAACAGCGACGGCGACGCTCACAGCCTCGCCCGCAGCCTCGATTTATTCTGTCAAATTTAAAAGCTACATTATTTGCGCGGACTCCTTGGATGTGTATGTGTGGTGTTTCAAGTAATTTTAACTGTTTTGTTCCTTTTATTTATTTCAAGTAAAATGGCATCTAGATTAATAATAAAGCTTCATTTATTAGAAGAAGCTAAGAAGATTGATGATCTAAAGAAAGCTCGACAGGCGAAAAAACTGAGAAAGTTGACAACAATATCCCGTGATGTAGACTTTATTAATGTTTATCGGCTTTCTGAGGATTTAATTAATATATTAGAAAGTGATTTATCTTCCTACATGCGTCCACGAGTACGTTCCAGTGGTTTAACCAAAAGGCTCAAGGTTTGTTTGTTTACTGTTATATTATATTTATATTAGTTACTATTTCAAGCAATGATTTCAAGTGTTTCTTTAATCAATAAGATAATGATGGGCAAACACATTTTAACATAATTTTATTGAAATCTACATTTCAGATATTATGCACTTTATCATTTTTGGCTAATGGAAGTTATCAAAAAATCATTGGCAAGAATGTAGATACTTATGTATCTCAACCGTCTATGTCTAGAGCAATTCATGAAGTAATAGAGGCTCTGAACAATATAAATATTATTCGGAAATATATCAGATTCCCGCAAAACCACAATGAGCGACAAGTGCTCAAGTCAAGGTAAATAATAAATATCAAAAGACTTTCTAATTACTCTAGTGTTATAAGAACAAGAGCCATTGTTTGAAACTTGAGTTCTAATTACAGGTTTTATCAGAAATTCAAAATTCCAGGGGTATTAGGTTGCATTGATGGTACCCTGGTTTCCATGATACGTCCCAAAGAAAATGAGGAGAGATATTATTGCCGTAAAGGTTATCATGCCAGAAATGTTTTAATTGTAAGTTGTTAATATATCTTAAGTATAGGCAAATTATATTTCAAGTGTAGGTACTACCAAAGCTATAATATCTAATAATTTACTTATTCCAGATTAATGATGCTGATCTGAACATCTTGCATGTGGATGTAACTTTTGGGGGTGCAACACATGACAGTTTTGTTTTTACAAACACAAGATTGAAAGAGCACCTTGAAAATTTAAATAGTAATGGAGAAATTGTGTATTTACTTGGTAGGTTAATATTTACAATAAGACAATATCTTAATCACAGAATGTAAATTTATTTAAATTTCATTCATTGGTTACAGGTGACTCAGGGTATCCTCAAAGGAGTTATCTAATGACTCCCTTCAGTAATCCCGAAGCTGACACTCCAGAGAGTCATTATAATAATTTGCATAGCAGTGCACGTAACAGTGTGGAGAGGACTATCGGAATACTAAAAGGGCGGTTCCGATGTCTATTAGTTCACAGGGTGCTGCACTATGATCCTATCATGGTGGGAAAAATAGTGATAGCTTGCTGTGTCTTACATAATATTTGTAATAGAGCTGGGCTGCCAGCTCCTAGGTTAGACCAGCATGATATAGATGAAGAGTCTAGATTACTTGGGGTCCTTACTCAGCAGCCTGTCACACACCACAACTTGCAGAGTGGGCATATCAGTAGGAGATATTTAGTAAACCAATTGTGGCGAGCCCGGCATGTCTAAAATGTTTTCCCTTTTACCAGAAATAAATCAATGTTCATATAGTATCATCTAAACCTGATTTCATTCTATTTTAAATCTATACTAATATTATAACGCTGAAGAGTTTGTTTGTTTGTTTGAACGCACTAATCTCAGGAACTACTGGTTCGAATAGAAAAAATATTTTTGTGTTGAACAGACCATTTATCGAGGAAGGCTTTAGGCTATATAACATCACGATGCAACTATTAGGAGCGAAGAAATAATGGAAAATGGGAAAAAAAACAGGGAAAATTATTCATCATTGAGGGCTTCCATTGCGTGCGCTGCGAAAACGGTTCAAGATACCAAAAATATATGTATGAAAGAATTATTCCTCTTGAATGACTATCTTTCAAGATTAACTCACTAGAACCGTTTTTATGGTAATCAAATTTGGTCGAAATTAATAACTCTGTCTGTCGCGCTTTCACGCCAATACTACAGAACCGATTTAAATGAAATTTGGTACACAGATATTTTAGAACCTGAAAAAGGACATAGGCTACTTTTTATCCCCGTGAAATATAAAACAGAACTCTTATCCTGGAAAAACTCTCACGCGGGCGAAGCCGCTGGCAAAAGCTAGTTTACAATAAAATGAATGAATGATGATGATGATTGAAATAATAATCAGTGTAAGGATAATAATTGTCTTTTAAGAAAAACAGATTAATTTTTTAGGTTCACATTTATTATAAATACTTAATCTCTATTTTTACACCATTTTAAACTATCATTTTTATTTTACTACTTTTATAATAATATTACTGTTTCCTATATTAATATTATAAGTGCTATTATTTCTTAACTTATTACCCTACATTCAAAAATTAAAATAGTAAAAAATTGCAGACAGGTTTGCAGGCAACAGTTACTCTTATACTAATATTTCAGTTTATTAATAACTTACATAATATCTATACTTTAAAAAAATGAAGCAAAATTGATTGTTATATTAATTAGAACTATGCCCCAGACATTGAACTTCCTCGTCTCATGGATACACATAGATCCTGCAGTGCTTGGGTTTGCCTTGACCATGACTCGCTTATATTTTTAAAGATGTCTAACATCTTCTGTTGGTTATCAATAAGGAGCTTTTCATTTTCCAGACGCCTCTCTTCAATGGCAATAAAACGTTCTGTTAAGCTTGCCATATGTGAACGCCTTTGTGAAGGTGGTGATCGTTGGATCAGACGACGTCTTGCCGTTACCAAACGACGCCTTCGAGGTGCTATAAATATAAAAATTTAATGCAATCACAAAACAAAGAAAACCAACTAGTACCTACTTAAAAAAATAATTATTTAATTACATCTACAATTAGATTTAAGCAATAAGGAATGTAATAATTGTACTATAAAATTTATAATTATAATATGAAAAACCACAACTGTGTTTCATTTATATACTTTACAATAGTATTTAGTCAATTTGTGTTTGATATTTTCTAATAAATTGTGGTGAACATCAAAGTTAACTAACAATTAACTATAGCATAACATTATCTTCATTCCTAACGTTAGGCTGAAGACTATTTTTTTACAAGGTATATTAGTTTCATGTAATAGGTGGCAAAGTTATTGCCATCAACCAGCCACAATGACCTACATATAAGCACTGAAGCTATAGGTATTCAAGTATACATAATAATAATTATAAAGTATTGATTGAATAAATATTGGGGTGTTATTAAAAATATTAAACTGACTTAAGTATCCAATACAATAACTAAGTAGGCCTTACATGAAAAGGCGATTGGGGCATTACTTCTGTGAGCCACCTCAGGTGGTGAGTCTGCATTAGGCCTGATTGATGATGAGCCTTGCTGTACATCCTATAAAACAAATATAAATATGTATCTACTTACACTCATTTTTATATATTGATGTACATTAACAGGAGACTACTCAAAGTATTTTTTATTGATAATTAAAATATATGTTTAATTGAACTTACTGGTAATGTATGGGTGGACGTTTCTGTTTGGAGCAGTGCTGCAGTGGTTGTGGTGCTGGCTTCTACAGGTAGTAGTATTTCCATATGGCTCTATAAAATTTATTTGAAGATATTATTAATAATATGTAACTTCACACATTAATGGAATGTAATTTAATTACCTGAAGTATACTCTCTGACTCTGGTGTCTGGAGGTCGTCGTTAACATCCATCACATCCTGTATGGTCTGACTCTGAAAGCACAATCTGACTTAGTGTTGTTTCAAGATATAAAGATAATATTATGGTTTCATAAATACATACCAAGTCCATAGCATCTGGTGCTTCAGGTATATTATCTGGCACATTTGGATTCAAATTAGAACTTGGCCCAGGTTGAAATATCTATAAAAAATCAAATAAGTATTAAAAATTAAACTAGATGATAAAATTGTTGTTTTCTTAAATATGTTAGTCATATATTTCAGTAACTTTAACTTAAGATACTATGTTGCTTCAGTAAACATGCACAACTAAAAAAAAACAATTACATCAAGGTCCCTATCACCAATAAAAAATCCTTTGCCACCCATAACTGCAATTATTCTCTGTTCAATTGCAGAAAGAAACCGCTCATTGATTTCACCACCACCTGTACGCTGCCTATCCATTCTTATTTGGCTAGCTTTTTTTCTGGCCGCAGACTTTTTATCCTTCCAATACTAAAACAAATGTCCAGTGTGATTTGAAGCATCATTTTATATTTCATGACATTAGCTATGTACTGAATTTATACTAAAATTCGTTATTAATAACTGATATACAGGTCGTAAGCATACCTATGCTTAATTGGTATGAAGATGACCTTACAACATGACACTAATAATGTAATAAATTTAAACAAACCTTTGCCCATTGCTGCCAACTTTTAATGCAGCCACTTCCATCACTATTTAATTTAGCGGCTACTTCTTGCCATGCCGCTCTTGTCCGATCTCGGGCATTGGATGTCCGAGCGTGCCCTGTCGCAAGCCAACGCCTTTCTTCCAAACTCTCCAATAACATCTCTACTTGCGCATGGGATGGAACCGCACTTCTAGACATGCTTTAAATAAACATTAAGTTAAAATAAAGGTAAAAATTAATGTATTTATGAAAAATGATCACAATACTTACATTTCAGTGTGTAGAGTATAGTCGGGGTCACCAATTGTAGGGTATAGCGTCTGATAGCGTCCTACTTAGAAATCAATTCAGAGACGTATTCAATATGATGTATTGGACGGAGTACAGATGAAGGCAGTTTGTGAGGAGCTTATGCTTATATATAATACACAAGTTGATGGTCGATTGTGGTGGGGCTGCCAGCGAACCTTTTTTTTCACTTGTACGTTGAGTGCTGCATTAATTATGAGCTCTTAAGTTTCCCACGACTGGCGAATGTGGAATGTAAACTGTTTGTGATTTATATTAATTGTTGAATGCTCCAATATTTCGTTTCCAAGTGGTGTGGTGACGCCACAAGTGTATTATTTTGTCCTTTCAAACTTAGTACGCACTTTAAACCAAAAAGCAATTAAAGTTTTTAAAACTTTAGAGTTGACTCAAGAATCAAGTAAAGGTGAAGTCAAGTGTTTTGTTTACAAAAAATAGCGTTGTTTGTTTTCAAATGGGCAAAGGAACGAGTCGTTCATCCATACTTAATGTACTATAAATTCCATAAGCTTATTATTATGAAATTCGTTAGTAGTTTTACTATTTTCGTTAAAACACATAAATATATATCATTATTGTATGCCTAACGCCTGTTTAAACCCATAAAAGTCTAAGTCTAGGTTGGTCGATTATGACTTAAAGAAATTTGTTTCAAGCCCTAACTCCCCGTCGAAACAGCGTTGCGACGTTACAACCTACAATTCGTCGACGAGCATAACTGTGTTAGGTAATACCATTCAAAACAGCGCCGCGCGCTCAGACGAACTGAAGGCTGTCTCGTCGACGCGCCCATCGTCGAGTACAGCCGAGAAAGTGTTACTTAGAGAATAGCATGGCTGAGATAACCCGCCGTGATTCTTAGAAACGCGTGAGACAGTCCGCCGTGTCGGAACTCCACGGCAGCCAGTCAGTCTTCTTCAAACTCCAGACGGGAACACTTGTCCCTTAAATCCATTTTTGTACTAGTTCTATTATCCTATTCTATTGTGAACTTTATACAAGTCCTATTTCTAAATAAACGCGTGTGTTTAAATAATTCTTTTTTTAAAAACTATATCTTCAAGCACCGCGTAACAATTGGTGGCAGCGGAAAAGGGATATTTAATCCCTAGAGAAAACCTCCATCCTCAGAAAGACTGTCTACAAAGTGCAAAAGTTTAAAAAAAGTGAAAAGTGCATAACATAACACATCGCTCAGCCGCAGACATCACAAGACAACGCATCAAGTTCCAAGAAATGCGACACGCCGCATCCGTCTGCGCTCTGTATCAGTAAGTCAACAACAACTGCGTTACATTCCAATTTCACGATTCTATGCCATGTATAAGACGACAAGAGGAGAAGAAAAGCCTATAACCGATACGCCAATAATAGAAGACTCGCCTATCATATCACGTCCGAAAGCAAAGCTTCCAAAAATGGAATTAGATTTAAATTGCCTGTTCAAATTCATCAAACCCTATGACGGAAAGAGGGAGACCCTGAAATCATTCATCACAAATTGTGACAACGCCTACGAACTTGCGACAGAAGTCCAGAAGCCTATTGTCTTCAAGTATTTTTATAGCCAATTACAGGATAAAGCAGAAATTGTTTGCTCTATAAAGGAGTTCGCCAATTGGGGACAACTTAAAGAATTCCTAAAATCGCAATTCAGCGAAAGGAAACATTATTCCCACCTCTTGACGGATCTCCAAGAGAGCAGGCAAAGTCTGCAAGAATCAGTTAACCAATTCGCGTTAAGGATAGAGACCTGTCTCTCTAGCTTATTAACTGAAATAACATTGTCAACCATACATCATCATGAATTGCCTGGTCGCATAGCTGCAATGCAGGACTTAGCACTGCATCACTTTACGATGGGGTTGCTTCCCCGTCTATCCAACATGGTAAGGTGTAGGTCACCCTCCACACTAAATGAGGCGATAAACTACGCCGTTAGTGAGGAGCGCATCCAAGAAACCCTGCGCAAGAAGCCTCAACAACCAGAAGGTAGGTCTCCCAGATTCAATAATAAACCCATAACTTCCAGACCCGTAGAATGGCCCAATAACCAATATCCCAACAGATCCGATATAATCTGTCGTTACTGTAAAATCCCGGGTCATACTATCGAAAAGTGTCGTAAACGCGAATACAATAATCGTCGATTCGCAAATCCCCAAACTCGGCAATTTAATAACCAACCCATTCATGCCATCGACTCTCGTGATGTAGTTGACTATAATTTAAACGAGTAAGGCCACCCGTCCAGTATCGTGCGGGAACGAGGAAAAAACAAACCGATACTCAAGCTTTGCCTAATCGGACCACTGTTCCCAAGAGTGCCAACAACCAGGGTAACCAGCCCCAATTTCATGGCACTCCTACTAAATCGCGTATAATCAAATCCATTGTTCCCAAGAGTGCCAACAACCAGGGTAACCAGCCCCAATTTCATGGCACTCCTACTAAATCGCGTATAATCAAATCCATTGTTCCCAAGAGTGCCAACAACCAGGGTAACCAGCCCCAATTTCATGGCACTCCTACTAAATCATGTATAATCAAATCCACTGTTTCCAAGAGTGCCAATAACCAGGGTAACCAGCCCCAATTTCATGGCACTCCTACTAAAGCGCGTATTACCAAATCCACTGTTTCCATGAGTGCCAATAACCAGAGTAACCAACCCCAATTTTATGGCACTCCTACTAAATCGCATATTATCAAATCCACTGTTTCCAAGGGTGCCAACAACCAGGGTAACCAGCCCCAATTTTATGGCACGCCTACTAAATCTCGTATCGCGAAATCCACTGTTTCCAAGGGTGCCAACAACCAGGGTAACCAGCCCCAATTTTATGGCACGCCTACTAAATCTCGTATCGCGAAATCCACTGTTTCCAAGGGTGCCAACAACCAGGGTAACCAGCCCCAATTTTACGGCACGCCTACTAAATCGCGTATTGCTATATTCACTAATTCCAAGGGTGGCAACAACCAGGGTAACCAGCCCCAACATTATGGCACACCTAGGAGATCGAGTATCGTGATATCCAGTATTCCCAAGGAAGCCAATAACCAGGGTAACCAGCCCCAACATCATGGAATTCCTACTGGATCATATGATACTACACCTACTATTTCTAAAAGTGCCGACAACCAGGGTAGCCAGCCCCAATCTCACGGCACTTCTACTAAATCAAGCAATACCATATCCACTGTTCCAAAAGGTACCGACAACCAGGGTAACCAGCCCCAATCTCACGGTACTTCTGCCAAATCAAGCGATACCATATCCACTGTTCCAAAAGGTACCGACAACCAGGGTAACCAGCCCCAATCTCACGGTACTTCTGACAAATCAAGCGATACCATATCCACTGTTCCAAAAGGTACCGACAACCAGGGTAACCAGCCCCAATCTCACGGTACTTCTGACAAATCAAGCTATACTATATCCACTGCTCCTAAAAGTGCTGACAAACAGGGTAACCAGCCCCAATTTCACAGCACTTCTGATGAATCAAGTAATACTATACCCAATTTTTCCAATGTCAAATCCACAGTTTCAAATACTAATCCCATTGTTTCCCATGTTGGTCCAAAACCAAAATCCTGTCCATCCTGTCCAGCCCCTGAAAAGGAACATTATAAATCAGAAATATATAATATCACAACAAATTCTATTAAAAAATACTTACCTTACGTAGAAGTCCTATCCTCAATCTCTAACAAGCCTCTCAGACTTCTTGTCGACAGCGGCGCTAGTATCAGTTTTCTGAAAGTAAATGTCATTGAAAATATGCCTGAAATCACAAATCATATCATAAACTTCTACGGTCTTGGATCAACAAATAATCCCATGAAGTCTCTTGGTCACATATTGGTAGATTTTAACACGCTGAGTCATCAATTCCATGTAATTCCCAAGATTGATTTCCCATACGACGGCATCATCGGAAACGATCTGTTTAGTACATCCGATTGCAAAATCGATTATACAGAAAATATCCTTTTAATCGATAAAATTAAAATTCCTCTAAAATTCTCTGAACCAATATATACTATCCAACCCAGAACAGAAACAATAATCGAATGTTCCGTACTCAATCCAGAAGTACAGGAAGGTCTTGTCATCGACCAACACATAGCCGAATATCTCTTAACAGCCAATTGCATTGTCAAAGTAAAACCCAATTCTAGAATAAATTTATCTGTTGTCAATATCTCCGAATCCCCTATTCATGTGAGTTCAGATCAAAAAATAAATTTAATACCTTTAGATGAACCCAACGGAAATGCAATTCATTATGCACCTCATGCTGAAACAAATGAATATGATGTCCTAAACCGAACTGAACAAGTGCTAAATTCATTAAGAATCTCTCATTTAAATACAGAAGAAACAAATGCTCTAGGTGATCTCTGTTCTACTTATTCAGATATCTTTCATCTCCCTGATGACCAGTTAACTACTACTAATGCCTTACAACATGAAATCGTGACCTCTTCTTCTATTCCAATCAATACGAAATCCTACCGATTCCCAGAAGTCCATAAACAAGAAGTGGAATCCCAGATTAACAAAATGCTCCATGAAGGAATAATTAAACCTTCAATGTCCCCGTGGTCTTCGCCAATCTGGATAGTACCAAAAAAAATCGATGCCTCTGGCCAGCGTAAATGGCGTGTAGTAATCGACTATCGCAAACTAAATGATATCACTATAGGAGACTCTTATCCAATACCCAATATCTCAGAAATTCTAGACCAACTAGGTAAATGTAAATACTTCAGTACCCTTGACCTTGCCTCTGGATTCCACCAGATCAAAATGTCAGAAGAAGATGCCCCTAAAACCGCCTTTTCAGTACCTCAAGGACACTTCGAATTCACTCGCATGCCCTTCGGACTTAAAAATGCTCCCGCAACTTTTCAAAGACTAATGAACTCTGTCCTAACTGGACTGCAGGGCATACAATGTTTCGTATACTTAGATGATATCGTAATCCATTCATTCGACCTCGATAGCCATATTAAAAACCTAACTAATGTCTTCGAAAGACTTCGCAAATTTAACCTAAAATTACAACCAGACAAATGCGAATTTTTACGTAAAGAAGTCTCATATCTTGGTCACATTATCACAGACAAAGGAGTAAAACCGAACCCAGAAAAAACCAAAGCGGTAGCCGAATTCCCATTGCCCAAGAGTCCCAAAGATATAAAATCCTTCTTGGGACTGGTATCCTATTATCGAAGATTCATACCAGATTTCTCGAAAATCGCTAAACCTCTCACTCTCCTCTTAAAAAAGAATGTCGCATTCGAATGGAAGAATGAACAACAGTTAGCCTTCGAAACCCTTAAAAGAATTCTCATCTCTGCTCCTATATTAGCGTACCCCGATTTCAATAAACCTTTTGTCCTAACATGCGACGCCTCAAACTTTGCGATTTCCGCCATACTATCCCAAGGTCCAATTGGAAACGACCTTCCCATAGCATATGCGTCACGAACCCTGAATAAATCCGAAAGTAACTACAGCGTAACTGAAAAAGAATGCCTAGCCATTATCTTCGGAACGAAAACCTTCAGGCCATACTTATACGGCCGACAATTCAAAATCGTCACTGATCATCGCCCTCTAAAATGGCTCTTTAACTGCAAAGACCCAGGCTCCAAACTAGTAAGATGGAGACTCAAATTAGAAGAATTTGACTATGAAATAGAATATAAAAAGGGAAAAATAAACAGTAACGCTGATGCATTATCCAGATATCCAGTCAATCCTATTAATCTACCCTCTACAAGTGGCACGAATGACCACCATGAATCAAATCCCGAATCGGAAATCCCCAGAATCACTCTTGACGACCTTATGGATCTAGGCGTCACAGATCCTGAACCTTCGGATACACAAAATATAAACCTCGATTCTTTACCCTCTCTTATAACTAGCGACTCTCCCAATGAAACTCCCGAAGCAAGTGAACAAGTCCCATCGAATTCCTCTATTGAATATTCAGACTTCCTAAAATCCTTTAATAATAAAGACGAAACTCATAACACTCGAATCACAGAACATAACGAATCCCTATTGAAAAGTACTGTGAAAACAATCATCATTCCCACATCTATAGATCTCGATCTTTCCAATCCATACCTTGAAGAAGTATTTGCCGGCTTAGAAGATCCGAGTAGTATTCTGCAACAAGAAAAACAACTCCATTCCTTTGAAAAAATTGAGTCAAAAGGAAAAACATACTACCTATTATTCACAAAAGTGTACTATTTTGATGATAGCACATACCCAGATATTTTCAAGTCCCTTAAATCAGCCAGAGACGACCTCGTCCTCAGCGGCAACGTAAACGAGATTGCCATAACAGACTTTAAAAACATTTTCGAAAACCACTCTTTCATAAAAATCTACGGCATGCTCATGTTCCTATTCGATAACACGAATATCCTAGTAAACATATACCATAATTCCATCATATACCCTCTACCCTCAGAAATCCCAAAAATCTTAAACGAAAATCATGATACTCCTATAGCGGGACACCTTGGTTGCAACAGAATGGTAGACCGAATCAAGGAACGCTACTATTGGAGGAACATGCGATCAGACATCGAAAATTATGTAAAAAACTGTAGAGCGTGTCAATCAAATAAAGCCCTCCGAAAAACTAACAAAGCACCCATGCAAATTACAACTACCTCTACTCGTCCATTCGAAAGGATTGGTCTCGACATCGTAGGTCCTTTGCCGGAAGCCGGACCTCATCATGTAAAATACATACTTACTCTCCAAGATGACCTTACAAAATTCTCAATTGCCTATCCTATCCCTAGTGCCACAGCAGAAGATTCTTGTGAATGTTTGGTCCACTTTATAAGTCTCTTCGGCATTCCTAAGTTAATCCTAACAGACCAAGGTACCAATTTCACCTCGGACTTATTTAAGAAGACATGCGAATTCCTTAAGATAAAACAAATCTGGTCTTCTCCTTACCATCCACAAACCCAAGGAGCTCTTGAAAGGAGCCACTCAACCCTAAAAGAATACCTAAAGTCATACGTCAACGAAAGCCAATCTGATTGGCACAAATTCGTCCATACTGCCATGTTAACCTATAATAGTTCTGTCCATACCACTACTCGCTTCACTCCATATGAACTTGTGTTCGGGCACAAACCCTTCATCCCTGATTCTTTACCTAATCCCTCAGAAGATCCTACTTACCCAGAATACGTCAAAATGCTCCAACATCGCCTCCAAATCTCTAGAGAAAAAGCTCTCGAAAATATAAGAGGAGCAAAACAACGGTCCAAAACATATTACGACCGCCAAAGCCGTTCACCTCAATACAAAGTCGGTGACTATGTCTACTTACGGAATCACGTAAGATTACGCAAAGCTCTATCACCCATATGGAAGGGTCCCTATAAAATTGTCAAACTCCACGGATATAATACCCTATCATTGCTCATTAATAGACGTCACGTTAAGCACCACTTTGACGAAGTGAAACCTGCCTATATAAATGGTTAATTAAACTGTTGTTAATTGCAGACTGGCAGCCGTATATATCACGGCAACCAGAAATGAAAATCCGTACGTCAAATACATCACCCAGGGTCCTGGCATACTCTTCGATCCGGTTGGTAACCTAAAAATAGTAAATGATCAATTCCATGTCATTATCCCAATCGACGTATCTTCTTTTCCATCCCATTTCGAGAATATTAATAATACATTTAAAGAAATCCAACTTCAATGCCGAAATAACATAGACATAGACTATAGGCGATGCCAGAATATGCTAACTCCTTTAGAATCATTATATACGGATACGCTTAGAAACTTTGCTTCTATCGCTCATATAGTCTCCAATAGCGTCTCTAAAAGATCGGCTTGGTTCTCCGGCGTCGGTGTTATATTCAAACATATATTCGGAACCTTAGACGAGGATGACGCGGAAAACTATAATAGAGCCATTCAAAGCCTATATAATAATGATAAGAAAATCACAGAATCTATTAAGAAAACCATTATTATTTCTCAATCTGCTATATCCAATATCAATAACTCTATACAAGAAATGTATAATAATCAAATAAAATTAAATGACGCTGTTGTCCAAATGACTCTATCCCTCCAAAACGTATCTAATGTTTTACTAATAAATAATTTTAAAATAAGACTTAGTACCGTCCTAAATGTTTTACAATCACATATATTAACCCTTTCATTCAAAATCGAAGATCTTTTAAATTCTATTTTATTTGTAAAAGCAAATATACTACATCCGTCTGTGCTAACACCCAGACAATTATATGATGATGTAATAAGTAATCTTAAGATAATTCCCAAATATAGGGATTTCCCTGTAAACTTAGAATTAAGCAATATTCATATTTTATTAAATGTCGCCGATTTGATTTGCTACTATATTAATAATAACCTAGTGTTTGTAGTTAAGTTACCATTAGTAAACGCTCTAGAATATAGCTTATATAAGAATATACCTTTGCCAATCCCACATGATATCAATTCCTCTAATGCATTTGTAATGATCAAACCTTCTGAGCAATATATAGCCCTGAGCAAAGACAAATCATTGTTTAGTTTCCTTAAAGACTTAAATAATTGTAAAAATATTATAACTACTAAAACCTACCTCTGCGAGGTAACAGATGTATACAATGTAGCCGGAAATCCATGTTGCGAAATAGAAATTATTACAAAATCCGTAACGAAATTACCCGATGTTTGTCAATATAAAATCCTACACGGTAACATAGATATCTGGCATAAGCTAAATGATGGAAAATTGATATTTGTACAATCCACACCTGCTAGAATCTCCATTGAATGTAAAAATAACAATACTGTTGAATCCACTTTATCCGGTACAGGTGTACTTGATATCCCAGTAGAATGTGTAGCCTACCATAAGAATTTTCGTATTGTAAGAAAAGCTGCACCCAGCATAAGTATACCTAGTTTATCGCCAAACTTTGATATCCTCAAGGATAATTGCTGTAATTTAAAAACTATTAAAAAATTTAAATTACCAGATTTAAGATTAAAAAATGTCAACCTAGATAATATAAGATCTCTAAACTTAGAAACAAATCAAATTGTCAAAGAATTAGATTCCATAGAAACCTCAAATAGCTGGAATAACCATATAAGCTTTCCTATTTTAAGTGTTTTATCTTGTATCCTATTTGTAAGTTTTATTTTTACGTATTTTTGTAAAAGAGTCAAGTGTTCCAAAAGAAAGCCCATAAAAATAAAAGATAATGAAACTTCCGATATCGAACTGGAAACAATCCCAGATCATCCACGTTTACGAGTGGGGTAATTTTCCGGAAACTTCCCTTCTTTTTTGGGGTAAGTTCCCTCTTATGCGGGGGGTTGTTATATCTTCCCTGTGTATGTGTCTAGCCTTAGCAGGATGTTCTCAGGTGACATTCTTAGGAACACCTGAGATAACCCGCCGTGATTCTTAGAAACGCGTGAGACAGTCCGCCGTGTCGGAACTCCACGGCAGCCAGTCAGTCTTCTTCAAACTCCAGACGGGAACACTTGTCCCTTAAATCCATTTTTGTACTAGTTCTATTATCCTATTCTATTGTGAACTTTATACAAGTCCTATTTCTAAATAAACGCGTGTGTTTAAATAATTCTTTTTTTAAAAACTATATCTTCAAGCACCGCGTAACAGTTCGTAAAGCTTCGGTTCTGTCATACATTTCAAAAATTCGTATTTTGGAATTGTATTTTAATTTTTAAAGGGCACAAATCTATGGCACAAATGAAGTGAATTGAAATAACTGTGCCAATCAAGTGTTTTTTCGTTGCCGCCAAAACTCCGCGATAAAGTCTTGGTAAGGTAGCCACTGCCTTGCTACGATATAGTACATAGTTTAAAAAAAAGGCAACCAAAATATCACTTAAACGAGGGTGTATGGACTTTTGAACCCTTTGCTTTCCCTATAAGGGAAAATTATAAAAAAAAATGTCATTTTGATAATACACTAATGTAGTGATGCGACTCAAGTAAGATTTTATGACTCGAATCACTCGTTGAATCTCAATACGTCACTCGAGTTTTCGAGCCACTCGAGTTGACTATTTACTTGAGTAAGATTTATTTAAGCCCTTTTAAATACCTTTATTTAATTACAAATATGTCGGATAATAAAATAATATATACATACATATACACTCACGCTCTTTATCCCCATCATCCTCCTAGCCAGTTTCGGCCACGGCGGCCAATCTCAACGGAGATTAGCCAGGTACGCAGGAGATATTATAATGCACAAGTGTGTGTGCAATACACAGGTGCACTCGCTATTCCTTCACTCTCATAGTCCGGTGAGACGGCAATCCGACATGACCGGAGAGAGATCAGGCGCAGGACCAACGGCTTTACGTGCTTTCCGAGGCACGGGGGTATCACACCGCCAACTTCCTGACTCCGAGCTGCTACTGAGTAAATTTTAAGATGGAAAAACCCAGTCACAATGTTTTTTTGGCCCGACCCGGGATTCGAACCCAGGACCTCAGCACGCAAATCGTACTCGTAACGCGTACGCAATACAACTACGCCACCGAGGCAGTCAAAAGGGGTCTTTATCCCCAAAGGGGTAGGCAGAGGCGCAATTAGTGCACCCACTTTTCGCCATTATTCCGTCCCATGATGTGATGGGGTCGAGCTTATCGCCATATCGGGCACAAATTCCAAACTCCGAGCTGATACTGAATAGAAAAACTCAATATCACTTTACTGGACCCGGGGATCGAACCCGTGACCTTAGCATTGTAGTCGTACCATAATACAACTACGCCACCGAGGCAATAAAAAAATACACAAAATAATACTTGTTCATTGGTTAAATAAAATTTTTTCAAGCTTTATCACATGAAAAATGCTCAATCAGCCATAAAAATGCTAACTTTGCCATAAATAGCATATTTACTTTATTATTAACCTAGCCATAAAAATAACTTAACCCAGATAAGCCTACTGTCCTATATTTAGGACAGTAGAAATAAAAAAAAATATCAGAATACCCTCTTTATCTAAGATTATTTAGTCTTATGATTTGCAGTAAGAAACGTGTCAGCTTTATTAGAAAAAATAAAAAGACAGTTATTTTAACAGTTTTTACCTTATATTTTACCTTATAAGTGTGTAATAAAAGTGAGTTGCAGACATGGCAAATGACAGGTATGTATAAAAAGTTATATTTTACTCGTGAGTTGTTTTTTTCTGTGTTAATATCTAGTTGATAACCTTAACTTTTGTACTAAATAAATATTCTAGCAAAATAATATAAATAAATTACGTATAACTTGTTACAAATACTAGCGTACTATATATAGGACAGTAGGATAATATACATGATTTTAGTACAATAATACAACTTTTTCTTTACAGACCGTTAGCTGCGCATGAAATTTTAGATGCTTTAGAAAATGTTTCTGATAATGAAGAAGATTATAGAGAACGACTGATATGTATTCTACCTCCTCCTGTTGATCCTGACTGTCTCACTGACGAAGATTCGGGTGAAGAAGATAATGTAACTTTGAATAATTTGCCACGAAACATTCTGCTTCAACCGGCTGAAGTAATGATTCAAGGGCAGATTATGGTGAGTGATATAGAAGAAGAACCTTCTGATTCTACAGGTCGAACTAAACGTAGGCGTACCTACGCATGGAGAAAACGGGACTTGGCAAAAAATCCCGTGAATTGTTTTGAAACATATCATTCATAAATAGTGTTAATCTAGTAAATTACATATAACAATGGGTAATATAATCAATAGTTATCTAATAAACTACACTTTTTGATTACATTCTGTTCTGTCATAAATGGTCTTTTATTTCCTCTTATTATCCTACTGTCCTACATATAGGACGGCTGTTTCCCTGAAAGCCTTACACTTAATTTTTTTTTCATAATTTTTTTTATGTTGCATAAGATCTAATAAACTAAATAATGTAACTTTTTTCAAAATTTTCAGAAAATTTTAGTTTCAGGCTTATCTGGGTTAATTGGCGGTAATGACTTATGAGACACAGACAGTGAATACTTAATTAGCTACTTTTAGTGATTTCTAGTGCTCACCGACGCTAGAGTCCGCACCACGAAAGAAGTCCCGCAGACGCGGCGCTGAAATCGCAAGATACAATGTTGCCAGTAATATCTTTTTCAATTTTACCCGATAATTTATCTTGATATTGCGTATTGAGGTTAGACTTCAATACCGATCTCAGGTAAAATGGCATTCAATTTTCTTTTCTGCATCACCCCAGATTCTATATTTGAGCCAGGTAAATGACAATAGGGTGTCATTTACCTACTTTTTAAAAGGGACAAAACCGTAACGTTTATGTGATATTTTATTATAATCATCAATACGTTCTATTTAATTAAAATTAATAAAAAACATAGTTATGATAATATATACTGGCAATAATTAAATGAAAACCAGTAATTGTGGTAATATTTATTTCGGGCAACGGAAAAAAAACTAAATAATGTTGAGCATAATTAATTTAAATTTTATTGAAATAATTATGCTCATTCAGTGGATTAAATATTTACAAAATGTCCTGTCTCAGGAAATCTGCGATATTGTTCTTATAGATGTAAATACAGTAATTACATTATGAATGTAAAATATTTCGCTTGACTGGGAAAACTAATAATTTGTTGTTAACCCCAAAATTTACCGGTTATGGCAGCGACTCGTGCATGAACATTATTGGATCAAAACGTCTTTATTCTTCATTTCTGCTTTCACAAAACTCCTTCACCATTTCCTGGCCGTCACTTTATATCACTTAGGTTAGGGCATTATAAATGACAATTTACAAAGAAAATATCACGAAATTCTTGGGAACACAACTTGAGCGAACAATTGACAATTACAACATGGTGATGGCGAGGCTGTCATTTTAGTTCCTACTTTTTCCGCGGGACTTCTTTCGTGGCGCGGACTCTACTCGGTCCACCGAGTTGACTCGGCAACTCGAGTGCAAATCGACTCGCGTCAATATTTTTTTCATTCGAGTACGAGTGTGAAAAATTCACTTGTATCACTCGAAAAAAAACCGGCCTCAGTCGCATCACTAGACTAATGACATTTGTCAATTTGCGGACAGTTTGTGTATGTTGTTAATGGATTTTTATTTATAAATTTAGCAGTCTTTTAAATTGAGTGCATAAATACCTACCTACTATTGTCCAGATGGAGGAAGATATTTTGATCGACACTAAAGACTGCTTTTACGGTGAGCTCAGTTAAATTCGTTTATTACTTTAATTTTCGGCTAACAATAACAACGAACTGTGCGAAGTTTCACATGTTATTCACCTGCCGACTATGATTCGCACGTGTCCTTGAGTAAACTTTCTGTTTTGTGCACTAGATATACAACAACAAAACAATTATATTGAAATACTAATTCGTACTACGTCATAAGACCTTTAATATACCTACACCATTATCTTCCTTTAATTAGTTAATTATAACAATTTTTCTATATCAATGAAGTCATTAGTTTTTCCTTGTATGAGAATTCACTCTATAAATTAAGGTAATCTTTCTTTTTAGTTTCATAATATTTTAAAATGTTAAGAGAAATTTATATTAAAAAAAAAGAATTAAAATTAAAGTAGTAAATTAGTCAAACTACTACAATACTTAAGTTCAAAAATAATTAGATGTTAATTCATAATCTTATATTTTAGCTGAGGATTTTTTAGACGAGCTTTTGTCAAAGGATTACAAATGGTCATCACTGTTAGATGCGACCGATGCATCACCAAGCCAGATATTGGCTGACGCAGCACCAACACTGGTACCACCAATATCCCCTGAATGCAGCATCAAATCATCACAGAGTAGTAGTAATTCTGATTCTGGCAGTGAAGATGATTCTAAAAAGTAAGTTAATGTGAATTGCTGAATATCTTAAAGCACACCTTCATCTAGGACCAAAGTTGACACCAACTGGTGTTTTCCCTGGTTTATGAGACAACTAGATTTTGCCTGCAGCTCCACCCACGTTAAAAAGATTTTTCTGGGATAAAAGTCCCACTTTCGATTTTCCCAGGATAAAAAGTAGCCTATGTGTTAATCCAAGACATGATCTAACTGTGTGCCAAATTTCATTGAAATCTTTTCAGCAGTTTTTGTGTGAAAGAGTAACAAACATCCATACATCCAGACATCCATACATACTTACAAACTTTCGCCTTTATAATATTAGTAGGATTAAACCTACCTTCCTCAAGTAATTGTGATAATATGATTTGCTCTCTCTTGCCAGTAAAATAAAACATCAAATGCTGTCAATTTAAATTAATAAGCATAAATAATATTAAACATCGGCTCTTGTTACTTAAATTCTGGCTAATAAATCAAAAATAATTTGTAGTCTTTTACAATTTGCATAAATTATTCAAAATGAATATCATAATTTCTTTGTTTATTACTCTGTCTACATCAGGTGACTTTTAAATTTTGATTATATTGCTTTAAACAGTTTTATTTTTGCCTTATTGTATATACTGTCATTAGATGATAATGATAAAAAAAAATTGACATTATTTTTGATACAGCAGTTCAAGTAGTACATCGGCAAGACAATCATCCCAGTCTCCATGTGACTGGTTGTCAAATTTTGAAGATCAATCTTCTAATAACCTGAATCTTGCAGATATTGAATTGTTTCTTCAAAAATCAGGTAAGCACTAAGCACTAGTTTTCTAGTTTATCTTCAACTTAATTTCCACTTATGCTATAAGACAAAACATCTCTAACGTGGTAAAGTAAGGTGGTATAAGAATCGATGGTGTATGTTATATGTGCTTTTTTGATATGAGCGTTCTTTGCGCGCCTAAGTGTCTGCATTTGTATATAAGGACCTATGAAGACGACAACGAATTTCATAATCTTATGTTGCATACAGTTGCATAAAATGCATACTATCTGATTGTATCTTGTATACATTTTAGTAGTGATTCAAGCGTGTTGTCGTCTTGATTAAAAAAAATAGTATGTGTAGATATTAATTTATAGTGTAATACAAAGTAGTTAGATCTTTTAAATCAAGAAATGTAATAAAAATACACTTTGCAGTTGTTATTCTGTTTGAAACTGGGTAAAAAAGTGAGATGTGTAAAGATAGTAGTCTGTCAAGGCCCGCGACGGACACTGGTGTCCGATGGTGATGGTGGATAGGGTTTTCTCATACATCTATACATATATAAACAGGCCTTGAAGGGCCATTTGATTCATTATTGTTTGTAAAAAGTGCATAGGAGTTTGGAGTGCATAGGAGTTTGGACTGCTTCCTGTAGTATGGTAGAAAATCCTATATTTGGTAATCTGGCAGTATTATTAATAGGTATATCATTCAATTTCCATGTTAACAGTTCCAATCCAATCAAATCCACCACCAACCGAAATTGTGCCAAGTACTAGACCAATAGGAAGAAATAGGCCTGTTGTGGCCATTGAAAATGGTGTTATTAAGGTTTGTTTTTACAAAATTATTTAAATAATGTAATTTAGTATTTACACAATGTAAAATAAAGTCTTTTTTTTTCTAGGGAATTGAAACAGAACCAGAGAATTTTGATACAAAAGTTAACATCTCTCAAACCCAAAAAGGTAGTATCATACCAAAAGTTTATGTATTTTCATATTTAGGGTTCCAAAATTATGATGCGAAATGTTTTCTTTTCTGTAGGAAATGGTTACCTTCAAAATTTCTATTTCAAAGTTGTCAATGAGAATTCACCATCAAACATTGGTGTGGAACCAAATTTGAATGGAAAGTTGCAGCTGGTAGTGGATCAGAAAACAGTTCCCAGTATACTAAAAAGGTCCACAAACATAAAACCATTAAACACGATACCGCCTGAAAGTGCAAAAGATAGTAATGTAGCCATATCGTCACTGTTAAACAAAAGCCTTAATGTCAAGAATGAAACTAATGTGAGTATTTTTGATATTTTTATGAATCTTATCTTGTGCTTAAAGGGGGTTATTAATCATGAAAAGTTCACTATCCAAGAAAAGTCATGAAATTCCTGAAGTAGTTACTTTTTCGCAATTTATTGCACAACTTTGAAACTTTTAACTGGAAAATACTTGTAACGGATCAGTCTCGCAAGTTTTACCAAAATTTTGCGCATTTTGTCATGATCCTAAAATGCTACAATACTTGACCTTTTCTAACGAATTACCTTTTCATGGACTCTTTTTAACTACAAATTACTAAATTTATTGAACACGGTATTATAATAAATGTAGTAAGATAGTAACTTAATTCCCCTGATGCCTTTTTATCGTCACATTCTGGGGCACCTGTAGTTTATATATATTGTATTCCCCTCTTATTTGAGTTAATTGAATATTTTTTCATTTCGATTTTACAAAATATTAAATGTAACCAACCAAGTTCAAATATACAAAACCAAGGTTGTGTTTTATGACCCACTATTAAAAATTATTAATTTTTTTAGCAACCAATGCCAGCAACAAAAATTTTTTATTTGTAATATTTATTCTCATGTATTTGTTTTTAGATCAATACGGCTAGTAATGTGATAGTAAATGCCAATGAAGTATTACTGAAACGGGAGGTGACCTCGCCAATAGTACAAAACGGTCCAATGTCTTCAATGGAGTATGATTGCCTAGTTGAACCTAATTTAGACATGTCTAAATTTACCGAAGCTGAAATTAGAGCACTTAAGAAAAGACAAAGAATGATTAAAAATCGGTAATTGCTAATGTATTTCACAAAAGTACTATAAATTAATAAACTATGATTTATTTTGACTGCCTCGGTGGTGTAGTTGTATTACAGTACGACTGCAAAGCTGAGGTCTCGAGTTCGATCCCTGGGTCGGGGAAAGTGATATTGAGTTTTTATATTCAGTATCAGCTCGAAGTCTGGAATTTGTGCCCGATATGGCGATAGACTCGCACCCTATCACATCATGGGACGGAATAACGGCGAAAAGCGGGTGCACTCGTTGCGTCTCTGCCTACCCCTTCGGAGATAAAAGGCCTGAGTGTGTACATATTGTGTTATTTTGTTTTGTAAATTCTTGACTTTATTGTAGTGAGTCAGCGTGCCAATCCCGCCAAAAGAAAAAAGCGTACGTGACTGCATTAGAGCAAAAATTGTCTGAGGCACAACAAGAGATCGCCAGGTTACAACTCGAAAACAAATTATTACGAAGTCAACTGGAAAATGGAGAACGAGTGCGTAAGGTAAAAATTGACAATTTTTGTATCAAAATAACCCTTAAGTTACAGAGGAAAAACGTGTTATAAGATAAAATAAAAGTACCTATATGTTTGTATAAGTACAGTGTACCCAAACATGTTTAAATAGCTCTTATCTATGTATTTGCAGATACCTAGGCTAGACACGTCATTGCTGATACCTAAAAAGAACATCGCAGTTATTTTTGCCATGGTTTTTATGGTATCGTTAAACTGGAATGTTTTAGGGTAAGTTTACGGTGTACACAATTTTTTATGGGATAGTAAAATTTATAGATAAAATACCGTCGTTCTAGCTACAAATTCATATTGTGTGTATTTAGTCTGAACAACTCATGAAATATTATGTTGCAGGTGGAATTCTAAACCTTTCGTGGGACCCACAGCTCCTCCTGCAGGTGCAAGACATTTGCTATGGACTGATGAAACCTCGTCGGATGTTTCATCTGGTTTGTATTATTATTATATTCATGTTTTATTAACAAGGAACCTAAATAGAATCAATCTTTATATTATAAAACAAAGTCCCCCGCTGTATCTGAATGTCTGACCACTGAACGCGATAAACTCAAAAACTACAAAAAATAAAAAATATTATATTATTCATAATTTAAATTCATAAACACGTGCGAGTAAAACAAAAATGCGCGAGAGGTCGTGGGTGACTTGATATTTTTGTGTGTGACCTTTATTAGAAGCATCAGGTTTGAAGGTTAAATGCATAAACTTCCTAAGTCGACTGGCTAGCATTCATGATACTCTCTTTATTATCCACAGTATATTTATGACAACAACTAGCTTTTGCCCGCGGGTTCCTCCGCATTTAAGAGTTTTTCCGGTATAAAAGTCACTTTATATACAAACTATACATTTGCCCGGAAAGAATTGTAAATCTGAACCATTTTCGAATCCACCTGAATACACATAAAAGCTTCATTAAAATCGGTCCAGCCACGCGCCGCGGCCCCCCGACCGGTATCGCCGCAATCGCTATGTCCCTGCATTTTAAATCTGTAATATCTTCGAAAATATTTATTTAAATTACATGCTGTAAAGGGCTATAAATATCTATATTAAATGCACAATGTAATTAGTGCTGTATTGCTTAAAATCGCTTCGTAAGTAAGCCATTATTTCTCGTAAAAATTAAAGGATAAAAAATGCTTATTGTGGGGTTATAATATTATACCGTCGTGGACATTTTGTACACCTTTTTAAGGTGTACAATACTGTAGTACATTATTTTAATCTATCTCGTACGGTTTAGCCAGCGTTTGCAATGTAAGCTCAAAAGATGTGCTTATTTACGACATCACATTAGAAACCTCTAAAGTTATCAGTGTTCTACTATATTATGCATGTATTATACATACACATGCATAATATAGTACTATATAGAACTTCCTCTTCAATCACTCTATTAAAAAAATCGCATCAAAATCGGTTTCGTAGTTTATAAAATCTAAGCATACATTAGAACATTGGGACGGACAAACAGCGGGAAGCGACTTTGTTTTATACTATGTAGTGATACACAAGACATATATAATGTAAATATTTATAGGCGATCTTAATAAGTACTGAATCATACTTTCTGCCGACACCTAACCGCTGTTGTCGAGAAACGATCCCAATAGCTTTTTCAATCCTTCACGAAAATGGACCAATCGGAACAAAGTTTTTTTCTGACATGCTTCCTTAGTTTAATTGGTTTATCCTCGGGGTCAGATCGAAGATTAAGATTGGTATCGTTTATTATGAACGGCAGTACAGCAAATATTTTTGTAATAAAAAAATATGATTGGCGAGGAATCAATAACAGAAAGTAATACAACACTGTTTGGAATTTTTGTATGTCTGTCGGTTTGTTTGTTTGCTCAAAATGCCTTCGATAGCTTATTACGCCAAAGCTATTCATTGGGTTCAAAATCTAATTACTGGAAGTTTTATTTTGTGTAACAAACCGCTAAAACTAACACCCTGTTTTTATTTCATCAAAATCGACCCACATATCAAAATTTTATGTATTTTTTATAGTTTGATTAGAAGTTTTATAGTACCACGCCGCCGTGTCTCGCGGAAAATTGTCCGTGTTACGGAAAGGTATATCGGGCTGAGATAGATCTAAGTCCACGCAAGGTTTAGAGTCCGACATGTTTTTAATATATAAATATATTTTACAGAAAATGATGTATCATCCAATGGCACTTACGGACCCGATTGCCAAAATATGACATTGGACACAAATAACTTCATCAACATAAATCAAACGGAGAGTTTAAGGATAGCTGGTGACCTCAGCAGGTGGATCGGCGGTGGAACGACCCTCAATTGGACCTACGATCAGCCACGGAAGAAACGAAATGTCTTCGTCAACGAGGACAAAATGAATGGTATTTATTTTTTTCTCTTCCAATAATTCGCCTTTGGTATAGCTGCGTACTCGAATGGAGCTGATAACTTTTTTAGGGTTAGATTTTGTAACAGGAATTCGATAAATAGATTAAATCATGAACTAATGCTACTAGTGGCAAAGTATTTCATTGGCTGTTTCCCAGATACGTGCTTCAATAACTATTCACGTTTCAGGTGGATTGCTGGAAACATATAAACTATACAGTAAGCTAAATTTAGATAATGGTCTCATGGACTTCTTAACCACTAAACACAGTGGCAGGAATATTCGGGATAAGGCACGGCTCCGTCGCATCAGACGCCACAAAGAGGTTGAATTCGCAGATAATACAGTACTCGACTATGAGACTTTATACAGAAAACCTATGACAAAATCTGTTGATGATTATATGGATGATTTTGGAGAATGGAATGCTTTATTACAAGCGTTGCAGAGGAGGGACGATACATTCTACGTAGTCGGTGTGGGGAAAGGCGAACATCTGCTGCTGCCTGCAGTTTCGCATAATGTGACCAGGCCGCCGAAAATGGCACTCATATTACCTGCAAAGACCGGCAACGGTATGTATAATGTTAATATAAATGTTTTTTGAGACTATCCACTAGTTAACGGATCGCTCTGTACTATTGTATTATCAATCTTATACTATTATCAACCTTATATAATAAGGTGGTTTGGGCATTTGGAAAGCATGGATGATAGGAGACTGACAAAGAGGATATTATATAAGGCGAGTGTGGATGGAAGGGCCGGCAGGGGTCGACCGCACCGAACCTTCGAATGTCAGATATTTGACATTCTAAGTAAAGGCCAGGTCAAAAGTACCCTGAACCGGCGGGAGTGCATGAAAAGATTGATGAAGGTAGAGGAAGCGAAAGTAGTGTGCCAGAATCGAGCAAAGTGGCGATCCATAGTCTCTGCTTACCCCTATGGGATAGAGGCGTGATACTATATATTGATACGATTTTTCTTTTCAGATTCTGTTATGAATGATCATGTTACGCTTATGCAAATCGATTGTTCTGTCGTCAACACAACTCTAGTCAAATTAAAATCAGATGCACTTCCAGAGAGTCTAAGGAAGCCAAGTAACAAAAGTGACAAATCCTTTAATAGTACCTCTAACCCTGGTAGCAGTAAAAGCAAAGATACCATTGATTCTAGTCTTGTTGATGTATTAAAAAATTCAAGTAATAATATATTAAACTACCCTTTGAATAAGCATAAGTTACAAAACAATGGCAAAAATGCATATTCAAATAATTACTTATTTTCTAAAGTAGATGTTAAGGACAAGAATAATTTATTACAAAACCATGGCACAAGTCAGATTGAAAACACAAACAATAATAGGAATACATGAACTTAAACAAATAGAAAGGAAATCATGTAATAAATTCATTGTAAAGCATTAAATTTTTTTTAAAGAACAGGAATTTCGTGTCACGTATAAAATTATTCATCTACTTATTATTTTTGTTTGTTGGTATAATAGTAATATATTTTTACATGTATTTTGATTCATATAATGTACTTTGAATATTTTTAAAAACAGATCTCAATTGAGTAATTATTTTGCTTTATAAAAAAAGGAATAGTTCCAATCTATTATAAATACGTATGTATATTCAGTGCTGAAATTAAAGAGACCCGCATTTTTTTTATTCTTGTGAAAACGACAAAATATTATAAAGAAATGTAATATTGTTATTATACACATAATTATGTAATATTATTGTAAATAAAAGAGTCGTTAATAATTATTTAAAAAGCCAATGTAAGCAATGGTGCACCTATAGATGATACGAATTTATGCTCCGTCATTACCGACTGGTCTAAACGACGACTCGATATTATGATATGTCAATGTCGTTGATCTAATTCGAAGAATTTATCGAAATCTACAAACAAAAATTCATGTAATTTTGAACATTGTATTACAATGAATACTTGTCAGTGTATGGCTTTAAGATTCACAATCCGATTTATTATCTATATCTCTCTATATATCTATCTATCCATATAATTATGTATCTATATTATCAATAGCCGTATTAAAATATTGCTGCATATCGATCATAACGATTAGTCATTTTGTATCCTCGGCATTTTGAAGCAATCGATTGTTTCGATTTTTATTTCGACTAATCGAATTTCAAATCGATGACCCACACCGAATTTAAATAAGTTTAAAATATATGATAGTTTAGCCTTTAGGATCACAACATTCCCGCTGTATCTTTGAAAAATACTGAGAATGTATGATTCGCGATTGTCAATAATATGGCACTAAATTAATTTTCCTATTTGTTTCAATGTGTGTATAATATTATTCTAGTTAGTTGTTAGACCTAGGTAAAGTGTTTGCTGTATATAATTGTATACTACTGTTATGGAATGCATTTCAAATATTTGTTCTTTTGCTAGAAAGATAAAATAAGACAGGTACTGATTATGTTTTATAGTATAATTTAAAAGCTGTCTGAGGACCGTATTCAGAAAAGTTACTTAGCTAGGAACAGCCCAATGGTATGAGAATATGTGCTTTCGGCATGACAGATTTCATAGTACGTAGACTCCCTAAACGATGATGTATTTTTCTTTTCTGTGACCGTCCTGAGCCGAGGTTGTACCCCACTAGGGGTGCCCTCAGCGTTATCGTTTAAATATAAGGGTCGGAGAGCCTAAAGCGTTCACCCAAAGGACCGGTTAACCTGTATGAGCTGACTCACGTCAGGCTAACAGCATTTGCCCACAAAAAAATAAGTACGTAGACATGTAGTTGGCTGTCAGATAAACAAAGCCAAAGAAAACAATGATATTGCCAATACTATCCGTTCGGGCGCACTGTGCGTTCTCATAGTATGTTTGCGAATACAGGTGTATATCTTGTATGATTTGAGCTAATATTTTTTTTATCTAAGCATAATAGGCTTGAGAATCGGTCAAGAGTAAAACTATAACGCAATAAAATTTGTTAATCTTTATTATGTTACATGTTGTTTTCTATAATTGGAAATTATTATTGTTACTATTTTATTTTAGTTTAATTAAAAGCACTTACTGGTGTATTATTTTTATCTTCACACAATAAATCACTACAATCTTACAACGTTTTTGTGTATTGTATACCGGGTGGAAGGGAAACGCTCTCTATACCGGAACGGTAAGAGAGAAGAACCATAACATTAACGAAAAACTATATTCATTGGCAAAGCTAAGCGATAATACTTACGATTTTAGTATTTCCGTAATTCATGCGCGCGCAATGTAAAGCGTAGAAAAAACTACAAAGCAAACGCCGACAAGGCGGCGGCCGCCGCGCTGCGCCGGCACCGGCCACGCGGTCGGTAACCCGTCAGGTGATGTACGTGTTTCATTACGATTTTTTTGAAATATTGACCTTTTTTTACTATGTTTTTTAAAATAATAGTTTGATTTATCTATCCATACGTGAAGCTGTACAGAAATTTGAGAAAATCCTACTAAAATTGTAACAATGCGATCGCGATTTTTTTAGTGCCATCACGCCAGGAATCACCAATACTATCAACTGTATTCGTTTCCGAGAGCGTTTCCCTTCCACCCGGTATGTCGAAGACAGTGGCAGTTATTTTTAAAAAACGCAGAACCATTGACCTTTATTTGGTCATCGGCGTAGTCTTACGTAATCTGGTGAGCCACTTACGCACAATAGTTGGGCGGGCAGCATTAAAACGTCTATTTATACTAGGCAATTATATAATATTTTTTATTTATATATAGAATTCGTAGACCGTATGTATAAATAATGCCTTCTACAAAGACGCGTCCCACTACTTTCTTATCGCTTACTACCCATACTAGGCATGGGTCATACTTGCAAAATTGTGAACCAGGGCTTACAAGTACGTCCGCCTAAAAAAACCAGCGCCAAAAACCAGGGTTCAAAATACTTTCAAGTATTTTATTTCTGCATAGGAAATTAATCCGTGCTTCTATACAAATAAGGAACACAATGGCGTTCACTAATAAAAACTTCGAACACTTCGATTCTATAAATACTAAGTATTTTATTTCTGTACAGGAAATTGATCCGTGTTTCAATGCGCATAAAGAGCAGAATCGCGTTCAGAAATAAAGTACTTGTAGCACTTGGATAGTCGAAAAACGTAATACTTTCAAGTATTTTTTACCTGCATAGGATATTGACCCATGACTTGGCACTAATAAGGAGCACAATCGCGTTAACAAATATAATACTTTTAACACTTAAATACTTGCATAGGAAATTGTTCACTAGCTTGTTGAGATAAGAACCATAATTGCGCGCGGACGTAGCGCGGCGTAAAATACTTTCAAGTCTTGCAAGTGTTTCGGGTCGGCACCTGGTCGGCGTACTTGCAAGCAAATACCTGGTGTAAAAACCTGGTTTCGTAAATACGCACTACCTCTAACACATACTTATATTGCTCTGTGGGTACGAATAAGTACGCATTATACAATGCATTTTTTACTTGAGAAATTAAGAGATGAACGTTTTACGAAGAACTGAAAATAAAACCTACCACCTATAGCTTTTAATCAGCAAGCTTTGATTAATAATCCAGCAAGCAACAACTAGAGCTCATAGAGTATGTTAACCAATGTTAAATGCTCTTAACTAGAGCTAGTTTGATGACAGTAATTTGATAATCAATTAGATACTTCGGTTAATCGATTAAATTGGCACAATTTACAAGACGCATCACTAATTATTTATGTCAATTGTCAATTATATTTATGTAAGATAACCTCAAAATACGTGAAATGATACCGAAAATGTATGGCGATATGAGTATTTGAAACGAAATTATTGTGTTTGGACATCACTGAAATATATGTAACTATTGCAAAAATAGTCAATGAACACGAATAAACATGAATTGTTTACGTTTGCTCCAATTAGCCGAACGGCAAAGTTTACAGTATTTCAAGATTTCTCCGGTAAGATGTATAAGCTATCATCCAAATAAGTTTTTGGAGACACAAGATAGATGGAGAGAAAATGATAATGTATCGAAAAGATGGCAGTTGATATACAAAGCACCAATGGATGTGGCAATAAAGTGCATATCCACCTATCTGACATTTTCCACAACAACAATAGCATTAGGTGGCCTGTATTATGCAGGATTTGTATTTAATGTTGAAGAGATGAATAATCCAGTTTTGTTAGGTGATGAAGTAGTAATTGCTAACAGCGCTACAGAGTGTTTGGTATACTTAGGTGCATTTTTTGTTTTTCATGTAGCATTAAAAATATTAATATCCAAATACGTGATACGTTTATACCAAGATGGTGACCAGTACTTGGCGATATTCAGAGGGAGTATGTACAACACTATAAAAAAACATAAATTTAATTTAGATGATTTCCATAAGTTAAATCCAACTTTTGTAGTCTCTTGGGGTGATGCGAGGTTTGGGTTGGGCAAAAAACATGCTATATTGCTAGACAACTATTTTAAAACCCCCGAACATTTCAACTATTTGTTATATAAGCGGAAGAAGGATAAACCAAGTGATGAAGATTAAAATAATTATTATTGTAAATATTATAAGTTTGTTTGTAGTTCTTATTTATAATTTAGGTACATTAATAAATGCCTGACAACAAAGATAGATAATAAATGTATTAAAATGTTATATTATTTTATTTTCTGCATATTCCAATGTTACTTACTATTTATATAAATGTTGGTACTATAAATAAGAAACATGAATACAAACCACTATTCATTGCTCCACCAATGTAAATTCCTTCTCAGGATAAATATCCTTTAGCACTCAGAACTAACATCCAATTAATTTTGGAGTATTAGATCTGTGGTGTCAGAGATACAGAGTGTTAAAATGACTGTGATATAAGTATTATGTTGGGAAGAAATATAACATTTACCATTGATTTAATACATATTTATTCTACTGTTAACAACTACTATACAACAAAATTAAAATCCTCCATTAAATGCATTGTTCCATTTGTGTCTGGAATCTCTTTTTATAGTTGTGGAGTCCATTTTCCTCTTGTCATTATCAAACTCCTCCAGAGCTTGGACTTGGCTCTGTTGGGGCTCCAACTTCTTTGTTACAATGCATTGTCCATTTTCCTTGAGAACTGTGTAGTTGATATCATCCTTAGTTGGCTCTCCATGAGGAAATTGTATTGGTGTTATTTTGATTAAATGTTTAATTTTCCAAAGTTTTGCATTTACCTCTGGTATGTTTTTCACAACAGCTACCCTGGTCTGAAAGCAAGCAATTTAAAAAAGTTATTTTAATAATTTATTTTACTACACACATAAAAAACAACAAAAAATTATTAAAAGGCACACAATTTAACAATACTATACAATTTAAACGGCAAGCTAATTGTAAGCATATACTTCAACATTTTAGCTTTGAAATGAAATCAACTGCAAACGCGAACCCGTAACATTCTGCATACTCCATTTTCTAAAACTAACCTAGGTCTACCATCACCCTGTACAAGAATTTGTAATCAATATTAGTTAAATAATATACATATATACATATACACTCACGCCTGTCTACCATCACCCTGTACAAGAATTTGTAATCAATATTAGTTAAATAATATACATATATACATATACACTCACGCCTATTATCCCCGAAGGGGTAGGCAGAGGCGCAACTAATGCACCCACTTTTCGCCGACATTCCGTCCCATGATGTGATAGGGGGCGAGCCTATCGCCATATCGGGCACAAATTCCAGACTCCGGACTGATACTGAATAGTAAACTCAATATCACTTTGCCCGACCCGGGGATCGATCCCGAGACCTCAACTTTGCAGTCGTACTGTAATACAACTACGCCAACGAGGCAGTCAAATAATAGTTAAGTAATATATTTATAACTATTGACATTTAGTATAGCATTACTGTCTTGATGTTCAATTTATATATTAATTCGCTGAGTACTGTGGCAAATGTTATGTATGCTGTACTTGTTGTACATATCAGTGACTATATTATATTCATTCCAATGTAATTATCTCAAATGTTATAATATGTACAACATGGCAGTGCTAATTAATAAATAAATGCATTATACATATACTTATAAGATACATATGACTTGCTGAAATTGTTTAAATATTAGGTAATAAATATAAGTTCCAAAATAGCTATTTAAAAAATTAGGGCCTTATAGGAAGCACGATAATAACGCATTAGCTTACATCTTCATGGATTTTAAGCTCATCTAATATCGCCTTTTGCCAATATGGATGATGTTTTGAAGACTTAATTCTTTCCACTCTAAACAATTTGGTTGGTGTATATTCTGGATCTTTATGGTCTGGAAATCTAAAATTATATTGTATGTTTGAATTCATAGGAAATTCATGCATATAAAAATATATATATTTATGTTTTATTTATCATACCTCGGATAGTAAATAATACCTCCTGGGTAACGAATGCCTCCTTCGTATCGAATTCCTCCAGGGCGTTTAAGACCTTTCGATCTGAAGAATACGGTCAAAGGATTGAAAGTTTTAAGTAAAGATTTATTCATTTTTAAATACAAAATTCTAATCTCATTAAATATAACCTATAAATCATTTTCGGAAATTGACATTTCCATTTTCACTTGACACTTTGACAGTTGACACAATCAGTGTTGTCAAAATATGTCTTCTGAATCACCCAAAAAGACTTCCAGAACTGGCCTAAAATTATAACCAACATACTTTATAGTTTATCAAAGAGTTCTATGATTATATAGAGTGGACATTGGGTAAATGTTCATACAAAATTTTTGAGTCTGTTCGTCAGAAACTCAATCTATCGTGAAACAACAAAGCACCCATGTAAAATGCATTAGAACCTACTTTGACGTGATCGTAATTCGCAAATTGGCATATTTCCATCCAAAATATAGCTTTCTTTACAAAATTTGCGCATCCCGAGACGTCTTGTCACATGTATGTATGAAGACACACATGCAAAGATGTATGTGTCAGACTTAGGGCGGTATTAATAAATAAGTCTCAAGTTTGAGTTACATCTCAAGTAGACATAATGTATTGAACTCTTCATACATTATGTCTACTTGAGATGTAACTCAAACTTGAGATTGATTCATTAATACCGCCCTTAGACTAACAGACGGAGCAATGTGAACAAGCAGCACGCCTCGCAGCATGTCACAACTCGCTCCGAGGCGCACGATGTGAGAGTGAGCGTCGTGTAGTTACTTGCCACAGAGTAAGTAATATGTTACTTGCCGGCAAACTGTTAAAGTAGGCACAGACGATGAGATTTGGTACGGCCGTACCAATTCGTCATGCGGTACAGTCTTCACGCCACACCATCGAACCCTACCACGCATTGTCCAGTTGTATCTGTGCTGTCAGCGCGTGAACACCTCGCACAGTATGCCTTCTATTCTCTCGAAAAAGGCTACATTATAGATACCTATTGAAGAAAAACTAATATGGAGTGTTTTCATTAGAGCATAGGGATAGATTATAGTCTGGAACAGCACATAGGTCACTTTTTATCCCAGAAAAATATTTGGCGGGACATTTATCCCGGAAAGAACCTTACCACGGGGACGAAGCCGCCAGCATTTAGGATAAAAATAGCCTATATAAAGGAAATTTTATTTACTTTTTGTAATGGGAACATGTTTTGGCTATTAACAAAACACTAATATTTTCAAATCCAATTTTAAAATATGTAGGTAAGCGTAAATTGTGTACCCACTTTTTAAATAATTTAGTTATAAAATCACTTAATTCTGCCATAAGTACGTAATAATTAACCAGCTTTGTAGTTTCCAATAAATACTTTTTTTCTAAGATATATGGTGCAGGACAAGAAATAGGTATGTCACGAAATTACACAGTTCAACTTATTGATGTGTGGGTAGATATTTAGCAGCTAAATCAACTTTAATATGTTTATCTATTATACTATTAGTAACTAAATTTATAAATTTAGCATAATACATTAATAAATAAAACAAGACGAATATTTCTTTATCATAATGGAATGAAATTAGCTTTGAGTCATGGAAGTAAGTATTAAAAAGCAATTATGACAAGTCAGCACAAAAAACACAAATAATATTAATAAGCATATAAAACATTGCATAATTAGACTTGCTATTTATTTATTGTTATTTTAATCGATGTTATACAATTATTTTTTATTATTTTTAATATGGTATTTTATTCCAGGAAAAACATTGATCCTCTGGTAACCCTATTTTTTAAAAACTAAAATGGCGGGAATTTTCTTCATAACGTCCATATTGTCTTCTTCTCTTAAATTATGGTTTATACCTTAGAGTATGTATAAGTACATATAGAGCGCTAATATCGCACCGCGCGCCGACTACCCAGCGTAGGCAGGTGAACTATAGCTACTTATATAGAAATGTTGGTGACTGCTAGGGATGGGCACGCGAGCAGCACCAACGCAACAGTTATCGATAAGTACAGGTCCGGCGGCGCGGTACATATTGTTGTTAAAAAATTGTGGTTCTACATAATATGGCCTTGTGAGTAATTTTAAGCGTAATGCGTTACTATAGATAAAAGCTATGCTGCGAATTAGTGTAGTGCCATGTGGAATGATTTATAAACACGGTACCTCAAGAGCAATTTTTACAAGCAATAAGAACCAAGAATATTAATGGATATCCATTATAATTGAACCAATGGATATAAACCGAGCATCGCACCATGGATTTCTTAGCTAGTCTCCCCAAGCCTAAAATAGTCACGTCTAGTTTTTGAAATATTTATTACCAATGTTAAAAAAATTACAAAGAAATATATCTTAATGATTGCCAACTTATACTGTCAAGGCCCGCGATAGAAGCTATGCAATAGCTTAAAAATATTATCGTAATCAGTCAATTTTTAGAAACAGTAATTATTTCTTTCATTTCATAAACAAAAACGCAATTATTAATTGGCTTAAAAATCACACACAGACAAAAACAGTTACCTAAGCTACATTATATTAAGCATCGCCTTCGATAGTAATAAATACGTATGCTATAATATGAAAATATTACATCGATTCTGGTATCGACGCGTAACATCACTATCGAAAAAACGGGATGCGGGGCAGTGCAGGGGGTACAAGTGTTCGCCTCCCGAGCGTCTTTCATACCGCGACGCGTAATTTCAATTTTACCTAAAAATATGCTGAAATATGGCTTGCCTGTGAAACGTGATATTAGAATTCTGTTAAGTGTGTTTCCGAGTGTCGTTTTTACAAGATTCCACAGAACATTTAACCATTTTGCAGTATTAATAATCAAATATTCGCATAGATCTCACTCGCGTGTGCTCACGCCGTTCCTACTCGAGTGACTACAAGCGCTTGCGGCCGGCGCAGGACGATGTTCCCACCCGTGCCTATTGTTCCCACTTGCATACGCGCTCTCTATAGGTACTTACTCTAAGGTTTATACCCATTGATGTATTAAAAACCCTAGATGCACAGTTCCTTGCAAATAAGACATCAATAAGTGTCGTCGAGAAATCAAACTCAAAAAAGGAACAAATAATTACCATTTTTGATCTTAGGCCTACCACATAAAGTAGATTTTTAAACGCAAGCAACGCACGTTTAGTCTGATTTTTGACATAATGTCAGAAATATAATCGTCATCGCAACCAAAATAACATAAGATTTTCACGGAGTCGAATCGTTTATCTATTTATTTTACTAATGTAATGTAATTGTAAGTTTCTGTTTTTTTATTTGTTCTGTTAATATTGAGAATATGGATTATTGATAATTGCGTAATTGTGGTAGTTACAAAAAAAATAAGGACTTAAAAAGTGGGTACATAGTTTACGCTTACTTATATATTTCAAAATTTGATTTGAAAATATTAGTGTTTTGTTACTAGGCAAAGCATGTTCCCATTACAAAAAATCCTTTATTTCCAGGTAGCACATTTGGTTTGATGTAGCAGCACTTGTGCCAAAATAACGCCATCGGAACGTTGAAACGCACTATAGCAACACTGCTGCCCGCTTTTTGTAAATGTTTTTGGCGGGAACGTGAAAGTGTCATGAGGTGCTCTTGTTTTAATTCATTATTTTGGTGATACTTAGTGTTATATTGCATAATTATGGTGGTATATTATCCAATATAGTTCTATTAAAGTGCTCAAATGAAGTGAATTGAAATAACTGTGCCAATCAAGTGTTTTTTCGTTGCCGCCAAAACTCCTTGATAAAGTCTTGGTAAGGTAGCCACTGCTTTACTTCTACATATTAGTTAGGAGTTAGGACTGAGGATGAAAATAGATGAAAGACGGGCTCAATGGACTAGTATCCAGAGCCGTAATAATTAAACTAAACTTTTTGTAAATTGTAGCTGTCAGACTACAATTTTGACTGAGTTTTGGCGGGAACGTGGAAGTGTCATGAGGTGCTCTTGTTTTAATTCATTATTTTGGTGATACTTAGTGTTATATTGCATAATTATGGTGGTATATTATCCAATATAGTTCTATTAAAGTGCTCAAATGAAGTGAATTGAAATAACTGTGCCAATCAAGTGTTTTTTCGTTGCCGCCAAAACTCCTTGATAAAGTCTTGGTAAGGTAGCCACTGCTTTACTACGACAACCAGAGATATCACTTAAGACGAGGCTGTATGGGCTTGAACCCTTTGCCTTCCCTGTAAGGGAGAATTATATAAAAAAAAAAAAAAAAAAAACAATTTTGACTGTTGGTCTGTCAACAGACCAACAGTCAAAACCTCAGTTCACACCAAAGAGCATTATAATACTACGGAAATAGAGAACCCACTCATTCCTTTTTTATGCCAATCGTCAATTGTCAAATTACGGCACGTATAAACGTCTGTGTAATAGATGCCACTGGTGATGTTTTATCGCTAAAAAAATCCTGCAGGTGGCTCTATAATATCGCACGTCCAGATCAATACTGAATTATCTCGAAAAAATCTGTGAATCGAGTTTTTGTTTTGTGTAAATCGGCAAATAATTTACCGATTTACACAAAACAAAAACACGATTCACAGATTTTTTCGAGATAATTCAGTATTGATCTAGGCGTGCGATGTATTGTGTAATATTTTAGTTTGTAGAGATTGTTAATATACTGCAACATAAGGGTTCTAAAAGTACATAAAAAGACGGTAAGCTTAATTTCTAGAACATTGTTTCACAAATATTTCAATATCTGTCGTTGCAACGTAATCTTTTAGACCCTTATTTAACAGTATATAACAATCACTTACTATTGATATCTGATTATAATAATTATAGGGTGGCTAATTAGTAAAACCTTAACAATCAGAATATGGATTTATTACAATAAGATTTAAGTAGGTACGTAAAGTAATAAATATTGTACAAAATTTATCACAATAACTATATCTAATATTATAAAATTACATTTTAAAATTAAAAATATTTTCGTGTTGACTATTAAAGATTAACAATTTGGTCTCATAATGTAATTATGCAGCTATAAATATTGTATCAACATAACATTGAATAGCTTGTTACTAGCTATAATAATCTCTACTAATATTATCAAGAGGAAAGATTTGTATTATTGCATGAGTTTAACGAATAAACTCAAAACCTACTGGACCGATTTTAACAGTTCTTTCACCAATATAAAGCTATATTACATTACATTAGGTATCAGCGAGTAACATGAAGTACTTTTTATCCCGGAAATACTTATTCAACCGGGCGGAGCCGCGAGCAATAATTATATAAAGTAATAAGTAGTAAGTAATATAAATATGCAATTTCTCTCATGGATAATCGTGTTTAATTTTATTTTTTTGGCAGATTAACCTGCTTACATAAATATTACATTAAAATTTAAGCTAAAATTAAATCTGATTAATAATAACTAACACATTCCATCTATTTAAAACAAACCGATCTCGATAATTAATCTACAATTATTATCAAGTGAGAACGTTAAAATAATTGCACTATCTTTTGATATATTAGATATAAGTATGAACATTATTAAACACTGCAAAAAATTCGCTGAAACTAACGGATTTGGAACACTTTTGTTATACTAAATCTAATTGTAATATACATTTTGATGAGGAGCAAATTTTTATGATTCAGGATACCTCCAAATGGTGGGAATAAGTATAATAAATTCATATTTACTTGTATTGCAACGAAACTATTATTTCATTTATCAGGGTGTTTCACTGTCACCGATTATCACAAATGGATGAACTGTTGTTTACAATAAAAATAGCATATTCCAAAAATATCTAATATCGGCATCTCAAATTCTGCATAATTATTTTAATCGTAATAATATGTAATAAATATAAGGTTGAATTTGTTAGAGCGTCACTGAAATACTAAATATATTCATCATTAATGCGTCGAGAGTTTAATAGTTGCCTATATTAAAACTAAATTACATAGTACAGTTAACGGCATTTTCCCTTTTCAGGGGTAGGCCGAGGTGTATCACATCCACATTTCGCCATCTATATTAGGTCCCATGTGATAGGGGGCGGATCTATTGCCATTTACAGGACACATTTCCGGACTCCCGGACTGATACCGAGTACAAAAACCCAATACCACTTTATTAGACCTGGGAATCGAACCCGTGACCTCAGCACTGCAGTCGTTCCGAAATACAACTACGCCACCGAGGCAGCCACAAAAACAAAACAACTAACCATAGTAATTCAACTAAATTAATAGAAAATAAGAACAACTCTTTGGAAAGTGGTTATTAGATACGACGTTATAATATAATATATGCAGAGTCATACAAAAAATATTTAAGAGATGTGTGAGTAGTTTGTGCATAAAAAAGAACTTAACTTCTATTAAATATTGCCTCACGATGTAGTATTCTATAAGAAACTACAAAAAACACAACAAATCGAGTACCTACAATACATGCTTGCATAATATTACAAATTGAAAAATAAACGAAGTATAGACGATTTTTAAAGGCCATAAAAATTATATTTGTCTTCATTGACTGAAAAAGTCTTTAAAATGCTATATCCTCCTATTCAAATTATACTAATTGCCTATTGATATGAAGAACGATATTTTGCGTAGGTAAATCCAATTAATCCATGAAACAAACCACGTGACCGTTAAGTTTTTGACTTAATGAAAAATATATTTAGATCGATTTCACAGTCCCATTGTATTCACAGAAAAAGGAACTACAAAGATTAACAAAAAACAAAAACACATTCTTATGTGCGCTGATTTATAATAATTTGATGTAAAAAATATTTAATGCATCTAACAATTAATTTAACAATAAATTATAAGACAAGATTATAAATCATAATGTTAAGAACTGCTTTAAACAGGTCTATGAAGCTATGGATTAAACATAAAAAAGCACAATAGGCATGTGTTACTACTAGTCGTCAATCAAAGTGTATAACAGAGTAGTTTGTAATCTAAAGTAAATATTCACAGAACAAAAGTAGCATTCGAACAATGATCGTATTAAAAGCTTAATAATTTCGGCATTATATACATAATATTACCTTTTTAACTAATTGCATTGATGAAATAATTTAAATACAGTTCGAATTCCAACAGACAATAAATACGAAATTAATTATATATTAAATCAAATCAAAAAGATAAAGCGCAGGTAAGTTATACAAAAAAGGCGCTTGCAATATAAATATAAAAAAAGAATTACAGGGTATTAAATAAAAAACAAACCAACTGAAAAATGGTAATAGTGAATCGGATCAAAATCATCCATTTCAATTTTTTTTTGTGGAGTTATGTTGAAAGTCCTCTTTAGGTATCACTAAATTAAGTTATTGCAACGAATCTATTGGGTCTACAGTAATCATAATTTTAAGACCTTTATACTATAAGTACCTATATTAGAATAAGATATTCTGCTACAAGCCTAACATGATTTGGATGGTTAATTTTCATGATTACAGGTAGTGTCTTCAAAACACAGGTTATACAAAAAATCTGTGATTTTAGAAGTTATACTTCTTTAGGCGCGTTATGAAAAAATGATGAGAGTAAATTTTAAGATGCGCGCGCATCATGTAATACATTTAGACTAATAGTAACACAAAAGTCACAGGTATGGCGCGCGCATCACTGTAATTTAGTTTTAATACTATTAACAGACTTAAATAAAGGAGGTTCTTAATATCCTCACGTTATTCTATAAGGAACTTTACCTTAGAGGATAGAGTAGGGCTTCTAGTGTGGCGGGTCTACTGTACTGTGCACCTGACAACCCCACACCCCTTTCACCCCCTGAAAAACCAAACCACATTTGACCCTTATTGACCCCCCAACCCAAATTGATCCCCCCTTGCCTATCAAACACATTTTTAACCCCCTTGACCCTAACCTAATTTGACCCCTCTTGACTCCGCAAACACATTTCAACCCCCTTGACCCCCAATATAAATAGACCACCCACACCCATTTTCGACCCTTAACCCCCCTAATATAACTTAATTAATACTAAATACTATTATTAAATTATTTAATGATGACAAAGAAGTATAACTTCTCACACGCGTACATAAGTACACGCACCCTTTTCTTTTTCTCTCTTAGAGCCGTTTGAATTTCCTCTTTTACGTAACCTACAGATTTCACTGCGTAACTTCTTTATATTTTTTTGGAATAAACCTGAGTGTTGTGAACTGCGTTTCATCTGAGTCTGCTCGTGAGACTATATGAGTGTTCTTTATTTATTTCAGCCCCATCTGAAAAAATAAAAATAGTTATGAGAAAATAAAACTAACAACATACATACATACATGCATATACACTCACGCCTGTTATCCCCGAAGGGGTAGGCAGAGGCGCAACTAGTGCACCCACTTCTCGCCGTTATTCCGTCCCATGATGTGATAGGGGGCGAGCCTATCGCCATATCGGTAACAAATTCCAGACTCCGAGCTGATACTGAATAGAAAAACTCAATATCACTTTGCCCGACCCGGGGATCGAACCCGAGACCTAAGCATTGCAGTCGTACCATAATACAACTACGCCACCGAGGCAGTCAGATAATTTATTTTATTTGTTAAAACTAACAAATAACATAAATTATCTGGACTTTACGTACAATATACAGTGTGACTGGTAATATGACTTATTCCCGTTAAGAACATGTAGATTCGGTCAAAAGCAATCGATTTTGCTTCATGAAGCCCTATCGGGAATTCAATACTTTTCGAGCAATTCAAGATTTATTGAATTTTAATTATTTGAATTTTAAGATATACCTGCATATGCATATACACTGACGGACCCATCAATCATTGTTGAAGACTCCTTTGAAATAAACATTTTAACCAAGTATTCAAACTTTTTCTACAAATTTAAATTGAAGCCTATAGTTTGGTTCGTTAACTTCATAACAGCATAGTATGAACAAGTATGAAGTATCATATTATTATCCTTAAGTGTGTGTTTGTATAATGGAAAGGACCAATTATTTTTTTTAACAAAAACGATAAATGTAACAAAATTTGGTTCTGGTTGGTTTGCTTAAAAATTGGTATTTAAATAAAAAAAAATTGAAGCACAGGTTTTTTTTCTTTTAATAAGGTGTATTGCTTCCACGTGCATTAATTACAGATTCTAATCGGTTCTGCATATATCTGATTAGGGTCATTAAACGGTCTTACGGGATATTGTTCCATTCTTGTGAAATCGCTGTTCTTAGTGCTGCCACTGTTGTGGGCACAGGATTTTTCGCGTATACCGCTTTTTTATAGTGTCCCATTTTGTGGGACATTACAGCTGTATTAATATGTTATATGTAAATATCAGTCATTTTAAGACATAACGTAGTAACCCATAATATGTGACATAACATTAATGTCTCAGAGTGACGAGAGCAGTGTAATACCTCGCAGTGATTCGTAATTCAAAGTTTCGGTGGTTTGTGTAGTTGTGTTATTTACCAACAGGCAACCAGCTTGGACATTTTGTCATTTATATGAATAAAAAGTATAATAAGTAATGAAATATTATACGTACTTACAATATTAGCGACCGGATGGTTAATCGAGCTTGAGGCATCCTCAGACACCGAGCAAGTGTTTTCAAATTGTTCTGGAACGCAATTAAATTTTTATTTAGGGTGCATATTGCCTATGTCGTTTTATTGTTCAAGCTTACTCTATACCAAGTATTTGTGAGTCTATGGAGAATAGACACACGTACAACAAGTCGTATATTCAAATTAAAATCATTTATTCAGTAATTAGGCCTCTAAGGGCACATTTACACGTCTTTTTGAAAATAAAAATTAAATAAACTAAATGATTCTACCAGTGCTTCGGAAAAGCCCACTGACCTGAGAAGAAGCACCAAGAAACTCAGCGTAGGTCTTTCATATTTTTTTTAAAGTATATGTACAGGGTGTCCAGTATTTAATAGATAACCTTGAAATGTCTTATAGTAGAACTTATTGCCGTTTAGAAAAAAATACGAAATAAAATATATTATGAGTAGTACCTGAGATATGAACTTTTCTAAAAAAAGTCGCAATTTTTTTGACTTATTTTACTTTCTTGTACACTACGACCAGAAATGAAGGAAATCCATAGTTTTTTTGTTATTTTATTATTATACACTAACTAGGCTAATAGAGAGATCCTACTATCCTACTAATTTTATAAAGGCGAAAGTTTGTAAGAATGTATGGATGTTTGTTCCTCTTTCACGCAAAAACTACTGAACGGATTTCGATGAAATTTGGCACACGGGTAGGTCATGTCCTGGATTAACACATAGGCTACTTTTTATCCCGGGAAAATATAAACCGGGACTTTTATCCCGGAAAAACTTTTTAAGGCGGGCGGAGCCGCGGGCAAAAGCTAGTAGTCAATAGTTTGACTAGTTATTGCACTTTTAAAAAAACATGCAAGTACAAAATTGTAATCGCAATTGTATTACGGCATAGCTGCGATGGTCTTGGGTTCGCTCTCCAGGTCGGGAAAAGTGATATTGAGTTTTAAATTAAGTATCAGCTCGAAGTCTGGAACTTGTGCCCGATATGGCGATAGGATGCCCATGATATGATAGTGCCCTATCATATCATGGGACGGAATACACTCAGCAAAAAGTGGGTACATTAGTTGCGCCTCTGCCTTCGGGGATAAAAGGCGTGAGTATGTGTGTGCGTCATAATTGTTTTCACCTAAAAACTTCCAAATCAATCACAAAATATTAACCTTACCCATCATAAGTACATAATAATATGGAAAAATTGCTTACCTAAATCCAATGTTGGGACTTCGTTTTTGTAAGGCGTCTACTGGGTAATATATACTTAGGCTCAAAGTGTCTGTAGCGTAATCGAACATTTTTTAAATATATTATTCTCCTTTTCAACGCATTTCCACCAAGAACTTTTGCCCACTGCATATACCCGTCATTTTGATGACTTTCCGATCTAAAAGTAAGCGCACTGGGAAAGTGGTAAAGCGCACCTGGAAAACAAAATGATATAAGTACACTTATTATGTATCTGAAAAATAATATAATAAAACTTGCCATTATATATTATCTAAGTACTATTACACTGATGAGTGTTGGAAACTAGCCATCTCTTATAAAAACATACATCACCCTATTTATCCCCAAAGCGATAGGCAGGGTTGCAGAGGTGCAACCAGAACACTCACTTTAATACCGTGTGTGTTCCATCTTATGGTGTAATAGTAGGCGAGCCTATGGCTACCTCGGGTACAAATTCCCGACTCCGGGCTGACAGTAGAAAAACTCAATATCACTTTGCCCGACCCGGGATTCGAACCCAGGATCTGAAAGCAGTGGTCGATACTGACATGCTATACAACTACGCCAACAAGGCAATCCACTCCTCGACAAGGCACAGTCACCCTTGTACACCACACTGAACTAGAGTGGGTGGGCAGACTTAACATATACTCCGCGCCAGATAACGTAACATTAAAGCACATTGACCTTTATTCATTTAATGAGGTATGACAAACCTTTGGCACAGTTAAAATATAATTATTTATAAACACATTTCAAAAAGAACGTTACAATTGACAGCTAAGCCAAGGAAATAAAAGTCGGTTAAAAAACTAAATATTAATACTGCCGTGATAAGCAACGTTCTGGCTGAATACTTCATAACTGGATTAATAATAACCGAGAACATGTGTCACACTACTAAATACCACACAATACCTAAACTAGACAGCAATAAGGTTAAATTTTTACTGGGCGACATTGACTGGTCCCTGGCGCTCACCTACGATGATCCTAATGTTATATTAGAAATTAAGTCAATTTAATTCAGTATATGATAAATGTAAGTATAATGGTAGTATAAACATAAATAAACGAAGGTCATTTAAATGGGTTCATAACAGAATGGTATATTTGTGTGAAAAGAAGAATCAATTACTCAAAATCTGGACAGTGACTAAGTTTTGGCGAAAGTATTCGTTATTCATTGATGATTTTTGGCACAATGTTAGCAGAGGCATAGACGAATATGTGGTTTTATTTAGTAACGCAATGTAAAAATGACCCTGTATATACATGTATGTATATACATATAGAAGCAATGTCAAAATTATTTGTACCTCTTGTGATAAACCTTTTCTAAATGAGATAACATATACAAACAAACCTGAGCTAACCATGAAACTCAATAAGGCTAAGAATGATACTATTATGACCATAATTAAACACATGAATGATAAAAAAGTCCAGGTTTTCATGGTATTCGTCCTTGTGATATTAAGAAGTATGCAGAAATTCCTGTTATTATGCTATTCCTGTTATTCCTGTTATTATACACATCTAATAAACTCGTTGCTAAGGGTAGTTAACCAGATGAGTATTGGGAGATTTTCCGGCATAAAAGTACCGCTTTGTATTCCCCCGGGATAAATTATACATACAAAACTTCTTCTTGAATCACTCTATCTATTAAAAAAAAACCGCATCAAAATCCGTTGCGTAGTTTTAAAGATCTAACCATACTTATGCACAGACAGCGGGAAGCGACTTTGTTTTATACTATGTAGTGATGAAAAATAACTTTTTTCAATTCTAACATTGGATCCGTCTTTTGTACCTACAGGCCTGCCCAGATATCGATTTTGAGGTCGATTGGCCTTAAAACAAAGAAGTACAAAATGGCGACCACTTTTCTTAAGTCTAACATTAGACCTGGTCGTTGGGGGGGTGCGGATCCCCATCGGCTCTAGCATGAAGTATCTAGGGTTAGTCCTAGATAGCCGATGGCGATTCCGCACCCACTTTAAGGAGTTGAGGACGAAATTGTCCCGGGCAGCGGGCGCTCTTTCCCGCCTGCTGCCCAACCTGGAAGGTCCTGGCTTCCCTTGCCGGAGGCTGTATCACGGAGTCGTGCGGTCCATAGCCCTTTACGGCAGCCCCGTTTGGGCTGACTCCCTGGGCCGCCCCTGCGTCGCCCTTCTGCGCGCCCCGCAGAGAGCTTTAGCGCAGCGGGCGGTCAGGGCGTACCGCACGGTCTCTTTCGAGGCGGCTTGCCTATTGGCCGGATTTCTGCCCTGGGACCTGGACGCCAAATCCCTTGCCGATGTATTCCATTGGCGGGAGGAGGCGTTCAGTCGCGGGGAGCGTCCGGCCCTGAAGGAGGTGGAGGCCAAGAGGGCCGCCTTACGGCGAGCCGCCGTGGAGGAGTGGCGTCTCAGGCTGGAGGCCCCGTCGTGGGGGCACAGGGTCGTAGAGGCAGTGCGTCCTGTCTTTGCCGAATGGCTGGACAGGCGCCACGGAGCGGCAACATACCGCCTGACGCAGGTGCTCACCGGGCATGGCTGCTTCGGTGAGTTCCTGTTTCGGGTGGTAGGTATAGAGGAGTCGGCCGTGTGTCACTATTGTGACAACTGCCCAATGGACACGGCCCAACATACGTTGGAGTGTTGTCCAGCCTGGGATGAAGAACGCAGCGCTCTCAGAACAGTCGTCGGAGAAGACCTCTCGCTGCCGGCCGTGGTCGCTTCCATGGTCGGCGGCCGGGAGGCCTGGCAGGCGGTGGCCCACTTCTGCGAGGCGGTCCTCTCGCGGAAGGAGAGTGCCGAGAGGGATCGCCAGCGCAGTGGTGATCCCTCCCGCCGCCAGACGAGACGTAGGAGGCGTCGGGTGGACGACTGACCGACGTCTCCCGCCCTGTCGATTGGGGGCGTTTGGAGAATTCCACCACGGTACCCCTGCCTGTCGTTAAAGGCGACTAATAGGGGCCTCCGGGGGTCACGGGTGGGCGGGACGTGCCGCCCACCCATTAGTCTAGCCAACTTCTGTGACCCCCGTGATGGACATGTCCGAGGCAGCGTGTCTCACGCTGCCTCGGACACCAAAAGGCGGACACGATACGGTGTTTCGGGGGCTTCTGAGCCCCCGCAACAGGGAAAAAGGACCGCAAAAACGCGGTACGCGCAGGGGCGGTTGCGGACGACAACTTAGACGTGAGTCGGAGGAAGCCCGCAGCCGTCCCTAATGAGCCGAAGATGGCCATATAAAAAAAAAAAAAAAAAAAAAACATTAGACCTGACTTTTACCATCAATGGCATGCCCAGTATCGATTTTGAGGTCAATTCGCCTAAACACAAAGAAATTAAAAATGGCGGACACTTTTTTCAATTCTAACATTGGATCCGTCTTTTGTATTTAAAGGCCTGCCCAGATATCGATTTTGAGGTCGATTGGCCTTAAAACTAAGAAATTCAAAATGGCGGCCACTTTTTTGAATTCTAACATTCGATCCATCTTTTGTACCTAAAGGCCTGCCCAGATATCAATTTTGAGGTCGATTGGCCTTAAAACAAAGAAGTTCAAAATGGCGGCCACTTTTTTCAATTCTGACATTGGATCCGTCTTTTGTACCTACAAGCTTGCCCAGATACCGATTTTGAGGTCGATTGGCCTTAAAACAAAGAAATTCAAAATGGCGGCCACTTTTTTTAATTCTAACATTGGATCCGTCTTCAGTACCTAAAGGCCTGCCCAGATATCGATTTTGAGGTCGACTGGCCTTAAAACTAAGAAATTCAAAATGGCGGCCACTTTTTTGAATCCTAACATTGGATCCGTCGTTTGTACCTAAAGGCCTGCCCAGATATCGATTTTGAGGTCGATTGGCCTTAAAACAAAGAAATTCAAAATGGCGGCCGCTTTTCTCAATTCTAATATATAATTAAGATTTGCATCCAATGGAAACCCAAAAATAAGCTAAAAAGAAACAACCTGTAGATGTTCAGTTTTCATACATTCTGCAGAAATCGGCCCGAGCGTGGATCCACGCTCCCGGCAGAGTTTGAACACTTTTTTTGAGCGTGGATCCACGCTCCCGGCACGCGAGGGCTTAATAAAATTATAGAAAGATGCTTAGGAAATTAAATTAGTAAATATTTGATCAATAATAACATTATCCATGACCATCAACATGGATTTCGGAAGAATAAAAATATATCACAATTATTCTGCAAATTTACAAATGAAGTTCATACACACTTGAATAACAAAAAAGATGTGATTGCTTTATTCAATGATTTTAGTAAAGCCTGCGACGACACCCTAAGATACCCTATATATAAAAATCTCACGTGGTATATAAGGCGCTCTCTTAGATTTATCGAAAACTATCACCTTAACTGCCAAACTACAGTAAAAATCAATAATAATAATATCAAAACTTACGAGAGACATATTACATTACTAGAAAAAATGGTTTCACTCACATATTCTTGGTCAGAATCGCTGACCAGTTTCGACCTATTAAGTAGGTCATCTTCATAGGCGAGTGCTGAGAGGACGTCGCGTCGCGGAGGCCTCTTGATCACTGCCAAACGGATTCCGAAGATGTCGCAGCTGCTAGACATCATCATCAGAGAAAGTTAATAATGCTTATAGCAATTTCGTTCTCATTGAAGAAGGTACGGCTAATAATTTCACCAATTGAATATCTACTGTATAGTCACGACATGTGCATCATATTTAGTGCGGGTTTTGTATACCAATTTGCTGATGACACCTGTCTGGTTGTTGCTGACAAAATATTCTTATTGCCCAAAATGCTATGCAAATGAACTTTAAGCCCTCGCGTGCCGGGAGCGTGGACCCACGCTCAAAAAAAGTGTTCAAACTCTGCTGGGAGCGTGGATCCACGCTCGGGCAGATTTCTGCAAAATGTATGAAAACTGAACATCTACAGATTGTTTCTTTTTAGCTTATTTTTGGGTTTCCATTGTATGCAAATCTTAATTACATATTAGAATTGAAAAAAGTGGCTGCCATTTTAAATTTCTTTGTTTTAAGGCCAATCGACCTCAAAATCGATATCTGGGCAGGCCTTTAGGTACAAAAGACGGATCCAATGTTAGAATTGAAAAAAGTGGCCGCCATTTTGAATTTCTTTGTTTTAAGGCCAATCGACCTCAAAATTGATATCTGGGCAGGCCTGTAGGTACAAAAGACGGATCGAATGTTAGAATTGAAAAAACTGGCCGCCATTTTGAACTTCTTTGTTTTAAGGCCAATCGACCCCTAAATCGATATCTAGGCAAGCCTTTAGGTACTGAAGGCGGATCCAATGTTAGAATTGAAAAAGTGGCCACTTTTTTCGTCTCAGATTTTGGGGTCGATTGGCTTTAAAACAAAGAAGTTCAAAATGGCGGCCACTTTTTTCAATTCTGACATTGGATCCGTTTTTTGTACCTACAGGCCTGCTCAGATATCGATTTTGAGGTCGATTGGCCTTAAAACAAAGAAATTCAAAATGGCGGCCACTTTTTTCAATTCTAACATTGGATCCGTCTTCAGTACCTAAAGGCTTGCCTAGATATCGATTTTGGGGTCGATTGGCTTTAAAACAAAGAAGTTCAAAATGGCGGCCACTTTTTTCAACTCTAACATTCGATCTGTCTTTTGTACCTACAGGCCTGCCCAGATATCGATTTTGAGGTCGATTGGCCTTAAAACAAAGAAATTCAAAATGGCGGCCACTTTTTTCAATTCTGTCATTAGATCCGTCTTCTGTACCTAAAGGCCTGCCCAGATATCGATTTTGAGGTCGATTGGCCTTAAAACAAAGAAATTCAAGATGGCGGCCATTTCTTTCCATTCTGACATTGGATCCATCTTTTGTGCCTAAAGGCCTGCCCAGATATCGATTTTGAGGTCGATGGGCCTTAAAACAAAGAAATTCAAAATGGCGCCCACTTTTTTCAATTCTAACATTCGATCCGTCTTTTGTACCTACAGGCCTGTCCAGATATCGATTTTGAGCTCGATTGGCCTTAAAACAAAGAAATTCAAAATGGCGGCCATTTTTCTCAATTCAAGCATTGGATCCGTCTTTTGTAACCAAAGATATACCCAGATTTCGATTTTGAGGTCAATCGGCCTCAAAACAAAGAAATTTAAAATGGCGGCCGTCTATGCCAAATCTTACAATGTTTCTGAATATTTTAGTGACCATTGATCCTCAATAAATAAGTAAATAAATAATTAAAAAAAAAAGGTCTAAAAGAATTTTATGGTGTATAAATTAGAACATCCTTTACATTGAAAATCCGATTTTTTCAAATGTATGGGCGGCACGCACGCGTCTTTTACGCAAACCGAGCCCGGCATTCCAGGGGTTAATACTCTATGCAAGTGGGCACATGATGTGGGCCTAACTTTTAATTAGTAGTTTTAGACCGCGGCTCTGCCCGCGTTTCGATTTTCCAGGATAAAAGATGCGCTTTTTATTGTCCCGGGATAAACTGCAGCCTATGTATTAATCCAGAACAATATCTACCCGTGTGCCAAATTTAATCGCAATCCGTTCAGCAGTTTTTGCGTGAAAGAGTAACATCCATACATCCATACATACTTACAAACTTTCGCCTTTATAATATTAGTAGAATTCAAAATTTATTCACATCCACTCACCACACCTTAAATCAGAAATTATGCCAACTATCCAGGCTCATACCCACCAATGCATCCACCATCAAAGTAATTAATACTTATAATTGTAAACTAAACTGGAGACCATACATTGAATATGTATGTAATAGATTAAGATCCATTGTAGCTAAACTATCCCTACTTAAATGAAAATTACCTTTTAGCACACTGAGAATGTTGTATAATGTGTTGGCTGACTCTGTCATAAGCTATGGTCTCAGTAGTTATGTTAGAACATACAAGACTTATATAGACGAGATTTATAGATTACAAGTAACACTTTTAAAAACAATTGTACCCTTAAATATTAAATGCAAGTGTAGTAAATGTAACTCTGAATAATTTAAATACTATAGAATTGTAGACATATAATAAAATAAAAATGTTTATAATATGTAGGCTATGATAACTTGCTTAAAACCTAGAACAAGAAATACCTCTAATTTGCGCAACCTATCGTATTTTTCCTAAATATACATTACCTCCATGTACTAAAAATTATGGAAAACGTACCGACGGATATATGTTACCATCACTTTTAAATGAGTTAAATAATGAAATACATGACAAACTGTTCATTAAACCGAATAAATGAAAAGTGATTCTTAAACCTTTCGATGGGATCAAATGTGTAGCTCTAGTGTTATAAATTAGTTTGTGCGTGTAATTGTGTATTTATAAGCGAGTCAATTTGTAACCGCGATACAATATAAACCATCTTAGGTTTTCTTTCACTGATATTCCTTTGGTACCTACCCTTTCGTTTTGTTTTATTTTCGATAACTGTTAGTGAATATTTGAAATAAGACTTACCGTCCACAGCACAGCGAAAATAACTTTCGCCATTTTACAAACACGCGTGCAATACGACATCCGTGTATCCGTAAAACAATCAAATCGAAACCAAGTCCGAGCCAGGGGTCAAACTTTCCGGAGTATTATAATGCTCTTTGGGTCAAACAAAATTACAAGATCACACAATATACAAACGGCCACAAATCGCAAATAGAAATTGAAAACATGGCCACCGGATGACGGATCACGAAAATAAGGCTGTGTTACCACTTCACTTAAAATAATATTCCCCACGAAAAATATATAATTTAGTTACTAAGAAACATAACTTAAATTTTAAAATTCTGTAATTATATTTCAGTATATAATTTATGTAGAAAATAGTTTAATTATAAAATATAATCATGTATGTGTCACATGTCAAGTGGTATAAAATAATAAAATTACACACTTTTGTGCCATTCATAAAAATGTGGCAAACTTACTAAACATACTTCAAACATCGTGACATTTGACTTCATTCATATCGTTCAGAAATTGGGTTCAGTTCAGTTTTAATATGAGTTTTGTAGATTTCTAGACTTCGTTACAGTCTTTTTGGATCTAAGCGCCGCCAAGAGTTGGGGTGCATAAAACTAAATGAGAACGAATGAAGGAACGAGTGAACGAAGGTACGAAATCACAGAGTGACACCCCCCTGGTTCACACAAACACTTTTAAACTTTATTTTGAACGTTAGGTACTTAAGAAAATGTTTTGTTGATAGCGTGTATTTTATATGACAGGTATTTAGCAAATAGCATTTAATTTTATAAGTATTTACGCTCTGTTTGTTTAGTGGAGTAATAAGAAGCTTCATGAAGAAAGTGCGATTTGAAACTCCTGATAAAGGTTTTATTTTTACTAAAATGTGTGATTCTGAATGCCATTCTCCTCGGCCTTTCCTGGAGAGACAGGTACCATCGAAACCACCAGAAATATACCAAACTACCAGAATATTACCGTATAGTAACGACCCAATACAAAGATACGAATGTAGTAATAGCTCTCCATACCCGTTGGCGAATAAGACATGGTTACCAGTGGTAGACGAACGTGGAACGAATTACTTACCTTCAAATGATCTAGAGCTAAGTATGCTTGATGTTCACCACCATGTACCCCGACAGCCATCCTGCAAACCGATTTTAAAAGCCACAGAAAATATAATGAGCGATTTACATTTGAAAAAGGATACTATAATCCGTGACTTCTCACCAGTTTTGTCACCTGTCGAAAATAAAAATAATGACCCTCCCAACGTGTTGACTAAAGACAGTAGTTTCTTCATTAGAAGGGATAATTTGAACAAGTTCTGTGCCAATTCTAAACCACTGGTAAATAAATTCAATTGTTTGAGTTTGGGTAAAGAGAATGACCTAATAGCAAAAAAAACTGATATTGTGAGAAACTTAACTACACCACAATTTAACAAAGAAAATATCAAACAAGTGTCTGTAAGTGCTAATCAGACATTTTCGACAATAAATCAAGACTGTTTGTGTCATCACTGTGTGAAAACTGTACAGAATATGCAATGCCTAAGGCAACAGAGTCACCACCAACATCCTGTGTTTTTGGGAACACACAATCGATGTTCCTACACCGCACCACCTACTCATGTTTGCTGTGAGGCCCTGAAACAAGCTTGTAACTGTAACAATAAGGTACCAAGTCCAACACCAATGAACACACTTGAAAGGAAATATAAAACGATGCAAATGTACGAACAGAGCGCTGAATGTACAGATATTGAGAAGCAAAAAAATATTATCAAAGAAAAGAGGGAACCTACTGTTTCAGATTTGTTTAAAATAATTAAACTCCAAAATGAACAGTTACAGTTGCTGCAAGAGAAAGTAGATAAGTTTTTAACCGGAGCACATAATGTTCAATCAACACAAAATAACATAGAACACAGGGCTTTACATAATGAACATAAAATATCAATAGGTGTGATGACAAGTTTTGAAATGGTCAGGACTTCAACAATTATCAACAAGGAAGTATTGAAACAAACGAATGAAAGCTCTCAAATACAATGTAACAGATCACAAGTTAGTATAAAAGAAGTTGTTTCAAAATCGCAACCTGTTAATCTCAATTTCCTAGAAGGTATTATGCCAATAGAGAATAATACTAACTGCAAAGTTTCTACTGAGTCTCGTGAAGATGGTAATGAACAAGATGAACTTATAAATGATGAGAAAACCTTGAATGAGCTCAGTTTGTATAATGTGCATGTGGACAATGCCACTACTCCTCTGATGTCACCAGATCAGAGCATGTATTTGGACGTACAAGACTATAGCGAGTAAGGGTTATTTTATTTTGTACTAGCTTTTGCCTGTGGCTCCACCCGCGTTACAAAGTTTTTCCGGGATAAAAGTCCCGCTTTATATTTTCCCAGGATAAAAAGTAGCCTATGTGTTAATCAAGGACATGATCTACCCGTGTGCCAAATTTCATCGAAATCCGTTCAGTAGTTTTTGCGTGAAAGAGTAACAAACATCCATACATCCAGACATCCATACATTCTTACAAACTTTCGCCTTTATAATATTAGTAAGATTTTTCTATGGTGCAAAGTATGCAAGTGGGTCACTGGTATGTGGTAATTTATCTTAAATTTACATCAATGCCTATAAATACCCACAATATTATATAAATAATAGTGTTTTCTTGTTTGGAAATTATATTTAATCCTGTTTTTACAGCTCAGAGGCCAGTTGTGTTGACCAATCCAATGTTGGATGGACTTATTACAATAAAATTATGGTAAATATTATATCTTATTTTTTATGAGGGTTAAATTCCTGAGGGTAATAGTTTATTTATGATTGCAGACGCATGTGAATGGCATGTTACAAGACTCAGACATGCCATCATCAGCAAGTGCCTTGTACAGGAATACAAGGCAGCAATGTGTTCAAATGCAAATTGACAAAGCCAACTTCAGTGTGGGAAAAAGGTAATCAAATATGCTTTTTTGTACTTGCTTCCTTATTTCTCTATGTCTGAGTGTGTGCTGCTCAGCAAATATATAATGTACATACAAATTACAATGTGTGATGATTAAATACAAAAGTCACACTTTTCCAACTATGCTCATACATAAATGGTACTCAAATCAGTACTACTTACATTCACTGTTGAATATTGTTAATTGTCATAACATTTACCAAGACATTGGGAGATACACTCTTAATGCAATAATAAATAATAACTACCATATCTTAATTACCATTACCTATATGCATTTTGCACTATTGAATTTTATACAAACCTATCTTCTCAGGGACTGCTGAGACAATTTGCTGAGGATATAATGATGGTATATAATGGTTCATTAATTTTTTCCCAGAGTCAAATTTGGTGATGATCCTCTTGGTATTCGCCAACCTCATATATACGCAGCTTCCACGGACACCAGTTTGAAGATGAATCAACTGGCAGCCAAGTACTTGAAAGGCAATCAGCCACAACTTCCACAAAGGCCTACCATTAAGACGTCTGCTACTCCATTTGATATGTCTTTTGCAACCAAGAATTATATGGAGAGGCATAAATTGTTGCAAGGTTAGTATAATTTTATTATATTAAATTAAATTTAAAATTCCAAAGTATTATTTAAGAATAAATTGTGGCACCCATTAACCTTAATGCTATTGGCAGAGGGGTAGGCAGAGACGCAATTAGTGCACCCACTTTTCGCCGTTATTCCGTCCCATGATGTGATAGGCGGCAAGCCTATCGTCATATCGGCCACAAATTCTAAACCCCGACCTGACACTGAATAGAAAACTCAATTTCACTTTGCCCAACCTGGGAATCGAACCTAGACCTCAGCATTGCAGATGTAACATAATACAGTTAAAAATTATAGCTATGAATATTTCATTTCGTATGCTAATATTTCTGTTAGGTTTCTATTTCTATGCAAAAAATAAAGAAATGGGTCCCTTTTAATACTTATACAAATTCTTAAAACACAAATACTATCATTCTGATCCATTATGTTGTTTTAGGAACACCATCATCAAAATTACCATCACCTGCAGACATACCCAGGTTTTTAGACATAACTGCTTTAAAGCAGCAACCCAAGTTTACTTAGTTTTTTTTATACTAAAGTTTAGATACTGTATAATATTATAATGGATGTTTTGTATATAAAGAAATATATATTATTATTTTCTAATTATTTAAGTGACTTGTTAGATGTATATTTAACAATACGTACTTTATCATATATTGATAGTTGTAACTATTTTATTATTCAGACAAATAAAATAAATTGTTTTTCGAACAGACATTTATTTAAACTTCAGAGAAAATAACAGAGTAAAATCCTACACAATAGTAAGTAGTTATAATCATTCTGAAGTAGCTATTTTTGATAATTTTTATAATTATATTCAATTTTATTTGGTATAATATTTCAGGTATTTATTATATAATTTCAACTACACATACATTAATATCTTCATTTGAATCGTATATTTATAGGGTATTCCATACAATATTATCACATTTCTGTGGGATTGAATCTGAATATGACGATAGCGCGCGATCCTAAATAATTTACATTACTTAATTATTACTGTGGTGAGCGTGCACTGATGAGGCATTTACTATTTATTGATAATGTTTATTAAGAATCCAAGTGTTTGTCTTAAAATTATATTTTTATGTGTTTATAAGATTGTCAGATGTGGCTACTTCTACAAACGTTATTCTATCTTAATGAGATCTTGATTCTCGGGACTACAGGCAAACTTAAACTTCATTAATGAACTATATTGAATGGTATTATTAATTAAAACATAATATGATGCAGAAATATTTTTGGAAAATAATAATCTAGGTTTTCTTTGGAAAAAAGACATCAAAATTCTGGTAACATTAGGATTTTAACACACACTTATATATATATATATAATATATATGGAAAGTATTCGACTTCTTTGCCAATTTGTCTCAACAAGTGCAAACGAGTGAAATGTTTGTGCTATGTTATGTCAATATTAACCAAGAATATTTTGCAAAAAAATTACTCCAAGTACTTATTAAGATATTGAACTATATCTATTATTATTTTACTATTATCGTTTGTAAGATCACCGACATCACTTGGATACTAATAAAAATTATTGATACACATACTGATGACCATTGGCGTGGTCAACACAACAAAGTGTTGCGACCACAACGCTCTGCTGGGTGCTAGGTTTCATAGTCGTCTACATGTCTTACGATGCAGTCAAAAGATAGGTAACAGTGCTAGCTAAGCCAAGAGACCGTTAATTCGCAATGGTTAGACTTGGCTTGTAAAAATATGAGCCTCCTGGTTCGGCATGCGCCATCACCTATGTTTCTATGTGCATCATAATGTTAATGATTAGGGTATATCTGCTTTATAATTTTTAACACATCAACTACACATAGGTAAGTTGTTCTTAAATATACATATTATGTCATTTTTGTTGGAGGTATTTAGTCTTAAGAATTGTACTTCCCAAATTTTTATAATTTTAATTAAAATGATATTGGTAAGTGTTTTTTTGTTAATTGCCCTACTGCCAGTAGCCTGACGCGAGTCGGCTTTTCTGGCCACAACGGTCTTTAGGGTGAACGCAGAAGGCGCTCGCAACCCTTTGAATTAAGTGACCATGCTGAGGGCAACCCACTAACGGGCTACAAACCTCGGCTCAGGACGGTCGCTGAGAGAGGATGGAGACATCAGCGATTAGGGAAAGATTGGTTTTTAGGCCTAATCCTATTAGTTCGTTTCATTGTCATCGGCACGCGGGCCGGAACTGCTAGGGGGTCGGGGGGGGGGGGGGGAACGCGGCGAGGTTCTCGACGGCGAGGACGGAACTGCGGTCTTGTGGAGTGTTGGAGTTTCAAGAACTCGTTCTTACGGCGGATGGCCAGAGTGATTTCGTCCTCTGGATCGGTTAATACGGAACGCGGCCGTCTCCATTTGGCGCGGTCGAATGGAGGTGATAAGTGTGTGAAAACGATTAAACCTTAATGCTTGAATACAGCATTTATAGGTAGATAGACCATTGGAAAGGCTCGTGTTAAATGACAGTGACTATGCTTTAGTCTGATTTCTTTGTAAATATAGCCTTCAAGTCCCGCTTATATATATAGATGTATGGGAAAACCCTATATATATGGACACCGGTGTTCGTCGCGGGGCTTGAGGAGTCAAAGTAATATTTATTGGTAATGTTTTCTAACATGACATACTTACATATCCATTTATAATAATTAATCGGTTAAGTGTATGTGAGTATTACTTGCATATATGAACTCAAATGCGTACTTTAATTTTAAACGATTCCGTAGCAAATTGAATGTTTAGTATATTCATAAAAAGGTAAATAGGATTTTAGATCTGGCAACACTGTTAAAATTAAGTTTGAAAAGTTTATGCTATATACCTATTTATAATAACCATAACGATATTACACGATACACAGAACGATATACAGAAGTCCGAAGAGTATAATCAGCCCCTGTGTCTGGCCTTTGTGGACTATGAGAAAGCCTTTGACTCTGTCGAAACCTGGGCTGTTCTGGAATCCTTACAGCGATGCCAAGTAGACTATCGTTATATCGAGGTGTTGAGATGCCTCTATAACGCCGCCACCATGAGTGTCCAAGTACAGGGCCAGCAGTCTAAACCCATCCAACTGCGCAGGGGAGTGAGACAGGGTGATGTGATATCGCCGAAACTGTTCACTAGCGCGTTGGAAGATATGTTTAAGACGCTGGACTGGAAAGGTATGGGCATTAACATAAACGGCGATCACATCTCACATCTTCGATTCGCAGATGACATAGTCTTAATGGCGGAGTAACTGGAGGAGCTGAACCGGATGCTGGACGGCCTAGCTTCCGCCTCGCGACGCATCGGTCTTGGCATGAATTTGGATAAAACCAAAGTCATGATCAATGGCCACATTGAGCCAGGACCGGTGGTCGTACATGACCACCTTCTTGAAATTGTTTCCGAGTATACTTACCTCGGGCAGATTCTGCAGTTGGGTAAAAACAATTTTGAGAAGGAGGCCAAGCCTCCTCTTGGCCTCCTTCTCAAAATTGTTTTTACCCAACTGCCCAGCCCAGCTGGATCCTCCGATCCAGCTGGGCTGGGCAGCGTTTGGAAAACTACGTCGAGTCTTTTCGTCATCCATACCGCAATGTTTGAAAACGAAAGTTTTAAATCAGTGCGTCCTACCCGTCATGACCTACGGAGCCGAGACATGGACACTCACGGTAGGGTTGGTCTACCAGTTTAAAGTCGCTCAGCGGGCTATGGAGAGAGCTATGCTCGGAGTTTCTCTGAAGGATAGGATTCGCAACGAATACATCCGACAGAGAACCAAAGTTATCGACATAGCTCAAAGAATTAGCAAGCTGAAGTGGCAGTGGGCTGGCCATATCTCGCGAAGAACCGACAACCGCTGGGGTAAACGTGTTCTTGAGTGGAGACCGCGACTGGGCAAACGTAGTGTAGGACGCCCTCCGGCCAGGTGGGATGACGATCTGCGAAAGACTGCAGGCAGATGCTGGATGCGGCAAGCTGAAGACAGGGCGCTATGGCGCTCATTAGGGGAGGCCTATGTCCAGCAGTGGACTGATAAAGGCTGATGATGATGATGATGATGATAACGATATTAGTATGTTTTAATATTTAAATAAACTTATGTTTAATACTCTTACTATCTATCAGTTTGGTTCTTTTTTGCTTTGGTATTTTTATTAGAAATTTCATCACATAACATCGAAATTTATTAGAATTTACATTAATAACGCTGATACTTTGTCATACCTTCGAAATATGGGATTCCATTATTTCCATGGTGTCATTAATGCCTATGTTGTTCAAAACTGGGATGTTTCAGAATAATGTGCTAAATTGTACATTTTGGCCTCCACAGCCCATTTTTTATTTCTAATTATATTCAACATAATATTAAAAAAAAACTATCTATAAACTTTAAACTACACAGTTTTGACAATAGACTATTGAGAGTACTTAATAGTTAAGTATATTATCACACAGATAGACACGATATTCAAAACATGAAATTACTGCGCTGCAATTAAAGTTCATAACGATATAGTTATTAAAAATAGTTTTAACTCGACCACCCAGAGTAATTCCGGTTTACGCCTCACATCACGCTACAAAAAATAAAACAAGTACACAATATGTTATAGTTACAATACAAACATCGTCAAACGATCATAAAAATATCAGCGTGTTCATCTAACATTTCATTATACCTGCTAAAATTATTTATATTATAAACTAGCTTCTGCCCACGGCTTCGCCCGCGTTAATAAGTTTTTCCGGGCTAAAAGTACATTCATAAAAGCCTTCCCGTTGAATCACTCTATCCAACACATTTATTTGTATAAAGATTAATATTATGACGTTGATACAACTCTTAACAAATAATGCATTAATTTCGACCAAATTTGATTACCATAAAAACGGTTCTAGAGAGTTTATTTTAAAAGATAGACATATACTGTCGCGGACTTTTTTTTAGATCATTTCAAGAGGAATAATTCTTTCATACATATATTTTTGGTATCTTGAACCGTTTTCGCAGCGCACGCAATGGAAGCCCTCAAGGATGAATAATTTTCCTCGCATTTTTCACATTTTCCATTATTTCTTCGCTCCTAATAGTTGCATCGTGATGTTATATAGCCTATAGCCTTCCTCGATAAATGGTCTATTCAACACAAAAAGAATTTTTCAATTCGCACCAGTAGTTCCTGAGATTAGCGCGTTCAAACAAACAAACAAACAAACAAACAAACAAACAAACAAACAAACAAACAAACAAACAAACTCTTCAGCTTTATAATATTAGTATAGATTAATTTATTTATTACATCTGAATACGCTTAGTACTAAGAATATATTATTATTTACATCAAAAATGTGTACTAACACTTAAATAAGATTTCAATTCTCTTGCATCGCAAAATATTACAGTTTTTAATATTAGTCTAGATAGATAACCAAATAATTGGATGGCACTTCTTTTCTGTTGTAGAATAGATTTTAAGAGATAGTAATGTTATCATAGTTATTCATTGAATATGAACGAAGCTTCATCCCATTTAGTTATTTATGTTAAGAAAAATTTTAGTCTATATTTTCGAAAAGGTACCTGATAAGTTTGAAACACAAATAGTGCAACTACTAGAAATAGCAAGTAACGCTATTTTGATATAAAATCATTAGCGTGTAAATTCTCTTGTTTTAGCATGGTAGACATTCATGCTAATGCTAATTTGAAAAATCAATTGAAATTATGTGAATCTAAATATTATATACTTTGCGACTTCTATTTCGGCCATTCCTTCACATAAACCTCTATGGTATCAAAATTATTAATTAGTATTTTTTTTTGTATTCGGTCGCCAAGCAGAGATCATGTTGCATCGCTGGTATTGTGAATCGCTAACGCATGAATTACGACGCAACTATTTAAGCAAAATGCTAAGTGAGACTTCGCAAGCTATAAATTAGTACTGATGGTATTCCATCTAATACTAGTAACTACTAGCCCGTTGGCTTTAAAGGAGATGACCGCTTTTTGTATGGGTGCTGGCCCTCAAAATCTAACCAGGGTAAAAATTTTGGGATATTAAAGGGGCAAAATTTGAAACATGGATCCATTAAAAAAATATTTCTAGACCCGTCCATTCATAAATAACTTTTTTTAAAAGTCAAGTCAAATCTGACCTACTTTAAGTTCTCACATTTTTGAATAACAGCAACTGTTATAGCGAAGAAATAGAATGTCATACTTGTTCATAATGTTATTTTGTTTCTATAAATACACATTTGGATTTTACATAGAACTTGGCAGTCATTTAGATCTCCATTCTTTTTACGGCGAAGCCCACAGCCAAGCATAATTTTTGTATTGAACTTGGCTCTCCTTTTTTACATTTATGTTTTTGGTGGGATATCATTCCTTTTTTTAAGAAAACTAGGCAGATATTGAGTTGTGTGGTGCCGCGCTCCGCCGACGACACACCGTTGGCCGGTTGTTTAGCGCGTATTACAAGTTTTTTGTATGGGGACACCACTATTTTTTTGACTTAATTTTATTTTTATATTTCTGTTATACAGCAAATATAATAATACATATATTGATACAGTTTCAAATATTTGCTTGTAACGGTTCCAACGCTACCATTAAAAATATATTTTTTTTGTATGGGGACCCCTATTTTTTAACGTTTTTTTTTTTAGTATTTTTCCTACGCTTACACACAATTACTGAGCTGTATTCCAAATTGCATCCTTCTAGGTCATCTGGAATTAGTTTAGGTTTAGGTACTATATGTCAGTCAGTCAGTACTAAAATTTACGACTTTTTGACCTTCATATCTTTATGACCGTTTGAGCTAGCTTCATGAAATTTGGGCTTCTAGATGTACTTATAGATATAATTAAACACGCGTAGTTTTATGTGTTTATGTTAAATAGGTTTTGAGTTATAGAAGGGTGAAAAGTGGCACCAAGTGGTTCGTGTAATATTACACTTGGCGCTGGCTAGCCAGTTCCTTTACTTGACTTGGCTTGACACGCTGCCGCGTGTCTAGATGTAAATTTTTTTCTTCAATTTTTAATGTGTAACTGTTTTCTGTTCGTCTTGAATAAAAAAAAAAAAAAAACATAAATCGAATTATTGCAAAGGCCTAGATTTTGGGAGTACTATCCACATATATATAAAGTATTTTGGTTACAATTTTAAGCCTGTTTTTGGACATGTCCTTTATTACAATCACTAATTTGCTACTTTTATTTGCCTACTTTATATTTTTGTTAGTATGAAGTTTCGTTCACACCCAGGCGCAGTCTAGTGTAATAGTATTTAAACCCTATACAGAACTATTATACATCACTTTATGTCTTACATGTTGCACAAGTCGTGTGACTAGATTAAGTTTAGTACGATTAGGTAATATGAGATTCTTTGATAATCTTAGTACATATTAAATAGACGTCAATACATACACTGTCCATTCTATTTAGTTATTTATAAATATATAGTGTCGTAAAATTTCTTAATAACAACAATTCATAACTTTTACAAACATCGAACGTCCCAGTTATAGAAAGTTAAAATTTGATTCTCGCCAATATGATTTGAGCATTTTTTGTGCACATTCATTCTGAATAAATTCAGCTTTACTAGCAACACATTTATTTTAATATATGTGATATATTTAGCTTATGTAAATATATCTGTTTATATTCTGAATTTGTAACAGTAATAAAATATGGTATTAGCCAACGTAAATTAGATATTTCATCTGTACGTAGGTACTATTTTATTAAACCTATTTTTCTGATGACTACGTTTCATACATATCTGTATATCACATTCTTTTCATTCAAAGTTTTGTTCACAAAATCTACTTTCTACAAAAACATTCAACATGTATTTTCACTACGGGAATGCTAATGAATCTATCGTACACTATACAGGGTTAAAAGTGATTTGCCGCTAATCTCTATTTATGAATTTGCACTACATCAGTACAGTTTGTGTTCATAAAACATGTTTTATATTTCACACAAAAATGTATAAATATAAGAGCAATCTAACATGGTTCCATTGATTTCTTTCTACCGTCCAATGATCCAACCCAGAGTACCTAATTCATTACTTTCTTATAAAAAGATGAATCAGGTACTTAATAACATTGTACTGAGATCATGGAGTTTGCATTAGGTACTTTTTATTTATTTCTATGTTTGCATTTGCTTTAGATGATTGTAGTGCTTTACAATTAACCCTGTAAATCTTAAGTTGAACAACAACAGCTTCTAAAGTTCATAATAGTATGTATAATAACATTTTTTTGTATATTCTAAACATATTTTAAAATTGTGCACCTGTTTCCGTATTCAATACCTAACTACGGCAAAAAGTTGATGAGTCAGCGCTTATAATGTCTCTTCGTCGCCTCCACCCCTCGACTTGCTGTCCAGTCTTAGCTCAGCTAGTCTCTGTCGCATACTGTTCGGTCTGGAATAGTTATTGAGCTATTTTAATACACGTTTGAATATGAAATGACGATTCAAGTCCCGCGTGATGTGAGCTAAGGATCTCGCAGCGTGACTCACGCTTGCTCACGAAAGTAGAATGTTACAAACTGAATTATATACCAAGGCTGAAGACACTGAAGTTGGTTGTAAGGCATTAGATGATATGCCTCGTAATGACACATGCAAACATTAAGATGGCAATATTATAATTTACCTGTCAGAAAAATACGAAGTAACAACTTGGTCAGCAGATACAGATTGACGTTGGTAAGTGCCTGCACTGAGGTTGCTTTGAGGGATTTTGTAGATTCGAACGCATCGACCACTGTTCTCTGGAAGCACTGCAATGGGAACAATTAGATATGTTATAAGAATCTTGAAAAAAATATTTAGTAATTTTGATTTTATACCGAAATACTTTGACGGGTTTCTAAGATAGATGTTTTTTTAACTGGATTTGAGCAAGCTCCACAGCGATACCTTTATCTTTCCATTTGTGGGTTTCGCTGTGTTTTTGTTAATCCCATAAAATATTAACAAAGTTTTAAGACTAAATTAATTAATGTGACTAGTAATTAATAATTATAATTTTTTGTGGGAGAACATAATAAAATACAAATAACAGGATACAAACCTTGCGGCGACGTGGGCGGTGACACGGGCGCCATGCGCTGCAGCGGTGGTCTGATGTTCTCCTGGTCGGACGATATCGAGCTGCTTCTGCTTGACGCTGAATTATCATCTGATGTACGGTTATTTGCAGCGGATGCTTCACCTCTGTTAAAGAAAAATAGTCCCTTATCCAATGGCCAATAAATTTGGTCCAGATTGGGGTGAAAGAATAATGAAGTTGTTCTCGGTATCTTTTCATGTCCGGAATGTTGTAATACCAATAGAATATACACATAGCCCAAATAATGAATGTGTTTACCTATTGTCATGGTTCTCGTCCTCGTCGAGTGAGTACGGCCCGCCCTTGCTCATCTGCTTGACGAGCTCGTAGTCGTGCAGGCTGAGGCACGGGTCTATCTCGCGGCTCAGCGGCACGTACTCCGGCGCACACGCCACATAGAAAATATCCTAGGGCGGTATTAATAAATCAATCTCAAGTTCGAGTTACATCTTAAGTAGACATAATGTATTGAACTCTTCATACAGTATATCTACTTGAGATGTAACTCAAACTTGCGATTGATTTATTAATACCCCCCTAGAAATATGACGAAGTATTAAGGCCTTGTTTCACGATGCCACCAAATACGAAAGCCATGCTCTCAAATAAATGGCAATAAAAGACTAATATGTATGGAATCTTATAATAATTACGTTAAGGTATAATATTGGGAGGATCTAATATTACTAACCCTTCGCCCGCATAACAGTTTTAACCCCGGTATGCACGCTGCATGTACTAAAGATCCGTTCGCCACAAGTCTGATTTCTAACAAGTCTTCAGCAAAGGCCATGATGTATGGAAAAGCACACACTGAAACAAATGTAACAACACTTTTGAATGTTTGCCCCATATCAGTCTAGTATAAATCTCATTTAACTAAAAAAAAAAATTGTAATTATTGTTGATTTTCTTTACCAACTGCAGCAGGAACGGTTGTCCAATGAAAGTCGTATTCACCGTCATTTTCCAGTCCTTTACTTGTGAACCGTTCGAAATGGCATGTATCTGAAATTTAAACATAGAAGATACATAATCTAGCACATTGTAATTTTTAGATTGCTAACTATAGGATAGAATGTGCTTACGATTATAGCATAGCACTATCTGCCCATCCCTTTCATCGCCAATACGTAGAGCATTCACTAAGGTCCCGCGTCGAGATCCGCTGTCTTCGGAATTTTCGGCTCGCTTCAGAGCCTAAAATCCAAAAGCCATATAAAATTATAATATGTGTGAAGAAAATATGTTTTGCTATTACGTTTGTCTAACCTGTCCATTATTTAGTTCCAAAAGCTCCCAATGATGTTTATATCCGACTACCATAACGCCAACCTCGCCGTCCATAAGTTTTATTAAACACGGCGATTCACTGAGTTGGATATCCTAAAAAGAAAACATAACCTAAGCCTTGTTTTTGTTATTTTTATTGCCTCGGTAGCGTAGGTGATTATCTGTTTTCTTATACTGTGATATTTATACGCTTACCCCCTACAATACATAGACAAAACATACAAATGAAAAATCAAAGTGCCGTTATTTTTATTACTTTTTTGATCCCTAAATAAGGGTCAATGTTACCAAATAAATTAAAGTTATTTAACGCACAATACAGTAATTGTCGATGTTACCTTAATATGTGTGTATTCGAATCCCATCTCGCAATCACTCTTCGATTCTTCGAGCATGAGCATCACTCTTCTACCGACTGCTACGGCTAATGTTGTTTTACCGCTCTCACCTAGATCAGATTTCTTGGGTCATATATTTGTAGCAAGACCAGCAGAATTACAAATGCATCAACATGCAATTGGCAGTAGTGTAGTCGACGGTTCCGTAGAACAAAGTCGTATATGCAAAATGTTAGCTTTTCAGTAGAGCTCTTTGAAAGTCGTTAGTTTGTATTCATGTGCGAATTAGTGCTATTTTCACATATTAAGTTCAAAGTTGTTACTGAACCCTATAGAATATAATGTTTTGTTCACTATAACTTGTGATTTTCACAATTAACTTAGACTTTCAAAGCGCTCTACTGAAAAGCTTCATTTTGCTTATACGACTTTGTTCTACGGAACCGTCGTAGTATTCATTCACTAACCATGTCCAAGGAATCGTGGGTGGATTGCTAACCCATTAATGGGGATTGCGAGCAGCGAGGGTAGTAGGAATTTTTTGGTGTGTACAATATATAGAAATTACTATGAGAAGACTGACCAGTTTCCAGTAAATCGAAGTAATGCGTCGTCTTGGTCCTTGGAAGTCTTGCATGCTTGCAGTCTTGTAAAGGTCGCATGGCCCATGCGCCTGCGCATAGCTCTTGCAAGGGCAGTGCGTATAGTCCTGCACCGCCAGCTCCTCCCGTTGTGGACCCTCCGCCGACCGTCACTCTGGCGCCGACGCGGAACAGGCCGACGCGCTCGCTCACACGAGCTGCTCGCACGCAGCCTTCCCAGCGTAGCACCACTCGTGTTGTACCACTTTCTAAATGTAAGATACTTCGTGACATACTTTTGTGCTATTTAATTTAAAATTTACATTTACATTAACATGAACCTAGGAAATAAGCCAATGGCATATCTTGAGTGGCCTGTAAGAGGCGAATGAGATTAGTGCTGTACAAGTACTAAACACCGACAGTAATTCTGTCTATAATTTAGTAAAATTAGCAAATGGATAAAAAATTACGTAGTGCTTGATCCATCCACGAGTATTCCTTAATAATTATTGATATTCTACCTTCTAAAATGTAAGTGTTGGAAGTTGTGGAGAGTAACAGGCGTCCTTCTGAAAGTTGTTCTGCGCAAACGGGTGTTGCTGGAAGAGGTGCTGATCTCCATACTCGGCCCTCCCAGGGCGCTCGACGGGAACCGCCACATCCTAAGTTACGAAAATCATAAGTAACAAACCTGTATCCATATGCCTATCCAATGGAGCCCGTTGCTCAGAAATGATCCAACCCACAATTGGACAAAATCAAAGTATTAAGTTGAAACTGTTGAAAATGAGATCACTACGCGCAATACGGTCCAAATAAAATTATGAGAAAAATGGTTTAGCGTCACCTGTAGACACTAAGCTGGTTGGAGCATCGCCGCGGAGTACGGCGTCAAGTTTGAGAGCTTGCCCCACGTGTAAGAAGCGTTCAGTGCGCGCCGCACCCGCACCGCCCGCGCCCGCCCCGCCAGACCACACGTCCGACAGCGCTCGGCGAGATAGCATTGGCTGGAACCATGTTAAGGGATTAGGATCACTGTGTTAGTTACATTAGTCTAGAACAAGACATTAGTAGGTCTGCCGAGACAATGTCCGGAGGTTCAAAACCCAAGACACACACCTCTGACTTTTCAAAGTTACGTGTGTATTGTTTATCAATTATCGTTCGCTTTAACGGCGAAGAAAAACATCGTGAGGTAACCTGCATACCTAAGAAGTTCTTTATAAGAATTTCGAAGGTATGTAAAGTCTACCAACCCGCACTAAGCCAGCGTGGTGGACTAAGGCCCAAACCATCTCAGTAGTAAAGGAGGCCCGTGCCCAGCAGTGGGAAATTATATAATACAGGGCTGGTATTATTATTATTATTATTAGTTTAGCAAGGATTTTATTGGTGTAAATGTTTTGGAGAATAAAAATGGGTAGGTATACAAGAAAACTTCCTCCAAAGTATGGCTTGACAAGGGAATTTTGTTAAGTCCCCCGGTGCACAGTCCAATCATGTCACTGATTCATATCAGCTTCTCATGCAGGTGATAGTCACAATTACATTTATGAAGTATCTATATCGAACGAAGAAATAAAGCGTCTCAGAATGAGACTCACCACCTTGTGATCGGCGCAGTGCTCAGCGTATATGTCCCTTATGAGAGTGTCGAGGGTTCGCTGCCGTTTTAGAGCAAACGTTGGAGTCTGGAACGCCGCTTTTTCTCCGTTCATTAATTTCACCTTGAATCGAAAATATGAACGTAAATTTCATTACCTACTTCAGGGCCAATAAATTTAATCAAACTTTCATACATTTTCATTAATATGACAAATATGTTAATAGGCACAAAACTAGGGAAATGGTTAATTAAACTTACCAACAAAAATTCCCTGAAGAGCTGTGGGTCGTTGAATACCGGCGGGCAGGGTAGTGACGGTCCGAATGGAGGAACCGTGTCGTCGCTGTACACGCTGAGCCTGTAACCTTCGCCTTCTACTTCCGACACCACTGCGAAGATGTCTACGATGCTGGTATTAAGGAAGTAATCATGCAAATTGGAGAGCTGATTATGCCGACAGTGACAGCAAAGAAAATGGTTTAAACTGATGCTCCATATTATTCATCAATTCCAGCTTCAGGATGCCGGTAACTTAGTTTTTAGGTATGTATCTGTTACGTTGAATTTTCTTAAATTAATTTATGGATCAGTTGGCCTCATTTGCCAATTCCCAAGAAATAATAATTATGTTAGTGATATTGTAATTAACTTTGAGTTTGAAGCAAGCGAGATTAAGGTAATTAAATAAGTTAATTTATTCTTAGAAGTAAGATTTCTGGTAGTAAATGATTGATCCTCATATTAAGTAAAGCGAAGATCATATCACTACATAGTATAAAACAAAGTCGCTTCCCGCTGTCTGTCCCTATGTCCCTATATCCCTATGTCCTCATGTCCCTATGTATGCTTAAATCTTTAAAACTACGCAACGGATTTTGATGCGGTTTTTTTAATAGATAGAGTGATTCGAGGGGAAGGTTTATATGTATAATACATGCATAATATAGTAGAGAAACATTGATAATTTAAAAGGTTTCTAATGTGATCTCGTAGTTAAATACATTTTTTTTAGCTTACATTGCAGACGCTGGCTAAACTCTACGAGATAGATCAAAATAATGTACTACAGAATTGTACACCTTAAAAATGTCTACAAAAAAGTCCGTGATAGTATATGTCTATCTCTTAGGGATGACCCACAATAACCATTTTTTATCCTTTACTTTTGACGAGAAATAATGGCTTATTTACGAAGCGATTTTAAGCAATACAGCATTAATCCTTATCCAATTAAGTACCATAAATACATTGTGCATTTAATATAGAACAATATGGCCCTTTACAACATGTAATTTAAATAAATATTTTCGAAGATATTACACATTTAAAATGCAGGGACATAGCGGTCGCGGCGGTACCGGCCGGGGGGTCGGCGGCGCCTTTAAATGAGAAAGTATGGAGATAGTTTGAGATCCTGAGGAGGACATAGGCTACTTTTATCCCGGAAGAACATAACCCGAGAATTTTATACCGGTTTTTATTTCTCGCGAGTGGGACCGTCACGGCCTAACTACTGAACCGATTTCGATGAAATGTGGTAGGGAGATAGTTTAACCCGTCAAGCCCCGCTTATATATTAATTTATGCGGAAGCCCTATATACTAGAACGCCCGCATCCGTCGCGGGGCTTGACGAGTCAAGATCCTGGGACGGACCTAGGCTATATCTTATTCTGGGAAAAAATAAACCGAGACTTTTATTCCGGAAAATCTTTTTCTGCGAGTCGAACCGCAAGAAAATAAGTATGACGATAGTTTGAGATCCAGAGGTAGACATAGGCTACTTTATCCCGGAAGAACATAAACCGGTAATTTTATCTCGGTTTTTTTTTCTCGCGAGTGGAGCCGTCTCTGTCACGCCATTGAACTGATTGCGATGAAATTTGGAAGCGACATAGCTTAAGACCCTGGAAAGGACCTAGACTAATTCTTATCTCGGAAAAACTTCACTAATGGATGGAGTGATTCAAGAGAAATGCTTATGTGTATATTACATAAATATTTTGTATGAGAAAAAACTAATTTCAGCATGTAATTTGCTTTACTACCTGAGCGAAAGCCAGGGCGGGCCGCTAGTTTGATATATATTAAAAAACATTGGGCGAAATCAACGTCGTCGTGAAAAGGATACGTGTGAAATGGCTTTTGACACATTGCGGATTAAAAGTGTTATGAACGGTGTCGTCCGTAAACACGATGTTTACAATGTCGTTGCCGATGTGACGCTTCCTTTCCAGCTGCAAATAAAAGTTTATTATTGCATAAAGCCATCCGGAACCATTACTCTATAATTTTGTATTGATCCCAGGGCCTTTGCATGAGATAGAATATCATAGTGGGTAAATTACCATATAAAATGTCTTTGCCTTATACTAGTAAAAAAATGTATAGCATCACATAATAACTTTGATAGATCGGTTCTAAAAGCAGTCACATTTGGTAATTGAAAAAGACAACATCGTTTAAAGAAGTACTAGTATTATAATATAAAAAGACTCACCTGTTGCTTATTATCTTTGGAGAACGGTAGCATGGTGGAGACGTGGAACATGATTTCGTGTCCCTGATGCATGGTATAAATGGAATGGCTGCCGGTCATATCACCTTTACAAAAACAAAAAATCAGGACGCCCCTAGATCTATTGCTACCTATACATACACACACGAGGATAAAATAGATCCTACTTAATCATCTATATATGAATAGCTAGTTATATGTATACATAGGTGGAAGGTGGACAAGGTGGACAGATGACTTGGTAAAGGCCGCAGGAACGCGCTGGATGCAGGCCGCTTTTGACAGGTCCATCTGAAAATCTTTGGGGGAGGCCTATGTTCAGTAGTGGACGTCATATGGCTGATGATGATGATGATGTATACATAAATGCATATTTTTATAAGGTTACCTAGCTTAAAAAAAAATAGGAATGAATTACCGAATAATAAACGAATTACCTTTAACGTCGAGGCCACCTCGAAAGCGGTTCCAGCCACGTAATCGAATTCTATCTCCCAAAAGTGAAATAAATCGTTCCCATTTCTCGTCGCCCTTCTCTGAAAGATTCAAGACATTTAAATGACCCTTCATAACAACGTATTTCGGCTTTTAATATTTTACTGCCATTTTGTTTACCGTTTGATAGCATTTCATCGTCAGTCTTTTGGCCAGGTTTCATTAGCATTACTCCAATTTTGAAATTAACTGATCCTTCTTGCTCTTCAAGTAAAAGCACATCCTTCTGAATTTCGGCGCATGTGACCTATATTTAATGTTTGATGATAAATCACTGACATCCTAAACAGTACAATATTTATTTACAGACATTTCCTTACTTCTCTTGGTACTTTGTCAACTCGTTCCATGGCAGGAAACTGTGATAAAATCTGCTTAACTGTGGGCCGGGTCGGTGCCTGCCCGCCTCCTCCACTCCAAGCACTTGGAGGCAGGTATATCTTATGGGCACCCTAAAATATATTTAGAATTACTACATAGTACCTATTCAGATTGATTGTTGACTACCCCGTCGAACGTTTAAGGCCACAGCATACATAGCATTTTAGTTTTATGGTACATCTTGGAAATCGAGGAGACGAAGTAATAAAACTGTAATAAAATGTCGTCCTCTAAAGCTTAGACCGGTTTGCAGGAAAATAACAAAAATAAAATTGTTACCTCCTAGCCAGAGTTATTTCACTGGTAAAAATGTTTAGCAGTGCAATTTTCCGAGGGACCTACATATAAAATTGAATTTGGTAATGTCAAAGAAACTCTAGCAAATAACACTTGGAGCATCGTGTGACCATTAGATAAGGCGTAACTACTAACCATTTTGTTGAATAGTATTGCTCGTAAAAGTCCCGCTCCGCCTTCTTGCACTATACTCAGTAGATATGGTTCTCTCGATCCATCCACTCCTATGTAGTTCTGATGCACTGTAAAATATATATCTTTGTAATTATATAAACATGTGACATTTCCTTACTCGTTTCTTCATATATTAAAATCAACTTGGCTCTTATACATGACTAGGTATTACTTTTAAATGCAAGTTCTGTATTTTTGCTTAGCAGTAAACTAATTGTCATGCCCTTCATAAGCCATACATATTTAACAAGCAGACTGATTTTAGAAGGTCTAGTGCTTCAATACCTGTTTTAAATTATGATTTCCTATTAAGGAACTTGTATACAGTGAAGGATGTTTAATTAAATCTATCCGGCTTAAGTAAATCGAAGTTAATAAATTAATTATGGTGTCAATCTTTCTTTATACAGTAATATAGATAATAATTAAAGCATCAAGTAGGCAGGCACCTACATAAACACCGAGCATGACAGATGAGTAAGTGGAAATTCAATTATCAAAAGATCACAGAATTATTGAACATTTCATACATTAGACAGGTATTAAGTGATTTCAAGTTATATCGTTCTAACACCGCAAAACGGGGATTTAAAACGGTTACATATAAACTTTGTTCAACTGTAGTTCAAGATCTAGAACACCCGATATACATACAAAGTAAGGTACGGAAGCGGGTGGATTCACTTTAATTAAACTACATAATGCTTGCTAATCGTTCTTGTTTGCTTTTGTTAATTGAAAACGATGTTTCTTACAAAGATTTTCTAGGAAGTTAAATAATAAATTACCTACATCAACACATGTTATTACAAACAAATCTTATGTCTATCTTTTTTATGGCATTTTTTTCAGTTGTGAATTCTCCCAAGTAATTATGAGGCAATAGCGTCCTAGCAATCCACATCAGCTCAGAGAGTATTGCTGTCGACTTTCTTTTTTTAGACAGGAAATACTGGTATCTCTCACGGGGGACAACCAGAGTCATTAGCGAAAATATACTAATAACTTTTGAGTTTTTTATAGTAACTAGATTATAAAGACATACAGGTACAAATAAACTTTATTTAGTCGCTACTCGCAATAAACTATAAACTAATAGCACGTTCACAACCTAATAGCTTAACTTCTACCTGCAGCTAATAAACTTTGAGTGCTTTACCTAACTTTCTCGCATATTCTGGTAATATAATATTACTGAATAAACGAAATTGATTGCCTAGTGCGATGCTAGGGGCTCGATGATTACGTGAACGCTCTTGCACTGCCTCGGTTACCGTGTTGTTCTACGCCTGTTTGAAACGTTGTCACTAGCAAAACTATTACCCAACGTACTATCTGCACTGGTTATCTAACTTAATAAACGGGATAGCTGTAGGGGTGCTCGCGGAAATTTAATATACGTTGTGTTTCACAGGAAGACTCGAGTTTATTAATTAACAGCGCTTTCGGCAGTATCCCAGTTTAAAGCAGTTTTAACAAAACGGCGATTATTGAATATAAATTACAGTTTCGTGATACATCGTATTTTTTATGGCATGGAATGACGAGACGATCATGCCCTTCGCCTGATGGTAAGCGATACGACCACCCATAAACAGTAGCAATACTATCCAGCACATTGAGTTATAAAGCACTGAGTGGCATTCCACTGCGCTCGTCATTCTGAGACATAAGATGTTAAGTCTCATTATGTCTAGGAGTTACACTGGCTACAATGTCCTTCAAGCCGAAACACAACAGTGCATGCACAGTGCACACTGCTGCTTGGCGGTAGAAATACATATTGCGATGGTAACCACCCAGACGGACTCTTACCTATGAGAGACCTACCACCAGTAAAGTGTCGTATAGTGTACTTCTCCATTATGTGCAGAAGTGATTGAATCTGTATTCGATCATGTTCGTAGAAAGACGAGATGTTTACTTAGTAAACTGATGCATTTAAAAACACTTTTTAGTCGTGGTTTATAATGGACGTAATTCAACCTTTTGTTCTTCTATACTGATTATAGAACTACATACAATTATAGATGGATAATCAAGCAATAGACGAACGTCACAAACTAATGAAACTAAGCACGGCCGGTGATCGCGTCACGCACGCTCCATAAAGGTGTCGTATTAGATTCCTCGTAAATGTCGACACTAATGAAAATTGAAGCATTTGAATTCTGTTCTCTCTAGACTCAAATATAAAGATCTTGGCCTCGAAGAAATCTATTAGAAGCTATTTGTTTCATATTGTTTTAGAAAGATTGAAAATACCAAGTTCCTATGAAAGGTGAATTAAGTCAATCTGGATTTATGAGAATTACAAATTTTGAACATATACAGTGATAGCACTAAACGAAATTTAATTTTCACATAGTTTCCATCAAGCAATTGTATATCTATTAATCAAGAATGCAGTACACGCTACATGCCTTCAACTATAATAATTCAACTCACAACTTGTGCCTATGTAAAGTTTTTAAAGTGAGTGCCATGTATTTAAGGTTTTGTTTCATACAGTTTTTGCTTCTTATTTCCTGCGTAGGAACCACGTATTTTATCATTCAAATTCTTAATAAAGCGACGAAACTAGAGAAAGGCATGTATAAAAAGAACTTCAGACAGACAGTAAGACTAGTTCTAACATGACAACTTATCTCGATGTCTGGAATGTTTGAAGACTTAATCATACCAACTATCTCGTTCACAAAGACTAGAAAGAAATCGTGATGAACAATTTGAGCATTTACCGTGAGACGGATTTTTAGTTTTCCTTTATTAGAAATATATTTTGGCCTAAACGAAAACATTATATTGGAATTAATCTTCAATTAGAGAAAAACCAAATCGAATATTATAAACGTACATAATAGTTCAGTTATGCAAAAAATACTTAGTTTCTTAATGATCTTAATTCTGCCAGCTTGGTAAAATAGGACTTGGAGTCCTTCTTAGCAGGTACAGAATGCATGATATAATAAGTCTTTGAGTCACTATGTAGCGTCCTGTGGAGAGTTTCGCATTGTTCAGTTCTATTCGTCGAAGCATCTCTCCTAGGTCTCTGCGTCAGTGCCTACTCGTTTCCTATTAATTTTCTTGAACTAGTTAACTTATGCAGATTTTGACTGAAACTCGATATAAAACGAAGCTTTGTATAGTCATGTTAAGCATGAAAATGTATGTACCTACAAAATGTATGTACAAACATAGTGTAGGTACGTTTGCGAAGGCTTTGAAGGCAGAGTATTATGGAGTAAACTGTCCTGCGAGTTGTGATTTGTAAACGTAAATAGAAGACAGACATTTTATCTTTGGAATTTTATACACACAACACACATTCACGCCTTTTATCCCCGAAGGGGTAGGCAAAGGCACAACTTGTGCACCCACTTTTCACCGAACGTACCTATTCCGTGCCATGATGTGATAGGGGGCGAGCCTATCGCCATAACGGACACAATTCTAGACTCCAAGCTGATAATGAGTAGAAAAACCCAATATCACTTTACCCGACCCGGGATCGAACCCGAGACCTCAGCACTGCAGTCGTACCTTAATATAACTACGCCAACCAGGCAGTCTTTGGAATTTTACATTTGCTTTTTAATATTATCTTTTATTTCTTTGAAACATTTTACTCATTACAATTTGTGTACCAAATGTTTCTGATGTCATATTTTCGTCATGCTTATTAGCAGTTTAGAATTTAGTAACTCTGAATATTGCAACCGACGATTATTAAGATCAAAGTCGAGGAAAAATTTGTGGGCGCGTAATGGACCTCTCAAATCTTGCCCCGAAGCTTAAAATTTGGGTCAATAGATACATTTCGTATTATGAGGTAAATTTTCCTCGACTTGGGACTAAAGGAAGACTTTCCATATTTATTCCATTATTCCAGGAATGTTTAATACTTTACGATATATTGGTATAATAAAGTATGATAAACGTTTTTAACAAAAAATAACCCGACTTCAAAACCACTGCAAACCAAAAAATAATTTAACTTTATATTCGCTTAGTATATATGTATATTTGGAGTCGATGCCTAATTTAAATTGCCAGCTAAGCCAAGGTACCTAACACAAGATCAAATATACGAAATCATTGTTCAGTTTAAATTAGGCACCGACCCCAAATATACGTATATACTAAGCGAATATAAAGTTGAATTATTTTTTGGTTTGCAGTGGTTTTGAAGTCGGGTTATTTTTTGTTAAAAAGTTTTTATATATTATTGCTTTTTTGTTAGTTAATTATAGAATAGTGTAAACAATACATCGTAGGTATATTGTTTGTTAGTCACCTGCTGTTAGTTATTGAAGAGTTCCATTGTGTATCTCCGAAGATCTTCATCAGATCTTCATAAATTATATACTAAAACCTTCCCTGAAAACTATACATTTGAACATCGAAAACCATGTCCAAATCGGATCAGTAGTTTTTGAGAAACTCGCGGCTATACAAATTTACATATATACATACATACATACGGATCGAATACAGAACCTCCTTTTAGAAGTCGGTTAATAAAAGTCATGTAATTAAATTTGGTTGATCAAATTTATATCAGATCCGTAAAATATGTTTATCATTTACTCTGAATTTAATCTCAATTAATCTAGCAATATTTGTTTACTATGCCTACCTACGTAATATATAATTACAGTAAGTACCTACCCAATAATATTTTTCAGTCGCTTTCTCTTTTATACGAGTCACAAATATTATTTATCTCATTAGATATTTATAGATATTAGCTAGTTTGTTATGTAACGAGCCACCCATGAAGTAGGTACAAGCTGATTCACCCCATCAATAACAGCGTGTTGCAACACCCGCGACTCTGCAGACCACCGAGCGCTGTTGGTTACCAAGAAACAAGACATACCGTGTGAAACTCCACATCGGCACACTTTATAAGCGATGACTACGATGAATAAGTACACTTTCGTTTCTAATATCGGGCGAATTTGTCATTTAAGTTTAGATTTAAATAAATTAATTTTAAGTAGATTCGTTTTTTTTTAGACCTCCGGCCGCAGCTTACGTAATTAGTTTAAAATTGTTATTGTTTTGTCCATATTATTGAACCACTTTACGTGAAGTATATCGACGACGAGGCGTAAGCTGGTGATTTGCTTATTTACTAAATGTAATTTCCTTCAGTCGGTAGAAAGGAAATTGGAATTGTTTTCTTGTTCATTTCCTACCTAGTGGAGTAGATAATTTTATAAAAAAGCCTCCGGAAGGGGAATTTAAACGGCTAACACATGTTTACTCTGATTGGCAGAGGTAGACCAATTTTATCAGTTAAATATATGTTTTGTTGACCATGTCATAGATGCCTTACTATCCATATTATCGCTATAATATATTGTTATGTTTTCATCTAAATGTTGAGCTTTTTACTATATAGGTATTAGGTATCATTAAGTAATAACTAACTAAACTCTTAACATCTGACATTATCTCACTCCAACGTAGTGATTTGTGTAGGTGCTACGCAGTTATGAACTCCTTGCAAGTTGCAGTAGTGATTTAGTTGAATTTAAACTTGCATGCATTATCTCATTCTGGAGGAATTGACTGAATAAAACAAAATAATCTGGTATTTTTGCCAATAGTTTATGCCGGAATGTAAGCATATTTTAACGCCTATATGTTACATTAAATTGAAGATATTAACGGTATTATTCATAAATAAAATATATGCGATAACTAAAATTGGTTTACAAACCTATTTAAGTTATTGAATGTTTTGTCTTCATCGAACGAATTTTAAATTGATGAATAAAGTCGTAAGGCTTTCTGTAAAATGATATATTTTGTTCAATGCTAATGACAATAAATAAAATAGTATAAAGACACTATTCTAGGTAGCATCTAGCAGGCGATATTCAGCTATATTTTAAATACCTTAGTGTTACACAATTTACCTGTACTGACCTCTGAGATTCATCACGTTTCTAATACTAGGGTTATACTAGAAAGGAATATTATGATACTCACTTTTGCCGAGAAAGTATTTGAAGTACCATCTTGTTTGGAATTCGGGATTCTCGAGAACTGGCGCGCTCGGCGGCCCGAATAACTGCAAGTAGAAAAATTATACGAGACATGTGAAAGATTTTCTTTTCTATATATCCTAGAAATATTATATTATGTAAGTGTTAAAGTTCGTAAAGATATTTCGATGTTGTTAGTTAACGTACAAGTGCTTTAATAGATTTGGATGTTTGGCACACAGATATACTAAGTCCTGGATAACATATAAGATGTATAATATTTAATTTTGATAACACATGGATTAGGGTAAGAACCTTCTCTAAGCTCGTGTTGTTTCATACGTGGTCAAGTAAAGTTAACGGTCTCATCACACTGGACGAGTGCGCAGCGCCATCGCCTCGCTGTGAATTTGCTTACAATTCACAAATGTGATAAGATCCTTAACTTTATCTAACCACGGACGGAACAACCCGGCCTAATTCATCTTAAAAACAAAAGAGAATTCAAATGGAATTTCTTGTGATAACAGCTGTAAATACAATGTTTTTATATTTAGTTACTACATCCACACGAGATGCAATTTAATCTCAGTGCTTTAACAATATTTTTCTTCCATTATACGGGTACCTACAATTCATCGTAGAAAATAGCATTCACGTTGTGGTTTCAGTATCTATGCTAAATATTTGCGAAACAATACGATGTTAGTCCTTACGACTAAACTGACTATATCATAGTATATCCAACGCAATATACCTTTTTAAGCATGTTTCAGGAAAAATTGGCTTAGTTTGTGAAACGATCGTCAACATCTGACTTGAACCAAAACAGCCAAGTCCTCACGAACCTCACCATATACGTTCCTACATGACTGATGAGGCGACAAAAGTAATATTACTTCGTTTGTAGATAATTTCCACTGCATTTTTGATTTTAGCAGTCGTCAAAAATGAAATATTCACTCCAAAGCATTCTCGCGATGAAAACCAGGCATCAAACCAAACTGCGCTCTTCAAAAGTCGTAAAGACTGAGCATTCCGACTATATTTAAAATTCAAATGAGTCTTGTTGGCTAGTCAGTTGAACGAAATTCATCTGTTTTATTACTGGAGCATCTGTCAACTCTTTATTAGTTTTTGATATATTTTTGGTCTAATTGGAAAAGTTAAGACCGTACCTAGTAGGTATAGGGGCGGTTGCGGACGACAACTTAGACGTGAGTCGGAGGAAGCCCGCAGCCGTCCCTAATGCGACGAAGATGGCCTTACAAAAAAAAAAACCTAGTAGGTATAAGTTTTCTTGAATATGACATTTCGTTTAATTATTTTTGTGTTTATTGTTGTTTTAGTCACGAAACACTTATGTACCAGTATTATTGCGTTTCAGTTTGAAGGATATTGAAGACAGTAACATTATTTTTTACGTGGTGTTGCTCGTGGCACCGGCCGAGTTCAAAAGATATTTTTCCAGAGTATGTCCCACTTCATATAGTCACTCTTTACCGAAAGTTGGTCATGGTCTATCTGTATGCCTTTCATCAAAATCCATGTAGCGGTGTTAACGGTGAAGGAAAACATTCTGAGGAAACTTACATACCTGAGAATTCTCGATAAGGATTTCGAGGGTATGCGAAGTCTGCCAACCCGCACTAGGCCAGCGTGGTGGACTAAAGCCTAACCTCTCTCATTAGTAGAGGAGGCCCGTCCTCAGCAGTAGGCAATATATATTATATAGGGCTGATTGCATTTGCATGTAGCAATTGATGAATATTTTATTAGACATCAAATTAACAAATAAGGTTAGCATATGGACGGAACTTAGATGATTTATTAGAGCAATTACAGAAATGGTAGAGTCGAGCTATCCTTCAAGTTAGGCATGGGTACTTAAACGCACTTGCGCCGTGATACATTAAATAATGACTACACATACGTCGAAAATATCAAAAGGAGCAAAGTTGGTCACAGAATTATCTAAGTATCATTTCTTTATGTATGTATGAACTAGTTAGATCGACCTCGGTTGAAGACAATAATATTATTTCAAATTTAATCAAATTAATCTTAGTTTATGTTATACCATTCTCTTCAAAAAACAAAAAAAAAATCAAAGTCGAAAATACAACTTTTAGTATTTTGTAAGTTCTTTCGACCAAGACAACCTAGTAATCAGACCTCCCCACGTCCTTACAAATATGCTTAACAAAGGGCGGCGATTCAAAAGTTAAATAAAACACTAATATGACATGCTTATATAAGTGCGATATTTTGGTTAAATTCCTACCTCGTCCTTTTCCCCAAGTGAGTTTCCATTCTCGAGTCGATAGCGCCGCGCCACAGCATCCAACGCGCCGCTTGCGTCGCCTGTGCCTGACAACTGAAACAATATAAACTGTATAATGTATGTCATAACTACATGCAAAAATTAAATTAAAATTTAAATAACCCCCGACACAAAAAATCTCTAAAAAGTAAAATAATAATAGTGTCTTTGTCGTTTAAGTACCTAGTAATATTTTGACCCAACCGTCGTCGCGTCAGGGGACCGCTAAAGAAGTATTTTCACCTCCCTGGTCCGGAGTTCGGTCCCCCGACGTGAGGACGCTTGGGTCAAAATATTACTAGGTACTTGAACGACAAAGACACTATTATTATTTTACTTTTTAGAGATTTTTTGTGTCGGGGGTTATTTAAATTTTAATTTAATTTTTATTTCAAACTTTTTAAATTACTTTAGTCTCCATCATGGGGCCTTGATAATGAAATATCTAGCACCTGCTCGTTGAGCCCATCCTTATGAGCCCAAACACACTATATCTGCTATAAGTTGCTAAGGAGTTGGGTATCCCGCAGACTACTTGATGCCGCAGCATCAGCTCATGTTTACAAATACATTGAATGTCACAGTACACCAAATTTAAAGTCAATCGGATTTTTGAAGTTGGAAATGAGCTGATAATCCTCAAACGCCTGAACAGATCTTCATAAATTATAGCTAAGAACCATCGCAGTCACATCAGCTTTCAAATAAAAAAAACCGCGTCCAAATCGGTCCATTCGTTTGAGAGCTACGATGCCACAGACAGACATACAGATACACAGATACACACCCTAAACTTATAACTCCCCTCTTTTTTGTCGGGGGTTAAAAAGACAATTAAGGTAATAGCAGTAATAGGTTCAATTTACAATCCTCAGTTTTTACATACTTTCCTCTGAGGACCAATCGATCCCTCAAAAGTCAATCGTCCGATAAATCTGGTGACTCCATTCACAGATTTGTAAAACTGCGACAAGGTGATCCAGGAATAAACAACGGCCTCCCAAATACAATTATAAAAAGATTTTATTTATTTCCCCGGCTTAGTAACTGTGTAGAGTGTAGACTAAGTGCGTAGTAGTGGCCACGGCAGAGTAAAATATAGATAGCTGTTTTTGTTAAGAGAAATATGTTTGTATTTTGAGATCAAAAACTTAATACGCTGTAATATTGTGCCCAGAAAACCCAAATGAATTATTTTTCTTCACAAGTTACGTTTTATAGGTTTTCTTTCATTTATTTCCGATCATCACATTTGAGAACTTCCCCGCCATTAGTATAAAACATGAAGCCCCAACAATAAATCGAATTAACTTAACGTATCTATTAGATGTCGAATAAGAGAGATTAAAAAAAAAATTCTATTATTTTCTTAAAATCATTAATTTAAAATGTTATATCAATAAAAAAAAACAGGTATATAAACAAGCCATAGATTAGTATTATAATCTCCTTTGTATTTTCATTTAAAATGATAATTTCAGAGAGGACTTGCGTATTCATTGTTATTTATAATTAGGTGTTGCTTGCAGCTTCGCCCGCGTGATTCACTTTTCCTGCTACAAAAGTCCCTAAAACACTGGAGAAGGCCAGTGCCATCTATTTATAAAAAATAGTAGTTTCTGCGTTTACAACTAAGCGGATTTGGATGAAATTCTTTACTTTTCTTTTTATCCCGTTAATTTGCTCCCATGGGGTATAATGGATGTTTTAAATCTGATTTTTTGAGTAGATGGCGCTGGTATCGTACTGTGTTTTAGAGACTTTAGTGTGGGAAAGGGTTTTCACGCGGGCGAAGTCGAGAATAATACTTAGTAAATTATAAATGCCTGTAAGCTTCATGCTTGTAAGTGAGGGACCAGTACGATGCATTGTTTTCTAATTCCATGTTTAGGGCGACCTTACTGCTCTTTATGGGCAGTCGAATATCCATTTATCATCAGGCATGTCTTTGCGCATCTGTTTTTTTATTAATAAAACAATTAAATTTAAATAACTCCCGACACAAAAAAACCCCAAAAATAAAAAATAAAAGTGTCCTTGTTTGTCGTTTAAGTACCTAGTAATATTTTCACTCAAGCGTCATCGCGTTCGGGGGACCGCTAAAGAAGTTTTTCATCTCCCTGGTCCGGAGGTCGGTCCCTCGACGCGACGCGAGGACGCTTGGTTCAAAATATTACTAAGTACTCAAACGACAAATAAATGTATTTTTCTTTTCAGAGATTTTATTGTTCTGGGGATTCCGCGAGATGACGCACTCGCAGAAGGAGACCATCGCACGCCAAGACCTCCAGCCGCCGACCATGGCAGACACCACGGCCGGCAAGCTAAAGGTTAACATGTCCTTAAAATATTGCCGAAGTCAGAATACACTAAATTTAAAATCAATTAGACTTGTGAAAGTTGGAAATGAGTTGATAATCTTCAAACGCATAAATTATAGCTAAGAAGCATCTCGATCACATCAGCCTTCAAACAAAAAAAACCGCGTCAAAATTGGTTCATTCGTTTGAGAGCTACGATGTCACAGTCAGACATACACACCCTAAACTTATAACAGCCCTCTTTTAAAAGTGGTTGACACTACTTCAGTATAATAGAATTTTATATGATTAGTCAGTGTCAACCGCCTGCTACACAGTGGTTTTGCCCCATACATACGAGTATTCAAAATAACGAAATTACAACTTGCAATCTTTTTTCTTTATTCCAAAGATTTTCATTTATTTTATTTATTTATTGCACTTTATACAAGTTATGTAAAGGCGGACGTAATGCCTAAGATTCCATTCTGATAAATAATAAAGCGTTATGATTTCAATCTCGGATAATATTATGACAAGTTTGGAAATGAATTAATTTGGCTGAGATAATATGATTGGAAATGGTATTTCTAAGTTGCGTCTTATAGAGACTTGGATCGCATTTTCTTGAGGCCGATGAATTATAATCCTTCGACACATTTTGTATAAAAGTTAAGCCTTATTTTTTTATAATTTAACACCACCTGAAATAATATCCCACGAAACTCGATTCGGACTTGTTAAGCTTCCTTATTCTATCTACCATCTGCATCTCTGGCATTTTTTATGAGACACGATGTCACAATCAAGAAAATGTTGCTTGCCGTTCCGTTTCGTGTGCTGAGTGAGATTTTCGAACAACCAGGATTTGCTATTTTAATGTTAGTATGGGTATACACACCCATGACGTGAGAGATCTCATTAGGTGACTCGTTTGCTTGATTGCCAGCTTATGCTATAAAACAATATTTTATTGACTACGTACTATCTATTATACGTTGTATACTAATTAATAACTAATAATGTATGACTATTCTTTATTCGTTGAAGGATCAGCAATGTGCTTGAATTCATTATCTTAGCAGATATTTGTTGTTAGGTTCTACCAAGTACTATCCGATCTATTTAGATATTCGAGGACGTATAAAGGCTTATTGCGGGCCCTTCTTGGATTTACTAGAATTCTATCAACTGCAGCTGTTTTAATTAGTCGGCACTACACGAGACGTAACACAAGAAATGCCAATGCCCGGAGAGTAGTGCTAAAATTCTAATTTATCGAAACAATAAAATGGTTACATCGAAATAAGCAGACGGATTTTCTCCTTTTTGACATTGCGTCAACGTCGTCATTCGACGAAAGCAATTTGTTAAACAACGGAGGCCTTTCACGAAGTGAATTTTCATGTCAGAACATTCATTTATTTTAAGCCAAATCTATTCTGAAACATACTAATAATATTTGGAACAATTCTTTAATTTTAACTGTAAAGGATTGAATGCGTTGGTGATTTAAATAGCGTAATTTGATAATCCATGGCGACCACCTAATAAAGTTGGAATTACAGCGGCAATAAAAACGGTTATATCTTTATTACTCAATATAACTCCAGTCTTAATAGCCCGAGGAATAATCCGCTTGCTTCTAGATTACGAATATAGTGGCTTATGTTCGAGGGCAGCAATGATTAATAAACCCACTTAATTCACATACGTTTATTCTTAATCAGGTTTTTCTGTACAGGTACTTAATGTCTATGAAAGAACATCATTTCCTACGGCACACAGATCTTATACATGTATTGAATGTAATAAACCCAATGGATTATAGACTAGGATAAAACTTAAAAAAAATGAAACCCATTAAAAATAAGTTTTTAATTGAATCATATTATTATCTGATACTACAATATCGTAGACCCTGGGTTGTAAGCGTGCTAAGCCATAACTTGCTATAAAGGTAGGCAATAAAGGAAACCGCTATCTGAAGAATGGAACATAGTTACAAGTTTTCAATTAGGTCAGTTTAGTGATGTTATTGAATACTTGTGGTGGGTGTAGTTAGAGAAATTGGTACTTGATGCGTTTATTGATGAATCCCGGAAGCTTAGAAAAATAAAGATCCATATTTGATCAGGTCAAAAATATGAAGGAGATGATATTAGGCGCATGACCCTTTTGTAACACCCTTTCACCTGAGATTGGAATCCCTAGAGGATGTTGACGTCAGGCAGCTAACTGGTCACAAGAACTAAGCCAAATCGTTTCTACAGCACGTATGCGTGAAACTTCTGTTGCATCTATCACCTATTGGTAAATGCTTGTTATTTAATTAGAGTGGGTAATAAAAACTCCACTACAAACAAGAGGCAGGTATAACTTGGAACACTAGAAATTGTATAGCATAAAGCTAAGTTTATTCAGAACTTCGATAGCCGACCAACTATTGACACGTATGGTATATCTGAACCTGGATATACAGAGACACTGAAAACATCATTAACATTGTTTATCAAAATTTAAAGTGTATCAGAATTCACATTGGACGTAATATTGCCCTGAATTTATTTATCATTGTCCGGAACATCAGGGATTGCATCCGACCTATCCAACCAGAAGCTTGTATAGATAGTAATAGTACTTTGCAGTGTAGAAATTTCAGCTGCAATGTTACTACGGTAATGACGCGCCGTCAACCGTTAACAGATGACAAGTTGATTATGTTACGTATTACAGTGTGTATCGCGTGCCACTAGTCGCTACTCGCTACGGTCTACGATATGTGTAATAAACGAAATGTTACGCAACTAGCGACACGCACTTTCATTTGTACTGCACGAGCCAACTGTTCTGTTTTTCCGATGATTTTAAATTACACATGAGCGACTGATTAATGACTGTTCCGACATTTATTGATTACAGCACATTATATCCTACTACACTTCAATATCATATTTATGATTTCTATTGCTTCTTTACATATTATCATGTCTTGTGTGATCACAACAGATTAATTAAATAAACCAAGGAAAAAATTGTTGCCGATGATTTTATGAAAAAATACTTGGTATGACAACTATTGTTCACAATATTAATATCTAAGTTTATTTTTACAGCTAATATTTGGGCGCAAATTTAAATGAGATTTTGGGAATTCCAGAGAACATTAAGCATTCTGTATGTTCTCTATATTCAACTATGTAGTAACGGTGAGTGTTTATTTCGTATCATTAGTCTCGTCTGTCCGAACAGTACGTCCATTAATTAACGGGGAAAGCGCAGTGTAATGAACGATCTATACCGTCACGTACTGTGCCGTCACTTGATGAATAGAGGACAATGTGCAGGCTGCCTATTATTTGTGAACATTCGATGCTCCGCTATCTTTTTGTGGGAAAATTGGGACGGCGCGGCCTAAATAATAAGGGTCACATCATACTGGTGAGTCATGTTGGTTCGTTATAGAATATGGAAGGTGTGATGTGAACACTCATGCTTGTCCAGTAATCACCGTACCGCGTGCACACATGAGACCATGGTGACTACGCGTTATTGTATAAAATGTCACAAAAGCCTTTAAGTACAAAGCGCCCAATTTGAACTTTCTCCGCCTTTTGGAAAATGTCACTAGAACTTGAGCAGGCAACCGACATAATAATAAATTGAATTCACGATGGAAAGTTCGCAAATTAATATCACGAAAACGGTAAACACAAAAATTCTGAGAACTGTGGGTAATATTTTTTCACAAAGGTGTTCTCAATTTGGGGCAAATCTTGAGTCTAATTTACGTTTAAGCTTTTATGCTTGAATGTTGTTTTTTTCTGATTATATTAAAGTGAACTGGCACGTAAATAACTGATATTTGTGATTTAAATTGAATATGTTTTGTGTTGCCATATTCAACAGGCGTCGTGGTAATTATTTTATTAATATTACGACTTAAAACCAATAAGCAAATAACATCATTAATAGAATTTCAACGTCATGCTATTAAATATTGTATTTCAAAATTTAATTACTCAAACAGTAGTTCCTATGTACTTATCAACTACTTAGGTTGTCATTTTATATGAGTAGTAAATTGAAATAAACACGTTACATTGCACAGACCATCCCAAAGGTATTCAAGGAAAATATATCCCGAAGTGGCGGAGTGTTAACGCGGTTTAGTAATAATGGCCAATTTAGACAATATGAGTGTAATAAAATGATCTCCATCGTCGTCCTCATAAACACTTTATGTAACTACAACTTGGGGTTAACTACTGTATTTATTAGCTTAGCAGATACTGCGGTGGCTCTAAAATAATCTATTAGAAGAATAATGAAAGTATTTATGGACTATTATTAAAGAAAAACACAATGGTATGTTGAAATCTTCGCTCCATAAGAATATTATCGTTATAGTTGTTATCGTTCGTAGTTATCACTCCATACAATAACATACCAGCCCTGATTATATATTGCCCACTGCTAAGCACGGACCTCCTCTACAGCTGAGAGGATTTTGACCTTGGATCATTACGCTGGCCTAGTGCGGGTTGGCAGTCTTCACATACCTTCGAAATTCTTATAGAGAACTTCTCAGGTATGCAGGTTTCCTCGCGATGTTTCCCTTCACCGTTGAAGCGAGCGATAATTCACAAAGTATACACACAACTTTTCAAAATAAGTCAGAGGTGCGTAGCCATGGGTCGTGAACATGCAGACATTCGTCTTCGCAGTCCGTTCCACTCTCAACTAGGCTATCGCTCCTTCAAAGAGAGTGTTATCATTCGCATCAGTGAAACTATAATCACAATGTTTATTATTTATAGTGATAAATAGTATCCCAGAAAATATATTTAAACCATACGGTATTGGTATAGATACTAATCTTTTCCTCGGGTGGCGATTGCATATAAGACGGAATGAATATGTGAGATAGGTCCAAAAATATTTTTAATAGTATGTAACTAGTTATCATGATATTTATTTTCAAAAGCATTTACAAACAAATCAAATCATAAATATAACCGCCTCATATTACGTGTGCGAGCTAAAGTGTAAATTACTGAACAGATTAACCTTCCTTTAAGTTTGTGAAGGTCAATGAATACGGGTGAAACTGGAAGCGGAGGCCTTTCCGCAAAATGAAATGATAAATATATCGCGTAGAGTTCACGGGAAAAAACTTACACCTAAAGTTTCATTCGTCATGGAACCGAAAGCCGAAATAGGATTGAGTGGACTATGAAATAATGTGTGAGTGAATAAATTTATGGCCGCATTTGAGTTTTGACAGGGCCGTCTGGAAATCTTTAGGGGAGGCCTATGTTCAGCAGAGTTGACGTCCTGTGGCAGATGATGATGAATATGTTTCTCCGTACAAAACATGGATTTAAAGGTAACTAAAATAAATAAAATATAAAGTAAATCTTTGGCAGTATTCTGATTTTGTTCGCCGGCTGCCAATGTTAGTACTAAAATTAAAAACAATAATAGTGGAAGCCACTTTGGATTCTTAAGTATGGACTCCCGGACACGTTCATATATTTTATGTTGTGTTCTTTGAGTACCTATCTATTTTCTTTTCATAGGATCATGAATGGATTATATCAGAAATTCTTAGAAAAGACTTCTGCCTCTACCTACCTGGGCAAAGTTGGGGCAAAAATAGTAGGTAACAATAAGGAGAAATGATCAATCAAAAATCAATTTTATGCATTGATTTAAAACTATGTTTTTAAGTTGTAAAATTGTTTGCAAAAAAAATAGGACCTAGTTTAAAAACCCCTATAATGTAAAAAATAACTTATACTTTGCATATGAGTTATAAGGAAATTTAAATAATACCAATATTAGGTATATACTGCCATTCGTGTGATTATATATATTATTTATGTACAATATTACGGTTTACGTTATTTGTTATTCTATATCGATGATTTATTTACTGAAAATAATTATATTATGTGTGATATTGTTTTTTTTGTATTTATCCGAGTTTAATAGCGCGTGTCAATGATATTTAATTCAGCTAAAAATTTTATAAACATTTCAATAAAATAAAAGTTTGATAAATTGCGCTCTTTTTAATAACTTTGTAGCTTCATAAATTTAGGCAGCTTTAAATCAAATATTTTTCATCAAAAGAATCCTCTGAGTTTCGCTTTATTACCTCGAACAATGGCGCTCAGGTGGGGCTTAGTAACGTAAGACCCGTTTAATAAAGGTGTGGGTTTAACTACACTTATTGCCCCGATCATCCTTCGCAGTCAGAGATTATTGCCCTTTGAGGTCAAATATTTACTTTAGATTGACGATGCGACGGTTAATGAAATTTACAAAAATGCTATTATTATAGGTAAATAAATGTTGTCGGATATAAATGAATATTATAACGATATAAGGTGGGTTCACCATGGAAGGCCATGCTCCTTTGAAGGCCAACTATAAAAAAGTCATAGTTATAGTCATGTGATGACAAATTTCTTACACTCACACTAAGCTCCATCAAACTCAAGGACACAGATGCGGCGGCGAGTCGCTAGCGTCGCTATTTTGTTTCTAGCTTCCTAGACTTCTGTCGTCGACGTTACAATTGTAATTCGCACACACAGCAAAAGGTAATTTTTTTTGTAAAAACCTATTATTATTTTATTTCTTTTTACAGTAAAATGTCATGGCAGTGTTTGTTCTCGTACTAAATAAAAACAAAAATAAATTTGTTTCGATTTCAGTTAAAATATCGGTAATGTTCCTATGAAAGCCAGTGGTTCCTTATAAGGTCAATCAAAATTTTGACAGTTGGCCTTGCTAGGATACATGGGCTTTACGAGGAATATTTATAAATCATGGAAATATGAACACTTTGTTTTGTAGTACCGGGAAAATTACGGGACAAAGTATAGTTAAAGATTTATTTAAAATTAAAGAAAAGAGGGTGAGTTGAAGCAAATGACGTTCTTAGGAACATTTTGGCCTTACAAAGAACGGACCCATAAGAAGGCCATTATAGATCAATTTTTTTTTTATAATTTCATTCTAAAACGCATTGGCAACTTATTCCTTATGGATATAATACTCATTACTATAATCATCAAATAATTTCCATTAATATATTCTTAGTTATACGATGGTGTTCTAGGAATGTTGGTTGAGTTTTTGTAAAAATAGGTTATATTATGTTAAGCATTTAATGTTTCGTTTAAATGAAAGAGCTTTTCATGTAGTTTTAGATAAAGCGGATATTTTGATTATTACAATTCCAGTTTTAAGTTGAACGACTGATTTATAATATTGGCCTTGTATGGAGCCCTGTTCCTTGCAAGGCCGTTTGGAAGAGCTTAATGAAAGTTAAGTTTAACAAATAGTGATTACACCTAGAATAAAAAGAAACATTTTATATGTTACACAATAAAACAAAGTATAATTTTATTATTTCATTTATCCAGTAAAAGGACTAATAAAAACTGTTTATTCGTTACAGTGGCCTTCCATGGTCCACCCACCTTATTTTTGAACAATAGCTTAATCTATTAGGCAATAATTTTACTATATTTCGAGGTAAAATTAATTAAGAGAACGTAATAAAAGACTACATTACTAAGTAAATTGTATTTAACTAGAAATTCATTAAATTAAATTTAAAAACATTCTCTAGGACATGATATTGAAAGTCACCTCATCTTTCAAAATAAAAGAAAGAGGTAAAACACAATATTAATTACATCATCCTGTTTAGATCAAAAGGTACTCTACCTATTCAATATAGATCGACTGCCTCGGTGGCGTAGTGGTATTGCGTACGCATTACGAGTACGATTTGCGCGCTGAGGTCCTGGGTTCGAATCCCGGGTCGAGCAAAAAAAAAAATTGTGACTGGGTTTTTCCATCTTAAAATTTACTCAGTCGCAGCTCGGAGTCAGGAAGTTGGCGGTGTGATACCCCCGTGCCTCGGAAAGCACGTAAAGCCGTTGGTCCTGCGCCTGATCTCTCTCCGGTCATGTCGGATTGCCGTCTCACCGGACTATGAGAGTGAAGGAATAGCGAGTGCACCTGTGTATTGCGCACACACTTGTGCACTATAATATCTCCTGCGTACCTGGCTGATCTCCGTTGAGATTGGCCGCCGTGGCCGAAACTGGCTAGGAGGAGGATTTCATAGATTATAGATGGTAATGAAACTTGCCGAAGATACGATAAAACTAAAGTTTGCTAGTAAAGTTGTAGTAAGTAAATAAACTTGTGCAAGTCAGCAGTCAGCACTGCCAATGTTATTGTGAAACATTTTTAAAACTTTGTGCTACTGAGAATAGAGTTGCGGAGTGTATCATAAATACGCTTTGAAGTAGAGATTTGAACGACGACGCGACGTCAGCAAGCATACATACAAGATACATAAATCGAAGTCATTTGCACAATAATTTTTGAATGTACATTTATTTGTATACATATTTCAAATTCAAATTCAAATTCAAATCATTTATTCAGTAATTAGGCCCCTAACGGCACTTTTACACGTCATTATTCACAATGTTGTTTTACTTAAAGATTCTACCAGTGCTTCGGAAAAGCCCACTGACCTGAGAAGAAGCACCAAGAAACTCAGCGTAGGTCTTTTGTCATATTTTTTTTAATATATACACCGTGACTTTATATTCGTTTTGAAACCGAAACGTTGTTACTTAGAACCATTTGTAGGACCAAGAAAAAATAGTGAATTAATTGTATCGTTCATAAAGTGAAAAAAATATTTAAATATATTTCTCACTCGTTCGAGTTATGATAGTAACGCCGTGACAATTTATTCACAAAAGGATCGTCAATGACGCATGATAACAGCTGATCCTACGCAGAGCGAGGAGATACGAGTGCGGTTCCATATTTCCTCAATTTAATAAAAACTACACAAGTACCTACACACACACACACACACACACAGACACAGCTAGCGTATTCTGTCTTATGATATAATGGAGACGAGCCTATTCCCATATCGAGCACAAATTCCAGACTCCGGACTGATACTCAGCAGAAAATCTCGAATATAATTTTGCCCGACCCGAGATTAGAACCCGGGACCCAAGAGCGGTACAGCGCACACAGTACAACTACGCCACCGCGGCATTCGCCAGTACTTGCCTAGTTTTAAATAAAATGTTTTATGATTGTGACGACATTGATTGTATTAGGTATAATATTAGATGAAATTTAAAACATTATGTATTATACTTATTTCGCACCGCGAATCAGTTGTTACTAGACACGAACGCAATTGAATTTTTCTCTTTGCATTTCAAAAGAACATGCATTATTAAATTTACTAAAAGTCTGTTAATTACGTAAGCGGATACTCCAATTTCTCCTTCATACTTTACACGGGCTTAGGACCGTCGGAAATACATAGATACTTTATTTAAGCATTAGGTACCTACTTCCCTATAAATAATTTATTGTATCAGCACTAAAAAATAAACATAGCGCGAACGAACTAAGTATTTACGGCGTATTTAAAAAATTGGAGCTATTTACAAAATAATCAACTTAAACATACCTTATACCTAAACAGTTTATTTACACTTCCGTGTAACGAAGGCACTGCTCGAAATGGAGTCCGCCGCGTTCGATACACAAATGTGCACGTTTTAGACTATTGTCTTTAAGTTTCCTCAATATGTCTCTGTCAGTTTTCACTACATTAAAGGCGTCCACTATTGCACTACGTAACTCGGCACCACTTTCGTGTTCTCGGAAATATACAAGTCTTTTTATTTCCGACCATAGGTAAAAATCTAGGGGCGTTAAGTCCGGGCTTCTCGCCGGCCACGCCACGGGTCCGCCGCGCCCTATCCACCGGTCACCAAACTCATTGTTGAGGTAGGTACGCACTGCACTTGCATAATGAGCGGAACAGCCATCGTGCTGGTAGTACATTCCTCGTATGTAAGCTAACGGCACATCCTCTAATAATTCGGATATCATTGTTTGTAACATTTGTAAATACGAGTTGCCTGTTAAGTGACCTTCAATAAAAATAGGCCCTATTAAGTGGTCATTTATAATACCGGCCCACACATTCACACTGAACCGAACTTGGTGGTGGTCTTCCCGTATCAGATGAGGATTCATGAGAGCCCAGTAATGCTCATTGCGCACGTTGTACAGTCCAACTCGAGTAAACAGTGACTCGTCTGTCCACAATATGTTAGCGTTGGCATTGTGTATCAACCACTGACATAGGGCGATTCTTGCCGGTGCATCGTTGTTGTGAATCGCGTGCGCCCGACGGAAATGATACGGGTGTAATCTGTGGGCATTCAATATTTCCACACCAAGTATTGGCTAACATTGAATTCTCGTGCCGCCATTCTCGTGCTTCGCCGAGGATCCCGCTCGAAGTACTCCTGAATGTCCTCTTCGATCTCCGGCGAGTTATTCAGCCGTCCTGAGCCTTGGGCATGAGCCGGCGCGCGGAATTGGCCGTGGTCGAGAAGGCGCTGGGTTACAGCCAAAATAGTGGGAGACGACGGAACTTGGGGATTTTTGATCCCTCGTAGTTGCAGCGCATGCAAATGTTCCGGCTGAGAGTACAACCGCCTGGCCTCTTCCAAATTGTATTTAGCAACAGCGTATAACTGAACCATTGCCAAGTTCTCCGCATTTGCATATTCGTACTGACGACTCATTTTCGCGTTGCAACGTAATCACGCGCGCGGGATGTTGCAATACGGACTGAAGGGTGTTCGGGTGCGCGGGAGGGGATGCGCTCGCCGCGCCGGTACATAAGAGGCCTCAGGGGTTGCGCGTGATTGGCGACGACACGCGGCGGTGTCTTTGAAGCTTGCCGCTTAGTTTTATGAATGACAACGGTCGTAGTGATCGTAATGATCGTAGTACGTGAGATTTATTTGCGTTACCACGGGTTCTCACTTGTTTTTCGAAAACGACATTAATTTTATTGTTTTAAAAAATGCACGTTTATTTTTTTATGAACATTAAAATTAATGTGACATTAATAATGTCGTTTACGAATAAGAAGTGAGAACCCTTGGTAACGCAACTAAATCTGAAAGAAAGAAGAAAGAAAGAAAAGAAAGAAAGGAATATTTATTATTGGCACAAAAAAAAAAGAACTAAATACAAAGAAATTATAACATAATTATAAATATTGTGCCAACAACGGGAACCCCCATTCAGCTTCGTGCTGCAGCGTTAGCCTGACTGACACTGCAAATCTCACGTACTACTATCACTACGATCGGTGTCATTCATAACTAAATGGCAAAATATTATCCTATAAAGACATAGAGACCGCCGCAGCGTCGCCAATCACGCGCACCCCTTTGATGTACCTGCGCGGCGCTGCGAGCGCATCCACTCGCGAGCACCCCGCCCGCCCGTCAGTCAGTAGCGTGGCAACCCGCGCCGCGCACGTTCAGGTTGTATTATTTACGCTGCCATGCGAAAATGAGTCATCAGTACGAATATTCAAACGCAGAGTATTTCAGCTGTACGCCGCGCTGTTGCTAAGTACAATTTGGAAGAGGCCAGACGTACGTACTCTCAGCCGGAATATTTAAATGCGCTGTGACTACGAGGGATCGACTATCCACATGTTCCTACTCAATCACGTTCACGGACAATTCTACATGACAGCTCATGCGCAAGGCCGATAACGCCTGAGTGACTCGCCGGAGATTGAAGAGGACATTTTGAATATTTCGAGCGGGATCCTCGGCGAAGCACGAGAATGGCGGCACAAGAATTTAACGTTAGCCAATACTTTGTGCAGAAAACATTGATTACCCACGGATTACATCCGTATTGTTTCAGTTTCAGTGGTTATTAAATAATAATACCAACGCTAACATTCTGTGTACGGATAAGTCGTCACTGGTTTACTCGAATTGAACTATACAACGTGCAGAATGAACAATACTGGGCTCTCATAAATCCTAACCTGATAGGGGAAAATCACAACAAGTTCAGTTCAGTGTCGATGTTAGGGCCAATAATATAAACGACCAATTAATAGGACCTACTTTTATTGAAGGTCATATTACGGTCAGTTCGTATAAATTTACAAATGTTTTGAATTGTAAAATTCGAATTATAAGAGAAGTTCGGACTTAACGCCCCTTGATTTTTTCTTGTGGTCGCAAATAAAAATGCTCGTAGACTCCAGAGAACACCAAAGTTGTGAAGTGTTACGTAGTGCGATAGTGGACACCTTAATTCAAGTGAAAAGTGACGAGAGACATATTCGAAAGACTACACAATCGACCGCGGCGGACTCCATTTCAAGTAGTTGCATCGTTAGCGAAACGCAATCCCAATTCCCTCCGAGTTGATAACTTTTGTAAGGGGAGTGCGAAGGGCGCGGCGCGGCGTAAGACGCTCGCTCGGCGCGGGCGCTCACGCCGCGCGGGGTCACGTAGGACTTCGCAGCGGCGCGCGAGCCGCCACAAAACAACTCTGACGGGCCCCGTTCGCCCTTCCCGCCTCTCGAATGGAACTATTTGTTGCTTTTTTAACATAATTTTTAAAATTATAACATTTACCGATACCAACTGACTTTCTTTTACCCTCGTAAGTAATAACAAACAATAAATTAATTGTCATTTTTAACAAATTTAGCACTTAATGCAAGTTCTTTCAAAAGTGAAAATAAAAATCAAATTGCCGTCTTGCTGCGTATCAACTGACTATAAATAGGTACTTACATAAGTCGTAACGTATCGAATTATGATTTGATATTATTCCTAATACAATCAATTCCGTCACGATCAAAAAGTATTTTATTTAAAAGTAAGCAAGTACTGGTGACTGCCGCGGTGGCGTAGTTGTACTGTGTGCGATGTACCGCCCTGAGGTCCCGGGTTCTAATCCCGTGTCGGGCAAAATTATATTCGAGATTTTCTGCTGAGTATCAGTCCGGAGTCTGGAATTTGTGCTCGATATGGGAATAGGCTCGTCTCCATTATATCATAAGACAGAATACGCTAGCTGTGTCTGTGTGTGTGTGTGTGTGTGTAGGTACTTGTGTAGTTTTTATTAAATTGAGGAAATATGGAACCGCACTCGTATCTCCTCGCTCTGCGTAGGATCAGCTGTTATCATGCGTCATTGACGATCCTTTCGTGAATAAATTTTCACGGCGTTACTATCATAACTCGAAAGAGTGAGAGATATATTTAAATATTTCTAAATTTATGAACGATACAATTAATTCACTATTTTTTCTTGGTCCTACAAATGGTTCTAAGTAACAACGTTTCGGTTTCAAAACGAATATAAAGTCACGGTGTATTTTACAATTTACAAATCACAACATTACATTCAATTTTAAAGATGGATATTAAGTGCGTAAATTAGCGGAGAGTACCTAAGTGAAACAACCACCACAATTTACTATATAAGTATTTAATTGCATAGGAATTCGGGATTTCGGGGCCAAATATAAACATTTTTATTATGCATCTTACTGTGAATGAACGAAATAACACATCCATCATTTATATAATCTAGAAAATCTACAAAAATATCCTTTTTATTTAAATAATGCTAGCCATGTATAGGAAATTAAAAAGATTACTGTAGTTATAAATACTCGTTTCACATGAAATGTAGTAGTATTTTTTACAAGCTTTTCAACGAAATCCAGCTCATGCTCATGCTGAGCTCTCTATTTGAAAACGAAACATTTTGTTAAAGTAAATAAAAAAGTAAAAAATAGTGTAGGTATCTGTATTTTATATTCTTACTGGTTAAAACCGGGCTAAACGATATTTTTCTAGAATATCCCACAATTAATATTTCAATTGAATTAAGTATTTGTTATAAGCAAAGGCAATGTAATGGTTAGGCAATATTATGAATATTAAGCAGGTCTTATTTTTAATGTTGTCTTCCTCATCGAGCTAGACTATGTTACTTGTTCGATGTATGCAGATCCTTCTCAGTTTAGGTTTAATCAGTTTTGTATGAGTTTAAGTTTTGAATACTTACATTAAGTAAGCCTAAGTTTCTTCAATTTCATGGGTAAAATAAAAAAGATCAATAAAGTTGTCGCGGAAGTCGTAGGTTGAAGATAAAATAATTTTAAGTCTTAGTTTTAAAATTAGAAGCTCTCAGAAATCATTGGCCAAAGCAATCGACATGTTTACATAACATAATAAATCAGAACAGAATAATCAAGTCATCTCGTAGAACGAATCAATCAATATGACATCATCACAGTAATCGTAACCTAACAATAGGTCGGGTGCTATAAGCTATTGTGGAAGCCAATCCGTCACGCCTCGCAGGTCCCTCCAGTTACCAGTATTAAACGACTCGAACGTGAATCAAAATTGATGCTGTTGTTTATTTTGATACGTATCCATTACTATTATTGCAGAAATGGAACAAGGTTTATCAATGCGTTAACTTTAACTGACCATGGATGAAACAAATGAGCCTAATGTTATCGTGAATAAAAGTTTGGATACGGCATAAAAAAACATATATTATACACTCACACCTTTTATCCCCAAAGGGGTAGGCAGAGGCGCAACTAGTGCACCCACTTTTCGCAATTATTCCGTCCCATTACGTGATAGGGGCCGAGCCTATCGCCATATCGGGCACAAATTCCGGACTCCGAGCTGATACTGAGTAGAAAACTCAATATAACTTTGCCCGACCCGGGGATGGAACCCGAGTCCCAGCATTGCAGTCGTACCATAATATAACTACGCCACCGAGGCATAAAAATATTAGTTACGTTAACTTACTACCAAATAGGTATTAGTGCAAAATCCTGTCACAGGTGCGCTACATTGCTTTTTTACGAGTTTTTACCTTTGAAATGATTTAAAAGTTTCGAAGGTATTTTTTGTGGCACTAGTCTGGACTCTGGATGCTCGGTTCTCATTTGTGTACGATACGTGCTTTGCTTGCGAACTTTTCTAGTTTTAAAGGATTTATTCGTAGATTTGTTTGCATTCCACGCTGTTTTAGGCTCTTATTGCGAGACTATTGCTTGTACATAAATGGAAACAGATATATCTAAATGTTTTTATGCTTATGTTGTTATTGTATACACCAGGATAAAAATCTATACTAATATTATAAAGCTGAAGAGTTTATTTGTTTGTTTGAACGCGCTAATCTCAGGAACTACTGAACCGAATTAGAAATTTTTTTCACTAATAGGAAACTACATAACTCCTGAGTGCTATAGGCTACTTTTTATCCCGGGAAAATATTTTTGTCCCGGAAAAACTATTTCACGCGGGCGGAGCCGCGAGCACTACTAGTGTTATATATATATAGGAGATAATTATACTATTGTTTATTTATCCATGTTATACAATGAGGCCAGGTAAAATATGACGTAATGTTCGCAGGTTCAAAACTCAAACGCGCCTCTCACTTTTTTAAAGGTATGTCTGTATTTTTTGTGAATTATCGCTCGCTTTAACCGTGAAGGAAAACACCGTGAGGAAACATGCATACCAGAGAAGTTCTCTATAAGAATTTCGAAGGTATGTGAAGTCTGCCAACCCGCACTAGGCCAGCGTGGTGGACTAAGGCCTAAACCCTCTCAGTAGTAGAGAGCTATATATAAGTATATACTACTGGTATTGCTACTACTAATTAGGTATATAGTATCTACCTAATTAGTTACAAAAAAACGTAAGATTGACTGTCTATTAATTTACAAAGAACCTACAGTCAAATCTAAAGTATATCTTCCCCTTTTGGAACAAACCCAAAGAAAAAAAAATCGTGGTTCCTCCAATACCAATCTGAATTTATGGGTTGCCTAGTTACGAAATTAAAATCTAAACAAACTAACACTACGATTTAATTAAATATTACCGGACATAGATATGATTAACTTATAAACGCGAGAGATAACGGTTAATTAACTTGTATAATATTATGTACTTATACCTGACTTATACCTAATCAATTCGCTACTCTGTCGTTAACTGCCTCGGTGGCGTAGTTGTGTTGCGTGCGCGTTACGAGTACGATTTACGCGCTGAGGTCCCTGGGCTCGAATCCCGGGTCGGGCCAAAAACATTGTGACTAGGTTTTTCCATCTTAAAAATTACTGTCGCAGCTCGTTGTCAAAAAGTTGGCGGTGTAATATCCCTGTGCCTCGGAAAGCACATAAAGCCATTGGTCCTGCACCTGATCTCTCTCTGGTCATGTCGGATTGCCGTCTACCCGGACTATGAGAGTGAAGGAATAGTGAATGCACCTGTGTATTGCGCACACATTTGTGCACTATAATATCTCCTGCGTACCTGGCTGATCTCTGCTGAGATTAGCCGCCATGCCCGAAATCGGCTAGGAGGGGATATACTCTGTCGTCAAAGTAACTTTCGGAATAATACACAAACACTCACGGCTTTTATCCCCGAAGGGGTAGGCAAACGCGCAACTAAGTGCACCGACTTTTTGCCGTGCATATCCCGTCCCATGATGTGATAAGGGGCGAGCTTATCGCTATATAATGTACAAATTCAAGTCTCCGGGCAGATAGCGAGCAGAAAAACTCGATATCATCTTTCCCAACCTGGGGATCGAACCCGACGCCTCAGCACAGTGGTCGTACCGGAATACAACAACGCCACCGAGGCAGACTTTCGGAATAAATGAAAAATAATACGGTTTATAGACTCCCATTCTCTATTTTATGTAAATTCGTTATCTGTTTGCTGGTCTAGACAATTCGAATACAGCAGAGGTCGGTGAAATCGGAATAACATTACTAACAAGATTTTCGTGCATTCTCGCGAGTAGGTACCCCAAGGCATTCTTGACGTAGCTGAATTAAATAAAGGCTCTTATTTTCTTCCAGATTAGGTATATAATGTTAATTACATCTTTAACGTGCTTTTGGCATAACAAAATTGCGGTTTCGTAGAAGTGACGAAAGTTTTGGCTGCGTTTAAAAACAATACCTATTTAAGAATTGGTGCCAATATCGTTTTTTGTTTTCATGATGAATCCAAAATCCTCTTGCATCACCGTTTTGCTTATGCAAGTTAACGGGTTTACCTGCTAAGTAAAGCGACGATAATGCAAGACTGAAATTATTTTTGATACACTTAGTCAAGCATTACATTTTATGTCATACTCCATTTTATTTTAAAATATTCATAAAATCTACATCTACGCTATCTTTATAGTTTTTAGTGCATCAGTCTTATAGTCTAAACAGCGTTATTTATTCTAGACAAATGGTATATTCATACAAAAAGTATTACCGCATTTTACGTTTACGTAGTCCGTAAATTTCTAGCGAAGACAAAGAGACGTTGTTGGAACAACAAAGGCACGAGTGCTCAGCAATTGATGCAAGTTTTCAGCCATCTCCTCCACATTCATCATCATTGACATCGTGATCTATTTTTTATTAAAGTTTTAATTTACCAGAGAGATATTTACGTACTATTCCTTACCTAACAGGATATAATAAATAGTACATGTATGTATACCTCATATAAGCTTTTATCACTGTATGATTTTATTGATGCTGTAGAGGGTTAAAATTCCTTGCACTGGAGTGTTCACTAAGCGTAATTGGGTAGGTACAGAAAAAAATAATAATAAGCGCCGGCGCCCATGGAAAGTTGAACTTGTGTTGTTATAAAGATACATCTTTCAAAAAAGATGAATTTTCAGCATTCGTTTCATAATGCAATGATTACATCTATTCACAAATTTACAAAAACATTAATCATATCTTACCCATTAATATGTAAGTTGTTTTATACATCAATGAGATCATTGATGTATAAAAATATGGTAAGATTACCATAATATAAAAATTTAGGTGCAGACGTTATGTTCATACGTTTACAATAAAAAATCGTGACTTCAAATAAACCCTTCAAGATACTCTCTTTCTGAGATCTGAGATCTGATGTCTCTTTAGGATCCATTTCATTCATTCAAGTGTGACATAAAATATGCGTGTATAAATTCAATATCAAATTTCACAGCAAAAGCAACGTGAAGGGATATTTGAGCATCAAAAGGCTCATTGATATTGAAGGTTCTTAATGGAGGTAAGTGACTGATGACTTCTGTATTGAAACTTGACTTTTACATCTATCGTATCTAGGTTTTGCAAATAAGATCTTTATTTCGCAATAACTAATATTATTGCATAAAGAATTTGTATGTCTGCCTCGGTGGCGTAGTTGTATTGCATATGATTTACGAGTACCTACGATTTGGGCGCTGAGGTCCTGGGTTATAATCCCAGGTCGAGTCAAAAACATATAGTGACTGATATGAAGATAAAATGTATATCAAATACTCGGGTCTACGGTCTCTTTAAGCTGTGAAACACTAAACTAACTAATCAACGCGATCAAAAGATATGGCCGTTTATATGTCGCATGTTTTGCGATTTTGCAAAAGAATCATGAAATTCGGCGAGAAGCAAGATCTACAGAACATCTAAAGGAAAAAATCGAATGAAAATTAAAGCCGTAAATATGCACTTTATTAAGGAAAAAAACGAATTTGCTGTGAAGAAGTGTTGCAATTTCATGCATTAATTAATAAATTTTGGCGAACTATTGAATTATAATTATGTGATTTAGAGGCATTCCAGTGCACAGTATAGTATAAAAGGTTACTAGTGTAATACAATATATCCATTGCTCTTAACCAATACAATAGAAAATTATAATCTGTGGCATATTGCGACCACACACGGATTATGACTAGTGTGATTCGTTATGTGGTTATAGTCACGTTTAAAAAAATAATGTAGGTATATAGTATATACCTTATACAATGTTTAATTCAAATACATCCGATCACAACATGCATTTTATTTATATGAATCAATTCAATAGCAGAGAAGATGTAATAGTCTTTTTTTGACCCGCAGAAAGAATCCATCTTATGGACAACTATCTTAAACCTAGGGGCAAGGGCAGATCCAGAGGGGGATCATTGGTGTCATGACCCCTTCCTAGTCTAGGTGACTACTGATTTTTTTTATGATCGATTTGGAGTCTGTCCTGACTAGACTTCGTCTATATGCGGTGGCGTATTATGCATTTTTGCAGGCCGCTTAATATAGCCAGTTCAGTAATTCAGTATTCTCTCAAACGCGAGCGCGACTACCGAGTGCTTAGTATTCTGACAATGTCAGGGCCAGTGGAAGTAAAAATGATACGAGCCCTAGTGCTCCGGTATTTCACTATAAAATTTTAGATATGCTCTAGCAAGGGCAGACGGCACCACACGGCACGAGTTTCATATTTATAGCTGAACATATCATGTTAAGGAATTGCAACAAGATAAAAGGAACGGCCTTGAAATAATATTGTTATATGGAATTGTAAATATTGCAAGTTTACTTAGGATTCTTTAAATAATACTGTGTATGCGGGAACTCCTTCCAAAACCGCTGACAGGTGTAAATCACATTTGAGTAACAATGATAATAATGGTCGAAATTCGACTGTCGAATTTAACGTATTTGTAACACATATTATGGGTAAAATTTATTTTTTTGCACTCTATATGAACTTTAGTTATGCCAAATCTCCCACTTGAATGTGCGCGCATTGTGCTGAAAAAGGGGTAGGTACAAAGTCCACGAAGGCGCTAATATAATATATTATATTATAGATAATATTGTTAGGAACTGAAGCGATTTGGATTTAAATAAAAACGATTTATCACAGATTTTACATAAACATTTATCACTGGTTTTACACAAAGACATTTAACAGAAATACTTTTCAAAGATATCTGCAACTAACCGACCAGTATGAAAGTCAAAGATAAACTTACTCCACTGCCACTGAGGTGAATGCGAGACTGAGCGCGAAAGAGAGCGAATGAGAGCTAATATCGATATGGCATCCTTTTTATACACCCAACTACCACTTCCACGATTCATTTGACATTTAGACTGAATTTAGTAACTGGTCAGTACGTTCCAAATACCGTTACAAATTACTGTTAGTAAACATTTATCCTAATACGGTCTCTCCTGACAGGAGTCCGTCCTCGGGCTCCATCTTCTAGCTCTGAAGGTCAGCCTCCAGACCTGACGATGAAGTCGCCAAAATTTCTTCACTCGCCATGACGCTGGATAGTGCAGCAGGCTCTTCATTGCACCTCTGCGTCCCGGACGTGCTTGGTTGCTCGCCGAAGCCACCAGGTGTTTCATTTTCAGGACCCTGGGCGGCGCTAGGAGCATCTGCCTCATCATTTGCATCTGCATACAAAAATCCAAAGCACAAAAACATGTCCAAAAATATGAGAAAACAAACATCCAAAGTAAGTCCCATGTACTAGGATCACGTGCCTGAGCGTACTACAGGGCAGCATCTGATAACATGAAACAATACTGCTCTTGAAGTGTATTCGTCGATCAGGATATCATGTCTGGCATAAGGCCGTAAGATAAAACTCTCATTAAACGTTTTCACTCCTTAAGAATTTATAAACTTTTCCATGAAAACTTTAGTTTTACAAAATGTGCAGCACCCCAAAATGCCCTTCCGTCATTACCTCCTAGTGTCACGACCACAGAGAAGAAGTAATGGTAACAAACTATTCAAGGACACAGCTGTCAAAAAGTTACTAAATGCTGAAATCGTTTCATCGAAGCTGTTCGATAACTGCGGTGAAGACAGTTCTTTGAATCGAAATAAGTTATGTTACTTGTACTACAACTAGCAATAGTCTCCCTTCCTGTTAAAATAAAGAAACACAGGTACATCTTATAGCTCGGCCATTCCTGACCCTTATGACTTCAGGTGGAAAATTACTTTGAGGGTTAGGTACGCTTTTCAAAACTTTCAACTAAAATTTTAACTTTAATTTCCATTCCAAATTCAATGTCCAACTACAATTTGTATTAGGTGTTGTTAAAATACACATCTATCATTATAAGAATGTGTTCATCGCTTAACCGGCGGCATAATGACAAAATTGTTACATCGACGGTTTGCCAATAATTTTGTACTCTGATCAATTTTCTAAATTCGCAAAAACATCGACTCTTTATAAAGACCTCATCGAATCACACAACAAAACAAAAAGACATGACAGAATGAAAACTTCTCACCCGAGCGCACATCGCTAGTAGCGCGTAGTTGAGCAGCGCGACGAGCGCGCAATTCTGCAGCGCACCTCATCGCCAGGAGCGCGCAGTTCAGCAGCGCACCGCCTCGGCAGGAGCGCGCAGTTCAGCAGCGCACCGCGTCGCCAGGAGCGCGCAGTTCAGCAGCGCATCGCCTCGCGTACAACCTACTGGACCGTAGTCCACACGCACATAGTGCGTCTGCCGGACAGAGTCCGTACACACATTGTGTGTCTGCCGGGACAGAGCCCGTATACGCAAAGTGCGTCTGCCGGACAGTGTCCGTACACACATGGTGTGTCTGCCGGGACAGAGCCCGTATACCCAAAGTGCGTCTGCCGGACAGAGTCCGTACACACATGGTGTGTCTGCCGGGACAGAGCCCGAATACGCAAAGTGCGTCAGCCGGACAGAGTCCGTACACACATGGTGTGTCTGCCGGGACAGAGCCCGTATACGCAAAGTGCGTCTGCCGGACAGAGTCCGTACACACATGGTGTGTCTGCCGGGACAGAGCCCGTATACGCAAAGTGTGTCTGCCGGGTAAAAACCCTACACGTAATACGTGTCTGCCGGACAGAGTCCGTACACACATGGTGTGTCTGCCGTGTGATCCGCATTTGCGCAGCCAGGAGCGCGACATATAGCACTCGTACATCCTGGAGCGCGTCTTTCCGCACTGCTCCGCATTGCGAAGACAGGGCATGTACACTGCAATCATAAAAATCACAACAGCAACACACAAATTATGTTAGCAAACAGTTAAACTGAATTGTTTCCAACAATATATCGGTCCTATATTGTTAGAACCAAGTTACAAACTAATAAGCTCATGTCCAGACATGCTGCAGTCATGCCGAAACACGTTGAAAATAATCAAAAAGAAACAACGAGATGCTGTCGGACCCTTGAGGGAAACGCTATATAGCACCACCATAGCTCCCCGTTAGGCAGAACTATGAAGTCGAAACACACAATGCTGACGGAACCTTACAGGAACCGATATACAGCCCCACCATAGCTCCCCGTTAGGCAGAATTACGATGTCGAAACATTCGCGCAGCCTGGAGTGCACCGTTCCGCACGTCTAACGTGTAACGTGAAGTAACATTTCAACAAAAGCTTATGACTCACGAAAGCAAGCGTGCACTCGAGCTTTCACGAGTAACAACCTCATAAAAATAATTTTGAACAAATTCATTGTAACAGAAATTTACAAAAGAAAGGTGCATTCCGACTGGCTGAATTCTGGCCTTCAATCATTCACGAAATACCGATCAAGAAATTTGCTATAACTTACATGGCCTTTGCTATTTACAATAGGTTACACGTGACCCTTTCGTTATGCGTCGACTTTAAAACAGCCCACACTCCTAAATACGAGTATCTGTCAGGCCAATGCCTGATATGCGTATGCATCTGCGCAACCTAGAGCCAGCGTTTCCGCACGCCCAGGAGCGCGTACCTGCACGGCATGGACCGCGCGTCTCTGCACAGCCTGAAGTACACTGTTCTGTACTGGGCACCCACTGCACAGATCTCATGTTTCTGCAAGCAAAGAAAAACCAACACAGAAACACACCGTTCGGCCTATTCTGACCTTAAATAAAATCTGGCGTTAAATTTTCTGAACAGCCCTCTCATTGCTACAACAAGCAAATCCACTTGCGAAGTGGTTTGGGGAGAATCTCCAGTCATACCAAGTGGTAAAACGAGATCCCAGCATTTGAGAACGTTACGGAAAAATAATACAAAGGTTACAGGTAATACGATACCAAATATCCTCCATCATCGCAGAAAAGTCAGGTCCTCCAAAGGATCCCACAGAGGTTCTTCAGTAGTCACGCTTTACGGAGTGTTAAACATTGAGTAAGTTCGCCCTGCAAGGATCATCAGTCCCTGCAATCAAAAATATCACAACGGCATCAAACGGTTCATTTTACCTAGGCCTTTAATCATATCTGGCATCAAACTTTGGCCAAGAATTCAGTAGTCATCTTAGCATGAGAATCTCGAAATTACCGCACGTCTCGCTATTAATCCAAAACTTTAAACAGTGCAGTGTTGCGTTTCGAAGCCATGACCAAGGAAGGCCAAAAATCTTTCAGACCGAACACTATACACCTAGATCGTTTTTTTTTTCAACCAAGGCTATGTACAGTCATTGTTTACTACAACAGGTACATAAGTTTAAGGACGGCTCTGTATTTACAATAACCACGAATTGCTCGTTAATCAATGTCTGCGCATGCCTTGTTAAACAAGATCTCAATATTTGTACGAGTTACCAAGAAATAAAAGAAATCACATAAGTTAAACTAAGGTAGGACTTCCCTTTAAGGAATCTTTGTGCTAAGTAGTTCAAACTATTTAGTATCATCCATTAAAATTAAAGGTTTCACCCATTGGCCCATGTACAATATTTTTTTAGTTAAACTGCCATTTAACGGAAAATATTTGAACCTCGTAAGTACTCAACTCAAAAGTCAAATATCACTGCCATTATATCTGGTCACCATTCTCATTGCCACAAACACACATCCACTATGCGCATTACACATGAAAATGGCTATACTTTTCTTTTTACACTACACGGTACTTGACTTACATCCACAAATTGATTATTACGTCCAAAATCTAGTTACATGACTAGTAAACAAAATCCCCAACATTTTTAGAGGTCACCAGAATAATAAAGGAAACCATAACCTTCAAATAAGGATTATGGGTCATACGATACCAAACTTCCTTTACAGTCACCGATGAACATTCTCTGTGCTGGAGCAGTTTGCTTCAACCGCCAGTTGCCACCCGTGCAGTCACTTTGCCCAGGACACCAACTGACACCATAAGCAGCACATCTATCGCAACACTTGCACACCAACAGGAACGTTTGCACACCAACAAGAACGTATGCACGCCAACAGGAACGTTTCAACACCAAAAACAACGCTTGAGCACGAACAGTTCAATCGTGGTACTCGTAAACACTTATTGTTCATTTGAAGTCGTATACACATGACGTCATCACAAACGTATATACGATGGCTATGTTGTACACCGCACAACTACTTTTATTTCACATTGCAGTCTAATTCTTATCCCGATATTACTCAGCGCAATTTGTTTTTCTTCACGTAAATTGCGGGTAGTCAAATATCTCGATCGTACCATGTATGGATTCCACATAGCGTACATATGTACTGAACACAATCTACTTCTATGGACCTCGATTAATTATTCCGGTATTCTTCAGTGCACTTAATTGTTCTCCGCGTTATATACATACGGGCACTAAATATCTACGCAGTAGTAGCACATAGCGTAGGTATGTGCTTATCCAGGTATTTTTCAGTGCAATCAATTGTTCGCCGCGTTATATGCGGGCAATGAAATATCTACCCAGTAGTAGCACATAGCGTAGGTATGTGATGCACACAATCCACTTGTATGGGCATAGATTGCCAATCTCACATCTGATGTTAGGAACTGAAGCGATTTGGATTTAAATAAAAACGATTTATCACAGATTTTACATAAACATTTATCACTGGTTTTACACAAAGACATTTAACAGAAATACTTTTCAAAGATATCTGCAACTAACCGACCAGTATGAAAGTCAAAGATAAACTTACTCCACTGCCACTGAGGTGAATGCGAGACTGAGCGCGAAAGAGAGCGAATGAGAGCTAATATCGATATGGCATCCTTTTTATACACCCAACTACCACTTCCACGATTCATTTGACATTTAAACTAAATTTAGCAACTGTCAGTACGTTCCAAATACCGTTACAAATTACTGTTAGTAAACATTTATCCTAATAATATTATAAAGGCGCCTTTGAGTATTTTTTTTTGTTTACGCGGAGAAAGTGAATTATTACTACCGCCCAATGTTCAAGGGGAACGGCTGGGCGGTTATGTTGGGTTTACCATGCCTTACGACCCGACGTTGAGCCGCCCGGAGAGATGGAAAACGTCGGGCGACCGCCGGGCCGAGTCCCTAACCTATGTACACCGCACGGCATACCAACCAAAACTCCGCGGTGGCCATCTTCGGCGCATTGGGACGGCTGCGGGCTTCCTCCGACTCACGTCTAAGTTGTCGTCCGCAACCGCCCCTGCGCGTACCGCTATTGCGGCCCGTCTCCTATTGTTGGGGGGGTTCAGAAGCCCCCGCACACCGAAGGACGCCCTCGGCATCAACGGCAGCGTGAGGCCTAACCGCCACGCTGCCGTCCATCATGGGGGTGCCTTTGAGTATTGACAATTGACACGACTTGATCTGACGATACCCAGAATTGAAACAATTACTTGTATCAGAAAAATATACTGATTCCGATTCTGAGTTACATATATATAACTTAATACCCAGAAAGATGTCGCTTAAGACAAATAGCCTTTCACCCTTCGATATACAATTGGGTTAAAAGGTAAGATAGGGCTTGAATCGTTATAATATATGTACAGATGTTTGGAAAAACATTGGCACAATTTAAATATTTATTATGATTGTTTGGTATATAGGAGAATATTTTGAGCATATAAATTTATGTCTTAATTAATAAAGAATCTAGTTACGCGGCAGCGTGTCAAGCCAAGTTCAAGCAAAGGAACTGGCTAGCCAGCGCCGAGTGTAATATTACACGAACCACTTGGTGCCACTTTTCACCCTTCTATAACTCAAGACCTATTTAACGTAAACACATAAAACTACGTGTGTTTAATTATATCCATAAGGGCATTTAGAAGCCCAAATTTCATGAAGCTAGCTCAAACGGTTATAAAGATATGAAGGTCGAAAAGTCGTAAATTTTAGGACTGACTGACTTATAGTACCTACCTAAACCTAACCTACTTCCAGATGACCTAGAAGGATGAAATTTGCAACCTAGCTCGGTAATTGTGTGTAAGCGTAGGAAGAAATCTAAAAATAAAAGAAAGTTAAAAAATATGGGGGCTCCCCATGCAAAAAAAATATATTTTTCATGGTAGCGTTGTAACCGTTACAAGCAAATATTTGAAACTATCCCAATATAATTATGTATTATTATATTTGCTATATAACAGAAATATAAAAATAAAGTTAAGTCAAAAAAATTGTGGTGACCCCATACAAAAAACTTGTACCTAATACGCGCTAAACAACCGGGCAACTGTGTGCCGTCGGCGGCGCGCGGCACCACGTAACTCAATACCTGTCTAGTTTTTTTTACAAAAAGTAATGATATCCCACCAAAAGATAAATGTAAAAAAGAAGAGCCAAGTTCAATACAAAAATTATGCTTGGCTGTGGGCTTCGCCGCAGAAACAATGGAGATCTAAATGAGTGCCAAGTTTTATACAAAATCCAAATATGTATTTATAGGAACAAAATAACATTATGAATAAGTGTTAAACTCTATTTCTTTGCTTTGTTGGATACCTATAACAGTTGCTGTTATTTAAAAATGTTAGATCTTAAAGTAGGTTAGATTTGACTTGGCCAGTTTTTATCAGAATTAAATACATATATTATGTTGAATAACTTTATAAAATTACTGATGTAATGTATTTTTTTAATATTAATTTAGTACTTAGATTGAATGTTAGTGTTTTTTCCTTGTTCGCAATTTGTTAATGTAATGTGTAATAATTCATTGTGGTTTTGGCTATTGTGATATATCACATACGTACAGGGGTTATGTACACCTATTTTTAAATATTTGTCATTATACGTTACCGGAGAATGACGCGGAATTGGGTCATATTAAATAAATAACAATTAATTAGTATTGTTGAGAGAGCATTAAATAATAAATATATTTTATTGCGAGTAATTGGGGTTTGGATCTCTCTTAACTAAGGTGACTCGCTTCCTGGTTTCCTGACCTATTAAAAACAGTTGGTTTAAATAAATAGTTTTATATTTGTCATATCTATTGCAAATCTCTTTGTAACGTAACGAGTACTCAAGAAACGGTTTATAATGTTGAATCGACAAACGCCTGTATTTTACAAAAGTCCTATACCTAACTACGTTCCGGTGCATAAAAAGTTTTGCATTAGGTACTTGATCCCTTTAACTTGAAAACCGCAGTGATTTATTTCATGGTATATTTTACAACTATACGTGATAATTTCAAATTACATCACCGCCAACTCTGGTAGACACTTTTAAACTACTATTGGATAGAACAGTAGGTATTACACTTTTGTTGTAACTACCTAATTAAATAATACTAAATCAAAATTATATCATCGCCAATAGCTGTTTTCAAAGTAGAGTTCATAATATTTTTGTTCAAAATGCCCGGAAATGCATAAATTTGCGGTGTTGTAATGAAGAAGACATTGCAGACATTAAAATATTTCGCAAAACTGCCACATATCGCCAGTTTTCTATGTGACAGTTCTACTCGCCTGGTACTTCCTTTTTGATTGCATTGCATTGAATGACGAGACGAGCATGCCGTTCACCTAATGGTAAGCGATACGACCACCCATAAACAGTAGTAACACCATCTAGCATCGTGACTTATTACCTAAATACTGTATGGCATTCCACTGCGCTCGTCATCCAGAGATATAAGATACTAGCTTTTGCCCACGGCTTCGCCCGCGTTATAAAATTTTTCCGGGCTAAAAGTACATAAAAACCTTCCCGTTGAATCACTCTATGACTATGACGTTGATACAACTCTTAACAAATAATGCATTAATTTCGACCAAATTTGATTACCATAAAAACGGTTCTAGTGAGCTAATCTTAAAAGATAGACATATACTGTCGCGGACATTTTTTTAGATCATTTCAAGAGGAATAATTCTTTCATACATATATTTTTGGTATCTTGAACCGTTTTCGCAGTGCACGCAATGGAAGCCGTCAAGGATGAATAATTTTCCCCGTTTTTTCACATTTTCCATTATTTCTTCGCTCCTAATTGTTACATCGTGATGTTATATAGCCTATAGCCTTCCTCGATAAATGGGCTATTCAACACAAAAAGAATTTTTCAATTCGAACCAGTAGTTCCTGAGATTAGCGCGTTCAAACAAACAAACAAACAAACAAACTCTTCAGCTTTATAATATTAGTATAGATTAATATCATTATGTCCAGAGCCAGTACACTGGCTACAATGTCCTTCAAAAATACAACAGTGCATGCACACTGCTGCTTGGCGGTAGAATTATATTGCGGTGGTACCCACCCAGACTGACTCTTACATATGAGAGACCTACCACCAGTAAGTAGGAAAGTATCACTTCAGTGATACTCCCCTGGGCGAGACCCGTTCATACTGCAAACAAAACTCTGCAACATGGCTCTACGGGTGCCCGCACACACACAACGATATTGTCAATAAAGTGCATGTTGTCAATAATATTTTGTGTGTGCGGCGCGTATTGCAGTATTGTTCAATATAAAAAAAAATAGAATTTGTATTGACAATATTATAGTGTGTGCGAGCAGGCTATGACTTCTAAATTCCAGTAAATTAAATTCAAAGTCGATTTCGAGAAATAATTATAGGTATTCTGTACTTTAATTTGAATGACCGCTGCCATGCGCATGCGCACAAAGGTGCGGTCGAACACTAGTTCGTATAAAAGAATAAAATGTTTTACCTGTTCCACCGATCCATATTGTCTCCTGGAGAAAACTCCTCTCCTGGTGATCAATTCACTCGCGGACGAGCTGCGGGAAAAAAGTTTGATTAAAATTTTGTGGTGACAATAATTATTCGTAGTCTATAGCGATGAACACAGAGGCACGGAACACCTTGCATCAATTCTACATATTGTCTTTCTTTGAAAAGGCGTGAGTGTATATGTATGCATGTATGTATGTATGTCTTCCTTTTATAACGTTTAAACAAACTTTCAATCAACCATCACAAATATTGTACTAGTTTCGCATATTGATATGTCCAACTGGATTTTTTAATTCATTGAAAGAAATAAAAAAATTACAACACTTTTTAAGTAAAATGATACGGTTACTTTATTTCTAAATGACAGGACAAATTCACTCTTTCTTGTTACCCAATACTTTTGCGCTTATAAATATGTTTTCAAAAGCATTTCTGAAACATCGCTGATAAGCTATAGCTTCGATGTGCGTAGATTCAAGTTAATCTGAGTGACAAACTTCTGACCGCGAAAGTAACCGTCACGCAATTAAGATTTATAACTTATCGTTAAACGTTGGTAACACATGAGACTAGCTTTGTAACAAAAGAATAAACCATAAATTAAATATGATGCAAAAACTTGATATTTATAATATCTATCAACAGGATTGGAATCAAATGTGGAGCACACAGTATCATTGTACCTATATTTTTGTTAAAGGATTATAAATAAGTTAATTAAGAAAAACATTAACATTCCAAATGCCCGAAAATCGGTATTGCAAGTTATAAAAAATGTCCATTCATATCGCGAAATAAACAACGTTAACGAATGTAGGTCAAGTTAATCAAGGTCCACTATTCAAGAGGGCAGGGGAGCGATAAAGGCACAGATATACATCTATAGAAGTGACAAAACAAACAAGCGAACCCTTACGTGCGCCTTGTTATACCGGATTTGTATCTATGGCTGAAGGAGGTCACATTTCCGGTCCCCGATTAGATGTGATCTGTCGACTGACAGCTCTGGCTCTTAATTAAGATACGTAACTGCTCTGGCTAAATGAATAGGTCAATATTCTTATTAATTACTTCGAAAATTGTTCACGATTCAGTCTTGGCTAATTATTTTAATTGAATTTAGTATTGCTCTAAAGCCCGGGTTAAATGAATGAATTATTAAAAAGCAGTTTTCGGCAGTGTAAAGATAACTACGTTTTAATGTTTTTACAATTTTACGCTATGGTACCTAAATGTATTTTAATTAAATGTATTACGCAGACTACTTACTTGAAATGTATTACTCCGAGAAAGGACATAACGCGAGCGTATCCTGTATCCATAAGAAAAAGTAAGTATAATATTAACCTCACCTAACTCTCAACTCTCAACCTAAATCTCAAAAGCATTACGTTTACTAGCATTCATTCCTTTAACTCTAGGTCCTTTTCATTTTTGCAGAGGGCGGCTTAATCTTTAGCGAACGTGGCTAAGTGTGCGGTCAAGCAGGATGTAAGGGGCCTTGACATCCTAGCTTAAATTATACTTATCCTCTGACACAAAGTCCAGGAATTCTTGCAGGACATCGATTTATCTAAGGTTAAGTATTATGTATTGAAATAATATTGTAAAAGATTTTATTTTAGTCAAGAGCGAGATAGATAAGTTAATTTCATATGAGTTTAGAATTTCGTATTTATTATTGTGCAAATCGCTCACGTTTAATAAACTATTATCCCAACATTTTTTTCACTAGTTATAAAGCTGGCTTTAAAAGTAACTAAAATGCATATTTTCTTAAATTAACAAGAATTTAAATTATTTTTATGGAAATTAAAAGCATCACTTAGAAAGTTTTGTACTTTTACTACAACAGCAACGTTAGTGAATTAGTTTGGCAGGATTAGCGAACAACGGCGAACGTGTAACATTGTTGGTTTCATTAAACCCAACATTATGTAAATTTCAACTTTATGTATTATACTGTATACTGTACTAGCTTTTGCCCGCGGCTCCGCCCGCGTTAAAAAGTTTTACCGGGATAAAAGTCCCGGTTTACATTTTCCCAGGATAAAAAGTACTCTATGTGTTAATCCAGGACATGATCTACCCATGTGCCAAATTTCATCGAAATCCGTTCAGTAGTTTTTGCGTGAAAGAGGAACAAACATCCATACATCCAAACATCTATACATTCTTACAAACTTTCGCCTTTATAATATTATTATAGTAGGATTTTGCTCGCAGCCCCGCCGCGTGAAAAAGATTTTCCAGGATAAAAGTCCCGCTTTATATTTCCCCGGGATAAAAAGTAGCCTATGTTACTCAGGGATAATGTAGCATTCTAATGGTGAAAGAATTTTTTAAATTGGTCCAGTAGTTTTTGAGTTTATTCGTTACAAACATAAAAAAATACAAATCTTTCTTCTTTATAATATTAATGTAGATTAGGTTTTGCACGCGTTCCTGACAGCTTCAAAATCCTTTCCCGCAATAAAAATCTATGTGCATGTAAGTTAAATACAGGACTCTATTTGTGTGTCGAAGATGTCCGCTTTTTGTATGGGTGCTTGGCCTCAAAATCTAACCAGGTTCAAACTTTAGGCATTAAAGAGACAATGTACGGTGCAACCATACATTTTCTTAGGTCAGCAGTTATTCGCTGCGCGTGCGTCCCAATTACTTTAGTTTAAAGTAACTTAATTTCATGCCACAGCACAGTCCATACTTAGTCATCAAGGGCCGAGTTAACGTTCAGCCAACAAGGGCCGCACGCGCTAGCTTGTCATATCATCAAACTACCAAGTGTATCAAGTTCATTTCATCAAGGTTTTGGACAATACACGTTTTATCAGTCGCACAAATAGTGTATGATTCACCAAGGAACCGTTCAGACAAAATAACGATCTTGGGTCCATTAAACATATTTTTTGACCCCTCCATTTATAATAAACTTTTTAAGAACGTTTATATTAAGCGTAGTTTTTAAGCAAAATAAAACTATATATATATCAAAATCGCAGGTCTTTAAAATTAAGCGATTTGTTGTAGCAGTCAGTAGCTGAACAAATTCGAAAGTTCAAATAGCGTCTACACTTTCGTGTTCTTACCAATGTATGTTTTCTCTTCACAAAGTAAAATAAAGGTGATAAACTTTACTTTACACAAAGAAAAAAAAAATTCAATTAAACTTAACGCGTGGAAGTGTTTTGAAATTTTGCATTAGTTCAGATATGTGGCTGACAGTACCTAAAAGGCTAGTTTTTAGGAGTTCTATCCAAATATATATAAACTATCTTGGTTAGAATTTTAGGCCCGTCTTTGGACATGTCCTTTCAATAAAATTCATTAAGTACTTTAGGAGTTCATCTTAACCAATCATCTAATATCAGAAACCTGCACATTATAATATTAGGAGGATTCCGTCAAGTACCTACTCCGAGTATAACGTACCAAGTAAACAGAGACTAAGGGCGGTATTAATAAACCAATCTTGACTTTGAGTTACATCTCAAGTTGTTATAATGTATTGTATTATGTCTACTTAAGATGTAACTGAAACTTGAGATTGATTTATTAATACCGTTCTAATTCACTCTATTTGTACCAATGTCTTGACTGATCCAATAACATCATATATTTTTTTATTATATACTAGCTACCTCGGTGACGTAGTTGTATTACAGTACGACTGCAAAGCTGAGGTCTCGGGTTCGATCCCCGGGTCGGGCAAAGTGATATTGAGTTTTTCTATTCAATATCAGCTCGGAGTCTGGAATTTGTGCCCGATATGGCGATAGGCTCGCCCCGTATCACATCATGGGACGGAATAATGGACAAAAGTGGGTGCACTAGTTGCGCTTCTGCCTACCCCTTCGAGGATAACAGGCGTGAGTGTATATGTATGTATGTATGTGTATGTTAAAACCATTTCATATGACCTCCTTCCTTATATTTCCTTTATAGAACTTTTCTTCCTTTGATTAATTTGTTTGCGTACTCCGCTGATTTTATGTGCCGAATTAGACTCTTTTCCCATGACGAAGGCAAAGTCGTAACCTTGGCTACGTGTCGCCATAACTGTCGCGAAGGTTACCCTTGTTACTGCAGGTTATGTTGAACGTTATTGTGTCTGGCAAATTAATCAGTCTGAAGGTATGATATAAAAATATTAGTTTGTTTTCAACAATAACTTACGACCTACAAGTTTTACATTCTAACACCAAAATACGTATTCTGTTTGATATATTCGTAACTAGCTTTTGCTCGTGGCTCCACCCGTGTGAAAGTATTCCCAGTAAAAATGTAGCCTATGTGTTAATCTAGGACATGATTTACCCGTGTGCCAAATTTCATCGAAATCCGTTCAGTACTTTTGGAGATGTGCACTAACAAACAAACAGAAAAGCAGGCAGATAGAAAAGAATTTCAAAAATCGCTGATTTGTGTTCCATTACTCTTCTTCAAATGTACAGACACACCGGTTTTACTCCTTTATTATACAGTGTCGTTATGAAATTGCGTTACTAAATTGTTTAATACGATAACTGTCTATTAAAATTTACTTGAAACCTGTGAAAGAGCTTCTTTGACTTTAATGCTCTTTAGGTTTTAGAACGTAATTTACGACTTGACAATGTTTATCGTCTGTATTTTCTTTTACTTCTCATATTACTCGGAGGAATCTATATTAATGATATTAAATTTAAAAATTAAAAAGTTTAAAGTAGAATCTTCTCGCAATTTATAATCAGACCGCAAAGTAATTGCTTTCACTGGATTTGAGTTTCTGTGGAAATGGTTATCATGATACGTTGTTTAAGGTAGTTCACATAGACGATGTATTCCATTGGCGGGAGGAGGCGTTCAGTCGCGGGGAGCGTCCGGCCCTGAAGGAGGTGGAGGCCAAGAGGGCCGCCGTGGAGGAGTGGCGTCTCAGGCTGGAGGCCCCGTCGTGGGGGCACAGGGTCGTAGAGGCAGTGCGTCCTGTCTTTGCCGAATGGCTGGACAGGCGCCACGGAGCGGCAACATACCGCCTGACGCAGGTGCTCACCGGGCATGGCTGCTTCGGTGAGTTCCTGTTTCGGGTGGTAGGTATAGAGGAGTCGGCCGTATGTCACTATTGTGACAACTGCCCAATGGACACGGCCCAACATACGTTGGAGTGTTGTCCAGCCTGGGATGAAGAACGCAGCGCTCTCAGAACAGTCGTCGGAGAAGACCTCGCTGCCGGCCGTGGTCGCTTCCATGGTCGGCGGCCGGGAGGCCTGGCAGGGGGTGGCCCACTTCTGCGAGGCGGTCCTCTCGCGGAAGGAGAGTGCCGAGAGGGATCGCCAGCGCAGTGGTGATCCCTCCCGCCGCCAGACGAGACGTAGGAGGCGTCGGGTGGACGACTGACCGACGTCTCCCGCCCTGTGGATTGGGGGCGTTTGGAGAATTCCACCACGGTATCCCCTGCCTGTCGTAAAAGGCGACTAATAGGGGCCTCCGGGGGTCACGGGTGGGCGGGACGTGCCGCCCACCCATTAGTCTAGCCAACTTCTGTGACCCCCGTGATGGACATGTCCGAGGCAGCGTGTCTCACGCTGCCTCGGACACCAAAAGGCGGACACGGTACGGTGTTTCGGGGGCTTCTGAGCCCCCGCAACAGGAAAAGGACCGCAACAGCGGTACGCGCAGGGGCGGTTGCGGACGACAACTTAGACGTGAGTCGGAGGAAGCCCGCAGCCGTCCCTAATGAGCCGAAGATGGCCATACTATAAAAAAAAAAGTTCACATAGACGTATAAAGAGGGAGGGCAGGGTGAGCTGTGCCTACTCCAAAGATTTCGAAGCTATACTACTATAATTTTTTAAACTTTTTTAAAGTCTACCCCGTCATGGAAAATGAATCTAGCTACGCTAATATTTCATATAATTTCTATTAAAATCCGTTGCACCATCAATTTGTTCAACCGACTGTATTTTCCGAAAATAATTTACAATGCAATTACATTTTTAACTTTATTGATATATGTACATACCAATAAAAAAATCCACTAATACTGAGTTGAAGACAGTTAAAAGCAGATACTTACCTAATACAAAAGATATATCATGTATGTCGGAGTGACTAAAATACTATAAAATAGGATGCTAGCTAATTACCAGTATTTCAATATTGCACAGTGAGATTTAAAATACACAATGTTGCAGATTAATTTGAATTTGTAAAATAAGTTGTTGATTTGACTATTTTTATTTATGAATATTGTATTACTGTTGACTTCAATGAATCAAGTAGTATGAAATTATGTCGAGGGGAGCGAACCTTTATAATGAGAGTGCAGACGCGCTTCAGGGCATTCGAAGTTTAGTTGGCTAGCTCAACAGAACGTTGTTATTACTCTGTATTGTTGTTCAGACGAAATATATTATGTTTATATGAGAAAAACCAGCTTTTAATTATTATTGAAAGCTTAAATCATGACGAAGTCTAAAACATGGAAATACCACCTTCGCCCATACATCCATCATGCAACTCCGAAATCGGAAGCGGGATAAACAATCAATGCCCACAGAAATAGATTGCGCTCACTACATAATATGAACGCTATGTGGAATTCATACAAGGTACGATGGAGATATTTGACTACCCGCAATAAACATCAAGAAAGAAAATGCGCTGAGCAATATCGGAAGAAGAACTAGACTACAACATGAATAAAAGTGACCACGTGGGAAACATAACCATCACATATTTATTTCTGACGTCATGTGCATACGGCTTCAAATAAACAAGGATCTGCGTGTTTACCGCGATCAAACGTTCCTGTTGGTGTTCAAACGGTCCTGTTGGTGTTCAAACGGTCCTGTTGGTGCTCAAGCGTTCCGGTAGATATGCTGCTTGTGGTGTCACAATTGATGTCTTGGACAAAGTGACCAGGCAACAACTGGCGGTTGATGCTAACTGCCCTATTGTAGAGGAAGTTCATCGTTCAGGAAGTTTGGTATCGTATAACCCATAACCCTTCTTTGAGGGTTCTGGTTCCTTTTATTTCTTGGTAACCTTTACCAATATTGAGGTCTTATGACCCTTAACCCTTCTTTGAGGGTTATGGTTCCTTTTATTTCTTGGTAACCTTTACCGATATTGAGATTTTATTTAACAAGTCATGTGCAGACGTAGATTAACGAGCAAGTCATGTTTATTATTAATACAGAGCCGTTCATGAACTTAAGGACTTGGGCAAAAATACCTGTTGTAGTAGACTATGACTGTACATGGCCTTGGTTGACAAGTGATCCAGGTGCATAGTGTTTAGTCTAAAGGATTGTTGGCATTCTTTTGTAACTGATTGCAGCACCGAACTGTTTAAAACTTTGGATAAAGAGAGAGTCATGCGCCAATTTTGAGGTTATTCTCACATTAAAATGACTATTGAATTCGTAGGCGCAGTTTGACGCAACATTTTATTAAAGGCCAGGGTAGACTGAACGGTTTGATGCTGATGTGATATTTTTGATTGCAGGAACTGAAGATCTTTGCAGGGAGCACTCACTCAATATTTGTAAAAGACTCAGTAAAGCGTGGCTACTGAAGAGCCTCTGTGGGGTCCTTGGTAGATCTGACATTTACTGCAACGATAGAGGACGTTTGGACAAGGTGGTCCATGCCGGTACCTTTGAGTACGGAGATGACAGCACGGTCGTAGAGTACTATGTACCTCAGTACTATGTACTATTTGCTCAGAGAAGCTACGATCCAACGCCTGAGCATGTCCCTTAAGGCATTCTCCGATTGAGGCAATGCCAATCTGGTCAGGTTCATCGCAGCCAAGATAGGCTTATCCTTTTTCTGCCAAAATGAGGCCATTTGATCTGGCTCCCTCTTTCCTTAATGCGTCCGTGCCTATAACCGACCATCTTAATCTTGAGTTCTAAACTCATAGTCAACGATACCCTTGTTAAAGCTCGATTACAAAGCCTCGCGCATCGTCGCAAAGTTGCTAGTCTATCTGCTTTTTACCGGATGCATTTCGGAGAATGTGCAACGGAATTGTACAATTTGATTCCTCCATCCCCATTCCACCACAGTACCAGTAGAGATATGGCGAAGCGCCATTGTTACATGGTCGAAGCTCCAAGAGCTCGCACTAAGCGCTTTGCTTCCACCTTTATTGTACGGACAGCCTAATTATGAAATTCGCTACCGTATTGTCTATTTCCGCATAAATACAATTTGAGGCTCTTCAAGTATCGAGTGAATCGGTTTCTTTTGGGCAAGCGTGCTTCACCTTAGGCCGCATCGTCGCTTAGCATCAGGCGGATAGCGGACAAACGTGAGCCCATTCAGAATTATGTAATGTATGCCAGAGTGGCTCTTTGGGCTGTGCAGACCGGCGCAGAACAGCGTGCTACAGGTAGCACCAAACTGCGAGGTTAGAGGGTAGTGTACAGAGCAACTACTGAGCAGCCTCAGTGGAAAAGCCTCTGCAGATCATCGTTTGACGGCTGTCAATTTTAGGGTGACCCTTTGAAAGTTTGTAGCTTCGCAAGGAGAAGCTTCCATTCTGTTTTGTGTTAAGATTTAATTTGTTCTTATGATGGTTTATAGAAATCCCTGAAGATCAATTGTAGAACAGAGTAGATGAGGCTGTTGATTAAAATAATAGTAAACACGTTGCTTTGTGCTCAACGGAAGCACAAGTATGGGAAACTCGTGTTTGCGTGTTCTAGCAGAGAACGCACGATGAAGGCATATCCTAGAAACCTTGTGCGTGGTGACACAAGTAGTTACTGGAACGCACGATGGAGATATCCCGGGAGGATCGTACCTAGAGGCACGATGTCTGAGCGTTTGGTGTCTTTTGAAATCATGTAGTAAACTGACCAGTTGATAAATCAAGATTTGTGTTGTAGATGAACCTTCAGTCATTTTTCTAAACTTTCCAAACAGTGTTATTAAGTTTACGTGATGATAGATTGGGTAAATAGCCGGAAGGTCAGAGCATAATCGATAAAATTGAAGCCGAGAAAAGTAGTACTACTGACAGTAATTAGGTTTGTATGATGATCGGGGTGGACCATACCACAGGTTGTCATGTAACCATAGCTCAGTAAAAGTCGTTGCCTACTTTTATTAGGGTCGAGCACGAGTACGCGGTAAGCAGCCATCTCTGGCGGGGGTCGCATGGAGTCCGGGAGAGGTTCTGCATTCCCGTGGGGGTTTGCATATGAGGGTAACTGGAGGTTACTGGGCTCTGAGTAGCCAGAGGTCACATGCAGGCCTTCATTAGTTAGATTAATTGATTTCATTAATAAGATGGCTCAATGATAATCAAGTATAAGTCTGAATTTCACGGTTGATGCATTTGATATTGAAAAGTAATTTTTGGAAACTCATTTTGATAAATTTTCTTTGATTTGATTATTTTCAGTAAATGAAGTTGGTTTATTCAAAGTAACAATACAAATCTCAGTAAAATCTTTAAATAAATCGGAATAGAATTTATCTGGATTGGGTCAGGAATGGCAGAGCTGTTGCTGTGTTTCTTTATTTTTACAATAATTGAGGTCATTATCGGTTGTACCACAAGTGCTATGCTTGTTTCGATTGAAGAGCAGGCTTCACTGTGGCTGCTGTTGGACATTTTCTTAGATAAGAGTTGTTTCAACTATATTCAGTTTAGTAACTATTTGACAGCCGTGTTGCTGGAGAAATTGTTAGTATCACTTCTTGATAATTGAACAAAGTTGTACTATAGGGGTAACGAGGGATATGACCTAGTCCAGTTGTATCATAGCTGAAGATTTCACCTACTAAAGGGGATAGATGATCTAGTCAAGCATTCCGTAAATTGAAGGGATTTCATCATTGGAATGAATATCTAGACCATTATATATTACACGACGAAAGGGTCTTTTTATGACCTAGTCCATCAGTAAGATCATTTGATTCATAGATAATTTTGGAAAATTGTCGTTTGTTTACATTAAAGAAAATTGCGGCACTTAAGGGCGTGCGATTGTCAGAATGACCTTGACAGTGGCAATTGTGAAGTACAGTGCAAGACAGAGATTTCGATATCTTGCGCTGGCGGCACGTGCACCGAACGTCATCGCCCCCACCTAATCACGCATTTCTAACGGATGCGTCTCGGTGCACGGACTGCTTGCTGTCTCTGTACAATTAGTTGGTACTCCTACTAATTCATACCATTTCGGAACCTAAACGAGTCTAAGACAAAAATGCCGTTTCTTTAGATTTTTCGGTTCCGAATGCGTTTATATTCATTTTATTGTTTTTTGGCACTTAATTTCGGAGATAAAAAAAAAGAAAAAGAAGAACGTAAAATATAAACAAAAAAAAATTGATTTATGACGTCATACAAACTGTCGAAAGTAGTTGTTTCCTACTATTTACGTGAATATGTGCGTTGAGTGCCTGGGTATATTTCCAACTAGATGATGGACTGCAGGGTTTGTTGTGTTGAACTATCACTTAACAACTCAAAGTGAAAGTCGTGAGTAAAAGTGTTTGAATCCTGAGAAAGAAAAAAAAAATGTGGATCCCATAATTTTGGATTTGGTGTCACTTACAATATAAACATTTTGGTATATCAAAGGAAGGAGTTATTGTTCCTTAACTAGTAAGATTTAAATTGTAATTGAATCATATTTTGCTTCTGATGTCTGAGCCAGTCTCGACATTCAGAATAGCCGTGTCGGAGTATCATTAGGTACACAGAGTATAAGTAGAGCTATAACTTTACTGTGTTTTTAAACGATTGAGAATTCCGTGTCTCCTTCGTATTGCATTGACACTCATCATTTACTGGTGGTAGATCTCTCATATGTAAGAGTCCATCTGGGTGGGTACCACCGCAATGTCTATTTCTACCGCCAAGCAGCAGTAAACATGTAGTGTTGTATTTCGGTTTGAAGGGCATTGTAGCCAGTGCAACTGCTGAACGTAATGAGACTTAACATCTTATATCTCAGGATGACGTGCGCAGTGGAATGCCACACAGTACTTTGTAACTCAAGGTGCTGGGTGGTGTTGCTACTGTTTATGGGTGGTCGTATCGCTTACTATCAGGCGAACGGCTTGCTCATTGCTCCTGTCATCCAGACCCAAAAAAAAAAAAAAAAAAAAAAAAAAAGAGAAAAAAAAATAAACCTTTCGAATTGTGTTGACATTTGTCGATAACAATCGAATTGCGTTCGTTGATGGCAGAGGCCTCCGAATTGCGTTGTGTGTTGGCATTCGTTTGATGGCAGAGGCCTCCGAATTGCGACTTTTAATTTTCTTTACAGGTCAGAGGCGACCGTATTGCAGAATGGCCGTGTCGGAGTGACTAAAATACTATAAAATAGGATGCTAGCTAATTACCAGTATTTCAATATTGCACAGTGAGATTTAAAATACACAATGTTGCAGATTAATTTGAATTTGTAAAATAAGTTGTTGATTTGACTATTTTTATTTATGAATATTGTATTACTGTTGACTTCAATGAATCAAGTAGTATGAAATTATGTAGAGGGGAGCGAACCTTTATAATGAGAGTGCAGACGCGCTTCAGGGCATTCGAAGTTTAGTTGGCTAGCTCAACAGAACGTTGTTATTACTCTGTATTGTTGTTCAGACGAAATATATTATGTTTATATGAGAAAAACCAGCTTTTAATTATTATTGAAAGTTTAAATCATGACGAAGTCTACAACATGGAAATACCACCTTCGCCCATACATCCATCATCCAACTCCGAAATGTACGAATACGAGAATTGTGAAAAATTGCACCCCAGTTATATTTACTGCGACTTCTATTAGAATATAGCCATTTTATCTTAATATTTGTCAGCGACAAGATAATACAGATATTTTACCGACTTATTAATAATACCTACAAACCATACAAATAATGTTCCGTTTATTACCTGCAGGCAAAATGGACCTTATAATATTAGGCACAATATTTACCAAAAATATAATAACTCAACTTTAGTTTTTACCGACACATGAAAAAGCCAGGAAAAATCTCTCGTGAGTGATTTTGTTTTAATCGCTGAACAATAGTGCATAATCATTATTTTCCACGAACGATCGCAGAGCTAGCCGGCTTTTTACGCCTTTTTATTAATCTCAGCTGTTTCGTGAAATTTCCAATAATTTTGAGTGCACTGGTCCTCGGTCCCGGTGACCTCTCCGGGCTGTTGAAATATCGCTTACTGCGGCCCTCACTTCGGCTGCCACTCGACTCTACTCAAATTCAACATGGAAGCCGCTTTACTTAAGAGACGCCATCTATGTACACTTTTTTTATTGCGAAGTGTTGTGATTTATATTTTGAGCTACCGCTGGATCATAGTTCATAAATACTTTTCATATATTGCAATAAAGTATTTCTATAGTTATAAAGAAATTTTAAAGCATACTTATATTATACCTAATAGCAATAAAAACTTAGTTTAGTTTCCTGAGCAGAATTATGATAAACACGATCATTTAATCATGAAAATGCGTCTCTTGCGAACGGAGATACTGAGTGGATTTATTCTATACCCGACCGTCACAATTTATCCCACAAAATAGAGTAGGTTTCAACGATGAGCGTTGTTGCGTCGTGATTTCAAATGGAAATTGCGCTTCTTTTGTGCGGAACGCGGAGAATATCTCAAAATATATGGGTTTTGTACGGTAATAAGAAATTTAGTAGGAAGTAGAGCTTGCTTCATTACTTCAGTGGCAGTGTATTGCATTTTCATTCAGTATGGAGAATACTTGAGTTTCCATGTGGATGTACGAAACGATGCAAATGTTGCATTATTTAAAGACTCCATTTCTATCTACAAAAGTAGTCACAATATCCCAGCATCGACGTGAACTTACATATTTAGCGCATCCATAAACGGTATGTTATTAACACGAATATTTATACGTAAAGCTGTGATGCCGCAGAACGCGGCAGACGGCAACAGCATGTGCCGCGACGGCAGACGGCCGTCGTGTGCGGAATCGGTCTCATACAATTTAATACTGCATAATAGTGCAGTCTGCCGTCGCCGTTGCGCGGCAAGTGACGTCCTGCTGGGCATCATTTACCGTCGTGTACGGAATCGCTCTCATACAATTTGATACAATTTAATAGTGCACAGTAGTGCCGTCTGCCGCGTCCTGCGGAATCACAGATTTACAGTTATAACCGCTGCGTAAAATCTATATACTTTAATATTATAAAGCTGAAGAGTTTGTTTGTTTGGTTGAACGTGTTAATCTCAGGAAATACTGAACCGATTTTGAATTTCTTTCATAAATGGAAGCTGCATTACTCCTGAGTGCTATAGGGTACTTTTTACCCCGGGAAATTATTTTTATACTGGAAAAACTTATTCACGCGGGCGGAGCCGCGTGCATCACCTAGTTTCTTTATAAATGTTATTATGATATTTAATAGGCGTAAGTAGGCATTGAATGGCAAACATGCTCCACAGAGCGGAAACGGAGCTGACGGAGCGAACAACGATCTTTAATAGACTTTTCTTGTATTCACTTCAGCAATGCTTAATCGAATATATTTGTATCTTCGATCTATTTCGCTTTTTACGTTGTTCATGTGTTATTGGATGATCGTTATTGCGTTGAAGAGACGGTTCAAAATGCAGTATCCGTAGACGTGGGACATCTAAATAATACGTGCGATAGATTGGGTTTTTTAATACATCAATGGATAGATTCCACAATAATGGAATAAAACCTATTCGTCCGATCTGTATGAGGATGGTCGGCATTTGTAGAGAATTCGCATGAATTGGGGGTATGTTTGTTTTACTTAACATTAAAGGGTGAAATGTTTTTTAAAATGCAGTGCTTAACGACCTAACAATTTTACTAATTTATTAGAAGTAAAAACCATTGTGAAGTGACCATTACGGCATATTTTTGAAAATGTGAAATTTTTGTGTGGTACAAGAGTATAAAGATATAGCCAATAACGTTTCTTTGAGGCTAAAAATGTTCATGAATGCTAATGGACGAGTTGCTAAACACGTAGGCCGAGGCTCTTTATATGATAAAAATATTTTCTTGAAAGACTCTAAAAATATTCATCGGGCTATTTCTGAATTTATCAGTATACAATAAACATTGGTTAATGAGATTATCGATTGAGTTTGAAGTGAAGATGAGGTTTTAATAAAATAATACTAAATATTACCGCCATTTTCTTTTTAACTCCCAAATAGCAGTTGCAAATTATTCGTACACCAATAAATACAAATTTGAAATATCGTTGCTGAACATTTTAATTTATTTTCTTATAATATATTTCATAAATTTAAATTTACAGCGCCTCAAAATTTAAATTTTAATAACGAAAGTTATTAACAGATTTATATTATAATGCTGAAAAGAATTGCTTTTGTCACCTATCGGCCCTTTGTATTGTAATATTGAAGACTTATAAAGAGAAACACAATAAAGGTACTAAAAGGATAAATTCGTATTACAGCACAACTTTTACTGTAGACTAAAAAAAGTTTGAATATCCGTTTGAGACTAAAGGTATTTAAACACTGTTAATATTATTTATTTATTTAAATACTGTTTCTTGAATATTTATAAAATGCTGACATCGCTTCCGAATGCTTCACAGCCGTACCTATAATATGGAATAGCGGTGAAGAATTCCTAATGGGTGTTGGATATTGTATACCCGATTATGCTAGCTGTACCTAAACGTGGTAAAAACAGAATCCTAATGACGGTGATACGCTCTCTGTGGGTGGTGAACATTCCGTAAAACAGGTCGGTATATATCCGTTGTAAAAAAATATTTATCTGGGTGCAAATGTTGAACGCACAGTGCAGTATCGTTTTTTGATTCTTCTTATAAAGTTATACGTTTCCCATGTTATCTCAATAAAAATAATATGAAGTATAGTAGAAGCTGCGGTAAATTATATAAATTGTCGTGAAGTAGTAGGCAATTTGTCTATGCTCTATAGTGTGCCTAAGCCAGGTGGACGCTTTGTGACCTGTCACTCAGAAAACCAACCTAAAGTGCTTTTACTTTTGCGCGTCTTTGTTGCCGTCGTTTAGCAGTCTACTTTATATAAAAACAAAAATCACATGAATAGGTAATTATATACAGAAAAATTCACGTTTATCGTCCTTTTGAGGTTTTCAAACGTCTAATGCGGCACCACAACCGTGAAATAATTCCCTTTTACGAGGAATTCTGAGCATGACTGAGAAGGAGAAAAGTATAGCTGTGTTTGTATTTACATAATCTGAGCCTTCTTACAAATTGCAAATAAAATGGAGTGCGAAATGACATGTCGGCGTTAGAAGCGGTGGGTCGGTAAATATCTAATGAAGTTACCTACTTTACGAAAAACAAATATCGTATCCTTATCCTTACATTATATAAAACAGTCCAGTATAACACAGACTGTCTCGGTGGCGTAGTTGTATTATGGTAAGACTGCAATGCTGAGGTCTCAGGTTCGATCCCCAGGTCGGGCAAAATGATATTGTTTTTCTATTCAGTATCAGCTTGGAGTCTGGAATTTGTGCCCGATATGGCGATAGGCTCGCCCCCTATCGCATCACGGGACGGAATAACGGCGAAAAGTGGGTGCACTAGTTGCGCACCTGTCTAGTGTCTACATAAAAGGCGTGAGTGAGTGTGTCTGAGTATAAAACAGTCGCCCGCCGCCTTTGTACGCGATAAACTCAAAAACTGTAGAACCGAATTTGATAAAATTTTGTATGAAGATAATTTGAGACCCTGGGACATTTTAGGCTACTTTTTCTGCCGGGAAAATCTATAGCGGGATTTAAATCCCGGAAAAACTGTATCTCGCGGCCAAGCCGCGAGCAAAAGCTAGTTTTAAATATTAGTCTATCTATATCTCCCCCGTAGTTTCGATACTGTTAAATTAAAGCAAACCCTTTACATGGGCAATAAAATTCAAATGAGGTGTTTAACGTTTGGGGTTAATGCCAACACGGCCCCGGTGTAGATGGTATATCTGTTTGTAGTTTACGATACCTACCTATTTATACTCGAGTATAATCAGTCTCACATCGCAAAGGACAAAATTACCAACCACAAATTGAATTCGCTACCAACAAAGGGTTAAGATTTATATTTTTGCAAAGGAATTTTTGTGTCAAAAGTAAACAAATTCTGGTACAAATGGATCAAAGCTATGAAAGCGTGTGGTCGAAAACAAGCAAATATGATAAACAAGCTTTTGCTCGAGGCTTTGCCTGGGTAAAAGAGTAAAAATAGTATATAACATATATACATACATACACACTCACGCCTTTTATCCTCGAAGGGGTAGGCAGAGGCACAACTAGTGGACCCACTTTTCGCCATGCATATTCCGACCCATGATGTGATAGAGGGCGAGCCTATCGCCATTTGGAGCACAAATTCCAGACTCCGGGCTGATACAGAGTAGAAAAGCCTAATATCACTTTGCCCGACCCGGAGATCGAACCCGAGACCTTGACATTGCAGCCGCACCGTAATACAACTACGCCATCAAGGCAGTCTATGACTCGATCTGAAAACCATTGTGATGCATACTTATAATATATCGGAACTATATTTAAAAATTATCTTAATACATAATATTTTTAAGAGATATCAGTGTCACGAACGCGGCTTATATGACTTGATCTGGGCTTTAGTAGGCTTTGAATGAAATCTGCTCATGTCCATCTGGCAAGCGAATGGTAGGCTAACTGCACTCTTTTTGGCACCGATTCAAGCTGAGTAATATTGCATTGTCACCTCGTTTGAGCCTGAAAAATGTTGTGCAAATCGCATCCTTTATAAAAGGTGTTACAGCTCATTTTTGTAGTGCTGGTAAAATGACTGCAAGTAACATTTATAAGTTTTAAAAAGTTTTTATAAAATACTAAAGCGCTACTGCAATGCGCGTAATTGCCTTTATGCGTCTATAAAAGTAACAGTCAGCAAATCAGTGCTGCCTCGATGGCGTAGTTGTATTATGGTATGTCTGCAATGAGGTCTCGGGTTCGATCCCCGGGTCGGACAAAATTATATTGTGTTTTAGATTCAGTATCAGCTCGGAGTCTGGAATTTGTGCCCGATATGGCGATAGGCTGGCCCTCTATCACATAATGGAACGGAGTAATGGCGGTAAGTGGGTGCACTAGTTGCACCTCTGCCTACCCCTTCGGGGATAAAAGGCGTGAGTGTATATGTATGTATAACAAATCGGAACGCGGTTAAAATTATATTAGTAATATGTAGGTACCTTATGTAGTCCCAATAGAAACGAAATGTTCCTACGTTATTAGAAGAGAATTAACTTTGGTAGTAATTCGGGAACCGAGATCAATACGTCCCTTTGTATTTCCAGTAATTAATGTAACTTTTTAGTTGGAAAATTTAAAAAGTAAAAACCTAAATCCGTTTCACATTATTCCCCACTCGACCTCGTAGTTTCACGAATCGTTCTTTTATTTCGGACGAGGACCCGAATTGGTTCATAGGAATTTTCGAATGAAAAAGTTTCCACAATTCTGTCAATGGAATTGCAACTTTTAGAACTGGTACAAATTTCAAGTTTACAGTTGATATATTGGTTTCTATCCAGAGTGACAGTTTTGAAATAGTGCTATGGTTTTACAAATAGTGCTTTCTTTAAATTACGACTTTGATCCTTGGATTACATTGAATGTTTGTTGTACATGTTTTGTTATATCCATGAATGACCACAATACATACAATAATACATATAATACTTTGTACAATGGTATTGTCCGCATGTACTATACAAATATAATATCCATTATACAAAGTGTTTAAAATAAATATATAAATAAATGACGTAGAACGTAGACATAGTAACTAATATTAATTATATAAAAGCTAGATAGGTCATTAAGTCACAATCACAGTGTCAACCATCAATATCAAAAACTAAAAAGCAACATTCGTTTGCATCCTGCGTTAAGTCATCACTGCTACGCGTTTTATTCTAGTGCATTCTTTAACTAATCTATTTACCAGCGTGCACCGCACAGAGCGTGCTAATCTGGTTCTGATTGTATAGTCAATTCCCAACCTAATTACGTAGGTATTCGCTGTGTATTAACTACCCAATTTGACCTTGCATGTCAAATTCAGTTTTCATTTATCTATAACTAGCTTTTGCCCACGGCTTCGCCCGCGTTAATAAGTTTTTCCGGCCTAAAAGTACATAAAAGCCTTCCCATTGAATCACTCTATCCAACACATTTATTTGGATAAAGATTAATATTATGACGTCTATACAACTCTTAACAAATAATGCATTAATTTCGACCAAATTTGATTACCATAAAAACGGTTCTAGTGAGTTAGTCTTAAAAGATCGAGACACGCGGCAGCGTGTCAATCCAAGCAAAAAAAAAAAACTTGTCAAAGCTGCCTAGTGTAGTTTCACCCGAACCATTTGGAGCAAGAAGTTTATAATATAACTACTGGAGAGCGCGGTACACACATTTTTGTGAAGGCAAAAAAATTACCTTTTGAGCTGTCTTCTATCTCACTCACTCTTTAACCTATGTTGCCAAAGCTTACGGATTATTTCCCCACCCATAAAAAAATATCAATACCGTTATTGTCGTCTCAATCATATATATATAAATATTTCCAACATATCTTATATAATGATATAAGTACTATTTTCATTTCAGAATTATTCTTGTTGAATAAGATATCCTTAAGGTTTTTTATCCTTATTAACATTTTAGTTAAATAAAATTTCCTCATTTAATTGGTAATTGCGAATACATATTTCGGCAACACTGTTATAAAACGTTAAGTTCGATGTCAATATAGTTGTCAAATAAATGTTCACTTCGAAATTTTCTCTGTAATTATCTATAATAATAAGTGTGTTTTAGTGATATTTTAATGTGAATTGTGTAGTTCATGGTTGCAGAAATATTTGGCATCCATCATTTAATGTGAAATTCTACAGGTAAGTTCATTGTAATCAATATTGTGTAAATATTATAATTTTATCAATATTTATACGAAATGTAATAAAATACGTGAATATTTTATAAATGAACTGTAGAAAAATATCGCTTAATGTGATTTGCTTTATATATGACTACTTTTTCCATATTAACGTAATGTTAAATGTGATTTTTTGTATTGTAAATAGTGTATATAAACAAGAGGCTAGGGTGACCATGGTGTAAGCTTTGGTGGACCGGTTTGACAATGGTGCTAGAGTATTTGTAATACTAGCCGCCTTACTAATGAATATTATAAAGCTTATTAATCTTTAAATAATCATCGTAAATAAAAACTGAGGATCAACAGTTACAATCGAGTTCTCAGTGTATCCAGCATTGATTTATTGAAACTTTTATTTAAAATAAAATCGAGTTTGTATTTCTCTTTACAGATTTCTTAAAGATCTAGATAAGCAAAAACGTGGTTAAATATAAATACCATTAAAAGGTCAATTTGATGTCTGCAAGAATTACTAGTCAACATTTAAAGACAGAAGATTATGATTATGAATGTGATAATGTGTCTTCTACTTCTCGGAATATGGCAGTAGATGTCAAAAATAATTATTTATTACCAGAAACTCATGCTGTAAGTATATTATTTTTTATCATTTCACTGGTATAATTATGATCCACTTAGACTTTATTATTTACTAGCTTTTGCCCGCGGCTCCGCCCGCGTGAATGTGTTTTTCCGGGATAAAAGTCACTGTTTATATTTTACTGGGATGAAAAGTAGCCTATGTGCTAATCCAGGACATGATCTACCCGTGTGCCATATTTCATCGAAATCCGTTCAGTAGTTTTTGCATGAAAAAAACATCCATACATCCAGATATTCTTACAAACTTTCGCCTTTATAATATAATAAGATTAGTAGGATAGGGCATTAAGCTTGCGACCCACCAAATTTTATAACGGCGGTACATTGGGTGATATCTGAGTGTACTAAATGGCACCTCTGCCTACGTCTAAAATGTATAGGTACTTAAATATATTATTATTGATTGATATTTACTTTTTACGTTACATGTCAGCGAAATGAATATGAACCACCATTGAAACGTCAAGACTTGAAAGATTTCAATATATCAGTTAATGTGAAGACATCCAGTCAAATAAGTTTAAAGAAATAAAAGAAAGTATTGCAGCAGAAGATGAAGAGATAAAAGAAGAAAATTAATTACAAGTTATTTCTTATTAAAGTTGTTCATGATTATACAGTCTGAAATTGAAAATATTTTGCAGTGAAATTTTGCTAATATTTGAGATTTTTTTATAAAGTATATTCCAAGTAGCAAGCAAAAAAAAATTACATATAGTGATAACATAAAGACTTTTGCTTTAACATTACACTTTTAGTCGCCGAAAACATTTTTGTTTTATAAATTCAAAGATATATTTGCCGAAAGAGAGCACATTATGGTGATCTTTAGCAAACTTTAATTGTTTTGTTGGCTTCTTACAGAAGGTTTAGAATATTAAAAATAAATTTAAGGACGAAACCTCACCCGCAGAATGTAGCGTTAATTTTTGATTCCATGGCTCTCAAACAAGAATTTATTTAGTATTGTAATTTGTAAAACATCCACGTGTTTATTACTTTTGCTATAAATATCTACACAACTTTGTTTACAATCAACTTACCTATGGAATTTCACACTAGATGATGGATTGCAAATAATTCTGCAACCATGAATTACACAACTCATAGTAGAATATCTGTAAAACACAATATGTATTATTATGGATAATTACAGAAAAAAAGTTCGCAGAATACTCGCAAAAATTGTAAAATCACACAAAATAGATATTCGTAATATTTCAAAATTACTTACTGAAAATTAGGTTATTAACTTCCTAAATGTGTATTATTTTTTCATGTATGATTGTTTACTTTTATGAGTATGTTTTTTTTATTTTTTTTTATTATATTTAAATGTAACAATAACTGTAGTTTTCATTTTTAAATATCCCAATGTTTTTCTGTCTAACCTTACAGTCTCCATATTTGGTTATAAAGGCCGGCAAACAACGTGAACATATCCAGTCGCGGGGGAAAGTAAAACATATACAATGTGAGGCTGTGTGCCGAGCAAAAAAAAAGCACGCGGGGCCCCGTGCGAAGCAAATAATTTTTTTCAACAGCTTTGTAAGTAAGGTGCCAAAAAACGGGCCCCCAAGGAGCTGCAAGATGCCCCTGTAACTGCGAGGCCCCAGGCGGTTGCCTGGTTCGCCCCCCTCCTCCAAGGCCGCCACTGAATTCACCACCGCGTGGTGAGGTATTTTTTTTATGTAAGTGGAACTAGTAGTTCCGAACTACACATACCAAAAAAGTATGTAAATATGCCAATTTTGTTTGGAATAAACTTTCTAACTCAAATTATATTTTTTAAATATCAACTATTACTAGCCGCTGTAGTTGGTTTTCATAATTAATTTAAACCGCATTACTTTATAGAGATAAAAATAAATATTATGGTGCGATATCATATTATTACACACTCACACACTCACGCCTCTCATCCCCCGGGTAGACAGAGGCGCAATTAGTGCACCCACTTTTTGCCGTTATTCCGTTCCATGCTGTGATAGGGGGCGAGCCTATCGCCTTATCGTATACAAATTCCAGACTCCGAGCTGATACTGAGTGGAAAATAATCACTTTGCCCCACCCGACTAACCCGGGGATCGAACCCGAGATCTCAGCATTGCAGTCGTACCATAATACAACTACGCCACCGAGGCAGCCATATTATATCATATCATATTATTATGGACAGTTAATTATGTTACGTCCTGGTTTTGAAAATAAACCTTTGTCACTCTAAAGAGAGAGACAGCAGACAGTTGTGACGTCACATTTTATTCTTCAGTTTGTTGAACGGAATGAAAAATCCATATATGGGTATAAGATTCTTGATTTGGAGCGACTTTTCAATAAACGCCTCTATAACTCAAAATCTATTTAACGTAAATACCTGAGATTTGGTTTATGTATTAAACCTCCTAAAGTTAACAAGAATCCCAAATTTCATACATATAGCTCAAACGGTCATTGAGATACTAACATCTAAAAATCGGCATTTTTATCACTGACTGACATATAGATCAAAAACCTAACCCACTTCCAGATGACCTACAAAGTTGAAATTTGGTGTCCAGATAGGTAATTGTATGTATACAAAGGAAAAAATCTGAAAACAATAAATTTTTAAGATTTGAAACATTTTCCAAGCAATCCGAAAATTTGCATACTATCTATAAATTATCTTTAGAATCATGGACGTTTAGGCGTACACGTCCATTGATGCTTTATTTTAATTTAAATACTATTTACCTTGATCCATTAATTACGTTCCCTCCGTATTAGGGCACCACTTGTGCTTGAATTTTTCTATAAATTTTCTTACTTTAGACAGAGCTGTTGTGGGATACGGCAGTATGTTCCTATAGATACGTTATAGGCATCAGCAACTCGTGCCCACTGTTCAGTCTTTTATATTACATATTCACTTCTGTTTCGAGCTCAAATTAAAAACTACAATGTTTATTTACATCTTATGACGTTTATTATTTTGACATGAGATGACATTGGACGTTCTATCATACTTGCGAATCATAGAGTTTAAGTAATTATTAACATAGAGGTTTTTATACCCAGAGGATTTCATCGCGTGCACATAGCAGAACGATGAAGCGGTTTACGGATTTTAATACATTGTTTATTTTCTTTCTAAAATAAGTAACTGCATAAATATTGATCAAAGGTAACTTCTTACGTAATTGTTTTAATTACTTAACTCAATATTTTAATAAATAATATCTTTACAAAAAGTAATGATATCCCATCAAAAACATAAATGTGAAATGTGGAAGCCAAGTCTAAGAATAAGAATATGCGTGATGGTCGACTTCACCGACAAAAGAATTGAAATCTTAATGGTTGCCAAGCCCTGTAGATAATCCTGAAAATTATTTATAAGAACACACTCCATTCTAAAATAAATTTAAATTAATATTTCTTTGTTTTTCTGCTACGACAATGTAAGATATTCAAAAATATAATTTCTTAAATTTGAATAGTCGAATTATTTAAACAAAGCAGATAACTTAGTATACATTTAAGCTCAAGATTTGTCTTGGCTAGTCTTCACATACTTATAAATAATTTTCAGGATTATCTACAGGGCTTGGCAACCATTAAGATTTCAATTCTTTTGTCGGTGAAGTCGACCATCACGCATATTCTTATTCTTAGACTTGGCTTCCACATTTCACATTTATGTTTTTGATGGGATAGACATATACTGTCGCGGACGTTTTTTTAGATCATTTCGAGAGGAATAATTCTTTCATGCCTCGTTGCTTTGCTTTCATGCTTCGAGTTGTATTATGGTACGACTGCAATGCTGAGGTCTCGGGTTCGATTCCCGGGTCGGGCAAAGTGATATTGAATTTTTCTATTCAGTATCAGCTCGGAGTCTGGAATTTGTGCCCGATATGGCGATAGGCTCGCCCCCTATCACATCATGGGACGGAATAATGGCGAAAAGTGGGTGCACTAGTTGCGCCTCTGCCTACCCCTTCGGGGATAACAGGCGTGAGTGTATATGTATGTATATATGTATATGTAATTCTTTCATACATATATTTTTGGTATCTTGAACCGTTTTCGCAACGCACGCAATGGAGGCATCAAGGATGAATAATTTTGCCCCGTTTTTTTTTCACATTTTCCATTATTTCTTCGCTCCTTATAGTTGCATCGTGATGTTACACAACCTAAAGCCTTCCTCGATAAATGGTCTATTCAACACAAAAATAATTTTTCAATTCGAACCATTAGTTCCTGAGATTAGCGCGTTCAAACAAACAAACAAACAAACTCTTCAGCTTTATAATATTAGTATAGATAATATTGTAAAGAGGAAAGATTTGTTTGTAATGGATAAACTCAAAACTACCGATTTTGGATCGATTTTGAAAATTCTTTCACTAATAGGTAACTACACTACTCCTGAGTGCTATTGGCTACTTTTTATCCCCGGAAAATATTATTATCCCGGAAAACTTTTTCACGCGGGCGGAGCCGCGAGCAGGAATATAACAAGGAAAATATGACACACCAGCTTGATGTATGATCTAAAAGTAAATAACTTATGATAACTATGTAACTAATCTTTAAAAGGCCCTTTTATAGTTTTGTGAAAATGCTGAACATCTGAATGCAAATTGGTAACGTAAGCCTATGCCCTATTGCAACTTGATCGGTTTGCTGTTTGATGTTGTGACAAGCTGGATGGAGGTTCGTCGAAGAATGCATAACGAATGAAACGCGACAAATGTGAATTTTTAAAATGCATGGATGTTCTAACACGTCCTCATTCATTTATGTGTGTTGTATAATGATACATGTCATGTTACTGAGTAATAAGGTCGTCTTTATGTATAGAATAGGGTTACGACAGTAGTCTTTCTAACTTCAAGTTAAGATAAGACTGATTCCGTTGTAAACAGAAGTCAACGTGCAGTGGTATAATTTCGTGCAGACAAATCAGTTCCAACTTCTAAGTGTTAATTGCCGCTGAGAAAGCAAGAAAATCCTATGGGCAAATTTAAGATCGTGAGGCGGTTAAGGAAGCTCCCTAGTTTTTGTAAATGAGAATCGCTTCATAGTTTAGTTGTTGTTTCTTATTCTATTGCTGTTTTATAATGAGGGTGAGTGGTTTTTTGTATTTACAGAAAGAGGGTAATGTTTGAGCTCCTCGCCTCGATCGATCATTTCAATATTTGTAAATTGTGAATTCGCTTCTGTTTTCACTGTGTATTGTAGCGACAATTGTGGCATAAAATCCCAGGTGACTACTAAGTTAAGTGTTAGTAGGGTGCATACTAGCAAATTATGTAACCTAAAATGACCAGTAAAATCATATAGTATTAACGTTTATTTTGCTTTAACAATTCTTTTTGGCGCTTTTCCAATTGCTATTGACCATTTCCTTTCCGAAGAAATACAAAATATGTGGAGCTAGATAACGTGATCACATTTAGTTTTGCAATTAGGTAACTTAAATGGTAATATAATACGTTTATGTCTAATGTCAAATTGTAATAATATATTGCAAATTACAGTACCAGTTTAGTATGCATATTTTTTTTAAATGTTGGTTTACTTTTTGAGCATCAATAGTTTGCAGAAGCGTGCTTACCGGACTGAGCCGCATTTCGAAGGTGCCTATGTATGTGATTTGCGGATTGTGAAGTCAATCAAGCGATGTAGGAAATCCCTCACAATATTAGATTAAATCTAACACAGCTGTGGCGCAATTTGATAAAGGGCTGGTGTTATTTCTGTAAATTCTATATCTTATTAACATGCTTACATTAGCTTCAGACGTATCTATGTAAGGGAAGCTTTAAACATGATTTTGACCCCCTTCAAAACGTCGGATCAAATAATTGAAATATTGCATACTTACTACTACCGATAACAATTCAATATTTTAAACGGAAAACACGCTTTTATAGAAAATCAAACTAAAAATGCATCGTACTAATATTATAAATGCGAAAGTTTGTAAGTATTTATGGATGTATGGATGCTTGTTACTCTTTCACGCTAAAACTTCTGAACGGATTTCGATGAAATTTGGCACACGGGTAGACCATGTCCTGGATTAGCACATAGGCTACATTTTATCCCGGGAAAATAAAAAGCGTGACTTTTATCTTGGAAAAACTTTTTAACGTGGAAGGAGCCGCGGGCAAAATCTAGTAAATAATAGTTTATTAATTTTTAGTGATATCTGTTGGACCATAGTAGGATTATAACAAAACTGGCTACTCTTTATGTGTAAAAAAATTCTACTTGACAAAAGATGGCGCTTTCGTTTATTTTTTAGTGACATCTGTTGGACAATAGTAGAACAAAAGTAAAAAATAAATAATAGTTAAAAAAAACTAAAACACACGCTTAATAGAGAATGCAACTAACGATACAAAATAAATTTTAATTAAGAATAGTGTAAATAAGAAACAAAGAATCTAATTGTAAAAAAAAAGTTTGGGGTGTATGGTGTCAATAGTTATAAATACTTTATTGACAGATAATATTGATATATATCATTTTGATATCTTAAAAAGCACCCCAAGCTTTTTTTTACAATAAGGTAACTGTTTATTTTCAATTCAAAATTATTATCTATTTAGTAGGATTTTCTATAAAGCGTGTTTTTTAGTTCTTTTTATACTATTATTTAATCTTATCTCTTTATTTTATTTATCTACCCGTTTCTTAAACCATTAGAGGTTACTTTTAGTTTTGTTCCAGATACATATCAACTAAATACACAGAAATCGATTTCATTTTCACTATATAAATTCTGTTCAAATGTTAGTACCTATGCCAATAGGAGCTCACGAATTGGATGGCAGAAAACGAACAGACTAAACGACGGAGATAATGACATCGATTTAGAAACGTCTAGAGGAGCGTTTCATAATCAGTATCATTATCTCTGGATTACTTGAATAAATACATTTAAGGCACAACCTTGAAGTCAAAATACTTTAACCGGTATGTCGCTATTTATGATACAACTATGTATAACACTGCCTTATACATAGTGCTGACTGCCTCGGTGACGTGGTTGTATTATGGTAGGACTGCAGTGCTGAGGTCTCGGGTTCAATTCCCGGGTCGGGCAAAGTGATGTTGAGTTTTTCTATTCAGTATCAGCTCGGAGTCTGGTATTTGTGCCCGATATGGCGATAGTCTCGCCCCCTATCACATCATGTGACGGAATAATTGCGAAAAGTGGATGCACTAGTTGCGCCTCTTCCTACCCCTTCGGGGATAAAAGGCGTGAGTGTGTATCTATATGTATGTATAACATGTTGCTACGAAAATCAAGATGTGGGTAGACGAGATCGCACTTGTCATGAATTTAAAAATAGATAAATAAGATATGGGTACTTAATATTAAGTTATGCATAACTTGACCCAATGACCAGTTCTCAAAATATTATTAATAACTCCATGAGAAATACAATCAAATAACAAATATATTTTCAAAATAAGTAACTTTATTATTTTACCAAAAATAAGATGCAAACAGTTTCCCTATCATGGAAATATAGTGTGAATTCAATAACATATTCAATAAATTATTATAATAATACAAGGATATAGTCAGTATAAGCTAATAGGGAATGTTGATATAGGCAATTATTACCCTAGTTATAATTTTATTATTACACATAACGTTGAGGAAAACAATGAACATCAAACAATATTTTATACAAATACAAAAATTGACACACTGTATAAATATTAAACCACGCCTTAATTATTTTTAAAAATCTATTTTGTAACAGCTTAAATAATCACTTAAAGAAAATAGATCGGTCTGTAATCATACTATTAGGTACAAAGCCAGCGCAATCCTTATTCCTAGTCTTTGAATTGAGACGTGACGGCGTACTATAATAAATGATATATTTATCATACAGCACGATATTGGGAATAGAACGGACTATCGTGACGAAGGCCCGCACGTTCAAAACCCAAGGCATGCACCTCTGACTTTTTGCAGTGACGTGTGCATTGTTCATCAATTATTATCGTTTGAAACTATCATAAAGAAATCAATATATTCGAGAGTCCGAAGGTATGTGAAGTCTGCTAAACTGCACCATACCCGCGTCGTCGACTAAGTAGACACCCTCGCAGTGTCCAGGGTTGGTATTATTATTATATTATTTACCATACAGTTAAGACACAATATGATAAATGTTGCATGAATGTAATCATTGTTGACATCTTATCTTTACTCCGTGGTTGACATTAATGATCGTCAGTACTAGGGCTTCGATTAATCAAATAAAGAGCTGCGTGGCCTAATGGAATACTAGCAAGTGTGCTGTGTGTCTCGCGTATAAAGACGAGGGTCGGACATTGCCTTTAAATACTACAGTTTATACGGATGTATTCCCGATTTTCCCGAACCGGTAGGCTGGAAAATTAATGGAAAACAATTTGACTAAACGTAACACTTGATAAAATATAAAAGGGGTTACTTATTCAATAGAAAATCCCAATAATACAACATAAAAATAACGTTTAACATTTTCAGTCTCTTTATTTGGTACATTTTTTGGCATCGCTATCAAAACGTATCGTTCAATGTACGATATAAACCTCGTTTAATTAAGGTCAGAACGAGCCTCATTAGGGATAAAATCTCAAAGCCGGCATGCTTTCCATAGAATTCATAATCCTTATTTAATACAAGAGAAACGAATTTTGATACAGCAGAATGGATATAAAATGTCCACAATGTCATTTTAATTAATACCACTGGGTTCCTTTTCGGCCACAAATTACAGCGGAAATTTCTTAATGGGAAAAGCTTCGGGCAATGAAAAAAGTTTAATGTGGCGACTCTGATACACTTTTAAACCTTCTTTGTATCTCAAAAAGGAGTACATAAAAATCTTCATGGACGATAAATTTCATGATTTCAGATTCAGAGAAATAATGGCCTTTTATAAATAATGTATCATGTGGAAGGTGTATCTTACCGCATGTTATGAATTTATCAGAATACATTTTAGAAATAAGATACTTTTATGTATATGTCTTTAATTAATAGGTTCAAAGAAGAAAATTATTACTATGATTTTTTTATTTTTGTTGTGTTATTGTGTAAAAAGCGACCTTACATTCAGCCCTGCACGTGTGTTTTTTTTTTGTTAAATGTGTGCTATCCGTGTCTATCTCGCCCCCCGTCAGTATTAGCAGACATTTTTTTTGCGCTTTATTGCCATATCGCGTCTATTGGTTAAATAGTCTAAGAGCCGAACTAGGAACCTGTATTTCGGTCTACAGCATAATAATTGTTAAGGTTTTTTCAAATATAGTACATTAATCGATTTGCCGTCTGGAACTAAGACTGGAGCCAAAATGCCTTTCTATAATCGTTAAAGCTAATAGAAAATAAATATCTATGGGAATGACATATCATATCGATAAGTCTATCACTAGGATATGTCATTCCCATACATAATGTAAGCGTTAGTGATTGAATGAAATGATATTCGCTACGGTCCCGGTAGCTGCGAGGCCAAGCCGCTGCTAAATATGCATGGGAATGACATATCATATCGATAAGTCTATCGCTAGGATATGTCATTCCCATACATAATGTAAGCGTTAGTGATTGAATGAAATGATATTCGCTACGGTCCCGGTAGCTGCGAGGCCAAGCCGCTGCTAAATATGCATGGGAATGACATATCATATCGATAAGTCTATCGCTAGGATATGTCATTCCCATACATAATGTAAGCGTTAGTGATTGAATGAAATGATATTCGCTACGGTCCCGGTAGCTGCGAGGCCAAGCCGCTGCTAAATATGCATGGGAATGACATATCATATCAATAAGTCTATCGCTAGGATATGTCATTCCCATACATAATGTAAGCGTTAATGATTGTAGGAAATGACCTTGGCTACAGTCCCGGCAGTTGCGAGGCTAAGCCGCAGCAAATCGCGAATTGTTTTAATTTTCCATTAACTGGGCACTTTATCCCGTGTAATACGATTTGAACTAGTAACGAAGGCTTGTGACACAAAAGTTTCAAATAGTTTTTCACCAGAAATAAGTAAAACGTGTAAAAGCCAATTATAACTTTTCGCTCGCTCACTCGCTGAACGCTAAATATTTTACGTATGTGAGGGGCGTCGCAAGTTAAAAAGAGGAAAATTACGCAAGCATTCTACGGCTCGTTTATGTTGTTCCTAGAAGGTAAAATATTTTAAATTACCTAGACTCTAGAAGATTAGGTATCTAAGAAGGTAGGTACCTCGTATGCGAGGCTTTGGCCCAGAGCAAAGCCTACAAACATTAGCAAGGTAACAACAACATATCGTTAATTTCTGCGGCCAAGTGTTATAATTTTTAGGACACTATAGTATGGCATGTCTCAGAATGACTAACACAGTGTACTTTTATATATCATCAATACTCGCTCGGTTACATTGGCCCGGGACGTCATCTGTCAACAAGCGAAAATCGACCTTATACGCACCCACATCCCGGGCCGGGCCAATGTAACCGAGCGAGTATTGATGGGTTTGTATGTAGGCAAATGTCACGCAGTGCTTCAAAGTTTAAAGTTCATGCTTTTATACTATGGGCACTAGTCACTTACTTTCCCAGAATCGTCATTTGATCACATTAAAAAATCATAAACGTTATTGAGGAAACTGTCGAATAGAGCAGATTTAAAAACAGGAATATACTTTCGAAATCTTATTTAAATAAAACCGTGTGCATGGATCGTAAACTTGTTATATTAGTTCAAATTTCATAAAAGGGCAGTTGCCCGTGTACGTTCACAACGAGGCGAGTCAATATCAAAACGGTTTGCCAATTAAAACATAATTGGACTGTCTGTCTGTGATTAGTTCCAGTTGTGTAAATATTTTTATTACGAATCTATTCATAATTGATTTCAATTGTATCTGTTTTCATGTTTTGACTAACATTTGTTAGAATGCAGTTAAATGATTTTATAATAAACAAAGAACGTTCTCCAAGTTGAACCCTGGAAATATAAATATTTGTTTTCACGTTTAATTTTGCAAATTAACCGTAATAAATAGCATTACATATACGTTTCGAATTGAATATCAAATTAAACGCTACATTAATAATGGAATCTCAAAGGAAAGGTAACTTTTAATGGAAACGTCAATACGGCAGTCCCGAGACGCTTGATTTGACAGCCGGAGAAATCGGTGACATGTGGTTTCAATCGATACTCTGCCCCTATGAGACGTGATCGGTGTGTATATGGCGTAGTTGACCTGTGCGACTCGTTACTGCACGAGCATTTCACCTACTTATTCTAAAATAAAAACACACACACACACACACACTCACGCCTGTTATCCCCGAAGGGGTAGGCAGAGGCTCAACTAGTGCACCCACTATTCGCCGTTATTCCGTCCCATGATGTGATAGGGGGCGAGCCTATCGCCATATCGGGCACAAATTTCAGACTCCGAGCTGATACTGAATAGAAAAACTCAATATCACTTTGCCCGACCCGGGCATCGAACCCAGGACCGCAGCTTTGCAGTCGTATGTAATACAGCTACGCCACCGAGGCAGTCTAAAATAAAAATTCAACAAAAAATAATAGAACGGCGTCCTTCGATGAAATACTCGAGTGATGAGTCTTAAATATAAGACAATTTTAATATAAACATTATTTTCAACGTATATTCTAAAACGCTTGTTAAGCTAAATAAATATAACTGATGAACTCACTTAAAAACTTTGAAGACAGTTGGAATCAAAAATATTACAAAATAATAATGTGTGCCTAAAAATGTCTTTTTGTTTTTTTTATAATTTTAGCGTTAGACATTCCATTTCACAACTTTTGTTATGCCTTACCGAACAATTATAATTTTTATATAGATATTCAATCAAATGTATCAAAATCCAGTGAAGTTAAAAGTTAAAATTAAAGCGAACATACATTTTAAAATTGTAGTAAGTGATTTTTAATATTGGCTCTAGTTTTTTTTTATAACGGAGTATCTATTTCTAGCATTTGACTTTGGGATATCTATCCATTGCACGCGAAATTGCTTGGTGGAATCTGTGAAAGCATTGTTTGCTTTTGGTTTGAGGAACATGAATATTTCAATGTCATGGGTTTCAGAAACTACTTGAAAAATGTCGGTCTAATCAAACCTAATTTACAAATAACTGGAATTTTCTCAGGCTTCACCTGCGTGAAAGAGTTTTTCCGGGATAAAAGTCCCGCTACATATTTTCCCAGAACAAAAAAAAAATCATCAAAATCCATTCGGTGGTTTTTGAAATTATCGAGTTTAGACGGACAGACATACAGACGCCGCGGGTAATATTGTTTTATAAGGGTTATTTATTAATTTAAGGGTTGTCAAAAAAGTAATATGTATTTAAGTGGCAATCCAGAAAATGAGGGTTATTTTCTGGTTTTGTATCCAACTCTTCGCGGGCTACGCTATACTGCAATAGTAATTATGTCATTGATCATCACCAGCCACACGACGTCCACTGCTGAACAAAGGCCTTCCCTAAAGATTTCCAGACGGACCTATCAAAAGCGACCAGCTGTCAAAAGTAATTATATAATTCGCATTTAGTAATTATTGGTGGTGTTTTGTCCAATTCATCCAATTAAGCGTTTAAATCACGACGCCATTGTTACCACAAACGTGCCACTTCAGTTGTTTCGTGAACCAGGCTTCGCTGATGGTTAAAACGCGACAATTATAAAATAATCCCTGTATTTGTGGAATCATTAATAAATTTGTGTTTTTTTTTTCACTAGGATGCATCTATACTAATGTTATAAATCTGAAGAGTTTGTTTGGTTGAACGCACTAATCACAGAAACTACTGAACCAATTTTGTCAAATTTTTCACCAATATAAAGCCACATTACTCATACTATAATGACCTTTTAAAACCAAATTAAGTTTGAATATTATTGCTCTTTTATTTTAACGCGACACATGAAAACAACTACTTAAATAGTGTTCGCCTTTGAAGACAAATAAAATATTTCTATGTAAAAAGACGGCATATTGTTCAAAGAGGTTCCTAGAATTTTTCATTTCTTCATTGTGTTGAATGCAATATATATTTGATTGCATGTTTCTGTGTATGCCAGAGGCTCTTGTTAATTTAGTCAAAAAGAACAAGATATCAGCGTACAAGAACGAGGAAAATTGTCAACAAAAATTTAGAATTAAAATATTTTTATTTTATTTTATTAGTAAAAGTTTTGCCGTTTAGATTTCCACTAAGACCGATATTTCGAATTTGTGTACAGACTGTGTGCATAAAGATAAACTTATCTAAGGCCTAACCCCTCTCAGTAGTAGATGAGGTGCGTGCTCAGCAGTGGGCAGTATATATTAGGTTGGGGAAAAAGTTTCTTTGCATTTTATAAGCCCTTTTTTTTTAGTTTATTTACATTTAATTACAGTATATATGTATGTCCATTTTGTTCGATAACTTTCTGCCATCTTGTAAGTAGTGCTATGATCCCGTTGCAGTAGAAGTTTTAGTACTTCTGATAAAAAAAACGAGGCAAGTAGTTTTGAAATTCTTTATTGATCTTAACCTGACACTGCCTAAAGAATTTTGAAGAGGCCGAAATAGGTGAAAATCTGAAGGTGCAAGGCCAGGGCTATACGATTGATGCATTAGCACCACCCAGACACAATTTCTTAATTTTGCTGAGTGGCTAAACATGATTATGGTCTAGCGTTAACGTGATAAAAGACCACACTCTTTCTATTGATCAATTCCGGCCGCTTTCTCTCAACTTCTTGTTTTAATCTCGCCTTTTATAGAAATTATATTTAAATACGAATTACATACTGAATAAAATAATTGATTTTCTTGGTCTAATCTCAAACCAAACACTTATTGGTTTAGTGTTGATCAACAACGCCATCTACTGTTACTAAATAAATAAAATCAATAATTCTTACTTAATAAAATAGACGATATGAAAGTGAACAACATAAAATAAAACGCCGCCTGTCCACCTTTATACGAATATATTTCTTTGCCACGAAGAGACAGACTTGTTACGTTTTCTGGGTGACTGAGATGTGAACGGTGCGCAGCATAACTGAATGATGGCGTTAAGTTCTTACGCAAAAAGAAATTTAGATTTCTTAGATTTCTTTTTAGATTATAAAAAAAATGTTAAACAAGAATTTAGTAATTAATATTTCATTAGTTTTCGAGGTTATCGATGTTTATGTGGATATGTTGTGAATTTCATATATTTCCGTTGTATAATTATCTATTCTGTTTATAACCAATATTTTTTTTCTTTAAGTAATAGCAAATGTAGAAAATGGACACCGAAGATTATGGGAATCAGTGCAGATTTTTTTTAAAAAACTTTTTGATTACGTTCCTACATAGTTTTGTAAATATATATATTACATCGCACCTTTAGGATGAAAACGACACAATTCAAAAAGATAGAAATTGAGTTATCGTCATAAAATTACTTAAAAGGACGTTCTCAAGAAAACAATAGTTCAAACACAGCCATATTCAAGCAGGAATAGGACAAATCTGTTATATCGGTCCCTTTTTTATTATATTTTTATAAATGAGGGACTAGTTTTTAGTCATTTAAAAATGACAACGCAATTTTCTATTTTTTGAATTGTGTCGTTTTAGTTCTAAAGGTGCGATATATTTATATTTGTACATAGTTTGAGATAAAGCGATCGGTTAGTCCGAAGCTAAACTTATTTATTACGCCATTATTTGGAATTATTTAACGGCTTTGGTCTGAAAGCTCTATAGGTCAGGGACTAGATGATAAAAGGAATAATGTCCGCGTAACGCACGTCTAGACACGTTTTTCATCAAACACTTCAATCCAATAACAAACGGTGTAAAACCCAGGATACACGAAATATCTTGTAGATATCGGGATTCAATTTATCGAGTAACTTATTTTTATGCGCGGATCCGGCGCCTCACGAATTTATGACTACTGGCTGTCTAGTACTGACCCGGATGACAACGCCTTTCGGGTAAAGCCCTTAAGGTTGCTACAAAACATGTTTACTTCCAACCCCGATTTTCATAAGAGCTTAGGAACTGTGTCGGCAATATTTTTCTTGACCTTGTAAATGTATTCTATAGTAATGAGCGGCTTATAATGCTTAACATTAACTATTACATGATTATCACTACTTAGTATAAAACAAAGTCTGTCTGTCCCTATGTATGCTTAGATCTATAAAACTACGCAACGGATTTTGATACGGTTTTTAACACGCTTCATACGTGTGTATGTAACGGAAACTTTCAACATGATTTTGACCCCCTTCAAAACGTCGGATTAAATCGAAATTTGGCATACTTATCAAGGACCGATTACAATTCAATATTTTAAACTAAAAACACGTTTTTATAGAATATCCAACTAAAAAATAGAATATAAATTTAAGTTAAGAATAGAGACTATCCCGCCCTCACACCCGCCACTGCAACTCCTGTAAGCCAGGATCAGCAGTGGCACGCATTTTATGATACCGAGCGGTGAAGCTCGGCGAGTCTCAGGGAACACTAATATGTCTGTAACCCGCAACGAAATTAATCAAAAAGAAAGATAGGGAGGAGTTGGAAACATTAATTGTCCATTTCCCTCCATAGCAAAGCGGCAGACAAAAATAATGAACTAAGGAGGTATTTTAACCTCAAGTTTAGAAACATTTACAACTAGAAAAGCCAGTTGTAAGGCACCACGGATAAATATTCAATGAAAGGGTCCTATCATATGAGCTGTGAAATTTGATTCCAATAATAGGTATGGCAAAAACGCCGGAAAGCACGGAAATTCCGTCTAGTCTCCACAAGGTCCATGTAGTATACAATCCCGGATGTTACTTGCATACTATCCAGCATGATGTTGCGCTCATAATGCCAAAGACCACACTCCCAAAATACGTGATGTGCAGACACGTAACCAGGTGTAGAGCATGGAAGTTAGGAACAGTGTAAACAAGAAAAAAAATATTTTATTGAAAAATAAAAATGTGTCATATTGCATTACATAACGTGCGAGTTTGTTGCAATCGGACGCGGGGCATCCGGGGCGGCACGAACTGAGTGGCCTATATAGGAAAGTGTAAATCCGGCACTGGCAGAGGTGCAACCATGTCACTCACTTTCCGCCAAGTGTCTGTTTTCCCATGATGGGTCGAGCTTGTCGGACACAATATCCAAACCCCGGGGCGATACAGATCACTAAAACTCAATATCAATGCCTGGGGTTGGAATACGAGACCTCAGAGCAGTGTCACACCGCGCATGCAATAAAAGTACGCCGCCGAGGCAGTCCTTTATTGAAATAAAGAAAATCGTGATACATAAATTAAATTTGTCGAAATATTTAAAATACAGGCCGTTTTATAAAATACGAGGCAGTTGGCTAGCACCGCCTAATGGCTTAGTTGGGTACATAGTATGGTATTATTTTTTGTTTATCTTCTTGAACATTTAGTTGACCACTTTCCCGATTGGATGTCGCGTCGGAGCTATTTTACGTCACGTAAACAGGTCTTCAGGGATAAAATTGCCGCCGAAATAAGTCTGCCTAATGGATATGTACGGGTAACAAACAAGTTGTTTTGGTTAAGATTTGCCTATTCTTTATTATATTTATCATACTTAAGTAAACCAATTGTATGAATATTTTCATATTACTGGAAAATATGACTAGAAAAATGCGGAGTTATTCAATGTTTTAGAATTATTGTGTGTATTTTGTGCTCAATTCAGATAAGACAAATGTGTTTATGCTTAGCTATAACATTTTATTGTCGCAATAAGAAGTAATACTGCTTAATTCCGTTTTGAGACCCGTATACTCTTCCAAGGTGATAAAAAAGAGCTAAAAATGCTCTATACATCCAATAAAAAAAAGACATATTATCTGAATCGAATTTTCCGGCTATCCTCACGTATCGCGACAGTGATTGGGTGTAGTTGCATTCGCTTCGTGCGTCACAAGCGCCAAGGAACTAGGTCGGCCATATTTGTCATTTTGACGAGAAGCGTCAAATTGCCATCACGGACGCAGTGGTTGCGCGGTCCTCTACGCGTTGAATAGTGTCCTTGCAGGTGACGTATTGCCCCATCTGTTTGAAACTGATAACGTAAATTACCACTGATTTCTGTCCTCCATTAGAGTTGAATCGAATATTACGAATTGCAAGAATGGACCTTCTGCAATAGTGTTACGGCTTTTTATAACATTGGGGCTATAAACGACCAAGTGGGTCGTATGATGGCCGAGATGGTGGCCATGAATCATGAACTCGCAATGACCTAAGAGGGAATGCCAGTATTATGAACTAAATATTATAGGGTATAAGTTATAGCAAATTGTATATTGAAGACAATTTTTTTATGTTATGGCCCTACTGCCAGTAGCCTGACGCGAGTCGGCTTTTCTGGCCACACCGGTCTTTAGGATGAACGCAGAAGGCACTCGCAACCATTTGAATTATGTGACCATGCTGAGGGCAACCCACTAACGGGTTACGAATCTCGGCTCAGGACGGCCACTGAGAGAGGATGAGACATCAACGATTGGGGAAAGATTGGTTCTCGACGGCAAGGACGGAACTGCGGTCTTGTGGAGTGTTGGAGTTTCAAGAACTCGTTCTTACGGCGGATGGCCAGAGTGATTTCATCCTCTGGATCAGTTAATACGGAACGCGGCCGTCTCCATTTAGCGCGGTCGAATGGAATGAAGACAATAAAATATTATAGTTAGTAGAAATGTTGAGTAATATAGGTATACATTTTTTTTTATTTGTCGCACTTTTAGAACGAAAACGACACAATAAAAAAGGGAAATTCAGTTATCGTCATAAATTACTTTAAACTGGTCCCTTTTTCACAAATATACCTATATAATAAAAAGGCTCATATATAACAGTTTGGTCCTTTTCCCGCTTGAATATAGCTGTGTTTGAGCTATTGTTGTATTGGGAACTTCGTTTTAAGTAATTTTATAACGATAACTCAATCTTTTGATTTTTACTCAATTGTGTCGTTTTAGTTCTAAAGATGCAATGTATTATGTAGGTAATGTTCAATATGTGATTAAAAATATGAAAACACTAGCTTTAGCCCGCGGCTCCGCCCACGTAAATGTTTTCCCGGTATAAAAAGTAGGTAAGTAGCCTATGTGTTAATGCAGAATATGATCTACCCGTGCGCCAAATTTCAACGAAATCCTTTCAGTAGTTTTTGCGTGAAAGAGTAACAAACATCCAGACATCCATACATACTTACAAACTTTCGCCTTTAAAATATTAAGGAGGATTAATGTCATATTATCACAATTAGCTATTGCAATGCAATGCAATCAGCTCTGTATTATATATTGCCCACTGCTGAGCACGAGCCTCCTCTACTACTGAGAGGGGTTAGGCCTTAGTCCACCACGCTGGCCTAGTGCGGGTTGGCAGACTTCACATACCCTCGAAATTGTCATAGAAAATTCTCAGGTATGTGGGTTTCCTCACGATGTTTTCCTTCACCGTTAAAGCGAACGATAATTGATAAACAATACACACATAACTTCGAAAAGTCAGAGGTGTATGCCGTTGGTTTTGAACCGCCGGACATTGTCTTGGCAGACCGTCCCATTCCCAACTAGGCTATCGTCCACTTCATTCCATTAGCTATTAGTCATATTATAATAGGTACATACAAGGAAGACTTTATGAAGGATATCAAAATCGCCTACATCTGGAAATAAATTGATGAAACCAATAGGGATATGACAAGTGATGACTATATTTTACTGTATAAAGGAGATTGAAATAAAAATACTTTACGGATTATGGACAATGAAACGTCGGGAGTAACAAATGTATAAAGGTGTATCACCACAAAATAGGCTGTTAGCATGCAAATGTCCACACTCCATATAACTTGGAAACCTTTTCTAGGACTTGAATACGATCAACTATTTCACTCTTATATGGCTTGAAATGAGGTTGAATCTACCATACCTACGCAGTGTGCATTGCCTGTACAAACAAGAATTTTTATTGTTTCCTAAAATGTTTCCCTTAGCTGTTACATCATGATAAGTATCTGTATAGATTCAACTCTTTGCCTTTTGGACATAGCACTATTTTTATAAGTATGGCTGTAAAGATAGACACATATGTCAAAGTTATAAATTAAATATTAGACCCATAGGTAACATTTTCTATTTCAAACGCTTTCCTCCTATTTCGTATAAAATTTAAAAGCAAATTAATGTTCCTTTTTGGAAATAGTTGACCTAAAATAAGTCGAAGTAACACTGAAAAAAACAAATTATTGTTACTTTTTGGAAATCGTTGACCTAAAATAAGTCTTGAATACTGAATTATAAAACATATATTTTCTACAAAAGTTATTATTCTTGAAATCTAGTCCGATTACGTTAAAGATTTATTCGTAAAGTTTTCATGTAATCGCTTGGAAGTGGCACAAGCAAGTATTGTCCCAATATATTTTAGTATGAAAGTACACCTGTAAAGGCGGAATGTTTCATGAGGAATGGGGTCAAACGTGCTCGCGGACCGTCACAACAATCACCTACCATCAATCTTTTTAACTTTTAGAATACTTACAGCAAAGTTAAAAACAGAATTTTACATAATTGTTAATTTAGTGTTATTTGGCATGCTTAAAGTATATTAGGGGTTATACTAGACATTAACATGTACAGATATTTATCTTTCAATAGGTATTGATACACATAGGGACCTACCTGGTATTAGTGTGAATATAAATAATTCATATACATATACATTCACGCCTGTTATCCCCGAAGGGGTGGGCAGAGGCGTAACTAGTGCACCCACTTTTCACCATTATTCCGTCCCATGATGTGATAGGGGGCGAGCCTATCGCCATATCGGGCACAAATTCCAGACTCCGAGCTGATACTGAATAAATAAACTCAATGCCACTTTGCCCGACCCGGGGATTGAACCCGAGACCTCAGCTTTGCAGTCGTACTGTAATACAACTACGCCACCGAGGCAGTAATATAAATAATATAAAGAGTTATACATTTTTTTATTTAAATGAAGTATAATATTCATGGACGGGCGGTCATCTACCACTACACAGTTACACGCGTATTTTTCCTGCCGCGAAAATCCATTAGTGCGAAAAAGTAATGAATCTATGTTGACTATTCTACTTTAGTATTAGCACACGTATGTGATTGTACGAAAAGTCATTATTAATTGTGACACAGCAAAAGTGTTATAAAATCATTCTAAAAATATCCACGCGAATAAAATTATTTTGTAGTATCTCTGCTGTCAATCTTAGTAATTTATGACACTATTACAATAGTGTTTAGCCACAAAGTTCAAAGAAAGGTTAATCGTCCATTTTTCTCGCCGACCTAGCCATTTTTCAGGTCAATAGTTGGAAAATCGGAACTCGGAAGCCACTGCTATCAACGCTAAAACCGAAATACAATTACCGCTCACGGTGCTTCGGTAAGTACTAGTTTGAAATTATTATTATTTTAAGTGAAAAAGTCTATTGGAAAGTTATAGTCGAGGTCTGTATGTCAAGGTCGACTACGCGCCCTTGTAGAGCTTATCGCGTGGGACAGCTCACGATAGTTATTTAATAATCTGCTGATAGAAGAATTTTAAATGGTTGTTCGTTTAACGGAATAAAGAATGACATTCATGCGCATAATTTAGATGGTTTTAAGCTTCCTTATGTCAGTCTCCTGGCCTGGTAAATCTACTATAAACGTGAGGTCGTAAGTACGATTCAATTATCGAGATGAATGTTTGTAGGTAACTTACACGTCATCTGTATCTTATTCTCTGAGTTAAAGGGATGTATGAGACCGATGAGTGTAGATATTTGTATAAGTCATTATGTTAACCTCAATTGAATATTTTATCATAATTTGAAGTTATTTTTTTCATGTGTATAGAAAAAAAATTAAACTTATTTATTAATATAATGCCATAGTTTTTTTATATTCTGAATCAAAAATGTAATGTAAAGAAATTTTGAAAATTGTATCCTTTATTGTTGTTACAATATGAGAGGAATATAAACAACCTTTCAATTTTGATAACAGAATCTGTGGAAGAAATAGCATCCTATCTTTTACCGAAAGCATATCTCGTATCGCCCGGTGCAAACAGCTCCACGTTACAATTTGGGAAAGTGCTTGTAAATATTTGCAGTTGATATCTAGCAGTACAATTTAAGTTGCCAGTGCCTTTAATCAGTTTAAAATTATATGTATAACGGCGCGTGACATTTTTAAATAATTAATGTTAGTTAATTTTAGGAGGTATAAATTATTCTGTTATTAGTTTAATCGTTGGTAAATGGTTCTGTTATTATTATTTTATTAAGAGCGGGTAACACCGAATGGAGTTGCGTTGATCATGGCTGGCGAACGTCATGTCATATTCTTCTTGACTGGTTGACAGCGGTCGCACGTTGTGATGATTCGCAGACCCATTGGCTCTGTATTGCTTCTTATTATTGTACTCCATCTAATTATAACTGTATAAGTGACTAATAGTCTGTATAATTAAAATAGTGAATAGTTAATATTGCAGTCTACTTATTTCAACGTTCCCTGAAGTTTAACGCCCACTATGGATTTCCGTGCTAAAGAGCGCAGTACCTAATCAACACCCAGATGCGACAGCGCGGCTTCCCGACGTCCCGACATGTATATACTCATATACTCAAGTAGTAATTTTTATTGCATTATTATGGCTATTTCTTATGTTTTTACAATATCATACGTATTTCCTTTTTTGTTATAACACAAATATACCGTTATTAAAGTTCTGATATTAAGAATGCAACGAAACAAAAACAAAGTGAGAACGAAGTTCACAATCATAAATTATTATAATCAACCGCGCTCTGTATTCCAACTAATGAAATCAGTTCAAAATCATTATTTCAGAGAAGTTGTAAGCACGATTTGTGTCTTTTCTACATTTCAAAATCGTTTTTATGGAAAGTGTGGCTATGTTTCATCCAGTCAACCATTAAGAAATATCGTATATCCATTCGAAAACAGGTCAGCCGTAGCCAGTACCGCATTGTGTCCTTATACTCCGAACCGACAAAACTAACGTGATTTAATGCCCATTATTTTGGAAGTACTTAGGCTTAGAATATGAAAATATGTAGGCTTAGAATATGAAAATAAAATACGACACGTCTCCGTTTCGTTGGTTGAGAGGCTAACACGTGACTGACTGACGTGTATTGGTTTCTCGATCAATCACAAACATCAAAACTAAACGACATCGTCTCACGACTTGCGCGTTTTTGCCTCATTCTAAGCCCACTGGTCTCTAGCAAACAATTAAATAGTTCTAGTGGTTTACAATTAGAACTGTTGTAAGCTAATAGTTATTGAATCATTTTTAATTGCTTGTATTATAAGTTTTAGTAGAATGCGATAAAATATTCAAACATAACAATTTAATAACAATATTTCTCCCAAGTTCTCTACCCGAGTGATAGACGTTCACGGTCTGTTACACCTGACAAATACCAATAAAAACTGTTTTTATATAAACCTCACAACCGGCTGAACAATGCTACTTTCAATATGAAATGACTATTGTTTTTATTTTAAAAATATATCGTTCAGAATACTCGAATACCAGTCTTTTCCGGCTTTTAGGGGACTGTCCTTATTTAAATGGCTCGAATAAAGGACAGGTAGGGAAGTGAGCCCGTGGAAATATCGTCAATGTCAGATTTGAAAGGAAAAATTCGATACTCTTCACATAAATATATTGTTATCCGAAGAGAAACTTCGGATTTATCAGAAAAAAGTACGAAGTGCTCTGGGTAGGCTGGGATAAAGGCAGGTGAGAAAATACGGTACGCGAACCTTGAATATATATGGATGTATCAGTTATTAATCAAATACAAAGTATTCAGTGGTAGTCAGGGGCTATTGTGTGTACTTTTATTAAGCGATGTATTTAGTATAAGTGGTGTTCTGATGAAAAGGAAAGTTGAGAGAATATTATTCCTAAGCTATTCATCCTATTAATATTACAAACGCGAAAGTTTGTATGGATGTTTGTTACTCTTTCACGCAAAAACTACTGAACAGATTTCGATGAAATTTGGCACACGGGTGGATCGTATCCTGGATTAACACATAGGCTACCGTTTATCCCGGGAAATATAAAGCGGGACTTTTATCCCAGAAAAACTTTTTAATGCGGGCGGAGCGGTGGGCAAAAGCTAGTAAGACATATATTTTCATGTCTCACGCTGATGGGTGTTGTGAAGTCCTGAAATATCAGAGATTGTTATACATAGACACAGATAAGTAAGATTTCATGTAAATCCAACTAGTTCTTACGTGTAGGTTCATCTCAGTGAAGAAGCAATTAACTCCTGCGTCATGTCACATGCATATTTTAAAACATGTCTTGTAAACATCAAAAAGGTCATGGCTATTAATAAAAATATATTTTTGATCGATCAAAGGCCTGTAATAAATTGGATGTCAAAGAAACTTCATATCCTAACCTATTATTAATATATACCTAATTACGGAAACTTTCCCGCCTGTTCACGGGTGACTGACTATATACGCACTTCCGACTTTTCTCTAGACGTGTGCTTTAATAAATTTCTACATAGTTTAATTTTAAATAAAATATCAATAACCGAACTTTGGATAATACAAGAATTATGAACTAAGAACGCGCTCTACGTTCCGATTACGTAATATATACATTGTGTGATTTTTCGGTGTTAAAAATGTTATGGATTGTGTTACTATGGCGTTAACATTTTGTACATACTTAGATAGTAAATGTAGTTATCTAACAAAGAAAGAAAAGACGTGAAGAATTCAACTAGATCTAACTTTGTTAAGACTCTACACATACTGTTTAAATATTCAACCACTATCTTTTGTTCGTGTCTCGATCCTATGACGAGTTTTTCTTTTATGACTCAACTTCCAAGAGTTTTCAAGTTAGAGTACATTATTTAATACTCACTTATTCTCGAGGCTCTTTTTCTGTCATAAGGTCTGAAGATATATAGCATTTTAACAAGATAAAGATTTTTTTGTAAACTGTAAATGCAATTAATCCAAATGCAATAAATTATAAGACTTTACGGAATTGTCACAATTATCATATTCATGGTGATGTTACTGCGATTTCATATTATTGTTATAATATATGAAATCGCAGTAACATTATCTTAGCAACTGAAATTATATAAAAAAATTAAACATTACTCAAACTACATAAATTAATATACAAAGGTACATTAACATGATGCACGTGAATCGTTTAAGGATTTTTTATAAAGGTAGTCGAAATATTTTAATATAAAAAATAACATAACAGTCTATGATATATGTACATAACGTAGAATAAATTGTTCTCGACATACCTAAATAGTAAAAGTGTCAGATATTCGGCACCACTCCGACAAACTCTGATATGTGGTCGGATAACGTTATTTCGGCGAGTTCGCATATTATAAAAGCTATTCCCGCTACACCATAAATCGCTTTATTGCTCTAGTGGAAACTGTCTGCGAATATCGGCTGAGTTACGAATGCCCAGATTCGATACCCAAGAGGTGCACAATTTATCCTAGGTCTTCTGTGACTTGAGACGGCAATAACGGACTAAAATTAGACTTAACCTAACACTAGGAGTATTGTTAAACTGGCATATGATAGTCATCATCCGTAATAGAGCATTGTAGGGTTGAACATACAATATAGTACCGCATAAATTGCTTTAAAAAAAACTAACAAAGTAAGCTATATTGTGCTAAATAACTGTATTGTGTGGCCGTTGACTGGTATTGACATTTAAAATTTATGCAGCGTTGTTTTTCTGAAAGCAAGTATGAAAATTTGCAATAACTTTAGAAAGTTGCTAAAATTGATATTGATTTGCTTAATGCAAGTGTTAGTTTATTATTAAATATCCACAAATTTAAAGCACCATCTAGAAACTGCACTGTGTGTTACTGTCAACTTGCTACCAAAACAGAACACTAATGTGAAACTGATAGTAGTTGAAGTTCTGAAGCAATAAGTATCAACATATATTGGAGTGTGTAAGAGGACTGCCGAGACGAATGTCCGCAGTTTCAAAACCCAAGAGCACACAGCTCTGACTTTTCTTTAAATTTATGTGTGTATTCTCTATGAATTATCGCTCACTTTATGAAGGAAAACATCGTGAGGAAACCTGCATACCTGAGAAGTTCTCTGAATTTCGAAGGTATGTGAAGCCTGCCAACCCGCACTAGGCCAGCGTGGTGGACTAAGGCCTTAGCCCTCTCAGTTGTAGAGGAAGCTCGTGCTCAGCAGTGGGCAGTGTATCATACAGGACTGGTATGGCATGGTTTTGGAGTGTAGTGTTTCTCTGCAACAAATTGACATGGCTTCCACTTGAAAAGCACAAAAGGTTAGCATTAGGCTGCCGCCAGGTGCCTGTTAAAATTAGCTGCGCAGGTTAGTGACCTTGATTATAGAATTCTGCAATGTTCATGTGTACTCACAAATAAAAGTCGTCGACAGAGCCAACGTTCGTGCTATTTATCTAGTCTCTCCCAACTTGACTGGTGAGAATATATATCGCCGTAAACAGTCTATAAAAGGAGACGTTATGGTTTTTTGATGCTTCGTCATAAGACTAATAAAACTTTATTGTGCTCTACTCGTTTATATTCTATGCATTTATTCCATTTGACATGAATTATGTATAAAAAGAAGTTTTACGCAAAATTCTAAGTGAACTAGTTATAATAATTAGATTGACTTCGTAAATAACTTTATATCTTATTTAGTCTATGAAGCAAATATAAATTTGCTCGAGGCGTCTTCGATAGTATCGCATCTATCAACTTTCAAAGTTTGAAGTTAATTAATATTCTCTCGTTCATCAATATACCCGCGCATCAATTAGGAAGTTCAATATTGTTATTTGCATTAATTACCTTAACTTCATTGTATCATACATATTGCAAAACATTTTATATAGCGCGTTTATTAAAATTGATAGTAAAGCTGTTTCAATTATTATATATGTCCTCTGATATTATTATTACTTAGGATATATATTATTGACGATATTAACTCACTTTATTATTATTAATTAGTGTACTTTGAGCTATGATTTAACTAGCTTTTTCCCGCGGTTCCGTTCGCATTAAAAAGTTTTTCCGGGATAAAAGTCTCGCTTTGTATTTTCCCGGGATAAAAAGTAGCCTATGTATTATTCCAGGACATGATCTACCCGTGTGCCAAATTTCATCGAAATCCGATTAGTAGTTTTTGCGCGAAAGAGGAAAATACATCCAGACATCCATACATCCATGAATACTTTCGCATTTATATTAGTATACCGGGTGGAAGGGAAACGCTCTCTATACCGGAACGGTAAGAGAGAAGAACCATAACATTAACGAAAAACTATATTCATTTGCAAAGCTAAGCGATAATATTTACGATTTTAGTATTTCCGAATTCATGCGCGCGCAGTGTAAAGCGTACAAAAAACTACAAAGCAAACGCCGACAAGGCGGCGGCTGCCGCGCTGCGCTGACACCGGCCACGCGGTCGTTAACCCGTCAGCTGATGTACGTGTTCCATTACGATTTTTTTGAAATATTGACCTTTTTTACTATGTTTTTCAGAATAATAGTTTGATTTATCTATCCATACGTGAAGCTGTACAGAAATTTGAGAAAATTCTACTAAAATTGTAACAATGCGCTCGCTATTTTTTTAGTGCCATCACGTCAGGAATCACTAATACTATCACCTGTATTCGTTTCCGAGAGCGTTTCCCTTCCACCCGGTATAAGTTGGATTAGCTCAAGACGAATCTTAATGTTATGACCTGATGAAAAATCGTCAGAATTTCCTGAAATCAAATTATCGTGAGAATTATGGTTTCCTTGCCGACCATTACGACATAGAATAGTGTTGTTGGGCTGTGAGATTATTGGATCATATCCCTTCGCTTTTGTATTAAAACCGTTTAATAGAAAAGCGAAGGGATATGATCCAGTAAAACTACCGAGTTTAGCCACAATAAATCCGAATGCCACACCGACGAACATATACTGTAGAGTACTCATCTCAGAGTCTAGACTGCTTATTTGACCCGCATTTCGATCCTGCGATAGTATATAACGTATGTCTAGGGTCTTAACTCTAGGCTATTTTCAGTACGAAGGTATCATCATGTGTCATGGAAAAACCAACATGACTTATGTTGACTCCAATCAAAACGGTCGGCACAGCACACGGTGCCTGTGATTCTTTATTGATATCAATTGTTTGTTCGGAAAGGTTGGATTGTGCAGAGGCTAGATTTGGGGAATCTCGGCACGTCCAAATTGTGGCGTTGGCGCCGCGGGAGGCTGATTGATAGCTCGCTGGGGACGTCGCGTTCTTTGTTTATAAATTACGTAATAATGCGATGAGTATTGCGATATTTGTTTCTTTATTTTTGTATATGAAATGTCTCAATATATTTTATTTTTAATTGTTAAAGGAGCTATTCCAATATGTTTTTAGGGTTCCGGACCTCAAAAGGAACCCTTATAGGATCACTTTGTTGTCCGTCTGTTTCTCTGTCTGTCTGTCAAGACCCTTTTTCTTAGAAACACGTAGAGATATCAAGTTGAATTATACAAAATGCTCGGGTCCACGGTCTCTTTCAGCTGTGAAAAAAACAAACTTATGACTCTACGCAATCAAAAGATATGACGGTTTATATCGCATATTTTGCAATTTCGCAAGGGGATCAAAACCTAAAAGTATTTCCCGTTGACTTAAAAAATTCTGAAATTTGGTAAGGAGCAAGCTCCTACAGCATATTTAAAGGGAACAATCAAATTTAGTTAAAACTATATTAACTCACCTCTACAAGAATTGTTTTCGAATTCTTTTAAACCATTTTTAGGTCGATTATGTTTCAGCTTTAATGGATGGGCTGGACCAATCAAGTTACCATTCATTGCAGAAAATCGACGAGTTGAAGTAAGCGCTTGGTGTTCCGTAAATTCTGTTGTGAGTTTTTTGAAAGCGCAAAAAGTCCCATCGTCGTTCTAATACTTCTAATCCGGATTCCACATTTTTGATTTCCTGGTTCCCTGGTGCTTATCACGGCTAGAGATCACTTGACATCAGGTACTCATTGGCTCCTTTGCCAGCCTACGACAGACTATATAGTAGCTGTATGTAGAAAGACAAACAACAGTAATTTAGTGAAAACGGAACCAACTGCGGAACTGTTTTTCTCAACTGCGGAATTGCAGGATCAATCGATACGTGGTAACTGTATTAAACCCATATTTACTTTAAGTACTGAGCGAAACGTATTTGGAAACTTCGCAACTTTAGCACAACTCATCGAGCGAGTTAGATAATAATGACCTCATTGATTTATTTTTAATACATCAATGGATGACCTACTCAAAGTTTAGCGTGCATTTCTAATTCTGCGCAACATATGCCACGTAAAACCTAATGAATAATACCACGATTATAGTATAAGTTCGATAATTATCACAGAGACTCACATAATAATTATTTAGGTTTTTGGCGGAGGCGGAGGTCGCAGGTTCTAATTTTCTCTAGGCCACACAACTGACGTTTTGCATTTACCTACGTGTGTAATCGCTTATAGGTACCTAGTTGTGACTGTTTTTGATTTCGAGGGTGACGGCAATATTTCAACTCGCGCTGGGATAGCGTGGACTACGAAGGGACTAGCCCATTAACAAAAGATGCGAAATGCATAAACTACTGAATTTATTTGGTTAAAATTAGGCACATAAATAATTGGGCATTTGGAAAGGATGGATGATAGGAGACTGACAAAGAGGATATATAAGGCGAGTGTGGATGGAAGGGCCGGCAGTGGTCGACCGCACCGAACCTTCGAATGTCAGATATCTGACATTCTAAGTAAAGGCCAGGTCAAAAGTACCCTGAACCGGCGGGAGTGCATGAAAAGATTGATGAAGGTAGAGGAAGCGAAAGTAGTGGGCCAGAATCGAGCAAAGTGACGATCCATAGTCTCTGCCTACCCCTATGGGATAGAGGCGTGATACTATGTATGTATGTATGTACACAAATAAACCTTACCCTGGATTAACATGCAGTTGTTATCCGATGCACAGAGTGGGAATTTGATTTAGGATATGGTTTTTCACGCGGGCGGAGCCGTGAGTAACGTAGAGTGTTATTCAGACAGATTTCTGCAGTTAGTATGTGTTGTAGATGTTAAACAATTGGGTCACATTTAATCCCGATAATCTTTGGATTACGAGCGCTTAATCCGAGACTTGGGATGTTTATTATGGTACTAAGCAATTTTAGGTTTTGTAATTAATCTAGTAACACTGGGGATTATCGGTAACCATATAGATATTAATAATTATCAATGCTAACAAAGTGGTAATCTGTTTTGTTAGATAGTCTCTGAAGGTAATGAATTAATTTAGAAATTACTTTTACTTGTGAAAAGTATAGTGTTCCATACGTGTGGACAAAGTTACAAACAATAGAATAGGATTAGTGTTCGCAATTAACACGGTCTCCATACTGGTGACAGACGCGGATACCGGCTAAGGAAACAGGGTGGTCAAAAAGTGTCATGAAAATGAGAATCACTAAATTATAATTATAATGTTACATACAAATAACACGCTACTTTTTCACATTTGCAAAAGTACTTAAGTTTGTACTAAAGTAGGTCGCTTGTATATGTTGTGTGTTTAAAGGTGAGTTTAAACTTATTGCGGTGGTAATTACAATCTTTGCATATTTGTAGTTTTAATTTGATTTATTTAAAAGTGTGTTGAAGAATCAAAAACAAAAGAAACATTAAAGTATGTTTTGCGGGTTGTCACCACTTGAAAGTCACCATTTAAAGAATATTTAGAAAATATTGAAACAATAAGAATAATTAATATAAGAATAACACAAAAACAGTTCCAAGTTTCAAAACAATGTGGTTCCATAAATGTTATTGCAAGAAGGCAGTTATCACGTAGGCGGCGTTCTTACGGCACTCGTTATTGTTCAAAATTCTTTCTTACCGACTGTACTTAACATTCTCATTTGAATTGCAAATACTTACCTGCCTTTAATTTATTTACATTTAAATCAGCCGATATTAATTTCGGTGCTTTACAAAACTGTATAATTATGCTGAAGTTTTTCTATTGGACTTCGATTTTTCGTGGGGGCACGGAAGTATCTTTTATTAGAAAAAACTTCTTATATTAAACGTGGTGCCCGTTACTTGAATGCATAAGTATTAAAGAGAAAAGGGATCAGAGGTCTTATATATTTATTGATTTAAATGATTTTGCATAAGTAAGTTTAAAAAATACGAGGAAATTGTAGCGTAAGATTATTTTGGATGTTATCCAAGAATTATGTACATTATATACTATACATACCATCACACCTATATCTATCCCTTTTCAGAGATAGGCAGAGCTTAATCACACCTATTATTCGCAACTTATTCTGTTGTTATTATATATTTATTATGTAGATACAAAGACATTAAACAGATATAATCTTAAAACTCTGTGCATATACTACCTAATATTAATGATATACTATTAAGTTGTATTTTTATAGACTACATATTTGTGTACATATCATTACGCCGCCTTCCATGGACATTTGATGAAGAATTATTTTTTAATCACACTCGTCCATCGACTAACGATAGAGTCATTCGGTACCATCGGCATGTCGATTAATTATTCAGGTGTGGATAACCTTTGTTAGTTCTTAGTACATGAATAATATTAACTAGTATTGGTTTTAATTAAGCAATCTTATTCGATAGTTTATGTTTGAATGTTTGTTAGAAGTGAATGCAGAAACATCTGAAAGTACTAAATACCTACCCTAGTACTGCAATGCGCTCATTGCTGCTAAGTGTTAAGCCATATAATATCTACACAGAAGTTTCACTGACTTCCATATAGTTTAAATCTAAATACAATCAAAAAGCAAAATCCAAACAGACGTACTCTCATGTACGAGAAAACTACTACCTAGTATTTTATATGCATAAAATAATATTGACTAGGTTGTAAAATCATTCTAGGTATGCTCCCATAATTATTACTCAACTTAAAAACTCTCCTATGTGCATAAACAAACCTACTTATGGTATTTCTAAATACTATTTGTGTGAATTTATAAAATTCTGCAGTCCCGCATTTGCGTTAGAGCTGTGTACGTTTGTACTTAATTGTAAACTAAAACGCGACAGTAAACGTTAAAAACAGGTAATAACCAGTGGCAGCAAACTTTGGTGTCGAGTCCGCATTGCCACAAACGTTTTTTGCGCGAATGCACGCCGCACCGCGCCGCACGGCTAAACACAATGTACCTATACAATTTAGCTGAAGTGTACTTTCATAACATTATGTGTACATAATTCCGCCCTGTGGATTGGGGGCGTTTGGAGAATTCCACCACGGTATCCCCTGCCTGTCGTAAAAGGCGACTAATAGGGGCCTCCGGGGGTCACGGGTGGGCGGGACGTGCCGCCCACCCATTAGTCTAGCCAACTTTTGTGACCCCCGTGATGGACATGTCCGAGGCAGCGTGTCTCACGCTGCCTCGTACACCAAAAGGAGGACACGGTACGGTGTTTCGGGGGCTTCTGAGCCCCCGCAACAGGAAAAGGACCGCAACAGCGGTACGTGCAGGGGCGGTTGCGGACGACAACTTAGACGTGAGTCGGAGGAAGCCCGCAGCCGTCCCTAACGCGCCGAAGATGGCATTTAAAAAAAAAAAAAAAAAAAAATGTGTACATAATACCTACTTTCATATATTTGTAAAGGTGTGGACACATCAAGGTTTGTAGGTTTTGTGTTACCGGAGTACCGACAAAATCCTATATAACTTGTGTTGTTTGTCTTCCTAACCTTATGGTGTGTCCAGATCTGGCGAATGCTGAATGGCGTTCATGCGTAAGCTGCACGCCATATGCGAGCGGCTTAGAAGCAGCTCGCGTTGAGGCTCATAGTTCAAACGCCAAAGTGCGCAAGAGCTGTGTGCTTAGCTTCTTTCGCGTTTGAACTATGAGCCTCACCGCGCGCTGCTCCTGCGCCGCTCGCATATGGCGCGCAGATCTGACACACCTTTTTTTGGACTTCACTTCGCTTAACGTCAAGTGCAGTAAGTGCCTTTTGCGTTCACCCTAAAGACCGGTGTGGCCAGAAAAGCCAACTCGCGTCAGGCTACTGGCAGTAGCGCCATTAAAAAAAGAAAAAGGCACTTTGCTAAAAATAATAAAAAAACACCTTTTGAAGGGCTCTGTGTTTTGAACCATAACCGATAGATCTCTGATGTCTAGAAAAGATTGAGATGAAAAAAAAATACAATTCGCGCTCTGCCCGACTGCTTCGGTGGCGTTGTATTACGGTACTACGGCAAAGCTGAGTGATATTGGGTTTTTCTATTCAGTATCAGCCTGGAGCCTCGAATTTATGCCCGATATGGCGATAGGTTCGCCCCTACCACATTATAGGACCGAATACGCACGGCTAAAGGTGCACTAGTTGCGCCTCTGCCTACCCCTTCGGGGTTAATAGGCGTGAGAGTGTGAAAAAGTCTTCGTAAAAAGAGGATTGAAAGACATCATGAAACACTAAAAATATATCCTCATAACTAAACAGCACAACAAATTTTGCATATAATATTCGCATAAAATGAATATTTCTGCACCTACGGGAAACATTTTAATAAATTTCTACATTAGAATATCAACATTCATAAATTTCTAGAAACAAATATCAAGCTTGAAACTCCTTTTATTGCTTAAGTTATGATTGAAATAGTTGCTAAACTGTGGGTTCAGATATAATAATTTAAACATGTCTGGATCACACAGACTATTACCCACATAGTCATGAAAATAGATATTTCGGGGTTTATTGGGAAATATTGGTAGATATCGAAATCAAAGTACTCCATTAACATGTCGCAGTTATATAATAATCAATCATGCTGCCTGGTGGGTTGTCAGAGATTCGTTTGCAGCCAGCAGGACGTATCACAGCATGATAATGTTGGCTTATTGGCCATTAAATATAATTGCAATGAGCCCTGTATTATATACTTCCCACTACTGAGCACGGGTCTCCTCTACTGCTGAGATTAGTTAGGGCTTAGTCCACCATACTGGCCTCGTGCGGGTTGACACTGTTGGCAGACTACACATACCCTCGAAATTCTTATGGAGAATACTCAGGTATGTAAGTTTCCTCACGATGCTTTCCTTCACCGTTAAAGCGAACGATAAATTGATAAACAATACACACTTAACTTCGAAAGTTCATAGGCGTGTGCCTTGGGTTCTGACTCAGTAAGTTGCGAGTGAATCGGTTTCTTCCGGGCAAGCGTGCTTCACCGTAGTTCGCATCATCGCTTAACATCAGGCAGATAGCGGACAAACGTGAGCCCATTCAGTATAAAAAAAAACCTCCAGAAATTGTCTGGGCAGACCGTTCCATTCCCAACTAGGCTATCGTCCACTTCAAATAAATAATAAATAAATTTAATTACGATTACTTCTTTTTTTATATTTAATTCCCCTGCGAAATCGCAAAATATGACATGATCAAATAATATGACCGTTTGTATCGCATACAAACGGTCATATTATATGATCATATCGATTTATAAATTTATTTTTGTCACGGCTGACGGAGACCGTAGATCCGAGTATTCTACTGGATACATCTATGCGTTTCTAAGAAGTGAGAAAAAGACCTCTGACAGACAGACGGGCACAAAGTTATCCTATAAGGGTTCCTTTTTGAGGTACCGCAACACAAAAATATATATGACTAGTATTGCTCGCGGCTCCGGCCGTATGACAAAGTTTTTCCGAGATTAAAAGTAGCCTATAGCACTCAGGAGTAATGTAGTTTCCTATGAGTGAAAGAAAATTCTAAATCGGTTCAGTAGTTCCTGAGATTAGCGCGTTCAATCAAAGAAACAAACAAACTCTTCAGCTTTATAATATTAGTATAAATAACTATTGTTAGAAACAGAAGCGAGTTTGATTTAAATAAAAACGATGATTTATTACTGATTTTACATAACACATTTATCACTGATTTTCCATAAGCACATTTAACAGAAATACTTTTACAAAGATAGGTATCAGGAACTCGCCGACCACCATGAAAGTCAACTGAGATCGACTGTGAGACCAAAGAGCATTATAATACTACGGAAATGTGAGACTGAGCTCGAATGAGCGTCTGAGAACGAATGACAGCGAAAGAGACACGTCACCCAACTGTCACTCCCACCATTACTTTGACGTCTCGACTGGTTTACCGTTGCAAAACGTGTATCCTAACACTATATATAGGTACTCACACTTTAAAGAAATAAAGAAAATGTTTCGTCGGGTACAGTTCTTGTGGGCGAGAAAGTGTCTCGACCGTATCTTGTGTGACATAATGGCCTACGTCTGAACAAAATGATACAATTATCTCATGGCGATTATTTCTAGCAATAATTGATCCGCTTACATCAGGCTTAACATATGAAACCGCTGAATCATTTTCATGGAGACTTTCATTGATAGATAACTTTTCTTTAATATTAACAGATACATTACATATACTATCCCACTGCTGGGCACAGGCTTAACTACTGAGAAGGCTGAGCAAAATTCACAAACGTTCCAAATACTTGTTAAGAATTTTTAGGTTACAATTAACACAACTAATCTACTCCTTTACTGTTAAATCGAGTGATGATTGACAACATATTTAATTTTAATATATGTTGCAAAAAGCCCAATGTGCTCACTATGTGTTATAAAAATCACATAAAACTTCAATACAGCTGTGTTGGGTGACCGCCAGCTCCCGCTGCATGTTGCTGAGTAATGAACGAGGGTTGTAGACAGGCCAATCAATTGCAATGAATAAATTTTTGAAACCTCTCTATAAGATACAGTCAGCCATTCAGCAGATATCGGAAATTACGCAATTCGTGAACGTGATCAGAGTCACGTTTTAAACGATGTTACAATCTGTTTACGTGTTTCTGTAGTTATCGCATGCTGTTTAAAATCATGGCCATTTCGATTCCCTAGATAAAATCTTGTCACCTATCTATCTTGGTACGAACTTAGTGTTGGATACGGTACCTAGATAAGAAAATTTCATGTTATATTTAATCAATTAATACGCTTAACATACCTAAATTCTAAATGTGAAAGTTAGGTGTCTAGATGTTAGAAGTAAATATAAAAACCAATGGACAGGTACAAACTTATGTACATATATAGACCTTGGTCTGAATTAAAACATAGCTTACTTTTTATCCTGGAAAAGTTCACATCAGATGCGCTAATACCGCCTGTAGCTACAGTATAATTATAATTTCTATTAGTTTGTTTATTTTTTGAAAAGACACCTAGTCTACTTCTTTGCTTTAAAAATTTCTCGGGCAATTGCATAACGTTTTACTTGATCGTACAATTTGGTACATATAGCTTAGGAGATAAGCGTGGCATGGCAGCAGGAAATGAGCAGGTTACATAACATCCATTATTCATTCGTCTAAGTCACGTTAGGACACAAGCATTGTCGTAAATTGAGGTCTTCAGACTGCGGTAGTTTGTTAAAATGATTAGACTATCTGTGTAACTGTTTTGACGGTCCCATAGAACAAAGTCGTATATGCAAAACGTTAGTTTTTCAGTAGAGCGCTTTGAAAGTCGTTAGTTTGTATTCGTGTGCGAATTAGTGCTATTTTCACACATTAGGTTCAAAGTTGTTACTAAACTCTTTAGATAATGTTTCCTTCGTGTATAACTTGTGATTTTCACAATTAAATTAGACTTTCAAAGCGCTCTACTGAAAAACTAACATTTTGCATATACCTACGACTTTGTTCTATGGGACCGTCGGTTTATAATTATAGTGTGCACATACCAATAATACACACATACCAAAGTTATCGACATAGCTCAAAGGATTAGCAAGCTGAAGTGGCAGTGAGATGGCCATATCTCACGAAGAACCGACAACCGCTGGGGTAAACGTGTTCTTGAGTGGACACCGCGACTGGGCAAACGTAGTGTAGGACACCCTCCGGTCAGGTGGGATGACGATCTGAGAAAGACTGCAGGCAGATGCTGGATGCGGCAAGCTGAAGACAGGGCGCTATGGCACTCATTAGGGGAGGCCTATGTCCGGCAGTGGACTGATAAAGGCTGATGATGATGATGATACCCATAATTTCGTAACCTAAGAGATAATATTTAATGCGAGAACTCACAATCTATTAAATAGTAAACTGTAGTTTCATTAATACATTTTTTTTTAAATTATCTCAAGTGTGGATTTTGAATTCTACAAGTCGCCGCACAGACAAATTCGTCAGATTTGAAACCGAATACACTATGCCAGCAAAAACGCACGACCTTTGCAAATGAACGGACATCGTTCTTCATAATGATGTAGACTCTCGTAGGCACACCTACAATCGCGTCATTATTTTATTTTGAATAAAATTTAATGAGGAGACATGACCTTCACTCACATTATTTTTTACAACCGAACGGCTGGACGGCTGGTGTCGAACGCTTAACAGTAAGCAAAACCATAGAGCCAACCAGAAACTGAAGTCCGTAGCACTATATAGCCCTGCACAGCTCTTGGGGTATTAGATATTAAACCTTTTAATGCCCAGCATACGGCTACGATTTGCATCAAACCACACACTTGTGCTTACGCCGTTTGGATAAATAGACGTAACCAAGCGAAGTCTTAATAAGTCGCGAAGTATACCATCATATAGCAATATGGATAGATATTCTTTTCGTTTCATATTGTTTTTGAATACTCAATCTACTTTAGTACCTATCAGCATGGTTTATATGACCTGAAGATATTTTCATGACAAAAATCTAGAAAAAACGCGTATACGCAAAACAATATTCAGAAATATCGATTAGTCTAAAACCTAACTACAACTATTAAGTATTTTAGGCCCAAAATCGAGCATCACGGATTTAATATGAGCGTCTCTTAAGATCTCGCTAAATTAAAACACTCAATAACGACTCTCAATTAACAGTCAACGTAGAACGTGGCATTGCACGTAATTAATTCCTTTATTAGTAGAGAGACACGACAGCCAATTACAAACAACTATTTGAACTCGGTAATACAAAATCAGGCGTAACAATTACCAAAACCGTGTCATGTAGGTCAAATGAACCCAGTTTTGCGGCCTCAATCGTCTGTTTCCAAGTAAGTTTATAGCGTGACCCTCCCTTTAGCATTTTAATTACGGCTCTAGTCAATTAATAGTACATTTACCGCAACGAAAAGCTGTTTGCCCTTAGCCGAATTATAAGGATAAGTAAACTGGGAAACACTTTAGAGCTGATTAAGCCTTTTGAAATGTGTCTTCAGTATTTACTGCGGCACAGTTCTTGGATTTAAGTTACTCGTATTATTTGCACTTAATTATAACCGTTACATAACGATAGCGTTTGGAGACGTGGCATTAAGTGCCGGAAAATGTGCTGTTAAAGAAATCAAGGCTGTATGCTATCTGGAAGAGTTTAAGGTCATTGTAATTTTTTGAGATGAAGAAGGAGAAAATAGATGAACAGCCCATAAATGTTTTAAATTTAAGATAATAAAAACTACAAAACCTAAACACTTGACATAGAATGCCTAGCAAATTGTCAATTTCGTGATTGTACAATATGAGATCGGGCTATCATCACCTGCCTAACAGCGCTCGCAATTGGCGCCAAACTCTCGATGCAACATTTAGTTTTATCGCACTGTATTTACCAAAATCAAATCGTTATAGTAAGTCGTAACCCGCCGGCGGAATAAACGAAATGTTCCAAGTGAAAGGAAAATAATTCACGCTTTAAGTGTATCATCCGACAGTTATTGGTTTAAGACGGGTATTTATGTAGTGCGTCCAAATATAGTTCCAGTAAGACGTTTTATAGAATATAAATTTTATGGCTACGTAATCAGCAAAAGCTAACTTGATTTTATTTACAAATATTCGACGAAGTTAAGGATTTCTACTTCTACACCTAGCTTTTGTTCGTGAAAAGAAGTGTAAATTTTCCAAAATAAATGTGTTAAAAAATACACATTATCTTCTTCAAGGACCACTGCCCTCACTTTCTATTAGTGAAATAGTTTTTAGAATCGATTATAATTTTCAATTACTCTCAATACATACTAAAATTCATGAAAGTTATTGCCTAGTCAGCTCCTTTATTCGCATCTCGGTAGACAATAGTCGAGTGTTTTACTCGCTTGAAAAACACTCGCCTACTTTACCTTTTCTTATTCTTGTTTCGCTGAAGCAGCTGGGCCTTGAAAGGATAATTATTGCTGCCCTATAGAAACTTCAAGAGTACTGCCGAAACGAATACTGGTAGGGAAAAGTCGAGTCAGACTTTTTATATTCAAAGTTAGGCTTTGTTATAAATTTTTATTGATTTTTACAGATAATTAACGATTTACTTTTAAATCGTTAAGATTGTTGTGTTAAAAGGGAAGATATAAAACAAAGATTTCAAGTATGTTGCGCTAGTTCTTATTAATGGAACTAGAAAATTGTGTATACATAGAGTAGAAATGATATCGTTTTCATAGCCAAGCCTTCGTGGAAATTGTAGATATTGGACAATTTATATTTGACTGTATCTTCCTCGGGCCAGAAGTGTAAGCACAACACACATTTGCATTTTCTACATAAATATTCAGACGATAACGATTATGCAGTTAGTCTGAAGACATGAAGACATGTTAATATCCTTGTTTTACGAGCGACTTTAACTCGGAGATGAGGAAAGTTAGCTCGTTGCATTTAACAACAGATTTGACCTAAATATCTTTCCACTGTCACTATTATTGAATCGGTACAATTTCTTGCTATTATGAGGAAAATTTTATATAACAAAGATTTCTTGGAGTTTATTGTCTACGTAATGGAAACAATTTATATTAAATCGATAGTCGATAAAGTAGATTGAAGTTCACACCCTAATACAGCTATGAAATTCGCAACCACAGGTTGGGACACGGCATGTGTAGACAGAGGGTTTTTATTGTCTAATATGGTTCAATAAAAAGGCTGTATTAAAAGCATTGTTGATCGCAATTATTTTGCTGGCCTTTAAAACTGCTTGAACAGTTATTGCTTCTGAAAAACGTTTCATGGTAATAAAAAACTGAGTCTTATGTTTACATTCGCATAAAGATAAGAAATCATTAAGAGACTGAGCGTTACTCAGTCTCTATTACATTAGTCTATAGTAGGAATACGAACTTAGATACAGTTAAGCATGGAGCAACTCTTGCACTTTCAAAACAGTCTTTATTTTATCTATGGTTTAAGTGCACACCAATAAGACGCTTGTTTGAAATATCCTTCCGTTTGCTTGCACTCAGCGTTCAAGTTTACCGTTGAATGTCTATACTCAACGTTGACCGTATTCCGGTACTAACGCAGTTCAACTATTGTTACTGCAAACGCATTACATTGGAAATCTATTTTCTAACCGATGTCTAAAGCAGCAACGTTCTTGATACAGCTTTGAGTCTGTTCGATTTCAGGTTTGTTTCGGTAAAATAACGTCAATACTTTTAAATGAGCAACCTGGGATTTGAACACATCAGAGATTTCACAATCTCTATTGGTAGTCCAATGAAGTGACTAAAGTATTAGGGTGTCGGGCAGACGTTGTCAGCTTGTTGTACTAGACAACGAAATAGTGTTTTGTTGTAAAATGTTGTTGTCATAACAACAATTACTAAATTGTGAGGAAAACATCATTAGAAGAACGAAAGTCGCCGACATAGCCCAGCGGATTAGCAAGTTAAAGTGGCACTGAGCAGGGCGCATAGCTCGTAGAACTGACAAACTCAAGTGGAGACCACGGATTGGTAAGCGCAGCGTGAGACGTTCTCCCATAAGGTGTTCGCACGACTTCGAAAAAGTCGCAGGAACTCGCTGAATGCAGGCCTTTTTTAACAGGTTGGTCTTGAAATCTTTGGGGAAGCCTATGTTCAGTAGTGGACTGAAGACGAAGGGGAAAATAACGTCGTGAAGAAATCTGCGTACCTGAGAACTTTCTATAAGAATTTCGAAGTTATGTGAAGTGTCCCAAGCCGCACTAGGCCGGTGTGCCTAAGGCCTAAACCCTCTTAGTAGAGGAGACCCCTGTCCAGTAGTGGGATAGTATATAACACGGGGCTAATATTATTATTATGAACGAATAAATTTAGTAAACCCAAATACCAACAGATCAATTGTAAATTAGTTTAACCACTAATTAAAGCAGCTGTTAGTTTTATACTATTCAGTATTCTGTGGTTTTATAGCATAAAACAACTCGGTATAATTCAAATTTCAATACGGATATAAATAACTTCTTTGAATTAAATTTGTGTTCAAAGACCTCGTATAATTTTAAATTACCAGCAAAGGTTTTATAAAACCCATACACATTCAGTGAGTCGTAACACGCCGGCGTAAGTTATTCAAGCTTAATGGCAGGTGATTTTTCATTGATATCTATTCCTTCGTGAAGAATCATTTTTACTATGTATATTAGCCCAATATATTACTTTCTTTGTTTTTGTTCGTCCACTGTAACATGCTGTTATTAGTTTCACATGTATGTTATTATGTAATGGAAACTTTGAACATTATTTTGACCCCCTTAAAAACGACGGATTAAATCAAAATTTGGCATGCTTATCAAGGACCGATGACAATTTAATGTATTAAACAAAAAAAAAAAAATAACAGTGTAAAAAATCTAAACAAACACGTTTTTATAGAAAACCCAACTAAAAAATAAATTTGAATTAAGAATACCCGAGACTATCCCGTCCTCACCTTATTGTGTAGATAATACAATAATTATGTAACTTGATCTTGACAAAAGTAAATCTCGCGACAAGCTTTTATCTCTACGTAGTATTAAAGAAAGTTTAATTCAATTTAATGTTTTTTCTTTCTTTTTAGAGCATTTAAATGAAAGCTTGTTTTTTTACTTTTTATTTTTCTTTTTTACACTGTTCTTAATTATTTTTTTTTTACTATTTTTTAGTTGGATTTTCTATAAAAGCGTGCTTTTTTTTAGTTTTTATGAACTATTATTTATTCAGTAACAGCTTTTTATATCAGTAGCCACAAAGTCACAACTAGGGCACTCATCGTTCCCTGATATCATGTCCATTGTCTACCCTGTGATGTGATAGTAGGGCAAACTATAGCCATATCGGTCACAAATCTCAATCCTAGACAACAGTGGTATCTTTAAATTAATTGAAATAATGACAAAAAATCCTAACCTGCAAATCGCACCGAGTAATTCACAGTCATAGCTAAATACGTTCCCATTATAACAATGAAGCTATTTTAATACGATTTTAAAATTGGTTCGTAGTGAGGTTCTATGAATAAGAACAGTTTGGTGAAAGGTATCATTATAGTAGTAAATTCCTTTGTATATAGATCCCAATACACAACGACGTAGTTACAATAGAAGTTACGTCAGTTATTATATACGATATGAGAACGGTTGTAAGACGGTGCACGAAAATTTCGCGCACATTTTCACTGACGCGGCAGTGATATTGATAAATAGGCTCTTGAGCGTTACATAATACATTGCAAAATATATAAAGCTTATTTATAAATACGATGAGTATGAACATACAAAAGACTATACGCTATTCATAACAAAATTTTGGCTTAGGAGGATTAAGAAATACTAGTAATAGGTGATGCAGAAAGATTTTATGACGAGGAGAATAAAGGACACATGGATTTCATTACGAGAAATTATTATACATCATGTTATCCTGTAAGCGTAGAAGATTCCTAAAGTGCTTAATGGCCGACTATTGTGCGACCAGTGTGATGAAAGAATTTTCGTACTCAAGTATTCAATTAAGGTTATAAAACCTTCTGTCAATTAATCATGATATAACTGCCACATGTGAAAAAATTTAAACACACACACACACACACTCACGCCTATTATCCCCGAAGGGGTAAGCAGAGGCGCAACTAGTGCACCCACTTTTCGTCGTGCGTATTCCGTCCCATGATGTGAGAGGGGGCGAGCCCATCGCCATATCGGGCACAAATTCCAGACTCCGGGCTGATACTGAGTAAAAAAAACCAATATCACTTTACCCGACCCGGGGATCGAACCCGAGACCTCAGCTTTGCAGTCGTACCATAGTATAACTACTACACCGAGGCAGTCAAAAAATTAAACGACAGGAAATAATGATTAACTCAGATATAAAAAATCAAATAGCGATTCAACATAATATAAGTATCCCTATTCCCAATACTACCTTATTATTTTTATCGGTAATTTAAGATACAAACTAAAAAGGGTAATGCGTGAAAAAGCCTCCTACGTGATATATTGATATATTCTGATAAAAGCCGATTTCAAAACATTTTGGCGAAATTATAGACTTGTATGGGTAAATTTTGAATGTTGCACATAGCGTGGACGGTAATGAAACATAATCGATACATAATTTTCATATTTTTTACGACATTAATAACAAATTGATTATAAGTACTGTCGGTATATTTGTCCTTTCAGATGTATCCAAATACATCCGATTATAATTAATTTAAATACCTAGGTATTTAATCTCGTGTAAACATGGGATCGATTCATACAAGAAGAACAATACAAAATCCATAAGTTTTTAATTCGATAATCACATAACGTTAAGGGCCCGTTTTTTCAACTGTAGTTATCTTTTTGCCAGGGTCTTATTAAGCTGGACGTGCTCGCAGCACCTGGAGCGCTCGAAGCTCTGCGAGCGCGTCCAGTTTAATAACACCGATTATTACCCTAACAACATTTGAAAAAACCCAGTCTTAGTATATTATTGCCCTGTCACTTTGGCCGTATTGTTACGAGATATTAAAGGTTGGCAGGAGGCGTATTAGACGGGAGAGATAAATCAACCAAAAAGATAGCTGAGGGCTATGCTCCAATCCAGAATCTACCCTCGATATCACAACAGGCATCGACGTCTGTTGCAGTATCATAGGGGGGGAATAAGCTTGCCACACAAGCGTAGCTGCTACTGTTTGATTAATCCCTACATCTGTCAGGGATGAGACATAAATTAGATGTAGAACCTACACTCAATATATCAGGATAAGAACTTAACATTTTTATTGCTGTACTCTTCAATTTAATTATAAATATAGTTTATCCATTTTTCACCAGGTATATAATAGCACGTGGCGTTCTTTTATGCAAGTGATAGTTTATTTTCCATTGTGCGAAATGAAAGCGCTGTTACGAATCGGAGCTTATAATATGTAAAACGTACGGCTACGCCAGTAATTCTATTATCAGGTTCAACTTTTGTCCAACAGAGATCACGCAGATGAAACAGTTGTTGGCATAATAGATTTATTTAAATATGAAGTATTTGTGAAACTTACATAGCGCTACTGGCCCGTCTATGCAACAACTGCAGCAGACTGCCGTCTCCTGCTGAGGAGCAGAGGCTGCGGGAGCGCGCGCGCCGCTCCCCCTCCCGCTCGTTGCGCTCGCGCCAGCGCGTCATCAGAGACTCCAAGCAAAGCATCGCACCACCATCGCACACCATTCGCTTCTTTATCTTCTCCACCGCCGTTAATTCCCTCTTCAAAATCAAGTTTTCGAACGCGCGTTATGGCTCTTATATTCATCAGTTAGAGCTAGTTACACTAAATTAGTTTTAATTCAATTTACTGGTGCTGTGTAAAAATGTCAAAGAAGCCCTTTATTCATTAGCTTGCTCTCAGCCCCACGCTTAATTAGCTTATTTGTGAGTCACGGTTGATTAATCTTTTAGAAAACTTTCTGCGCGAACAAAGTGGTACTTTACTTCATTACAGAGTTTTTGAAGTGTGCCTAGTTCATTAGTAACTGGCAGTTAATTGGCATAACACTTAAAAATCAAAGGCTTTTGTTCGTTGTAATTTATGATTCGTTATTTCTCTTAAGTGACTAGAAATGAGCCTACTTCGCGAACTGCAGGTCAATCGCTAAAAACGTTAAATAATTAAAATACTATAAAATTAAATCACTTAAATTTCAATATATCTTTGGTTGGACGACTAGTTAAGACAGTTTTTGTAGGTAGGGACGGGCACAATAAAATTTACTCGAAAAACAACAAGTCAATATTTTGCACCGCCTAGTGATGATCCGTATACTGTCACTTAATCACGTTACACTTATGTGATCGAGAAGTCAGCACATTAAGTCCGATTTACACAGAGCGATAATCACATTAGTAAGTAGGCCAAACTCGCTCCACATATATTTGTGTACAACCGCGTGACACAGAGTTTAATGTTGAATTGTTTATAAGAAGTTTCCCGCGGGTGCGGAGCGCGGCGGTGGACGCGTCGCGTGCGAGAGCTTGTTTGGAACTGACTACTGCCGTAGCTGAGTTCGCTGCACAGTGTTGGTGACTACGGCGACTAAGGCTACAGGCTACGACTGTACCGCTACTTCCCGTAGCGGATATTTACGCAGACTTTGATTCGTGATAGAAAGTTTTATTATTTATTTTGAAAATCACCGCGTCCGTAAATAGCGCCTGTGTGTCTACGTTCATTTCTTCACGGCTGTCGTTTGGTGTCGATACTTCATCTATACACAAATTGAATCACATAACACGTTGAAGTCAAATGCTCATAATATTGCGTGCGAGTCTTAAATTAATTTTAACATAGAGTAATGTGATCTCTGCACTGAAGAACATCTTGTATATTTAAATATAATGCTGAAGAACTAATTTTGAAAGTTATTTATTGTTTTAATGCGTATGCGAAATGCGTTATTTGCATTGTTTGTAAGTGTTTTTAAAATACTTTGGGAATATAAAAGATTACAAGTTTATTTTATTTTGCAATGCAACCAATGCAACTCTTGTAAGCCAGGATCGACAGTGGCATATATTTTATGATGCCAAGCTCTAAAGCTCGGCCGGTATCAGGGAACACTAATTAGTCTGAACTCGCAATGAAATTAATCAAATAGAAGGATAGGGGAAGTAGGGAATTGGGAAAATATATTTTCAGAATCATTTCTCTCCATATCAAACTGGGAGACAAAATTATGAACTACAAAAGGTATTATTACCTTAGTTATAGAGACAGAGACCGACACTTCACCAAACTTATATGTATTCCATGATGTCATAGCAGGCGACGGTCTTGCCATATATACCAAAATTCTATTCCTGAGCACTCCATGTGAGTTAATCGTATCAAAACGCGTATGTTAGTAGCGTAATCCGAGAACAGAAATATTTGTATGATCCGCAAATATTTGTACCCGGTGTTGTGGGATCGAAGTCCTTCGCATAACTTGTTACCAACGAGTAAAGTTACACAATTCTTGTATCTGTGGGGCGAGGTCTACTCATAAAACTGTCTGGTATGTTCAAAAATATATTATTAATTACTTGTTAGTCATAGTGGCGAGGTTAGCAAACTATAGGCTAACTATAATGACAGATAAAGTATGTAGGTATATCATTTTATAATGTAGCATATATAAATTACTTTTTTGCAGCCCGAATGTGTCGTCACGAATTACGCTCTGACCACAACGGCTAGTGTTTGTTTTATCGTATGAACTATGAATGTTTTTATTCATAAGCCAAATTCAGCAAAAAAATATTATATTAACTTAGCATTGTCAAAAATGAAACTTATTGCGGGCTTTATAGGTGCTTGGATCAATAGACTTTATGAAGAGCGGTATAAGTTGACTTGACGAAAACCATCTCCCAACCTACAAGATAAATACAGCAGATAAAATGTTTAATAAAAATTTCTAATTCTAAATTATATTCATATGATCGCTTATCACTTTTAACTTATACATAACACTATTTAAATTAATTAGCGATCGATAAATAGCTGGTAAACTTTAACTTTTGCCCGTCGGCGATACATTAATATAATAATCACCTACATCATGGCAATGGATCCGTATTGATATTTACTAGTAAGTACCTCGACAAATATTATCGCCCGTTTGAACTTATGGATGTATCTATAATAAGACATTTATACAGTGTTAGCTGTTGCAAATGAAATACGTGCTTCGGAACAAATTAAATGCAAATTAACTCTGCACCGATCTCGGGATATAGCAGTGTCCTCGCCAACTTGAGCACAGTCGTACCATACTTTTCGCGAAGCGACTCACGGCACTTTTGAACCTCTGTAACTTCGCTGTGTGTGAAGCAAGAAGTTTGCATTTTTAGAGATCAAGAGGTCATACTATAACTGGGTATATTGCTAATATACCTAATAATTATACCTATAGTTTACGAATTATCGCTACTTAAAGCTCTATTATTTTGTTACTGACACCGATCATCGGTCACCAAAATTCTAACGTACTTCTAGCAGTCTTACGCACGGCAATATATTCTACTTATTAAAATACTTTATTATTGGGTGTACTGTTTAAATTTGCTAAGTAATGCCGTACGAGTGCTAAGTCATTATAATTATTATAAAAATAAAAGTATCTGATATTGATACGGTCACTATCAATTTTGATAATTGATTACATAACAATTTATAACAAAGTTGTTGAATAGTGATTTAGTTATACATGAGATCTCACAACTTTTTGTAGTGAAAGAATTGCGTTGTGAGATTTTTAACGCTCATTGTTGTTTGGGGTTCAGCTTTATGAAACGGGTTTAAAAAGAGCGTATTTAATTAAGATAGCGTGGGTATTAACTACTTTATTAATGATTTTTCGTGAGCAAAATTACATATTTGTCTATTAGATATCAGGGGCTTTAGACGAATAGGATTCAAAACAAAGTAAAATAACAGTGATTAGTATGCCTCGGTGGCGTAGTTGTATTACGGTACGACTGCAATGCTGAGGTCTCGGGTTCGATCCCCGGGTCGGGCAAAGTGATATTGGGTTTTTCTATTCAGTATCAGCTCGGAGTCTGGAATTTGTGCCCGATATGGCGATAGGCTCGCCCCCTATCACATCATGGGACGGAATAATGGCGAAAAGTGGGTGCACTAGTTGCGCCTCTGCCTACCCCTTCGGGGATAAAAGGCGTGAGTGTATGTGTATGTGTGTGTAGTATGCTATTAGAATAAATATGAAGGTTGACGGAGACAAACCATTTAATACTCAAAATAATAACTGGCTTTAGTTATTGTTCTGAGATTTAATCCAAGCTCTTACACCTCTATTTATTCAGTTATTAATTACTTCATTGTTCCGTTTGGTTTCATATCTTCTACTGAGACACTAAAGATTCGTGCTACTTGAAAACAATATATTTTTTCGAACGACCAATTCATTACTTATTTCATCTTCAGAGGGTTTCATATTCTTAAGATTACATTTTAACAAAGAATTCAAACTTTGTACGCATACAAATCTATCTTAAATCCAATATAGGTCTTTCCAATAAAACTTTCATCTAACAAAACATACCTACTCGGTGAAACTGATATCTTTGTAGAGTTTAAACATTTGTTCTAGACTAGGAATCTGTTTTCTAAGAATGTTAAATACTAGACTGGAACCGATCTGCTGCAGCTGCACTCAATACCAATTACAACTTTAACTCCGAACGTTAGTTATGGACTGCATTGTTTGAAATTCCCTCAAGGTAAAAATCTATTCAAATTCTATGTATTTCTTTTATATTTGCGCAGTTGAAGTGACAGCATGTAGGAATTAATTATTTTTTATAAATTGTGAGTCGTGACCAACATTTTTTATTATTTTCATATTATTACTTATAGAGGCTGCCTCGGTGGCGTAGTTATATGGCGTGTGCGATACGACAACGCTTTGTGATAGAGTGATATTGTTTTTTTCTGGTTGGTATATATCTGACTGGCATTTGTGCCCGATGTGGGGACAAGCTTGCTCCCTACCACATCATTGTATAGAACACACTTGGCTAAAACTAGGTGCCCACTGCTCTGTTTCCACATCTCCCTTTGGAGATAAAGGCGTGATGTGTTTGTTTTTTAATTGTTTTATGCTCATACTAGCTTTTGCCCGCGGCTCCGCCCGCGTTAAAAAGTTTTTCCGGGATAAAAAGTAGCCTATGTGTTAATCCAGGACATGATGTACCTACCCGTGTGCCAAATTTCTTCGAAATCCTTTCAGTAGTTTTTGCGTGAAAGAGGAACAAACATCCTTACATCCAAACATCCATACATTCTTACAAACTTTCGCCTTTATAATATTAATAGGATATACTAGGTAATTATAATTGCCTTGATTTTTGGGGGAGGCCTATGTTCAGCAGTGGACGTCATGTGGCTCATGATGATCTAGAGGCATAATATGTGTAAGACCTACAGATTGGGAGGTCCTGGGATCAAATTACTGATCGACAACACTGAGTGGGTTTTTCTAACACGATTTGCTCGTAACGATCCCCCAGAGTAGGTTTTTTGCCGTACCGCTGTGGTCATAGCCAGCTCCCAGTCGGCAATAATCCATGATACTGTAATTATTGTAATTGCTGTAATAATAATACATACATACAAAAATATTCTTCAAAAAGTGTAATATGGTGAACCCGCATTAAAGTGGGATGGGAAAAGGGGAATGTTGATTAATAAAGTGAAATTTCTTCATTGTGAACGGTTTTATGAATGGTTTAAAATTATCGATTAATAATGTGCGCCATTCACCAAGTAAATGAATGAGGCTAAATTAAGAATAAGTTCAGTGTGCCTTTTGGCAAAGTCCGAGGCAGCGTGAGACACGCTGCCTCGGACATGTCCATCACGGGGGTCACAGAAGTTGGCTAGACTATTGGGTGGGCGGCACCTCCCGCCCACCCGTGACCCCCGGAGGCCCCTATTAGTCGCCTTTTACGACAGGCAGGGGATACCGTGGTGGAATTCTCCAAACGCCCCCAATCCACAGGGCGGGAGACGTCGGTCAGTCGTCCACCCGACGCCTCCTACGTCTCGTCTGGCGGCGGGAGGGATCACCACCGCGCTGGCGATCCCTCTCGGCACTCTCCTTCCGCGAGAGGACCGCCTCGCAGAAGTGGGCCACCGCCTGCCAGGCCTCCCGGCCGCCGACCATGGAAGCGACCACGGCCGGCAGCGAGAGGTCTTCTCCGACGACTGCTCTGAGAGCGCTGCGTTCTTCATCCCAGGCTGGACAACACTCCAACGTATGTTGGGCCGTGTCCATTGGGCAGTTGTCACAATAGTGACACACGGCCGACTCCTCTATCCCTACCACCCGAAACAGGAACTCACCGAAGCAGCCATGCCCGGTGAGCACCTGCGTCAGGCGGTATGTTGCCGCTCCGTGGCGCCTGTCCAGCCATTCGGCAAAGACAGGACGCACTGCCTCTACGACTCTGTGCCCCCACGACGGGGCCTCCAGCCTGAGACGCCACTCCTCCACGGCGGCTCGCCGTAAGGAGGCTCTCTTGGCCTCCACCTCCTTCAGGGCCGGACGCTCCCCGCGACTGAACGCCTCCTCCCGCCAATGGAATGCATCGGCAAGGGATTTGGCGTCCAGGTCCCAGGGCAGAAATCCGGCCAATAAGCAAGCCGCCTCGAAAGAGACCGTGCGGTACGCCCTGACCGCCCGCTGCGCTAAAGCTCTCTGCGGGGCGCGCAGAAGAGCGACGCAGGGGCGGCCCAGGGAGTCAGCCCAAACGGGGCTGCCATAGAGGGCTATGGACCGCACGACTCCGTGATACAGCCTCCGGCAAGGGATGCCAGGACCTTCCAGGTTGGGCAGCAGGCCGGAAAAAGCGCCCGCTGCCCGGGAATTACACAGCTGTTGGCAATCCATTTTTTAAATTATGTACTAGTGTAATACTAATAGAATAAAGTAGAGAGGTAATCCAAAAGCGGGATTTATGTATTATTTGGCTGCTTTCTAGTCGTGAATATGATATATATTACCATCATCACAGTACGACATCAGTTGGTATAACAACAATTTCGGTGTCACATATTTCATCGCAGGAATCGAACCGCTTTCCCTTTTATTTAGCGGATTATTCGCTCGCTTTATTACAAACACTAGCCCTGAGCGATGGCTAGCAAAAATACGTTCATATTTTCGCGCTATTACCAATGTGTTATAAATGTACAAAACGCTATCTTTTTTTTTAACAGTCTAGATCAGTAATCAAGCATCCCTGACACCCCTGCTGTTGATGATTTCTGTTGTTTATAAGCGCTCAACATGGTTCAACCTCAGCCGAACCGATCTGTTACGGTTATCATATCGTGAACGAATATGCCTGCAACCTCGCTCTACCGCTCTTATTTATACAACATGAACTGGTGGTATGTCTCGTATGCGAGGAGCTGTCTGGCTAGGTACCACCGCAATGTCAAGCAGCTGTGTGCAATGTTGTGTTCCGGTTTGAAGGACATTGTAGCCGACATTGTCTCGGTGGCGTAGTTGCATTTTGGTACGACTGCAATGCTGAGGTCTCGGGTTCGATCCCCGGGTCGGGCAAAGTGATATTGAGTTTTTCTATTCAATATCAGCTCGGAGTCTGGAATTTGTGCCCGATATGGCGATAGGCTCGCCCCCTATCACATCATGGGACGGAATAATGGCGAAAAGTGGGTGCACTAGTTGCGCCTCTGCCTACCCCTTCGGAGATAAAAAAAGGCGTGAGTGTATATATGTAATATGTATGTATGTAGCCGGTGTAACTGAGACTTGATATCTAATGTCTCAGAGTGATGAGCGCTGTGGAGTGCCATGTTGTACTTTATTATTAAATGTTCTGTAAGGTGTGTGTTACTGTTAATGGGCGATCGTATCGCTTACCATCACGCGAGCGGTGTGCTCATCTCGTCATTCAGTAGCAATAAAAAAAATTAAAAATGACCTAAGCATCATCAATAACGTTATATTGTGTAGGTTATATTTCTATTCTAACTTAAAAGGAACAAATTATATATGTAGTAATACCTACACTAGGTATATTCAAGCTCCATGCAGAGTTGGATCCAATTTCGTATTCTTTGTCCAGTGTACCCTACTAACACAGAAACCCAAATACGCAAAAACAACGACGCTAACAGCAGCGAGAGTACGTTTTCCATGGCGATTGCCAAACGCATGCAGGGTCAATGCACTCTTTATTAGTCCCACCCTTGCCAGGAAATGGTAATCTGTGACATCATCCCAATCTCATCCCGATAGGTCAATGCATTGTTTCCGCTTTAATTTCTATACTTGAGCTTTTTGTTTCCAATTGTCTGTCGTTTGAAAACATAGGGCTGATTTCATCGCTTGCTGATAAATGCTACTCGTCGTATAAATGTTTAACCCGGCCAAATACAAAAATCACACTTTATGCTCACAAATAAATGTTCATAAAAGTACTATCTACATTAGCTGTTTAATACTATAACTGTCGATGTCCACTTTTTGTATGGGTGCTGGGCCTCAAAATCTAACCAGGCTCAAACTTTATGGCTATGAAAAGGCCAAAAATATGGATCCAAGGATCCATAAAAAAAAAAAATTTAAACTCCTCCATGTATCATTTTTTTAAAAACACTAATTTAAATTGTTGTTTTTAAGCAAAATATAATTACAGAAATCGCAAAGTCGGAGGACTTTAAAATTTTACGATTTATTGCAGAGGCCTATTTTTTGAGAGTATTATCTAAATATATCTGCCTGCCTCGACTGGACTTCCTCGGTGGCGTAGTTGTATTATGGTACGACGGCAATGCTGAGGTCTCGGGTTCGAAAGTGATATTGAGATTTTCTATTCAATATAAGCTCGGAGTCTGGAATTTGTGCCCGACATGGCGATAGGTTCGCCCCCTATCACATCATGGGACGGAATAACGGCGAAAAGTGGGTGCACTAGTTGCGCCTCTGCCTACCCCTTCGGGGATAATAGGCGTGAGTGAGTGTGTGTGTATCTAAATATATATGATTAGAATTTAAGCCCGTTGTTGGACACGTCCTGTGTTTGGAACCAGTGAAAATGGATTTTAAATCATTGTTTTTTACTAACATGTTTGTTCACATTGTTTCCTCTGTAAGAATATTTGATATTATTAGTTTAAAAAATGGGTTCTCTATTGGATTGCATAACTTTTTTTGTAATAATATTGTTACGCATATTAATTAGCTTTAAGCCTAAATATCAATGTGCATAATAATCATTAAGCATAAAATAAAAAAGCATAAATACAAAAATCACAACCATCAGAACGACTAACATCAAAAAGTATAAATATCAAAAGTCATAAAAATAAATAAGCATCATTCACGTTTGATTTTGTCTGAGTTGGAAACGACTTAAAGTCGGTTCTGGCACTCGCCGGCCGCTGCCGCGGCACGCTCGCTTCGCTCGCTCGGCTCGTGAGGTAGTTCTTATGCATCTAACGCGCTCGTCGCTTCGCTCCCCGCTAACCTACTTTATTCTAAATACATGTTATGCGAAATGTGTATTAGTCTAATACAAATTAGTCGAGCTAAAATTATTCCAATAGCTTATTATGACAAAAAAGTAGTAGGCCAAAATATTACTATGCGATAGTACTATTATGCCAATACATATTATGAAAAATAAATTATACGAAAAAATAATAGTTTAAAAAAAGTAGGTGAACCAAAGGTATCCCTAAAAAATGTTGTAACATAATTATTTAAGGTGTTGATACTGTTAAGGTTGAATCCATGTTTTGCGTAGGTATGGTACCATGTAGATATATTTTTCAAGCACTTTGAGTTAGGTGGTTTCCATTTTCTGGATGAAAATCAGCGCCAAACAAGTTATTGTTTGGCATTATGCTGATCTAGAACCTTTTGGCTCTGTTGTGATGGGACATATACCGTCCACACGTGGTGGATCCTTGTTTAAATCTAATTTTGTATTTTTTAGTCTTTTTATTGTCTCCGTTTTTGGTTGTTTTATCATTGTTAAATTGTCACCACTCAATTTGTGGCCAATAAATGTTTTTCTTTCTTTCTTTCTATTTTACAAAGCACAATTTAACGTGTTATAGACATATCTTATTACTTCCCGTTTGATAAAGAGCCCCTGCCATCTTATCTCTACCAATATTGCTCTAATTAATATTCAAGAACGGACAGATTTCGTAACAATTATAACTTTTACAATTACAAAACAAAATTTGCAAGTAAAATCAAAAGCTATGTAACATATTTCAATGAATAATAAGTACTTGGCAACTCCACTTGCTTTACCACGATTAAAAAACTTTGACAGTTTCTAAGACAATATAAGATATATCGTGTTAGAAGATTCTCTGGTGGTAGGCCTCTCATATGTAAGTGTCCGTCTGGGTGGGTACCACCGCAATGTCTATTTCTACCACTAATCAGCAGTCTGCATGCACTGTTGTGTTTCGGTTTGAAGGACATTGTAGCCAGTGTAACTACAGAACATAATGAGACTTAACAACTTATGTCTCAGGATGACGAGCGCAGTGGAATGCCACATAGTACTTTGTAACTCAAGGTGCTGGATGGTGTTTCTACTGTTTATGGGTGGTCGTATCGCTTACCATCAGGCGAACGGCATGCTCGTCTCGTTATTCGATGCCATTGAAAAATCTCAAAATGTACCTTTCCACTGAAGACTGTAGTAATTATTAATAAATATATTGTGTCATAAAGCAAAAAAGCTTTCCATTGCGAGAAATAATTTAGATTAAGTTAATAGTCATTCTGTTCTTTTAACAATTTCACATGTTTTTAATATCATTAAACTGGAATGCCTCAGTGGCGTAGTTGTATCACGGTATGACTGCAATGTTGAGGTCTCGGGTTTGAACCCCGGGTCGGGCAAATTCATATTGAATTTTTCTAATCAGTATCAGTTCGGAGTGTGGAATTTGTGCCCGATATGGCGATATGTTCGCCCTCTATCACATCATGGGACGGAATATGAACGGCAAAAAGTGGGTGCACTATTTGCGCCTCTGCGTCTTTAATCTCCCTTCGGGGATAAAAGGCATGAGTATACGTATGCGTGTGTATAAACTGGAATATAACAGTAATTTATAAGTGGCGTAGACATAATAATTATTGTAAAATCGAAGCTGCATATTTAGAATTTAAATATATAGCGATTTTCGCGTTTTTCATTTACAATAAAATACGCAATATTTACATTAATACCGCCCTAAGCATTTGGCACATAACGCTTTGACCATAAACTTTAAAATGTTTCATCTTCCATAATAAGAAAAACTTAGTAACAAATTGGTTTTTATTTTTCTATTTAGCGTTCAGCACTAGTCTATAGAGCGTTTGACGCTCGAATAATAAATTGCAATAGTTTGATACATGTAGTAAAGAGCCCCATCGATCTATCTTTCAGTCCGATCTGATATAACGCCATAATTACTCAAAAGATCAGCAAGAAACGTTTATTTGTCTGTTACCTTAGCAACGTATTGAAGGAGCCACCCGGCGTGTACATGAAAACGGTTTCAATATTATTAGAGTAATTACTATTGTTTCTTGCGTACGATGAATCGTCTTTATTGGAACAATCTAGATGGTGATTGGTAAGATTGATTTATGACTATCGAAAATAAACTTTAAAATAAAATCTACAAAGAAAATGTTCATGTAGGGTTGTTCTGGACGTTGCAGTGGGTAGCGATGCAATTTGTAGCAACTAGTAATGAGGTCGATCTTAAGGGACTGTCATATGAAACCCTCATACAGACTAGTTTATTTGTTTATCATAATTTTGGTACTTAAATATGAACACCTGCCTCGGTGGCGTAGTTGTGTTATGGTACGACTGCAATGCTGAGGGTTCGATTCCTGGGTCGGGCAAAGTGATATTGAGTTTTTCTATTCAGTATCAGCTCGGAGTCTGGAATTTGTGCCCGTATGGCGATAGGCTCGCACCTATCACGTCATGGGACGGAATAACGGCGAAAAGTGGATGCACTAGTTGCGCCTCTGACTACCCCTTCGGGGATAAAAAGCGTGAGTGTATATGTATGTATGTTAAATATTAACACCACGAAGAATTCAGAGTTAGCAAGAACTGAAGAACACTACACAGCGTTCGTCGCCATGACACATCAGTAATTAAACTACCTACAACATAGCTCCTTGACAACAGGACTAAATAAGGCCATAGTATCCAGTCGGACTTTCGTGTACAATTTCCTGGAATACAGTATCTACGCACAAGATATTTCATGAATACCGATGTCAATAACACATTTCTATGAGAACTACGGTGACAAGAGCGGCCTGTTTAAAAGGGAAGTGAAATGTAACAATTTTGATTTCGCTATCGGGAACTTGGTTTGAGTATTATGCTGATTTTCAGACATTCATAGTTTTTATTCATACTTAGCTACAACTAAATTAATTATGTGAATTATCGTAAATCGACCGTTAACGTTTTTTTTTTGGTCTGGGTGATATATGACCCAACGTATTTCATAATTCCTCACATTTATGCAACTGTATTTGTGTCTTAGAGTGGAATTAGTGCTAAGTGTGACCATTATAAAAATAAACATTATTTCACTAAAAAACAATACACATCACGCCTTTTTTGCCTATCGCCATATCGTGCACAAATTCTAGACTCCGGGCTGATACTGAATAGAAATGTCCACTATCACATTGCCCGACCCGGGAATCGAGTCCGAGACCCCAGCATTGCAGTCGTACCGTAATGCAACTGCGCCACCGAGGCAGTAACAAACAATCATGCACATAAATATATTCCGCTAAAATATATTTGCGTCTTAATCTCTCGCCAACTTCTTACGTAACAAGCATCCTGCGGTAAAGTTTTAAGCATGCTGGTTTATATCGCAGCGACTAACTTATGTTAATCTATTAACTCCCGAGTCCCGGCATTTATTTGCATTTTATCGTGAAAATGGACTTGCTAGATTTGGATAGCTTAAATACGACATGGATTGTCCAAACTGAGAATCGAACTTTTTAGTCACTTACTTACATAAAAAACCTAATCCTCCAAGCCAGTTTCGTCCACGGCGGCCAATTTCAACGGAAACCAGCCAGGTATGCAGGAGATATTATAGTGCACAAGTGTGTGCACAATACACAGGTGCACTCGCTGTTTCTACCCTCTCATAGTTCAGTGAAGGCAATCCGACATGACCGGAGAGAGATCAGGCGCAGGACCAACGGCTTTACGTACTTTCCGAGGCACGGTGGTATCACACAGCCAACTTCCTGACTCCGAGCTGCAACTGAGTAATGTTTAAGATGGAAAAACCCAGTCATAATGTTAGCTAAAAGCTCTACCCGGGATTCAAACCCCGGACCTCAGCGCGCAAATCGTACTCGCAACGCGTACGCAATATTTGCCGAGCACAATTCTGAACTCCTGCCCGTTAATGAGGAGAATATCCCAATATTCACAATTTTTTTCAACCACTATATTGAACTCGAAACCTCAGCGTGATAGTCGCACCGTGTATTCATAACAATTATGCTACCGCGATAGTTTATAGAGATTCAGAATCGCACCAGACTTACAGTGGTTTCGAAAAAACGTGTAGTTGTGACCTGAGAGTATGTGTATGTGAGATAGATATCTAGTAGCTTTTTCAAGATGTGTAAAGTCTGCCAACCCACACGACGCCAGCATGGTGGACTAAGGCCTAAGCCCTTTCAGTAGTAGAAGACATTCGTGCTCAGCAGTGGGCAGACTATCCCGCCCTCACACCCGCCACTACAACTCCTGTAAGCCAGGATCAGCAGTGGCACGCATTTTATGACACCGAGCGGTGAAGCTCGGCGAGTCTCAGGGAACACTAATATGTCTGTAACCCGCAACGAAATTAATCAAAAAGAAAGAAAGGGAGGAGTTGGAAATATTCAGCAGTGGGCAGTATGATGTAATATATTTGCGTTTATTTGCGTACATTCACGCCTTTTTTATCTCCGAAGAGGTAGGCAGAGGCGCAACTAGTGCACCCACTTTTCGCTGTGCGTTTTCCGTCCAATGATGTGGGGCGAGCCAATCGCCATATCGAGCATAAATTCCAGACTCCGGGCGGATACTGAATTCTACAAAAATCCAATATCACTATGCTTGATCCGGGGATCGAACCCGAGATCTCAGGATTGCAGTCGTACCGTGATAGAACTATGCCACCGAGGCATTCAAGTATATAATAAAGTGCTGGTATTATGATTATACCAGGAGTTTCCAATATCAGCGCGTTCAAAGAAAAAAAAAATTTATAATATGGTGTACGTAGAAGCAATCCGAGAACGATGCTCTTCTTCACTGACTTTCATGTGTGTTTATCTTCAATTGGACTCTGTTGGTTTTTTTTAATGATTGAGAAAGTTTTAATTTCGTTAAATGAAAGGACGGAAAGGCAGTGTGAATGTGTCATATGATTTTTAATTTAATAATTTTAAATCTTTGAATTAATACCAATTAACAAATTATTTATACAAATGCATGACCCAAATTAAATTGATACAAATGTTAAATTGTATAGTGCACCTTCCACAGAACAGTATACCTACATACATTAATATAAGAAATATGAACAATGATTATAGTACATGTTTATTACCTACTTCAAACACTGCGAAATGAAACAGGAAAATAATAACATGAAATAAATGGCCAGTGAACTCAATACAACTTCACTTCCTTTAAATTAGGTACTTTATTTCAAACTATTGATGTTACGATTTCTTAGGTAAGTTTCCGTAACATTTCTCAATGATTTGTGGAAAATAAGTAGATTCGCTACGGGGTCTTCCATCACGAAACTTAGAAAATCAACAGGCAATAATATATTTTTTAATTAAATTGAAAAGGTCGTTCAACCATACTCCAAGAAATGAGAAATGAAATGTGATATTTCTCATCTGGGTACGACGAACGAAAACCCGAATCCCTGGATAATATTTCATGACTAAATTAGCTCTGTGAAGAGCTCTGCCTTTGACGTCACAGACTACAAGCACAATTCCTGATTGGAATTTAATTTTTTTGTGTTATAATATCTATGTCGTAAAATATTCTCGGCAACTCAATATACTTTCGAACCTAAATTTTTATTCACCTTAATGATGCGACAAGCTAGCCACCAATACGGAAGTACCTATGCGTTTTTAAAGGAAAGCTGGCTCTTATTTTAAATGTATAAGTAATAGAAGTAATTAGATGATAGATTTCATAATTCATAGCAATACATTGGTTATATGAGTTTTAAACAACTTCGTAGAGATCTACCGCTTAGCGACATTTAAGGACAGATTCCCTACTACCTTTGTCATCTATGAAGTCAGCTTCCAATTTCAAATTACACCCAGGATGAGTATGGTCGAGTCTTGTTCCAGGCCCTTTTTAACCGCAACTGTTATCCCTATCGCGTATCTGACTTATAATAACTATATTTATTTTGCTTAGTCTTGTTTCACGATATCTGAGTAAACGCTTATCATTGAATATCTATACTAATATTATAAAGCTGAAGAGTTTGTTTGTTTATTTGTTTGTTTGAACGCGCTAATCTCAGGAACTACTGAACCGATTTTGAAAATTCTTTCACTAATAGGAAGCTACAAACTCCTGAGTGCTATAGGCTACTTTTTATAGCGGGAAAAATGTTTGTCCCGGAAAAACTTTTTCACGCGGGCGGAGCCGCGAACACTACTAGTAGGTATATAGAGTGACCAAATACAAAAGTCAAGGTTCCAAATATTTGGTAAATAAAAGAGTACTATATTAATAACTATCTTATACGTTAAGTGGCGAATAACTTTTACCTGAACTTTATTAAATAGGCTCTTAATTTACAATTTAATTTTACACATAAATTATTCCGTTGATCAATAGACATTTTGATAATATTATGAACATTCACAAGCTACCCGCCTTTTCACAATAACAATGTTATAAGACTACATTATAAATGATAGAAAAAACTTGTTACAAACTGTATTACTGAGCTATATGCCGGCGTAACAATTGTGATCCCCTTTAAATAGGGCTTTGCCAGGCGATTGACACTTAAAACTTTTCGAGTTTCAGATTTATACAAGAGCATTATCTGTTACATAAATTGTATATTAGACGCTTCAAAGGGTAGGGCAGTGAGATTTAAAGTTGATTTTAGCAAAGCCTGCCTATTTCATTATTCAAATTAGAAACATTGGGGATTTTAAATATTGAAACAAGACTGATATTAATTATTTAGGCTCTTGTGACTCTCGTGCCACCGTTAAGTAATATGAAAGGAAACATTATGCCAATACATGCCTCCTATCATAACACCATTTGGAACTGTCCATCAAACTGTCTAAAAACCTATAATACTTGAAGGCTTCATATTTGGTCACTTGCTTCGGAGTCCAAAATATTTTTAATTAACAACACTTGAACATTATTAGTAAGAGTAATTACTTCAAAAGAGACGGGATAAATTTTGACAGAAGTTCCAAATGTATACCTAATTTCAAGGGATATTATGCTAAGCTCTTACTCTGTGTTTAAAAATAACTCTCAAACAAATGTACAGTTCATTCCCCGAAGAATAATATCTGAATGAACAGTAGCTATTTGTATATTCTCATGATTTTAGTGGTACTTGTTAATTTAAATGTACAAACTCTAGTAATTTATTTACCTTTAACAATTATCATATTTATTATACCTATATTGTTATTTAACAAAATATTTTATCTACTAGGTGTGCTCGGCCTCGCCCGCGTGGATGCTTTTCCCGCTACAAAATATACATAGGGGAGGACGGGGCTACAATTAACGGAGGTAAGTATTAACAAGCGAAATTCTTTAAAACTATACACACTACATCTCCAACGCGAATTTTAATTCGTCAACTAGACCAAGCTGAATGCCACAGGATCGGTCAATTACGGCCCGCTCGCCACACAAGTGAGTTGTGTGCCGGGTGACATTTTTACGCAGGTAAAGAACATTTAAAAGTTTACAATTTTTTGATTTCTACAAAAATTATACAGTGCTATGATAATATTCATTATTCTCTGGCAGCTTATTTTATCCTTAATAATTCTACTTTGCTTAATTGACAAAATTATTGATCAATATTTTAGTAAGTTATTTAATTCTTTAAATGAACCTTTGGGGCTACAATTAACAAATTTGCGGGGTTTGTTTTAACGTGTTAATAGCTGCCCCGGATGTGAGGATTAACAGGGTATCTGAATGTTTGTGTATAGTTATTTTAAAATGTTTTGTTTTATGACATAATGCGAACGTATAAACGAAAACCTACGCGGGGCAGTACATCCCAAGAGGTCTACGAGTTGGCTGCGCTAGAAGTGTTGGAGAAGAACAGAAAGTACAGAGATGTAGCAAAAGAATTTGAGCTTTGCTACGTTTCACTCTTCAATTTCGTGAAAAAAAAGTAAGCGGGTGCGCACTGGTGCACCCGCTTTCTTTAACCGCTTTTTGTAACCCATTTCTACTGAGAAATGGGTTACAAAAAAATCCGGTTAGGTTTCATTGCCGAACAAGAGGCAACCATAGCCGCAGGGGCGGTTGCGGACGACAACTTAGACGTGAGTCGGAGGAAGCCCGCAACCGTCCCTAATGCGCCGAAGATGGCCACCGCAGGGTTTTAGTTGGTATGCCGTGCGGTGTACATAGGTTAGGGACTCGGCCCGGCGGTCGCCCGACGTATTCCATCTCTCCGGGCGGCTCAACGTCGGGTCGTAATGCACGGTGAACCCAATATAACCGCTCAGTCGTTCCCCTTGAACACTGGGCGGTAGTAATAATTCACTTTCTCCGCGTAAACAAAAAAAAAATCCATAGCCGACTATTTGTTAAGCCGTTTTGTACCGGATCTTATAATGCTGTATAAGTCGTTTGTTTTGGTTATTTAATACCATAAAAATGATGACTAATGCAAGACTGATTAATATGTAATATATAACAGAATAAATATACTATAAACCGTTGAATATAGCTAATAATAAAAAAAAATAGGTATCGTTCATGATTACATATTTTTGTAAATTGTGATTATTGTTGTCAGTTTATAAGAAAGCATAATCCCATACAAGTCTGTATTAATTACCTAATAAAGAAATGTGTCACACATATATTTGTTTTCCTCTACATGAGTCAGCATATCATTATGTTAATTGTTACCCCTTCTGTTAATACTTACCCTCGACCTGTTAATTCTAGCCCCGAACGTGAGGTAAGAATTAACAACTGACTCTTTTGTGAAAAAGAGTTCTATTTACGACATCGTTTCTGTTTTGTTTAATTTGAGATAATTATACGATACCTGAATAATTAAATCATCGTATAACATAATAATCAAATATGGCTATTGAATAATCACTAATCTACAACTAAAAATCCTTTTTATGTTAATTGTAGCCCCGGCCTCCCCTACACATCGCACCTTTAGAACAAAAACGACACAAATCAAAAATTTAAAAATTGAGATGTCATTTTTAAATGACTAAAAACTACTCCTTTAATTATAAAAATGTAATGAAAAAGGACCGATATAACAGTTTGGTCCTTTTCCTGCTTGAATATGGCTGTTTTTGAACTATTATTTTATGTAGAACTACGTTGTAAGTAATTTTATGACGATAACTCATTTTTCTATAATTTTGAATAATGTCGTTTTCATCCTAAAGGTGCGACATATTATATATGGGAAAAATACATTGGAGCAAATTACCGGAGCAAAAAGTACCTTATGTGTTAATCTACCACATGTGTCCCAAATTTCATCCAAATCCGATTAGTAGTTTCTGCGTTTACTTCTAATAACATGTAAACATCCAAACATTTTCACAAATTTTCGCATCTATACTAATATTATAAAGCTGAAGAGTTTGTTTGTTTGTTTGAACGCGCTAATCTCAGGAACTACTGGTTCGAATTGAAAAAATATTTTTGTGTTGAATAGACCATTTATCGAGGAAGGCTTTAGGCTATATAACATCACGATGCAATTATTAGGAGCGAAGAAATAATGGAAAATGTGAAAATAGCGGGGAAAATTATTCATCCTTGAGGGCTTCCATTGCGTGCGCTGCGAAAACGGTTCAAGATACCAAAAATGTATGTATGAAAGACTTATTTCTCTTGAAATGATCTAAAAAAAAGTCCGCGACAGTATATGTCTATCTTTTAAGATTAACTCACTAGAACCGTTTTTATGGTAATCAAATTTGGTCGAAATTAATGCATTATTTGTTAAGAGTTGTATCAATGTCATAATATTAATCTTTATCCAAATAAATCTGTTGGATAGAGTGATTCAACGGATAGGTTTTTATGTACTTTTAGCCCGGAAAAACTTATTAACGCGGGCGAAGCCGTGGGCAAAAGCTAGTTTATAATATAGGGAGATTTATAATATCAGGAAGATATACGTGAAGAAAAACTTTGTACCCCTTTTAAGCACATTGTGCGCAAGGAGGAGTGTAATATTTGGCATAGGTAATTAAAGTTCATATAAATATGTGTTACAAATATACTAAACTCGCTTATGCCGCGGCTCTCCCCGCGTTTAAAAGTTTTTCCGGGATAAAAATCCCGCTTTATATTTTCCCGGGATACAAAGTAACCTATGTATTAATCCAGGACATGATCTACTCGATTCATCGAAATCCCTTTAGTAGTTTTTGCGTGAAAGAGTAACACACATACATCCATACAGCCATACTTACAAACTTTCGCGTTTATAATATTAGTAGGCCTAGCATTTCTGAACTATATTCTGATGGAATTTGGCACACAAACAGATCACATCGAGGATAAAACTTCTTATCAACAAGGCAAGTGGAATTTTTCCCGGGAAAGATATGTCGCACGGGTGGAGCCGCGAGCACCACCCTCCTAAAATCCAGCTTTACGGGTGAACAACAGTAAAATAAACGCACAGATACATCTCTCTTCTCTACAGCATTTTTTATAACTCAGTCTACTACCGACAACACTAATGCCTTACCTGCCCAAAGTTATATTTAAAACAAGCCAATTTAGCGAAATCCCTTGGTAAACCGTCGAAACTCGTAACAATTTGTAAAGCTGTCAAGCACAAGGAGCGAGATGACGAGAAGCGTTGTCATCGCCAAACTGTCCATTCCCTAAATAATTCCAGTCCAATAAATAAATGGGGCGACGCGACGCTGGAAAATGTTTGCCGGATTGATTATATAACACCAGGATAGTGGATACTCGGTGTTTTGTGGTAAAGGCAGATCAGCTACAAATTTATAAGATACATGAATCTGGTAACGTACTTATGCTTTAAAAATATAAGATAGCGGATTCGAGGGTGAGCAATATAAAAGTGAGTATCTATTTAATTACTTGCTCGGGTTTAGATATGTATCCGAACGACAATCGTATCATGACAAAATATTGTATATGCACTAGGAATAAAGTATTATAATTTCATCGCTGTCGTATTATTTATATAGTATGGACTTAAGGTACGGCACCTACGTTTATTTTATAACAACAGGATCATGTGTCTAATTTTCGAAACATTCGAAATTCATGGTTATTTGGAATAAGCCTGCTTCGGTAATAATTTCTGCCGGAATGCGATACTCTGTGGGAGTGTGGTTGTATCATGACAAATCCATCGGGAAATACCGCATGCGGGGCAATCATTATGCAAGAATGCTCTCATACTCACTAGATTAACTCAATATCAAAATCCACAGAACTGCACATGTTTTCTACTTTGGCCGGTCGACACACCATAGTCATAATATTCATATGTCCAAAGAAGAGACAATGTTAGCTGTGAAAAAATAAACTGTGTATTTCCTGTGCTGCTGCAATATTCGTAATTTAGGACGTGAAATTGGATTTGTCGTGTATTTTTCGAGTTGCTACGGTGGCTCCAGTAGCGGGGTGAACCGACGGCGACGGTTGGAAAAACATTTGCATTTTTCGAAACCAAATTCGCGCGGAATTACATCATTTTTTTTTTGTGCAGCCTAATGAGCTAAACACCTTCATAGTCACTGTCTACAACAACAACACCAAACAGCTTTAAATTATACTGCACTACCATACAGTGTAATTCAGAATAGAAAGGTTATGACTTGTCATTGGACTGCACTCATTCATGAACAGACACTTCATAAAACTGACCTACAACTTAACCAGTACTGCGAATAGAAGCTAGTTTACCAAAAACACATAACTAATTCCCATACATTAAAGACAAAACATTTCTTAACCATTACCACATCTCGAGCGTCTTTGTTCATTCGTTATTTATACAGTAATTAATTCAATTATGCAGTCTCTTGGGTGTAAAAGCTATTAATGTGCGGTCTCCATACATGTTCTAACGTGATTATATGTAGTGCGCTAATTGCAGTGCAACGGTACAGCCGGATTGCAGCACTGAATCAATTATATGATGATAATGTTGTGTTTGAGATACTAATTAGTGACATCATCTCGGCACGGGCTGACGACCTCGGTGGCACAAGAAGCGGGTCAACCGATACTTTTTAGGTGTAGATTCGAGTCTTACGTCGAAATATATTTATACATTCATCTAACTACATACATTATAAAGATGAATCCTACTAATATTATAAACACGAAAGTTTGTAAGTATGGATGTCTAGATGTATGGATGCTTGTTACTCTTTCACGCAAAAACTACTGAACGCATTTCGATGAAATTTGGCACACGGGTGGATCATGTCCGAGATTAACACAAGGGCTACACTTTATCCCGGTAAAATAAAAAGCGGGACTTTTATCCCGGAAAAATTTAATAACGCGGGCAGAGCCGCGGGCAAAAGCTAGTATAAATTTATTTTTGTTGGCTTGCTTGCTGGCGCTATTATGAAAACGTATCATACTAACATAGAATTGAGTTTGTACGTACCATTTTTTTTGTAATTTAGCATCTCAAAATGTTGATTGTTTTAATATTTATAACAAACATACTCAGCACTTCTCTTATTACTCTTCTTGAAATATTTTATCTGTTAAATTACCTTCAGTCCTGAATTCTAAGTTACATTTAGGTGTAAGGTTTCTAAGCTAGAATCTACAGCATATATGCATTAGAAATAGAGGTCGTGGATGACAGTAGCTGATTTACGACGTTTACTTTTAGAAGTTGATGCTTCTGTATAAAATCAGTACAAGTTGTCACAAATATGTAAAACCGGTCATTATTTCGTCGAAGAATATCAATATTCAATTGGTATACAAGTTTAGAGTTAATTGTCTTATTATAACGTAGGTTCAAATATTTGTTTTTAATTCAAAAGTTGAAGACAATGCATGGTTCTTCTAGAATTATACCTGTTGTGTTTAATAATTTACAGGCGTTTTAAGTACGGCGAAGAATACTAAACATAAAATTCACCTTAGACAACCGGCTTGTGTAAAAAAAGTTTTTCTATATATAGACGTAGTTACAAAAGCTTGTTATTACATAGTTTCCAAGAAATCTGGACATCGTATGTTATAGGCAGGTTGGCCGTAGAAATATTATCGTTTTACTTAGTCAACATATTAGTATGTGTGGGTGCGGTGCTTCCAGCAATTTGCTTCGGTAAACAAGGCTCGTAAACATTTTTATTTTATTTTTATATTATAACTTGTTATTTCCAAGATTTGAAGTACCAATAATAATAATAATTCTTATGTATAGGTACTTACTTCCCATAAATAGTAGGCCGTCTTGAACAAAATCATCGAAATGGTTTTTATAGCATTAATACTCTGAGAGCACAGAAATAGTTCAAATTTCATTTCGGTACATGTTTTTGTTAATAATTTTGACTTATACGGTTTGAAGAACTCGGTTATAATATCATAATATTCATATTTAAGGAATTTTCACCGGCATATTACGTATGAATCAACATGACTCACGGTCACATGATTATTTCCAAAATTTCTTATAAATAAAATATTAACTTAGTACCTTCGCCTCATTTAGGCTCATTGATAAGTCTAGACTAATGTTATTCAAAGGGCATTAGCCTATTAAAAACACTGCCTTCTGCAGTATCATTGTGGCTCAATAAAAAAATACGCGCAATGTCACCCTGAAAGGTTAAGCAGGTTAGGTTAATATGGCCACTATAATATTTCGTGCATAAGTTTGTCCTACGCTGCCAATTATCGCCACCCAACATGATAAAGCTTAATACATTTGCCTAGCATGTTATTCACGATGAAATAAATACATAGTCTGTTGTCAATATAAGTTTTTTTACTTATTTATGTTTATTATTCGCGCCTTGGTTATATAGATTTTATTGCTGTTAAAGAAATTTCTAGCAATAACGGTTTTCACAACTCTACATGCATATTATAAGTACACAAACGTAATTTAAATAAATTTTTAACAAAAAAGAAATTATTGTCAATACCACTACAAACCAAAAAATTGTTCCTAAGATTAGCGCGTTCAAACAAACAAACAAACTCTTCAGCTTTATAATATTAGTATAGATTTCGTGAAGTGTCAATAAATTGTCATACCGGCCAGCTTCGGCAAGTTTGTACTTTGTGCGACCTATAAGGAGTATTGATATCAACTTCGAAGCAAATCAATGCCAAAATAATTTTCTAATCCTTTTTAACCCCGTTAGGGGATAAATTTCAATAATATATGAAACACGTCTTCCATCAATTCTGTTAAAAAAGGTTTATACAAAATTTGGAGTAGATTGGACCAAGGAATCACGTTGTCCTATACGAACTTTGCCCTTCTTTTTCATCCCATTAGATATAATTTCGGAAAATCTTTTCTTATCGGACGCCTACGTCTTACAAAGAACACACCTTCAAAGTTTCAGGTATCTACGATCAGCGGTTTAGGCTGTGCGTTGACCCGTCAGATATTCAGGGCAAAGCCTTTTTAACCGACTTTTAATATGTATAGATTTGGGGTCAGTGCCTAATTTAAATTGAACATTGTTTTCGTATATTTGTTCGCGTGTTTCCTTAACTTTGCTGGCAATTTAAATTAGGCATCATCTCCCAATATACGTATATAATTATTAAGCTAATATAAAGTTAGATTATTGTTTGGTTTTTAGTGGTTTTGAACCCGGTATATGTTTTGTTAAAAAGTTTTTATTTATTGCTTTTTTTGTTAGTTAATTATGAAATTGTGTAAACAACACATCATCGATATACGATTGCAGCATACACGGGTCATCTGCTATTAGTTATTGAAGAGTTCCATTGCCCATGTTCGAATATCTTCACCAGATCCAAATAAATTATATAGGTACTAAAACATTCCCTGAAAAATATACATTTGAATCTCGCGGCCATACCTACATACGGATCGAATACAGAACCCCCTTTTTTGTAGTCGGATAAAAATATACATAGCTACTACCATGCTGCTACAATTTTTATTAGGAAACGATACAAAACAGTTACATGAGAGGTCTTCAATTTAGCATACTTTAACACTATCTATCTTCAGGTTTCTCATATTAAAGGTAATATTTTGTAGGTAATGCTATAAAATATATAATTTATAAAAAATACGACACTTCCTATTGTTCTCTATTGAATTGCCACACACATATTTACTACCAGCTTTTGCCGCGGCTCCGCCCGCTTTAAAAAGTTTTTCCGGGATAAAAGTCCCGCTTTATATTTTCCCGGGATAAAAAGTAGCCTATGTGTTAATACAGGACATGATCTACCCGTGTACCAAATTTCATCGAAATCTGTTCAGTAGTTTTTGCGTGAAAGAGTAACAAACATCCATACATCCAAACATCCATACATTCTTACAAACTTTCGCCTTTATAATATTAGTAGGAAGGAGGATGTCTGTGAGTAGGTATGTATGTATGTAAGTAAATTCATAAAATTTATTTTTAGTGGCGATGTCATGAATATAAATAATTATTCTTGTGAGACGCCTACAGATATAGTTTTGTCCGGTAGTTTGTCCCTCGTGGTACTCACCCCGAGATCCTTAAGCCATAACTAACAGTCTGATAAAGATAATACCACAAATGAATCTGAGAATGCAGAGAAAAACTTACTTAAATAAAATTGGAAGGTTTTAATATGGCGCACTTGAAATATTTCACTGTTCTTGCTGTTGATAAAAGATTTTTATGGAAAATTAGCTCGGTATTAAGAATTCTATTGTTGTAAGGACTCGTAAAATAAATTCGGTCAAGGTAGGTATTTATACAACGTTTAACGAATAAAGTTGGAAAACATTTGATACGCATTTGGAAAACCTCACTGTCGACCTTTATCGGGTCATGAGTCCATCTAATGAGGAGCTATCCTGTACGAAATAAAAAAGGAAATTTTACAGAAAACTATCCTTTATGAATAATACATTTCTAAAAAAACATAAAATTTGCCTTTACATCGTTCTAAAAACGTGAACGTACGCAATGGTCGTATTTTTACTCGACTGTCGAATGAGAGTAATGTTTTTAATAACACGATTACGGGTTGTCTTGTCTCATATTCCGCTAACGCCAGACGGAGACAATATTTCCATTCCCAATAAAATACAAAGACTGCCGCAAAGTCCCTTTAAAATATGAATTTCAGAGGCGGATGCCATTTAAATTTCTAACTTTATTGAGCACAATTCATGGGCGTCTGGCACGTGTCCAACTCGCGCCGCATCCTAACTCCCTCCGACAAAATAGCTTTAGTTTTCAAAACAAGGGCCTCAATATTATAACTTGTAGGTACTCGAAAGTTAGAACATTCGAAATTTAATTAACTGCATTCAAATCTTTAATATTTTTAAATATTTGCAGTCAAGGGCGGATCCAGCTTTGGCGCCAGGGGGGGGTCACATAGTCGTGGTCAAGTCACAAGAAGTTATAATTTAATTTTGAAAAGTAAAAAGTAGGTATTCTATTAATAAATGTAATTACTGTAGGTACTTAAAAATACCTACCTATATTTAAATAACAATTTTTTTAAGTCTTCTCCCGAAACGCGTTAATGTTTCCGTATTATTATAATGCTCTTTGTTTTAATGCGTTCGTTCTTTTAAACGTTCCATTAGAGGTTAGTTCTAGTTAGACATTAGGCGTTAGTCGAAAAAAAAAAATTAAAATTTAAATAACCCCCGACACAAAAATCTCTAAAAAGTAAAATAATAATAGTGTCTTTGTCGTTTTGAGTACCTAGTAATGTTTTGACCCAACCGTCGTCGCGGTCCGAACTCCGGACCAGGGAGATGAAAATACTTCTTTAGCGGTCCCCCGACGCGACGACGGTTGGGTCAAAACATTACTAGGTACTCAAAACGACAAAGACACTATTATTATTTTACTTTTTAGAGATTTTTGTGTTGGGGGTTATTTAAATTTTAATTTAATTTTTATTTCAAACTTTTTAAATTACCTTATTCTCCATCGTGGGGCCTTGATAATCAACTATCTATCACCTACTCGTTGAGCCCATCCTTATGAGCCCAAACACACTATACCTGCTATAAGTTGCTAAGGAGTTGGGTATCCCGCAGACTACTTGATGCCGCAGCATCAGCTCATGTTTACAAATATATTGAATGTCACAGTACACAAAATTTAAAGACAATCGGTTTTTTTAAGTTGGAAATGAGCTGATAATCTTCAAACGCCTGAACAGATCTTCATAAATTATAGCTAAGAACCATCGCAGTCACATCAGCTTTCAAATAAAAAAACCGCGTCCCAATCGGTCCATTCGTTTGAGAGCTACGATGCCACAGACAGACATACAGATACACACCCTAAACTTATAACTCCCCTCTTTTTTGTCGGGGGTTAAAAAGGGCGCACAAGTGTCACACGAAATTTGACATACGTAATATGAATGGTAGCGGCCGTGGCGGTGGCGCGACAAAATTCTTTTCGATGCGTTCGTTCCCGAATAATACATTTGCCATCAATTCATCAAAGTATTATATTAAACTAGCTTTTGGTCGCAGCACCGCCCGCGTGAAAAATATTTTCCGGTATAAAAGTCCCGCTTTATATTTTTAGGGAATAAAAAATTGCCTACGTATTAATCCAGGACATGATCTACCCACGTGCCAAATTTCATTGAAATGCGTTCAGTAATTTAGGAGATGTGCAATAAGAAAAAAACAGAAAAACACACAGACAGACAGAAAAGAATTACAATAATCACTGCTTTGTGTTCCATTACTCTTCTGTAGTCACTGCCTGTCTTTTTTATCACATTTCTTTAAATGTACGGACATACTGATTCTATGCTTTATTAAATACACTTAGTATAGTACTATACAATCTTAGCTGGCTGGTATAGTATGACAATTCAAATTTTTCGCGACGCGAAAGCTTTGTGAGAACGTCTAACCAAAAATTCTAAAGTCGGCTACATAATTACAAATATTTATCATGTTTTCTATACATTATAAGAGATAGTATCATACTTATTTAACATATTTGATTTAAAATTGTATAAATATACTGAAATAAAGAATAACATCTTGACTCTTATATCAATGCTTTTACAGTGTTATATTTTTCAGTTTATGAGCGTAATGTTTCGAAAGTTTTAAATCGCTTGGTAACGAAACGTAAACGATTACTTTAAAAAATCTAAACTTTGGATGCAAATAAAACACGACTGTATATTTAAAAAGTATGTTGTAAGTATGTTTTACAAATATATTTGAACAATGAGTTAGATATTTAAATTTAGATATAGAAGACTGAAAATGAAGATCTCCAAAGTAAATAATTTACCGTACCACTAAATTTGTGATTCAAGTTTCAGTACACACATTATTTCTTTGTAATGTCCAATAACCAATTTAAATGTTATGAAAGGATAATCGTGAAATTCTATCGATAAATCAAAATGAACGACTAACAAAAACTATTATAATAAAAAAACCTCTTGATTGTAATGTGTAAGATTTGATAATAATCTACCTCTATTTACATACGATAACAAAATCCTTGAATATAAAATCATATATTTGTTGCAACCGATTTTTTGTTCTCTTCCCTACACACTATCCGACCTATAAGGAGTATTGATATTTTACTGATACTTCGAAGCAAATCAATGCCAAAATAGCTTTCTACGCCTTTTTTAGTCTAATCAACAAGTTCAAAAACGTGAAAAATAGAGATAAATGGCCTAAAATTATGAGCGATGGCTCATTCGATTCGTAATCACCTCTAGAAAAATGTTTTTGAAGGATTTTGGTGCAGGTTAAAAATTGCAATTGTTATTAACAAAATACGATGAAAATAAAGATATTTCGTTTTTTGTTAATAACTCGAAAAATATTAACATTTAAGCAATTTTGAAAAAAGGTCGTTAAAGAGGAGGAAATTTCCAATAAAAAAGTCCTAACTCCCGGAATTCTATCTCCATTATTTATAATTTTAAATAGCCGTTGAAAATAGGGTTCCGCGCGGCAGTTACGGCATGCGCGCGCTGCCGCTAAAGAGAGTTCAGCAATAAAAATAATTTATTTATAACATAAAATGTGATTTTAAAAAATTGAAAAAATTCTTGTACCTTCTTAACACTTGAAAGAATCGAGCCCTGAAGAAAAAAAAGTTTAATCACCATTTTTCAAAAATTTATTCAATTGTTAACTAACCAATTTTTTCCCAATCTCCATTGGCATAAACAATGTGATGAAAGGTATAAATAATTGGCCTATAAATTTTAAACTTCGTGGAGCCCTTTTGATATATGTACTTTATAAGATACTGCGGTAAATGTTCATTAAAGTTTATTAATTTGTTAGTTATGATTTTTTATAACTACTTAATTTTATAAATTTTGTAATTTTTCAATAGTTATAAAAAATCATAATTAATAAATTAATAAACTTTAATGAAAATTTATCGCAGGATCTTATAAAGTACATATATCAATAGGGCTCCACGAAGTTTAAAATTTATAGGCCAATTATTTATACCTTTCATCACATTGTTTATGCCAATGGAGATTGGGAAAAAATTGGTTAGTTAACAATTGAATAACTTTTTGAAAAATGGTGATTAAACTTTTTTTCTTCAGGGCTCGATTCTTTCAAGTGTTAATAAGATACAAGAATTTTTTCAAGTTTTTAAAATCACATTTTATGTTATAAATAAACTATTTTTATTGCTGAACTCTCTTTAGCGGCAGCGCGCGCATGCCGTTACTGCCGAGCGGAGCCCTATTTTCAACGTCTAATTAAAATTATAAATAATGGAGATAGAATTCCGGGAGTTAGGACTTTTTTATTGGAAATTTCCTCCTCTTTAACAAGCTTTTTTCAAAATTGCTTAAATGTTAATATTTTTTGAGTTATTAACCAAAAACGAAATATCAATTTTTCCTCTTATTTTGTTAATAACAATTGCAATTTTTAGCCTGCACCAAAATCCTTCAAAAACATTTTTCTATAGGTGATTACGAATCGAATGAGCCATCCCTCATATTTTTAGGCCCTTTATCTCTATTTTTCACGTTTTTGAATTTATTGATTAGACTATTTAACCCCATTAGGGAAGAAATTTCAATAAAATACGAAACATGTCTTCCATCAATGGTGTTAAAAAAGTTTACGCTAAATTTGAATTAGATTGGACCAAGGAATCGCGTTGCCCCATACAAACTTTACCCCCCTTTTCATCTCCTTAGGGGTAGAATTTCGGAAAATCCTTTCTTATCGGAAGCCTACGTCATACAAGGGACACACCCTCCAAGTTTCAGGTCTCTACGATCAGCGGTTTAGGCTGTGCGTTGATCCGTCAGTCAGTCAGGACTAAGCCTTTTATATGAATAGATTAATTAAATATTTAAAATACTTAAATAAAATCTATATTGTGACAACAAATATATAAAAACATAATGTTTAATAATTTTAACTGCCTCGGTGGCGTAGTTGTATTATGGTACGACTGCAAAGCTGAGGTCTCGGGTTCGATCCCCGGGTCGGGCAAAGTGATATTGAGTTTTTCTATTCAGTATCAGCTCGGAGTCTGGAATTTGTGCCTGATATGGCGATAGGCTCGCCCCCTATCACATCATGGGACGGAATAATGGCGAAAAGTGGGTGCACTAGTTGCGCCTCTGCCTACCCCTACGGGGATAACAGGCGTGAGTGTATATGTATGTATGTTTAATAATTTTAATTAGTGGTCCACCTAGGTTCTGGACTCCGTCCAGGGGGGGGTCATGACCCCCATGACCCCCCCCCTGGATCCGCCCTTGTTTGCAGTGGCATAGCGTGCTTGATAGCGTGGGTTCTTACCAACCTAGCGGACCCAAAATTTGCCACTCCATGGCAACGGGTGAAAAAAGTATTTCATCATTCTAATAAGTCACCAGCATTTCATTTTACGCATTCTGCCGGACCGAACGGTTTTAAACTCTAAATATTTCGTTACGTGCATTTACAATAGATTTTTGTTTCAATAAAATACTTATGAAATGTAAACAAGAGTCATAGAAATAAGAAGCTTTTTAATTCCTCTATAATAATATTTTAAGACATAATTCACAATACTTTTAGACTTAAAATATCCCAGGGATCATTATAAAAATTGCTTAGGTAGGAATGTATTATTGCATGCAGTCAAAATTCTAGGTGATTCAACCACACGGTAGTCCTAGGTCACTTAGCTTAAATATTGCCTGACTGTGTGGTGTTATATAATCTTGCGCCTATGAACAAATCGATAGTTTATCATGTCGTAAAACAAACAACATACATTTGTGTTGTATAAGTGTCGTATGGAGTTTTATATAAATTTATGTAAAGACACATTAGAAACTTAGATTAATTTTGATGTTTTAGGGATGCATCATCACGTTTTGATAATTCACAATACCCAGATTTACGGGTACGAATATTATATATGTGAAAGTTTGTGATGATATTATGTGGACATTTGTTCAATAAGTCAATGCTAAATAGACTTGAATATTCAACACACAGACAGTATCGAGGTGAACTAATAAGTAGGCCTTTTTATGTCGGAAAACTTCAGTGTTAGCTACTCGAGGGACTAATGCCTGGGCGGTTACGCAAGTAAACTCTGGTAACATAAAATTGAAATCAATCCGCCCCGGGCGGCACTTCTAGCGGGGAAATATGCGTAAAATAAAACCTTTATAAATTTTAACTGTTGGTGACGCGAGGTGGGGGGATATATAAGTGACTTTCTTTTACTGTCTTTTTTTAGTGGCTGGGGACGGCAAATTTTAGGCCCGCCCCTGCGGCAACAACACACGCTACGCCACTGATACAAATACTCCATCCAACGAGTCCACCGTTTCAAAATTAGTTTTAAAAGTACAAACAAATAGAAAACTTATCGAAATCGACTCTTAACAAACTTCGCTTTGGTTTTTATTTATTTCATAATACGCAAATTGAATTTCGGGCAAATTTTTCTGAAGTATAGGTACGCCGCAAGAAAAATACCTTGTGTACCTGTTTTTAATATAAAAAAATAATAGTGAAGTTTAATATAAAAGAGTAACTTATCAGTGATTCTAAACGGCAATCATTTTGAAACGATTTAACTAAGACTGCAACGGTAATTAACAGAAGACGGCGCTACCGCGACCATCAATGCTGTAATAATCAAATAATCAACACTCAGACGGCACACAAGATAGTACTTAATTGATACGAGGTAATGCTTATTGTATGCAACGTGAATTTTCGTACCCCTTGTGATCATAACTCTGCCTTAGGGCTTATAATATGTCTTAGACTGCCTCGGTGGCGTAGTTGTATTGCGTACGCGTTACGAGTACGATTTGCGCGCTGAGGTCCTGGATTCGAAACCCGGGTCGAGACAAAAATGTGACTGGGTTTTTCCATCTTAAAAATTACTCAGTTGCAGCTCGGAGTCAGGAAGTTGACGGTGTGATATCCCCGCGCCTCGGAAAACGGTAAAAATAACTCCGATCATGTCAGATTACCGTCTCACAGAACTATGAGAGTCAAGGAATAGCGACTGCACCTGTGTATTGCGCACACACTTGTGCACTATATTTCCGGCGTACCTAGCTGATAGCTGTTGAAATTGGCCGCCGCGCCGTGGCCGAAACTGGCTAGAAGTATTCGTTTTAGGGCTTACATCTCTTCACATTTTTTGGTCTTGGTGCGGCATAGGGACCCAATGGTTAGTAGGTACAGTGTAAGGTAATGTGTCCGAAGTTAGCCCGATTCCCAACTTGACCCATCATAAGTTACTTCATTTTTTTTTTAAATATGTAGTAGTGATCTTTTGCAATTTCATCAAAGGTTTTTTTCATATTATTACTTCACGAAACGATTTTATGAAGATTCTAAAGGTAAGTGGGTCCTCAAAGATTCCATTACCATACTATAATAGGCAATTACCTTTTAAAATGTTATAAGAGAGGTGCATAGGTATGTTAGATATATTATATCGTTAAAATAAGTAGACATGTTATACGTACTTATTAAACGGTCGTCTGCAAAATGTCCGCTCCTTCTGGAATACCCTATGTATCTAATAAATATATATTCTACTAGTGTATATTTCCATGCACTGATAACGAGCACTCTGTTTGGACAGCGGGTGGTTTTCCACCGAGCAAGTCTCCAGGGAAAGGAAACGCTCTACATTACACGTATCTCTATTTACAGTTCCTTGATGCATTTAGTTTCGTTTTGCAAAACAGTTGTTAGGCTTTTAGTTAAATTTATTTAAAGCACAATAAAAAATAATTAACAAACAGTAAATTGTTAACGAAAGCCATAAATTGCCGTTTGCATATATTTTTGCCATTGCCATAAATTGTAGACCTACTCGTTGCTGCTGGTATTTATTTTAAATGTAAGGTAGGTACCTATTCGGTACTAAAGAGCCTGCTTCATCAATTTTTTGGGGAGTCAGGTACCTAGATAACACATTTGCTTAAGCATTAAATTTAATCCAATAAACCTATATAAACAGTAAACACCGATATAAAAGGCTTAAAACAATTTTAAATTAGAGCCTAAACCCGTCTTGTGCTGTTGACAGTTTTCGGTCAAACCTATACCTAATCGATTTGTTTTGCGAGTGCAAATGAAAAGCGCTGACCTCGTAGTTCGTACTGTGCTGCCAGTTGCCACCACCAGTCATAACAGAGTCGATGAAATAACTCGACAAGGACAATATTATTAATTTAAAGGCATAAAATATTTTGTAATTCTTTATAGTTTTCGCAGGTATGTAAAGTATTCAAAACAAATGGACGACCCCTAAAGCCGCCGCTGGTATGTGATGTCAGCCAACTTACACTAGGCCAGCATGGCGGACTAAGGCCTGAACCCTCTCAGACTTAACGGAGTGCGTGCCCGGTACGGAAACAGTAGTTCCTTTAATTTTGCTTCAATAACATCAAAATAACTCTAGTCATTTATTATAATAAATAATAATAAATGACTGCCTCGGTGGCGTAGTTGTATTACAGTACGACTGCAAAGCTGAGGTCTCGGGTTCGATCCCCGGGTCGGGCAAAGTGGTATTGAGTTTTTCTATTCAGTATCAGCTCGGAGTCTGGAATTTGTGCCCGATATGGCGATAGGCTCGCCCCCTATCACATCATGGGAAGGAATAATGGCGAAAAGTGGGTGCACTAGTTGCGCCTCTGCCTACCCCTTCGGGGATAACAGGCGTGAGTGTATATGTATGTATATATATGTAACATCAAAATAACTAGCTCCCATTAAAAAAAAAGCATATTCTGGCCACGCTGGGTATCAATAATATTCGGCCGGAACCCATATTTTATCATGGTTCTTTTTTTACCCACATGTGGCTCTTGTGTCAATTTTGTGCTGCCACCTGTTCATTAGTTGATGCACGTTTCCTATATACACACACTTTTTTGGTATTAGCGACCTCTATGGTCTTTACGTACAACTAGTATGCAGGTCGCTTTTTATATTGTAGCAGCGCCACCTCGTATCGAGCATAAGTGAACTTCACAAGTTATGTTAAGAAAGTACTACAAACAAGAATCAACAGAGGGCGCTCTACACAAACATCATACGTGCGCCATCTTGCGCTCTCTATAATTTATAGCATTTCTACACGATTTCTTCTAAAAATTCTTTAATCATATTAGTATAATTTACATTATAATTATTATTGCTTTTATATTATCACATTTTATCATTTTTCATAGACAATAAAATGATAACATTGACATTTGTTGATTTTTGACATTGACATTTTATGTTTCAATCACTGATCAAAAGTGTTGTCTTGGGTTTTTGTTTTGCTGTTTTATATTGTTTCTAACTAAAATGCCGACATACATTTCAAGACATTAATCAAATCAATATTAACTCACCGTCCAGCCCATCCTTCCAACGAAGAACTCCTATATTCAGGTCTGTATTTTTTATTTTGGGCATTATTTAATTTGTTTTTAATTTTTACGCTCAGTTTCTTTGGACTACTCGGTATTTTGAAACCCGATGTGACACTCATACTGCTTATGTTAAGATCACAGTATGTTTATTTATTTTTTCAGATATCATGGAGAGTGGTATGGAGGAAGAAATCGACAGTCAAGATTCAGATGAAGAATTTGCCTTTGAAACTGATCACTTAGCTTTACGGAGAAACAAGGACTACAGTAAATTGTTAAAGTACATAGTTAAGTTAGAAGCACAAAAAGTACAAGCATTGAAAGACATTGAAGACTTAGCGGAGGCTCAAAATCAAGCTTTAGAGGAACCCATATCTTTCATTAATAAATTAAAGACCGGTAGCATTAATTTTCCACCTCGGCAAACAATTACAAACATGCCAAATATTAATTGGGCAGAATATGGCATTGATGCCATTGACAATGATGATATAAAAGACACAAAACCAAATAAGGATGATTTAGACACAGGAATGAAAGTACGAGGCAGGAAGTTTACAGACAGTAAACCTGAGACATTCAACCAATTATGGTCTTGTGAAGAACAGAAACGATTGGAAGAACTGTTAGAAATCTACCCTGAAGAACCCATAGAGGCGAGACGGTATAAGAAAATAGCACAAGCACTGGGAACCAGAACTCCCATACAAGTCATGAGTAGGATACAAAAATACTTTGCTAAATTAGCAAAGGCAGGTTTGCCTATACCAGGACGTCCTCCAAAGGGTATATCACGGGATAAAAATAGGTCTATATACTATAAAAAATCAACTTTCTTCCCACAACTTCATATCCCAGTAAATATGGAAGATTCCTGTGATAGTGGAGAAGCACATGAAAGCTTATTGGCTTTGGATATGAAGAATGACAGCAAAAATATGTTGGATCTCCTTAAAGCAGCCCAAGAACAAAGGATACTGGATGAAACGACACCAGTGTACCAGCATACAACTATGTGTGTTGGATGTCAAAAAACAGGTTTTCTCGGAGCAAGATGGACAGATAATACTGGTACTGACTATTGTACTGATTGTGTGGTTAGGCTCTTGCCGATGGAGAAACTTATACCAGTTCGACAACCAATGTAAAATCAAATAAATATATTTATTACATTGCTTTTGTTCTTTTTAAGTCTCACAATTATTGTCCACTATTTTTGATACATTTCCACAAACTTAAATTATATTACTGAAACACATTTCTAAACTGATTATTTAACCCACAACATACATTTCTCTTTAAAATTTCCACCGTTGCACAGTACACTACACTAGGCGTTCCGCAAGGCGATGATAAAATAACACTATAGCACTAAACATATTGTAATTAGAACAAGTTTTTGTCGGGGTTGCCGCGATAGTGGGGCGACCGCGGTGGCTGATGAGAATCCACTGGGCTGGAACACTGAGTGAACACGGCTCACACCCGACTGTTGTTCCTACCCTCTATAACTACGTTGATTGGAGGGTAACAGCGTGTTTCTATATCCAGATATACGGAATGAAACGAGATTCATCTCTTTCTAATCCTTTTTTATTGCTCGATTAGTTGAACGCGTGTCTAAATAAAGAATAGCGATGGGAAAAAGTTATTTTGATCTTACATTTAATTTGATTGCTTTAAAATCTATAACTGTCGTTCTCTATTATAATAGACATTAATGATTATGTATGTACTTATGCTTATTATATTTAACTAGCTGGCCCGGCGAACTTCGTATCGCTTCAGAATCAATTAATGTAATGTTAACTTTTTTCGTTTTTTATTAAGATTAAATGAATTAAGCTCAACAATTAATGCACAAAAATCAAAATTATAAAGTTATATTTTCATACATAGACAGAGAGAAGCAGACTATTGAGCGCGACATGCCACGATAATGACTATACCTCTTTCACCTCTTCCACATTCATAGTTCTCATCATATAATTTCGCCGATTATGGGCATACCTACCGTCCATCCGTACCATTCACATTCGCTTTGTAAATACTTTTCGTGACTCGTCTTTCAACCATCCTCTCCACGTGCCCAAGTTATCTCATCATAATTCTTTTAATTTTAATCACCACATCATCTTACAATTTATAACGTTATCCTAACACACTATACCCATGCGATAAGAAATAGTGACTCTACATGATATACTGTGTAATGAGTGCACTTCCACCCCATTCACTCGACTTTCATGCTTCTTCTGCTATTCCGGCATTCACTTCTTCGCCAACAGCACAGTCTTGCGAATCGCTGTTCTTGTTCCCTTTACCCTGATACAGGCTTTGGACTTGTCATTACGCAGACTTCAATGCCCTTACCGGGCGGCCTTCAGTCCCATACGTTAATGACAACGTTGATCACAGCTTATTCCTCGGCACATGATCATAACCCTTTTCCAAGTTTGCGAAGGTACAAAAGACTGTTTTGATTTGGCCAAATGTTCCTCCGCAATGTACCTTATGGAAAAGACTTGGTAAATCAAACACACAGTCCAAAATACTTTTCTGTGTATACGAAAATTGACGTTTAAACTATACAGCTAATCTCAATCTATAAATTAGGATGTAAGCTATCCTATCTTTCAAGTTGAATCAAACTGCACACGGTATGCAAATTTGATTAAAATTGGTTAAGTAGTTTAGGAGTCCATCGCGGACAAACAACGTGACACGTAATTTATATATATTAGAATAATGTTTTTAGTATTCTTACTCTACGTAAACATTTATACCTACTCGTTTTAATACGCTATACTAAATATATAAAGTACTACTTGATTGATACTACGACTACGATAAACGGCTTCATTACATAAAGTGAAAGGTAAGGAACCTAGAAAAAATTACTTAACATAATGGCTTTCGTATTTCCAAACTTATATAACTTAAGGGGTTTCCGCATACATCTATATAATCTATACTAATATTATAAAGCTGAAGAGTTTGTTTGTTTGTTTGAACGCGCTAATCTCAGGAACTACTGGTTCGAATTGAAAAATTATTTTTGTGTTGAATAGACCATTTATCGAGGAAGGCTTTAGGCTATATAACATCACGATGCAACTATTAGGAGCGAAGAAATAATGGAAAATGTGAAAAAAAAAACGGGGAAAATTATTCATCCTTGAGGGCTTCCATTGCGTGCGCTGCGAAAACGGTTCAAGATACCAAAAATATATGTATGAAAGAATTATTCCTCGTGAAATGATCTAAAAAAATATCCGGGACAGTATATGTCTATCTTTTAAGATTAACTCACTAGAACCGTTTTTATGGTAATCAAATTTGGTCGAAATTAATAACTCTGTCTGTCGCGCTTTCACGCCAATACTACAGAACCGATTTAAATGAAATTTGGTACACAGATATTTTAGAACCTGAAAAAGGACATAGGCCACTTTTTATCCCCGTGAAATATAAAACGGGACTATTATCCCGGAAAAACTCTTTCACGCGGGCGGAGCCGCTGGCAAAAGCTAGTAATGTATATACATATAAGCGGGACAGGTAAGTTATGTAAGAATTTATTTGCGCGTTAGAAACTTAACACTTCGGCATCAATTTATAAGACCGTTCGCTAACCTTTTAGTAAAAGTACTGCTCAATCTGAGAATCGAAGCCAAGATCGCTCGTTTCACAACTGAAGTGGTCACGAGACCAAGCGACACACAGTGTAGGTACCTAATCATACAAAGCCCATTGTGCATTTCTTTACATTATCTCTAATATTGATAATTTTACTTAGATCTTAGAAACAGTTAGGTTCTGAGTTCCAGCTCAAGGTTAAACATTTTTTTATGATATAGGGTGCAAACGTACATACGGTTCTCCTGATGGTAAGTGATCACCGCCGCCCATGAATATCTGCAATACCAGGGGGCATAAAGATGCGTTGCCGGCCTTTTAGGTGGGAATACGCTCTTGTTTTTTAATATCCAATTGAGTCATTCAATGACTAATCATTACTAGATGGCCTCGTTCCTTAACACTTTGACGGAATAAGTGGTAAGGCTCATATCGGTTGTAGGTATTACAGGCCCTACAGTAGGTACTATTCTGTATGCTGTAGCACTACTTGCACCTCTACCAACCCTGTTGTGAGTGGAGACACAAATGCTTGTTAAACGAGCTTACAATGCGTTTTTACTTTCTAATACATAAATAGCGCCGTTCGTGACTATTATACTAATCTATTCGTGCCCCTATTGCCTTCGTCATCAGCCCAGCCAGATGCAGTGCTGCTTCTAATACCTAGTAAAAGCGTGTTAGTTACTGCTCTAAATCATTACCAACTCACCTAAGTCCACTTTTGATTTGATACACTGAAAATAATAATAAAGTATTAGCCTAACAAAGATAGCAGTGTTACATTTAAAAAATCTCAACCATTGTAATTCTGGTGATAACATGAATAATTCAAACATTTATTTTGCTAATGTCTACCATTATGTTATAAAACATCTGAAACCGTAAATGCAGCGTTAAAAAAAGTCACTGCATAAGTACAAAAGATAAGAACTTATCACTGAACCTTTTTTGCAGTTCTTTATTTCACGTATTAAACACTCAGTACTTAAGTATTTGTTCAATGATAATTTTGAAATTTAGTAAGGGGATTGTCTCACCTATCTACCTACTGATTTTTTTCTGTATTTAATAATTCAATAGAAAATACACCGCTATGTTCAGATTTTCCTAGCTATTAAAGTCACTTTGCTGATAATAATATTATATCTTTAGAGTGCAAGTAGTATTCAGTATAAATAGGCTGGTTAGACTCTAGAGTCTACTCGACTCGACAAGTCTAGAGTCTTAGGAATCCCTAACTAGTTAGGGCTTCCTAATCTTTTCCTTTCACGCCAGAAGGGCATCCACTATTCTTTGTAATGACACATTTATGGGGAATATCTTTTATAAAGTTAACGATGTCCTCATCAGCGGAGCTACAATAATTTAAATACATTTGCATAACACACACACACACTCACGCCTGTTATCCCCGAAGGGGTAGGCAGAGACGCAACTAGAGCACCCACTTTTCGCCGTTATTCCGTCCCATGATGTGATAGGGGGCGAGCCTATCGCCATATCGGGCACAACTTCCAGACTCCGGGCTGATACTGAATAGAAAAACTCAATATCACTTTGCCCGACCCGGGGATCGAACCAGAGACCTCAGCTTTGCAGTCGTACTGTAATACGACTACGCCACGGAGGCAGTCATTTGCATAACTTTTCCTTTTTATTGAGAGTTTCTATATATATTAGGTTTATTTACTACTAGTTATAGTAATAATAAAACGTATCGATAATCTTTGTAGTACGACGGGTCACATGAGTTTTTCTGATTGCAGTAGGGCCCGTAAAAGTCATCTATTCTAAATACGCATTAATTTTCATTACCGACCGGTCCTTATCGTTTAGTAGGCATCAATATTGTGGAAACATATTGCATTTCAAAATACTTTGGTTGGATCAATACTTGTCGTGGATCGTTTTAGGCCGGCGCAACTAGGCCTCTCACAATAACAGGTGGTGTTATTGCCGCATTGAAAATATCTGCATTTTTCTAGACCGTGTTTATAGAACTGCAATGAGCATTTTTGCTGTTTTATGGTAACTAAATAAAAAGTGATTATCTCAATGGACATAAGGTTAAGTGGTAGGGCCAAGTTATGTCTGAAATAGGAATAGGCCGTTTCGATCACTTGGTACCAATGTTTTAAAGACCGGCACGGACCCAGTTTGCTGTAGTGTTCCTTATGATCAATTAGATTCGCGAAGGCCAAATATAAGGCATGCACATAGAAACGAGTTTTATGTCTTGCCGTGTGGCACGTCAACCATCTCTGGGGGATACGAATACGTCCACTATCTACAGTAAGTAAGGTTAGTCGAGGGACCTGTTTAAGGAAGGTATCCAGTGTTCGATTCTCGTTCCAAATAAATGTAAAATGTACTATGACCTTATATTTTTACGAGAACTTCAGCACCTCGCATATTTTACATATTTTCGCCTCCCATTGCACACTAAAGCGTTAAGTTTAATAATACCTATGTAGTTATTAGTGTGTGTAAGTTGTAGCTGGGAGAGACGGAGTGAAAAACTATACACGCAATAGAAATTATAACATGGTAATGACGTGCAGGTGTGTCCCTAATGTTTTCCTTCGTAATCGCAAATGTGTGCGCTTGGAAATTTTAATTATAAGTCTTTGTTACTAAGTAAGAAGTTACTCATATGAAACATTTTGTAACTATATATATATATAACAGCGAAAGGTCACTTACTCGTCACGATATCTCAGAAACCACAAGTGCTAGGAGTCTCAAATTTTGCATGGGGGTTCTTTTTAGAATGGAGGTGCTCACTAAGATGGGATTTTGAGAAATTCAACCCCTAAGGGAGTAAAAAGGGGTGACAAAGTTTGTATAGTTTGTACCGAACGGATTTCGGTGAAATTGGGTATGGAGATAGTTCGAGAACCTGGGCAGGTTTTAGGTTACTTTTTGTCGCGCAGCAGTAGCGACAAAAGCTAGTACTTAAATAAAACTTAAAGATGGGTTGGGGTTTAATTTTTTTTTGAATATTTTGATTCATAAATCGAATTTCTTTTCCTTTTAACATCACGGTGAAAACAATCTCCGGTAACCATGGTAACCGTAGGTGCAACATTTGGACCTCGCGTCTCCGTCTACCCCTTCGAAGATAGGTGGGGTTTAAAAAAAATGTCGTATTAGTAATTACGGTTCTGAAGATTAGTCATCGTTTATACTACAGATCGTAAAGACTAGCCACCTTGAAAATAACCGATTATAATCTTAACATAGTGTAAAACAAAGTCGCTTCCCGCTGTCTGTCCCTATGTATGCTTAGATCTTTAAAACTACGCAACGCATTTTGATGTTTTTTTTTATATATAGTGATTCAAGGGTAAAGTTTATATGAATAGTATACATATAGGTTTATGTGTATAGTCTATACCGGGGAAATATAAAGCGGAACTTTTATCCCAGAAAAACTCATTCACGCGGTCGAAGCCGCGAGCTTCTGCGCGTTGTCTAGTATTAATTACAATATAATTTATATTTTTTTGTCTCAGTAGGATGAGTTACTTTTTCGCAAAGGAAGCGAGACAAAACATCATTTACTTGTGACAAGTCTAACGTTTATCAGTAAGGCAAATGTTTTACTATAACATAAATCAACAATGATAACATGACAAACTGAAACAATCCCTTTGCTGTATACAATGGTTATTGTGCGGTCAATCCGTCTCTCAGATTACGATGATTGGATGCGGTCAAGCGCATCGGGACATACCACCGATCTCGTTCCTGTTAATTAAGAACAACGCAATCTCTATCAAAACGAAAGAACTTGCTATCACCCCTTGTATTCCGGAAATAACATAGCAAGTGGAATATTTTTACACATACATACATGCAAAGTATCACGCCTCTGTCCCATAGGGGCAGGCAGAGACTATGGATTAGATCATTTCTCAATTCTGGCTGAAATAAGTAATACTACTTTCGCTTCCTCTACCTTGCAATAAATCTTCTATTACTTTAGATTCATTTAAAAACTACAGTGGCGCAAATGAAATATATATATTTTTTTTGAGTAAGTACCCCAAGAAGGTGATTAATGAAATTTATAAAGTGTCAAAGTAAAAACTGATTCATTTTAAAACTACTGTAGAGTTAATTTAAAATGTTTTCACACATATTTAGAAACCGATTCTTTTTCAGTCTATTACGTATCCCAAGAGAAAAATAGTAATTAACGAATATGAAGACAATACTTCATTGACTAATTGATGCGTTTGACATTAGTATTATGCCATTATAAATATAAAAAGAAACTTTGACTAACTCAAACTAAACAATAATTTTGCTCGTATTTATAAAAATAAGAGAAGAGAAAAACATCGACGCTAACTACACATACAGAGTTATTTACATAGGAGTTAATGCGGGTCAGACGTGGAATGTAAAGTTTTCATCGAGATTTATTACCAACGGCGCTGCTTAAAATGTACTTCGCATTCTATTCATTATGAAACAACGCGCGTCGTACATTAATATCAATGTATCTAATCATTAATCATGTAGTAATATTTATTGCGAACGTTGCATCGTAGCGCCGCATATCTCCTAATCTTTATCTAATATATAGAATTCCCGCCCTGTGGATTGGGGGCGTTTGGAGAATTCCACCACGGTATCCCCTGCCTGTCGTAAAAGGCGACTAATAGGGGCCTCCGGGGGTCACGGGTGGGCGGGACGTGCCGCCCACCCATTAGTCTAGCCAACTCTTGTGACCCCCGTGATGGACATGTCCGAGGCAGCGTGTCTCACGCTGCCTCGTACACCAAAAGGCGGACACGGTACGGTGTTTCGGGGGCTTCTGAGCCCCCGCAACAGGAAAAGGACCGCAATAGCGGTACGTGCAGGGGCGGTTGCGGACGACAACTTAGACGTGAGTCGGAGGAAGCCCGCAGCCGTCCCTAATGCGCCGAAGATGGCATTTAAAAAAAAAAAAAAAAAAAAAAATATATAGAATTCGCCTGTCGCGTGTTTGTTGCCAAACTCCTCCGAAATGGCTCCACCGTTTTTCATGAAATTTCATGGGCATATGGGGTAGATTTGAGAATCGGTCAACATCTATTTTTCATCCCCCGAAGTGATAAGCGTGGCCTAACCCAAAAAAGAAATTCAGAACTACGGAACGGATTTCGATGAAATTTGCCATACAGACAGATCATCTTCGGGTGGATTCGATAATGGTTTAGATTAACATTTGTATCCGGCAGGTGGCGCTGTACTCGGGTTCTAGGATTTTATTTCCTTTTTAGGCCAGGACAACGTCTATCGGGGCCCTTAGTAATAATATAATATGGCATTTTTGGGTTCATACTCAGAAATCGCAGGTCGAGTAAATCCTCTAGTCATTCCCATAGTGGCTCACCTATCAATATAAACCGACAAACCATGTACAGTAAATCTGAGATCTGAAGGGCAAGATTCTATCTTGAAAATTATTCATGTAACGATTCTGTCCACAACATTTTTACTAGAAGATGCAGCATTTATTTCAATATGTTTGAAGGACTTGTAGCAGTCGCCAGTCCCAACGGGCCGGGCTTGCCATTATCCAGTAAACACACAAGAGATAATGCAGGCTTTTAAACTTGTTGAGTGAATAGCTGTTCACGAGGCCTGCTAGTGGCGTTCTCTCCACTGCACTTGGAAAACATTGGTAATATGCACTGCTCAGTTGCAATCTGCAGAATATAAGTTATTTTTTTTTGTTTTTATTATCCTAAGCAATATTACGGCGCTAATAGGTCAACTTGCCGGCGCGGCAGCCTAAACACCCCCGGAATCCTTAATTTTTTTTAAGGCCCGTAGGGATTCTACAATTTTTTGTTATCGTGTGGTGTATAGGTCTACTAGTCTACATATTAAACCTACCAAAACTAAACCACGTTCTCTTAGCCATACCATGTGACCAATAGTCTTTAATTCATTGAAATGCATGGGCGTATTTAAGGGGGCGTTCAGGGGTCCGCCCGCCTCCCCTCTTAGCTTATAATAAACCATGCTACGCCACTGACCGCTGACATTTTGGGGATCCGGACCCCCCCCCCCCCCCTTAGCTTCTAAAATACGGTGTTATGCAAGGCAAGAACCTACGCCACAATTTTTTTTATATCGTAGGACCCCCCCCCCCCCCCCAATGTGAAAGCTATAGCTACGCCCATTTTTTTTTTTTTAATATGGCCATCTTCGGCTCATTAGGGACGGCTGCGGGCTTCCTCTGACTCACGTCTAAGTTGTCGTCCGCAACCGCCCCTGCGCGTACCGCTGTTGCGGTCCTTTTCCCTGTTGCGGGGGCTCAGAAGCCCCCGAAACACCGTACCGTGTCCACCTTTTGATGTCTGAGGCAGCGTGAGACACGCTGCCTCGGACATGTCCATCACGGGGGTCACAGAAGTTGGCTAGACTAATGGGTGGGCGGCACGTCCCGCCCACCCGTGACCCCCGGAGGCCCCTATTAGTCGCCTTTTACGACAGGCAGGGGATACCGTGGTGGAATTCTCCAAACGCCCCCAATCCACAGGGCGGGAGACGTCGGTCAGTCGTCCACCCGACGCCTCCTACGTCTCGTCTGGCGGCGGGAGGGATCACCACTGCGCTGGCGATCCCTCTCGGCACTCTCCTTCCGCGAGAGGACCGCCTCGCAGAAGTGGGCCACCGCCTGCCAGGCCTCCCGGCCGCCGACCATGGAAGCGACCACGGCCGGCAGCGAGAGGTCTTCTCCGACGACTGTTTTGAGAGCGCTGCGCTCCTCATCCCAGGCTGGACAACACTCCAACGTATGTTGGGCCGTGTCCATTGGGCAGTTGTCACAATAGTGACACACGGCCGACTCCTCTACACCTACCACCCGAAACAGGAACTCACCGAAGCAGCCATGCCCGGTGAGCACCTGCGTCAGGCGGTATGTTGCCGCTCCGTGGCGCCTGTCCAGCCATTCGGCAAAGACAGGACGCACTGCCTCTACGACCCGGTGCCCCCACGACGGGGCCTCCAGCCTGAGACGCCACTCCTCCACGGCGGCTCGCCGTAAGGCGGCCCTCTTGGCCTCCACCTCCTTCAGGGCCGGACGCTCCCCGCGACTGAACGCCTCCTCCCGCCAATGGAATACATCGGCAAGGGATTTGGCGTCCAGGTCCCAGGGCAGAAATCCGGCCAATAGGCAAGCCGCCTCGAAAGAGAATAGCTACGCCCATGATGTTATGCATAATTTAAAAACATAATTTTTAAGATCTCTGTGGCCATGGGTGTTCTGCACCCACTACTTGGCTTTTAAGGGTGCTGGAGCCACTGAGCACCCACGTAATCGCCACCCCTGTAATAGATTTACATACATATACACTCACGCCTTTTATCCCCGAAGGGGTAGGCAGAGGCGCAACTAGTGCACCCACTTTTCGCCATTATTCCGTCCCATGATGTGATCGGGGGCGAGCCTATCGCCATATCGGGCAAAAATTCCAGACTCCGAGCTGATATTGAATAGAAAAACTCAACATCACTTTGCCCGACCCGGAGATCGAACCCGAGACCTCAGCATTACAGTCGTACCATAATACCACTACGCCACCGAGGCATCTATCTATCTAGATCTCAGTTCTGTTGTTCTAAAGAACAGATTAAATGAGAGTAGATGTAAGACCTACTTCTTAACAAGCAATAGTATTGTGGTTAGTAAACAACAATAAATCATTGATATCTTATTAGTTATTTGGCAGACACAGTTTAACTATGAAAAGTAGTAGATAATATATTGAAAAAATAGTTCACCAGTTTGCTATATTCAAATTCAAATCATTTAATCAGTAATTAGGCCCCTAAGGGCACTTTTACACGTCATTTTTCACAATGTTGTTTTACTTAAAGATTCTACCAGTGCTTCGGAAAAGCCCACTGACCTGAGAAGAAGCACCGAGAAACTCAGCGTAGGTCTTTTGTCATTTTTTTTTAAATATATATTTTACAATTTACAAATCACAATATTACTTCAATTTTAAAAAAATAATATAATATTATGATGACTGCCTGAATTCACTGTCTCAGTGGTGAAGTTATATTGCGTGCGCGGTACGACAGCACTCTGAGGTCATGGGTTCAAATCCCGGGTCGGGTAAAGTGATAATGGGTTTTTCTACTCAGTCGATACATCACACACATCATGGGACGGAACACACTTGACGAAAAGTGGGTGCCTTGGTTGCATCTCTACCTACCTCTTTGGAGATAAAGGCGTGATGTGTTTGTGATTATAATTTTAGTCTTATGCCACAATTTAAAAAAACGCAACAATGTAGTAAGTGATTAAAAGTGCAAGACAGCATACTGAGGTCATTGTTGGCCCAATGTTTCATGCGAAGTACGAAGGAACTGAAACACTCCAAGGGTTCGTTTGTTACACAAAAATGGAGATGTCCATACTTCTGCATAAATTGAACCTCGTACCCTTCACAGGCAATAACACAAACAATTGTATTATTTTAGAAAATGATAAGCATTGGTGGTTTCTGACTTCAAAGAAACGGGAGCTTGTTCAATACCTATTTCCGACAAACACAATCGGAAGGTAATGTCACGGACACATTGATGATAAGAGATTCCGTAACAAACTCAGAAACACAAGTCTTTGATGGTTGTATTTCTTAACTAATAGATATAAATGGAAATTATAATAATAATAATACCAGCCCTGTAATATTATACTGCCCACTGCTGAGCACGGGCCTCCTCTACTGAGGGAGTTTAGGCCTTAGTCCACCACGCTGGCCTAGTGCGGGTTGGTACACTTTACATACCTTCGAAATTCTTATAAGGAACCTCTTAGGTATGCAGGTTTCCTCACGATGTTTTCCTTCACCGTTAAAGCGAACGATAATTGATTAACAATACACACGTAACTTCGAAAAGTCAGAGGTGTGTGCCTTGAGTTTCGAACCTCCGGACATTGTCTCGGCAGACCGTTCCATTCCCAACTAGGCTATCGTCCACTTATTCCATCTAATGGAAATTAGATTTTTCGAAAAAAATAATTAAGGATATGGCGAGAGTTTAATTGGCAATCACTGATGTATTAAAAAAACTCATCAATGTTGGCAATAAATAAAAATTTAAGCATTCTTATTTTGTCTACCTCTCTTTTGACTCTAATGTGTGCGAGTCTGATGGAACATCGATGATCTATTTATAATGCCGACAGCCGAGGCGAAGACATTTATATATTTGTTATACTTTGGTCTTTAGGTTGAAGTTGCTGACAAGAACAAATAGTTATAAGTATAAAAAAGAATACATTTTCATTATGTTAACTTTCTCGTTTTTAATTTTTTTTACTTTTTATTTTCCTTTCTAATTTTTTTTTTCGAGTTATTGACTGTAAGTCCTTTCATTTGATATTCATATTATAGGAGTGCGTAAACAATAACTAGTTCGCTATCTTGGGTCGTCCGCCATATTGGATTTAGAGATGTAATTTTTTTCTCAAATAACCCTTTTATTCGACACCCATATTATAGAAGTGCGTTAAAAATAACTAGTCCATCACCTTGAGTCGTCCGCCATATTAGATTCAGAATGAAGTCACATAGCTAACAATGCATTGCCACCGAAACTGAACGTGTATGCAAATTTTTAACATAATAGGTTGAAGGTAACTGGTTCAAAATTGGCTTACAAGATTCCACCCGAACAAACATACAGAATATATTAAATAAAAGCTTGTAAAAATTTGCTAATCCGTATAAAACGTTATCAGAGTTTTTGAAACAAAATTACTTATGTTGAAAATAATAGAAGGCAAGTTAATTATTATACCATATGAGTTCTTAGGAAAAAAAAAATCTGATAGGGGTGATAATGATATCATATCGTATTTTTATATAATACTTATTTCATGCTGAATAAAGTTAATAATCCGAGATGAAACTTCACCGCACTACCGAGTTACGACCCGACCTCATAAAGCTTCCATACTTTTATGAACGGCAGACGGCCCCCAAAATTCCATTCATGACTGTTTTCAATAAAATGAGGCATCTCTATTCTTAACCCTACATTTGTATTATAATAGGTACCATTTGTATTGGCATGTTTACATTTTTGTATAAATATGAATAAGGCCTCGATGAATATTTTTACGTATTTTTGTAGAACCTTCCTATTATGTTTTATAATAAACTTTTTATTTGAGTGATTTGACATAATTACATAAAATAATTATTTAACAATTTGGTTACAATGAAAATTATTAACTTAAAATATCCCCCGACACAAAAAAATCTCTAAAACGTTAAATAATAATAGTCTTTGCCGTTAAAGTACCTAGTAATATGTTGAACCAACCGTCGTCGCGTCAGGGGACTGCTAAAGAAGCATTTTCATCTCCCTAGTCTGGAGTTCGGGCCCCCGACGCGATGACAGTTGGGTCAACATATTACTAGGTACTTATACGACAAAGACAGTATTATTATTTTAATTTTTAGAGATATTTTGTGTCGGGGGTTATTTAAATTTAATTTTTATTTCAAACTTTTTAAATTACTTTATTCTCCATCATGGGGCCTTGATAATCAACTATCTATTACTTACTCGTTAAGCCCATCCTTATGAGCCAAAACACACTATATCTGCTATAAGTTGCTAAGGAGTTGGATATCCCGCAGACTACTTGATGCCGTAGCAACAGCTCATGCTTAAAAATATTTTCAAAGTCACAGTGCACCAAATTTAAAATCATTCGGACTTTTCAAGTTGTAAATCAGCTGATAATCTTCAAACGCCTGAACAGATTTTCATAAATTATAGCTAAGAACCATCACAGTCACATGAGCTTTCAAACAAAAAAAAAAAATGCGTTCAAATCGGTCCATTCGTTTGAGAGCTACGATGCCACAGACAGACATACAGATACACAGATACACACCCTAAACTTAGCACTCCCTTCTTTTTTGTCGGGAATTAATTAAGAAAGCTGGCCGCTCTGGGAGCTAAAAACAAACAAAGAAAATGTCGCTTTAAAATTATTGTATTACTGTGCATAAAACTTGGATAATATAATATATAACTACATACATAGTGTGTATATATATATAAATAGAATTCCAGTTATTTATTCTAGTTAGCTATAGAATACTGAAAATATGTACACTAGTAAAAAAAATTACTAAAAGAAGTCGGGCTCTTCGGCGTGTGTGGAACCGCCGCTATTAAAAGGCATATTTAGCATGCCAACGTGTTTCAAGAGATTATTTTGTTCACAAGTGTGCAAGTTACGCTATCTGGAATAATTTAGCGTGTACCGCTTTAGGGAACTTTGTAAAACTCGCACGTGTGAACAAACCAAACGTTCTCAAACACCTGATACCGCATCGATATTATCATATGGTAAAACATTTTTGCGGCTTAGCTCTTAACTGGTTTTAAAAAGATAATTCCACTCCCCAAGTGAATATGGCTAAAAATACTAATAAACGTACTAAACGTAATACTAATAAACGTAGGGCGAGTGTTGATTTTGAACGACCTAAATATATACTTTATTTAGGTGGCATAATAATAATAATTGTCACCTACATTCACAATTATTTTTCAAGGATTTGACGCAACGACAGACAAAAAAAGCTTTTGAATAAAAGGGACACATGCCGTCCTAATTGTCACTAGACGGCGGACAAAATTGATGTAACAATAGATGTGGAGATATGAGGAGAGTGTAGTTATGACTAGTCCTAAAGGGTAAGGCAGAGGCAAACGCGCCAGGTTATTCGCGTTATGGAGCCTCTTAAGGCAGAAGTAATCTTGTTTTTGCCGGTTGGCGTGAAATCGTAATGACCGCAGGTTGAATGTTCACTGCGTGTTCTCGTTTTAATCTCAGCTCAAAATGTTTTAGTGACTCGGTAGGCCTTAATTACTGTATAAATCGTCGCAATAAATGAAGTTGCAGCTTGAAACTTTCGTGCTTATACACACAAATCGTAACTCTTGTGTATATTTCTGTTTAATATAGGAACCGTCATCGATTGGTGTAGTCATCATAATAATTATAACGCCTTGATTTACCTAAATTAAAGGAGGTTATGTAGTGGTTATAGCTGACTTATTAAATAAAATTCTAAATTACACACTCACACACATACACACGTGTGTGTATGTGTGTGAGTGTGTATAATTAAATTGAATATATCTTAAAAGTGGTCCTTAACATACTTGGCGAATGTTTCTTAATTATTTCATACACACACACAAACACACACTCAAGCCTTTTATCCCCAAGGGGTAGGCAGAGGCGCAACCAGTGCACCCACTTTTCGTCGTGCGTATTCCGTCCCATGATGTGATAGGGCGCGAGCCTATCGCCATATCGGACACAAAGTCCAGATTCCGGGCTGATACTGAATTTAAAAAACCCAATATCAATTTGCCCTACCCAGGAAACGAACCCAAGACCTCAGAATTGCAGTCATACAGTAATTTAATTACGCCACCGAGGCAGTAATTAATTAATACCTGTTCTGTACTAAGTGATGCTCACGGCGCCGTCCGCGTGGAAATTTTTTCCGGGAGAAATATATTTTCCCTGGAAAAAAGTAGTATATATCACTCAGGAGTAATGAAGCTTCCTATTAGTGAAAATTAGTGAAAGAATTTTCAAAATTGGTTCTGGAGTTCCTGAGATTACCGCGTTCAACCATACAAACAAACTCTTCAGCTTTATAATATTAGTATAGATAATATTTTCATAAAACTTTCTATCTAATTTTCTTGTATGTGTAAAAGGTATGGGCGACGTCGTAACATTTAACCCTAAAATGATAACGAGTTTTCACACATCATTTTTACACCAACACTAATGATCCAAATTGTCTGCTTTTATATTGTTTGTCGGTTAGGCCTTTGTTGGCCGACTTTAATGGGTTATTGAATTTAGTGGGATGAGTTAACCCGATAGTGCGAGGTGAATGCGCGATGAGCAAGGCATTTTTGTAAACACTTTAAATAGCGTTTATGCGCACTATGTGTTGTATGTATACGCGCCAGTGTTGTATCATTAGATTTTTGCTTCTTTATGTGATAGGGTTTAAGATTACTTTTTAAATTTAAAATGCGATTATTTCAAATAATTATGACTGCCGAGGTAGCGTAGTTGTATTACGGTATGACTGCAATGCTGAATGCTTGGGTTCAATTCCTAGGTCAGGCAAAGTGATATTGGGTTTTTTAAATTCAGTATCAGCCTGGAGTCTGGAATTTGTGCCCGATATGGCGATAGGCTCGCCCCCTATCACATCATGGGACGGAATACGCACGGCGACAAGTGGGTGCACTGTTTGCGCCTCTGCCTACCCCTTCGGGGATAAAAGGCTTGAGTGTGTGTTTGTGTGTGTGTATGAAATAATTAAGAAACATTCGCCAAGTATGTTAAGGACCACTTTTAAGATATATTCAATTTAATTATACTATTACTAGTTTGAAATTTCCTCATCTAATGGTAAGGTAAGCTAGTTACGGTAGTGTATTCTGTATATTGGGGCGTTTATACAAACTATCGCGATATCACCTGCATGTCATGAGGGAGACGAAAAAAATAAAGCTATATTCAAAATCTATTATTCACATTGTTGAGTATTGTCTTAGAGTATATCGGATGCGTAAAAATAACAATGTTTTGGATTCATTTTGACTGGTTTCGGAATGGTATAAACGCTTGAATTCCGCGTTTTATATCACTGACAAAGTGGTTCCAATTTCTACGCAATCAAGTAGAAAGCCTCGGATTCAAGGAAAATGTTTAAAAATATTCATGAAATAATTTTCGCTTCAACAGCTTTATTCTCGTAGCCGCGCTGGATTTGGAGACAGCCAGTTATCGTAAAAGATAAGTTAGGTAATCGTGGGTTTAAAACCCTGTCGGCTCTGGTATATTATAGTGACATGAACAAGCAAAATATAAACTAAATAAATAATTCGCACAAACGAAAATTAAACGTGTCAAATAAATTTAGTTGAGCTACATAAAACGAAATAAATATTTGCATAACTTACAAAATTTTTGCCTACGTAATACTTATAAATGCGATAAAAAAAACATTTTGCAGTGGAGTGCTTTAGCCTTGTAGTAGGTTTATGTGTCTCGGATCTGTAATAAGAAAACAAGAAAAGAGGGCGAACAAAATCATACGGTACACGTTCGCCATTTCCGGAGACCAAAGCACCTTCCTTCCGTTATCATTTGTTTTTCGTTAAGGCTTTGGGAACGAATTAACAGCGAGGCAAAAGCGAACAGGAAACAAGCGGGGTGCAGTGAGCACCCCGCGAATTCGTAGCGAATATGCTGTTTTGGATAGTCTCTAACAGAATGGATTCCGACGAGGAAACATCGTTTTGATTATGAACCATCATGTAAGGTACTATTTTGCATAAGACTGTACGAAATAATCTTGGTGGCATTATCGCGGCGAAGACCGCGCCATGTTATCGCTTACAATTCGCCAGTGAGATGGCCACTGTAAGACCGGCAGTGCATCTATGCTTCTTATGGTATTGTGATTAGGTACCTGTGGACAGCAAACATCATTTAGCATAAAGTGACTCAACTTGCTCGTTTGCGGCATAATATTATGCTACTAAAAACATTATCGCGAACACACGTTGCCTACGGCGTAGCACCTATACTGCCGCTACGAATATGCTTACGCGTTGCTACGTAGCAAATTGTTACGCAGCTACGAAAAAATTATGATTAAGACAGGGTTTTTTCAACTGTAGTTATCTTTTTGTCACGGTCTTATTAAGCAAGACGCGCTCACAGAGGTTAGAGTGTTCCAGGTGCTGCGAGCGCGTCCAGCTTATTAAGACCCTGACAAAAAAAAAACTAAAGTTGAAAAAAAAAAACAGGGCTTAAATGTTAATTTAATATTGTTTAGCGTTTGATTATTAAGTGACTACTCATTAAATATTTACCTTTTTCTTATTCATTTTGGTGAATTTAAATATGGAAAGAGGAAATGTAATAAAACTTCATATTAAGATAAGCATGAAACCGGTGTTGACAATAAATATTATTAAGTATTCATATTGATGATTTCGTTTTTAAATAAGTATTTTTTACTGCCTCGGTGGCGTAGTTGTATTATAGTACGACTACAAAGCTGAGGTCTCGGGTTCGATCCCCGGGTCGGGCAAAGTGATATTGAGTTTTTCTATTCAGTATCAGCCCGGAGTCTGGAATTTGTGCGCGATATGGCGATAGGCTCGCCCCTATCACATCATGGGACGGAATAACGGCGAAAAGTGGGTGCACTAGTTGCGCCTCTGCCTACCCTTTCGAGGATAACAGGCGTGAGTGTATGTATGTATGTATAAGTATTTTTGAGAAATTCCCTTTAGACACTACAACTGTCTGGTAACTCTCATTGCGAACGTACAGAGATTTCAACGTAGACGGATTTACATAAAAATCTTCTAGTCAAACAACATTAGGATAAGGGCTGGCAGGTGTCGCGCCACATCACCAATTAGCCGGCGGCTTTGTTTGCGCACCCCTTTGATCAGTGCCACCCCCGCCCTACTCATTAGTGGAACAGAAATAAAATGTTAAACACGTAAGCACTCCTGTAAATTCGCAATTTATAATTTTTTTGCGTAGGTGTTATGAAGTTTGTACCTGAAAAACTTTTTTCATTAACATTGTTTTCCTGACTTGAAAATTTTACTGTTAATTTTGGATCGTTGAGGATTTTGTGAAGATTTTTTATTAGTTTTCTCTATGAAAAAGTTTTTTTTATAGCTTTGAGTGACGAGACGAGAATGCCGTTTGTCTGATGGTAAGCGATAAGACCATAAACAGTAGCAACACCATCTAGCACCTTGAGTTATAAAGGGCTGTGAGCATTTCACTGCGTTTGTCATCCTGAGACATAAGAATAGTTTAAGTCTAATTGTGTCCAGTAGTTACACTTGTTACAATGTTCTTCAAAACGAAACACAACAGTGCATTTACACTGCTGCTTGGCGGTCGAAATAGGCATTGCGGTAGTACCCACCCAGACGGATTCTTACATATAAGAGACCTACCACCAGTAAATAAGTAAGTAAGTATTATATTTCGAGTAAAGTATATCCATAAAGTTTTTAATGTATTAATAGGGTAAATTATTACTATGGGAGTCAATCGCATCGAGAAAGCCAGTTTGCCAAGTTGGTCTAATTTGGCATTTCTTAAGGGAGCAATCCTTGCCGGTGAAACCAATCCATTGTCCTGTTATACAGGATCATTATTACATTGCGTTACTAAATGAAATCACATATTTGTCTATACCGCTGCTAACATCGTGCTAAAAATTATCAATGAATAACGAATACTTGCGCCAAAAATCCCGGTTGTAGTATTCCATTTTTTATTATAATTTTGTAGTTTAATGCGAGTATAGTGTGTGTGTGTGTGTGTAAGTGTATTTCTGACTGAAAGTGCAATGTTGCTGCTGCGACGAGTTCTCCTAGAGCAGTCATAGTGGCATAAGGGCGTGTAAACTTAAAGTTACTTTTTATTCATATTTATTTTGTTCGAAACTTACACTTTAAATCTATGGTTAAAATAACTTAATGGAAAGTGTTATTTACAACGAGATAAGTATGTGGTTTCATTTATTAACGCAATGTCAAAATGACGCTGTGTATTACTTAGATACAGAGTTTCTATACTGTATTTCGTTTAATATGTTCAGCGCTTAGACGCATGTAAATCACATACATAATCATTATCACATTACACCACATTCATCATCAGCCCCATGGCGTCCAATGCTGCATATAGACCTCCCCTAAATCATATACACAGTTACAATCACATCCTACAGCTGTATCTATAATAAATGCCTGAAGCTCATAATTTCTACCGTATTTTACCTTAACCTGACCCGAATAAAAATCTACAATATAAAATATTATCTAAAACAGGCAGTAAAAGCAGGTTATGTTTCGTTGCGCAATCAGTCATTAAACGGGGCTGACACAAAAGGTATGCAATTAAGTGGCTCAGTTATTTGTGCTCGCCGAATACGCTGGCAACGTCATGTTTGTACATAAAGATCTTAGTTGCAGATACACAGGTCTGTATACGTTTCATACGCTGAAACGGGTGTATTAACATTTAAGACTGAGTTTTGCTTAAAATAAGGATGAATCTTGACTTATTTATATAATACTAGGTGTTGCTCGCGGCTTCACCCGCGTGAAAAGCCTTTTCCGATACTTCTTCTTCTTCTTCTTAGTCGATTCCTCAAGGCTGAGGGTCGTGACCATTATTAACAACACCCGCCACTAGTGTTCTCCAGGCCGCTCTGTTTTCCGCGTGGCGCATGGCTGCTGGGATGTTCAATCGGGTGCGTTCCCTGATAGTGTACGTCCATCGGGCAGGTGCTCTTCCTCTGTTCCGTTTCCCGTTCATGCGGCCAACTAGTATGAGCTTTTCTAAGTTATCGGGCTTCCGGCGTGCCACATGACCGAAGAAAGTGAGCACTCTCTGAATGCAAATAGTGGATATACAAGAGTCCCATAAAAACATAGTACGACGCAAGCGCCATCGACTCAAAAAATCAGACAAAAAATATCCATCATTTCCCATGGGAGGAAATTACCCGGATAAAAAGTGTTTTATGCCTGTGTGTTAATCCAGAACATGATCTAGTCGTGTGACAAATTTCAGCCAAATCCGTTCAGTAGTTTCTGCGTTTACTTCAAACATATAAACATACAAACATTTTCACAAAAAAGGTTTGTCAAGATCGTAGCATGTGGCGCTCAATAGTCTCTGCCTACCCCTATGGGATAAGGGCGTGAGTGTGTATGTATGTATGTATGTATGTTCATTTTCACAAACTTTCGCATTTCTATATAATACTAGCTTTTGCCCGCGGTTCCGCCCGCATTAAAAAGTTTTTCCGGGATAAAAGTCCCGGTTTATATTTTCCCGGGATAAAAAGTAGCCTATGTGTTAATCCAGGACATGATCTACCCGTGTGCCAAATTTCATCGAAATCCGTTCAGTAGTTTTTGCGTGAAAGAGGAACAAACATCCTTACATCCATACATCCAAACATCTAAACATCCATACATTCTTACAAACTTTCGCCTTTATAATATTAGTAGGATTAAGTAAGATGGACAGCTTATAGTTGTTAACCATGTGAGGGTTCACCTCACTCTTCTAAATTTTAGTTTATTGATGAAGTTATATTTGTACTAACATTATATAGCTTTAGAGTTTGTTTGGTTGAACGCGCTAATCTCAGGAACTACTACATCTATTTTGAAAATTTTTTCACTGACAAGAACTAGGAAGCTATATCACTATTGAGTGCCATAGGCTACTTTTTATCCCGTTAAAATATTTTTATCCAGGAATAACTTTTTAACGCGGACGGAGCCGCGAGCAATACTAGTTTCAAATATTTTTTAAATCTCCATCCTATTGACCTCAATAGTACCAGAAGATTAAGGCCTAATTTCACCATGCATTCTGTTAGTTACTTTAACAGCCTGTTAACTGACTTAGCAGACTGTTAAAGTTTTTGAGTGTCCTGCCATGCCCGAACAGGTGATTGAAAGAACGTCTAGCTAAGGGAGATCCCTTAACTAGGCGTTCTTTCATGGGACGCACAATACTTTAACATTCGCGTTAATTTTAATGCCCGATAAAGGCCGTATTAATAATTCAATCTCAAGTTTGAGTTACATCTCAAGTGGACACAATGTATTGGACTCTTCATACATTATGTCTACTTGAGATGTAACTCAAGCTTGAGATTCATTTATTAATCTAAGAGTGTCTAAGATGTCGTCCGCAGCAGCCCCTGCACGGTGCCGTCTAATACAGCCCGTCTCTTGTTTGGGGGGGGGGGGGGGTCTCAGCAGCCCCCGCGCATCGAAGTACGCCCTCGGCGTCAACGACAGCATGAGGCCTACCTGCCACACTGCCGTCCATCACGGGGGTGAAATTATACTTAAGAACAGAAATAGGTATTAGGAAGACGAAATACTGAAGTGTACTATACTGCTTATAAAATAACAAATAGACAACATTTTCTATAACCATAAATCTTTACCTTCATACGACAACGCAACAATAGAAATAGAAAAAACATTTAATAAAAAAAAGTAGGCATCACGGAAATAATAATATCTTTTCAGAGCAATTGTGGTTTATTGAAGAGGATTATTAGAATTACTGAAAGAAAACGTTATCATCTTTCTCGACTGTGACTTTATCTAAGTGTCTTTTGTATTACATTATTACAGTACTGCAATATTATGTAAGCCAATATTATGAGACCATCGTATTCGTTTCCTTTCACAAGACCATTTCATTTGCTTTCTCTACGATTCGCTTGTTTTATCTATAGTGTAAGTGCCTCGGTGGCGTAGTGGTATTGCGTACGCATTACGAGTACGATTTGCGCGCTGAGGTCCTGGGTTCGAATCCCGGGTCGAGCCAAAAACATATTGTGACTGGGTTTTTCCATCTTAAAAAAATTTACTCAGTCGCAGCTCGGAGTCAGGAAGTTGGCGGTGTGATACCCCCGTGCCTCGGAAAGCACGTAAAGCCGTTGGTCCTGCGCCTGATCTCTCTCCGGTCATGTCGGATTGCCGTCTCACCGGACTATGAGAGTGAAGGAATAGCGAGTGCACCTGTGTATTGCGCACACACTTGTGCACTATAATATCTCCTGCGTACCTGGCTGATCTCCGTTGAGATTGGCCGCCGTGGCCGAAACTGGCTAGGAGGATTTCATTTCATTCAGTGTAAGTAAAATAAATCAGACTTTTTTACTAATATATAATTTATTAATTCTGGTAAAAGCTTTATTTCTACTACCTACATAAATGCGTAAACATAATTTTTTGTTCGTATTATGTAATAAATTTTAATAAAAATGTTAAACAAAGGCGAAGAGTATTTATTATGGTTTAATTTATTAGAATTCGATTATACCATACCATTTTTGTCTCGCCGCATTACACCTATCATGTCGTATGTATCAATTGCATCCATTACCACTATAGTTGTGATATCAAAATAATTTTGTTTTACACATTGCTCAATCTTCCATCTACCTTTATTTCATTCTAATGTGATTGTTACTTTTTGTATGTTTTAGTACATCAGCTTAGCTCAGTAATATCCATTAGTAAAACAGTATTTCTTGCTTCGTTGCTCGTCCAACATCGTTAGTTCTATATTTTTTGTAATACCCCACAGGCAATATGTTTCAGACCAATTAGTGTGAAATATACTTACTAAAACATAACAAGAAGCCTAGATGATGTGAATAATATTTTGTAAATAGAAAATACAACTCGTTATAACCAAAATGAAAGAAGTATTACGTCAGAAAAGAAATAGTATTACAGGCTTTGATTATAATGAATGGCTTAGGTATTGTGTGTATAATATGTTGTTAACATCTTATTATCTTGCTTTTTAATAATGTTACTTGTTATTACTAATAATATAAATGCGAAAGTGAATAAAGATGCTTGGATGTCTAAATGATGGATTGTCTGTTAGAAGTAAACGCCATACGGTCAATATATTTTTATGAAATTTAGACGACGCCCTGGATTAACATTTTATTTTTTTTGCCTTGAAAAAGAATACATTTGAACATTTATTTTGCGCTAATTTTTCCACGCGTGCGACGCCGTGAGCAGCACTCAGTAGACCAGTTAAAAATGTTCGTATGTCGTATGCTGACGCCTCATATCTTGATTTAACCGAAGACCAGCTTAATAAACTCGAACGTCTACAAAACATTTGCATAAGGTTTGTATTTGGTCTACGCAAGATAGACCATATTTTTGAATTTCGCGAGAAGCTAAAATGGTTACCCATCCGTTTTCGCCGGAATATGCACATTCTTACTATGTTGTACAATATCTTATTTAGCCCTATCTCCTCTAAATATCTGAAGGAGCGTTTCGAATTCTTGCATCTCTCTCACTCTCGATCTCTACGTTCCTCACACACACTTCTTCTTAAAACTCCTACTCATTCCTCTAACTTCTATGACCGATCTTTCCCTGTACAAGCTGTCCGACTTTGGAATGCCTTGCCGCTAGAGATAAGACAAGCTAAATCTATAGCTATAGTTAAAAAAATAGTAAAAAGTCATTATCTTTGTATGACATAGTGCAAAATACTAACGTATTTATTAGTTATTAATCATGATATATCTATATATATAAAATTCTCGTATTAGTATATATATTTATTATATATGTATTAGGATTTATTTAATATGTTATTTCTGATTGTTTTTTTCTCCTCTTGATGTACTCCGCTGTCTAAGGGCGGTATTAATAAATCAATCTCAAGTTTGAGTTACATCTCAAGTAGACATAAAGTATGAAGAGTTTAATACATTGTGTCTACTTGAGATGTAACTCAAACTTAACATTTGATTATTAATACCGCCCTTAGTATGATTATAGTTTCTTTCCATACAAAGGTTGCCTGGAAGAGATGGCTTGTAGCGATAAGGCCGCCCATTGTACACCATAGACTGAAGGAAATTGTATCAACCTTATATTTTGTTATATTTTTGCTTAAAAATGGTTACAATAAAGAGTATTTGTATTGTATTGTATTGTAAGTTACACAGCATATTGGCTATAAGCTGCTTTTAAAACGAGATACATTCTTCGTATCCCGCACTGACAATGATTAAGGATACACTCGATTGCAAACACAATTCGCAACCCAATCTCTACATCCATTCGAAAAGGTGTTTGGGTCTTTTTGTGTTACAACAGTCGTCCATCAAGCTAACCAAACGTAAGCTTGATATCCTACCGTCTCTGACGACTTTAAGGATACATAAGTGGTTGCAATAAGTCGTTTTCTAAGCCCTTTCAGTTGGGTCCAAATTAATGTTCCATTTTAAAGTTTTGTCAAGTCGTAAAATATGACTAATTATGGTGGGCTACTGATTTAACCAGGTTAATGACAACGTTAAATGAATTATAGGTTCTTAACTTTACACCATTATACATTCGGTTGGAAACTATGATAATATGATTCTGAGCTACACTAACAGATAAAAAGCAGTTTCTAAGTATAATTACAAGCATTAGTCTAATGTGCTGTCATGTTTAATAAACGCACATATTTGAATATACTTAAGATGAATGTGACAGGATTTCTAAATTGAGAAAAATAGGCCAAAAATTGAAGTTCTAACTTTCAAGTGACGGATTCTATTAGTCCACGAGTGTATTCAAAGATTCCGGCCCAGTAACTCCGAGACGAATCCTTATATTGGAACGCGAAATTTGTCCTTCATGTCCTGCAATAAAAGAAAAGCCGTCATCTGTTCCGAAGCTGGTATTGAATTATCGCGCACCGCCGCGCACGTTGATGGATATCTTACCAATCGCTTTGTATTGGTTCCCTACATAGGAATAATTTTGAATGTATCGCGAAACTACTTTTTTTCAAACAAGTTGAGAACAGTTTCAATAGAATAGTAGACGGGTTTGTAATTATGTAAGTAACGGGTTTATAATAAAGCAGTAGAACCGATGCGTCTGTACATTTAAAGAAATGTGATAAAAATAAAGGGGCGACTAAAGAAGAGTAATGGAAAATAAATCAGCGATTTCTATAATTATTTTCTGTCTGTCTGTTTTTCTGTTTGTTTGTTACCGCACATCTCCGAAACTATTGAACGGATTTCTATGAAATTTCGCACACGTCTAGGTTGATCCTGGATTAACATATAGGCTACTTAATCCCGGGAAAATATAAAGCGGGATTTTTATCTCGGAAAAACTCTTTCACGCGGGCGGAGCCGATAGCAAAATCTAGTAATATTGTAGTGTGTGAGTGTAATATGTAACCGAAATCGTCATTATTCGTACCTTGGACCGTGTGTCTACACCACGACACCGTACTACAGTATAATAAATTTATTTCATACCCTAAAAACCTGATAAAGAAAACGTTAATACAATCTGTGATAATATAATTATCAGTTTGTTGCGGTATTTCAAATGGAAAAAAAATACATAATAGAAAATATCGGGCGAAAAGTTTCAGCCGAATTTATTTGGTCTTCGCTGTGACAAAATTTTATCGCGCGAGTTCTTAAAAAATATCGTGATTCGAATTATTTTTTATGAATGTATTTTTTCAAACAGTGTTTCAATTTCATCCTCTCGGAGGCACAGATAAATCTTAATTTTTTTATTATCATTAGCCACATGAAGTACACTCCTGAACATAGCCCTCCCCTGAAGATTTCTAAACGAACTTGTCAAAATCAGCCTTCATCCAGCGTGTGCTGCGCATATATCAAGTCGTCTGTCTATTTTGCAATGGACGTCCAATGCTGCACTTTATAACAATTTCTTAAAACAAAGCTATATTTTCAAGTGTCGTGTGAATAAATTGAGCGTGCAAAGTAATAATCTTATGTGACATAGTGATATACAATATTACTTTGTTGAATAATGTTACTAAGTTCTACGAAATTTTCAGTAAATAGCTTAGTTCTGCGAAGTACACGAAGCGTTTGAATAATGTTCCACGGAAATTTCATACATTTTGGTATAGTCCTCAATTTTATTCAGAGACTCAAAACTAATAATTTTAATATTTTAATTTATTAGGTCTACGCAGTTTGATTCCAAATTTAAAACTATTATGTTTTTGACTTCGGCTCTTGTCTCTCCTTTTCGTCTTTTTGTGGGAATAATATCACATAAGTTGCACAACACGATGGTGGAACTCGTGAAATATCCTCTTAACGTGAGTCTACTCCTAAGTACTCGAGTTCAGTGCTCCCTAAATAGCGCAATATATTTTTATGGCCGCCACCATTCGAAGCAAAAATGCCAAATAATTACCATTAGCATTTTCTTACCAATCTAGCTTTAACGACTTTAGCCATTACACATAATCGTTTGATTAAAACAGTTCAAGGAAAAAAGAATGTCACCCTCATAAAAACTGAAATATTTAACCAATGACTCGCAAAATACAACAATAAGCTTGCAATTTATCTTTGTCAATATACGTTTAAAAGAAATATCGTAAATTTGTGCGAAAAACGATTTTCTGTTGGGAGTAGTTTGAATGCTTTGTGGCGACTTAACGAAACGTAATCCCGATTTCAAAAGATTCTGGATGAATGAAATTTCGACTTTAGCCTTGACATGCGATGAAAGAGTCCGTAACGAAGTAAGCAGTTTGTGTAAAGTTTTACTGCACGTAGGTACACGAGCTTAAGTATATTAAATAGGGGAGTTTACTATGTTTGATTTTATACATTATTTTAGATGTAATTCAATTTTGAAATATTCTTGTGAACAAAAGTGGGGGCTTGGCGGGAAAATCGCGCTATCTCTTTCGCGCGCACGCAGCGCTATGGCCGACGGAGCTTGGTGACGTCACAGCCTAGTATTGCTGTTATTTGATAGCTACCCCTTCCACCAAACTTCAAATCTTTATAACTCACTTATCTACTGTTACGCCAATTTTGAAAATTCTTTTAGCATTAGATTTTGGATAGAATACATTTTTCATAATTTTATTTTAAAAAGTAGTCAACTACACTATTGTTTTATAAAAAAAAACTTAATTGCCGTGTGCGCTAAGGCGAACTTTGAAAAGTAAAAGTTTATGAGAAAAATACCTATACAGTTGTAGTCTGAAAATGGTGGAGCAAAATAAATAACGCGGGTATTTGAAGCTCGGCACCCGAAGGTATAAACATATCCTACTTCCTACTATCCTACTAATATTATAAAGGCGAAAGTTTGTAAGAATGTATGGATGTTTGGATGTTTGGATGTTTGGATGTATGGATGTAAGGATGTTTGTTCCTCTTTCACGCAAAAACTACTGAACGGATTTCGATGAAATTTGGCACACGGGTAGATCATGTCCTGGATTAACACATAGGCTACTTTTTATCCCGGGAAAATATAAACCGGGACTTTTATCCCGGAAAAACTTTTTAATGCGGGCGGAGCCGCGGGCAAAAGCTAGTAATAAACATAAATTAATTATTAATCCTACTAATATTATAAACGCGAAAGTTTGTAAGTATGTATGGATGTTTGTTACTCTTTCACGCAAACACTATTGAATTGATTTAGATGTAATTTGGCACACGGGTAGATCATGTCCTGGATAACACATAGGCTACATTTTATCCCGGGAAAATAAAAAGCGGGACTTTTATCCTGGAAAAACTTTTTAACGCGGGCGGAGCCGCGGGCAAAATCTAGTTCTGAATAAAGATTTGAGATTTTTAAGACTGCTCTCTAAAAATATTGTCAAGTTTCCATTGTTGTATTAAAAAATGCAAGTTTCTTATCTTACTTATGTAATATGGCTTTTGCCCGCGGCTCCGCCGGCGTGTAAAAGTTTTTCAGTATAAAACTCCCGCTTTATATTTTCCCGGGATTAAAAATATCCTATGTCCTTCTCAGGCTATAGACTATCTGTGTGCCAAATTTCATTTAAATCAGTTCAGTAGGCTTAGCGTGAAAGCGCGATAGACAGACAGATAGAGTTACTTTCGCATTTATAATATTAGTAAGGAGTATAAATGCCAAAGTTTGTGAAAATGTTCGGATGTTTGTATATTCGGATTTTTTGGTGTTTGTTAGAAGTAAACGCAGAAACTACTGAACGGATTTGGATGAAATTTGGCACAAAGGTAAATCATGCCCTGGATTAATACATAGGCTACTTTTTATCCCGGTAATTTGCTCCCATGGAAAAAAAATATTTATCTGATTCTTTAAGTAAAAGGTTTTTATCCCGGTAATTTGCTCCCATGGAAAAAAAATATTTATCTGATTCTTTAAGTAAAAGGTGCTGGCGTCGTACTATGTTTAGGGTTTTTTGTAGGGAGAAAGTCTTTCACGCGAATGAAGCCGCTAGCAGCACCTAGTTGACGATTATACTCGTATTTAATATATTCACCAGAATGCTTAATTATTACGGCTCATTTAATGACATTTAACGTCTAAATTGCAAAAAAAATCCCTTTCTGTACATTAACATCACGCAACAGGAAATATTAACTGGAAATTGCTTTGGAACGACGTCGAATGTCCAATTACATTCTACATGAGCCCAACGTTTTGTGAATGTAACACAAAAAGGTCAATAGCGTCATATTGATTTGAGTTTCGCAATGAATCATCTTTTAATATGTAGATGTAGGACCCGGGACATATGTAATTCGTCTGTTTAATTCTTCGAAAAAAAAACTCTTAATAAAAGGCGTAGGTACTTTAATATTAGCGTATTTGACACTAGAAGTACTGCAGCTATCATAGAATAATTTTATATTCGCTGGTCAACTAATAGCTGATATAGTACAGATTTTTTATTCCAATAATATTATCGCCAATATAAAGTTCCTAGTGTCTCTTAAATCAATTCATCAGTCGTTACTTAACTTCTCAGAAAACATTTAATAAAACAACAAGCAAAAGCCTCGTCTTGTTCTTTGAAACATTATGAGCAATGTTTTTAGGTAAATTTTATTATTATTCGCTTTTTTTTTGGCATCGAATGACGAGACGAGCATGCCGTTCGCCTGATGGTAAGCGATACGACCACCCATAAACAGTAGCAACACCACCCCCCACCGTGAGATACAAAGTACTGTGTGGCATTTCACTGCGCTCGTCATCCTGAGACATAAGATGTTAAGTGTCATTACGTCCAGTAGTTACACTAGCTACAATGTCCTTCAAACCGAAACATACATACTGCTGCTTGGCGGTAGAAATAGACATTGCAGTGGTACCCACCCAGACAGACTCTTACGTATGAGAGTCCTACCTGGTCCATTTATCTTTAATTAAAGCTTAAACTTTAGGATATGTTATAAATTAATACTTGTATTCCTGAATAACGTACAGTTTTGTAGCCCGACAGCCATACCGCAAACCGAGTTATGTCGTATCGATTCGTAGGCTGAATAGCCTTGGTCACTACGTTAATATATTCGAAAGTTTTAATTATTGTTATCATTGATGATTGAGGATAAATGTATAGGTTATAAATGGAGAAATGACGCTCTTTGTAACTATTCCTGGCATGCGGTATAGATATTGGAGGTATGAATTTGAAGACTGCAACTTTGTAACACGAATACGGGGAACTGTGTTGATTTACTAGCCATATACTATGCCTAACATTATTAAAAAATATTTCCATGCTAATTTTATATTATGATTTTTTATACATGTCAATGGCCATGTAGTGCCTGGTTAATGATTTTATATTTGTATAGAATCCTGAAAAAGGATTTTTTTTTTATTTGGAACTGGAAGAGCACTGGCACGGTACGCCGGAGGTCGTGGGTTCAAATCCCGCTTTCGACTGTTTCTTTTTCAGGATTCTATAAAAATATAAAATCATTTCCATGCTAAGTTAATATATTTATTATTATTAGGTACTTATGCCTAACAATTCGTCAGTAGTCGGCAATAACCTACATATTACGCATCATCAATGTCACAATTTTAAAGCTGAAAACATTCTAGCCGTAGGATAATACCGAATATGCACAAATACAGTAAGAATCAATAAGCAGGACGGCATAGTTGTGCAGCAGTTAAGGGATAATTTTGTCGCTTGACGGTCGTTTTTTTTGGGCTTCACGTCGCTTAACATCAGTGTACAGTGAAGTCCCTTTGCCGAGCTAATGATAAAAAAATACTTACTGTAAATATTTGTTCCTATAAAACGAACATTACAACATTTGAATATCATTCGAAACCGTATACTTTAGCACATAAGGACCTACTTGTATGTATAACATGAGAAGTTAATAATAGAGTCCTATAATACAATTTTGTTTCAAGGATATTAAATACAATATAATGATAATAATAATACCAGCCCTGTATTATATACTGCTCACTGCTGAGCACGGGCCTCCTCTCCACTGAGAGGGTTTAAGGCCTGCTTAGTCCACCACACTGGCCTAGTGCGGGTTGGCAGACTTCACACACCCTCGAAATTCTTATGAAGAATTCTCAGGTATGTAGGTTTCCTCACGATGTTTTCCTTCACCGTTAAAGTGAACGATAATTGATAAACAATACACTCGTAACTTTGAAAAGTCAGAGGTGTGTGCCTTGGGTTTCGAACCTCCGGACATAGTCTCGGCAGACCGTTCCTTTCCCAACTAGGCTATCGTCCACTTTTCATTAAATACAAACGACCATTAAAATCCCTTTGACGGTGTGATCAAGAATTAAGTACCAATATTAAGCTCCGCAATTCTAGCCATTAAAATGTCATGTCTGGAAATTTTACAACAAATTTCGCATTAAATGTGAAATATTTATAGTCTTTATATTTTATTGCAACACTGGCGAATGGTGACGCCGTAAATCTGTGATGGGAGATACCATCGCAACAGTTTTGCTGTTTACATTTTATGCAGGATGTAATAAACAGGAATAAAAGCCACACGATTCGGGCCCTTAAATTTATAAAATGACGTCGGAATAGCGTTTAATATTGCCTGGGAACGCGTTGGAATTTTATGGCGACGCAAAATTTAACCACAAAGCGAACGTTTGGTATATTCAAAGATATTCATCAAGGGAAATATCTTTCTTTACATCTTCAAGGAGATTATAGCGACATTGGCTTAGGTACTATTCTCTTTGATGAAAACATGGAGTTGTTAAATGCCCAGCAGCGTAGAAAAATAATCTGAATCGTAAATGTCCGTCGTCAGTTACAATTATTTAATTTATTCTCGTTTTCATTGTCCAACTTATTCAAAAAGTAACAATCTTTATGCCAGATAAAAATGTTTTATTTAGAAATAAGTGCGCTTGTTCGTGGCATAACGAGATGCCTTTGAAGTGTGCATGTTTATTTTGCGGTGGGTAATTTATCATTCTCTTTTATCATTTTAATATCTTGTTATTATTTCAGTGGCAAAGTCATATCTTCTCTAATGAGAAATTTAAAAGTTTTTATTTGAATATCGTAATCCCTTGAACTATGTTTAAATACAAAAAAATCTGATAATAATCCAGAATACTATTCTAATCTTCTGAGAATGGATTTTTAACGAGTGAGCCGCTAGCTTAATTTGGTATAAATTTAAAGGAATCGGTACAAAAATATTTCTAAACATTCTATACAAAATTTTACTCAAATGTTCCATTCCCACAATTTTAATTAAAAATAATACGAGAACAAACGCTTCATATTCAAAAACATTTAACACATTCTCCCGTCTAATTGGCGAGTAGAGCAAAATATAATAAACTTCGTGTGAGTTTTATGATTGCATCACAATAAAATGTCCAAAAGTATTATTTCATTTAGCTTAATATAATTTGAAAACTTAAAATCAATAATAAAATAAACTAAAATCTCCGACTTCTCCGTACTCTTTCTCTCACTTTCTCAAGGGAAACGAGAGAGGAATTATCCTTATATCGAGTGGAAATACGATTGAATGATTTCTTTGTGTATGCAGTATTGAATAAAGATAGTTTACACGCCCGACTGATAGGTAATAGCTTTATCCCAAAATAAAAAGCCTACCAACCGAAATGATTCAGCCCGGACCGAAATTCCAATACAACCATAGACAAAATTGGAAACAAATTATTGATAGATTTTCATTGAGACGGTTTTTACAAACAGAGTTAGTTTTATTACTCTAAATTAACGCGCATACAGGCAGCTATCTGCACAACGGCATTTCAATACAGTTGATGCTTTGGATACTTTGTTCAGTTTTTGATGAAAAAGCGACTATTTCTGTCTAAAATATATGATGCCGAACTAATTCTATTAAATAGGATTCTATAGTCAAATATATTAGATGATGAATGTTTTATTTAGAATAATTTATGACAAGAGAATTTGGCTAAAGCCGCCGTTTAGTAATTTAATACAGAACACTAGATGTCAAGGTATAAAGTACGGATTTATCAAACTCAATTACCAAGGGGTAATAAAATTGCTCCGCTTGTAGTGTAGGATTGTGATTAATGAGTTTGGTGGACAACATTGTCCTATATTCGAATAGAGCAATATTAATGTTGCTCTATTTGAATATAGGACAATGTGTTGCAATAATGAAGCATGTTAAAATGGGTTATCCCAACCACAGTCGGCAACACGAAGACGATGAATAACATTTTTAATGCAAGTATTCAATATATTACATAATATTATATTCAAATGTTAATTAGACGAAGTCATGTCAAAAGGAGCCAACCCACAGAATCACAGTGGCGAGATAATTAAGACTTTCATAAAAAGCTGTATGAAATCCAAGGAAATATAATTTTACAAAAAAAAATATATGCAATAAATCGTTAGCAGTTTAGGTCCTTTTATATTACACTAGCTTTTGCTCGTCGTTAGGACAAAAGTCTCGCTTTATATTTACCCGGGCTGAACGTCTAAAACCTATGATACTCGCTGATAATTTAGCTATTAGCTGTATATTGGTGAAATATTTTTTTGAATCGGTCCAGTAGTTTGAGTTTGTTCGTTACAAACATTAAAGACATACAAAAATAAAAATCTATCCTCATCATCTATCATCATCCACAACCTGTAGATTTCCACTGCTGGGTATAGGTCTCCCTCATATTATTCCACCTTACCCGGTCTCGAGCCAATCGCATCCAGGTTCGACCCGCGATCCTCTCAATGTCGTCGACCCATCTTGTCGCCGGATGACCAAGCGGTTATCGTAGATAACTAAAAATCTATCCTATCCTACTATAATATTATAAAGGCGAAAGTTTGTAAGAATGTATGGATGTTTGGATGTATGGATGTTTGTTCCTCTTTCACGCAAAAACTACTGAACGGATTTCGATGAAATTTGGCACACGGATAGATCATGTCTTGGATTAACACATAGGCTACTTTTTACCCCGGGAAAACATAAAGCGGGACTTTTATCCCGGAAAAACTTTTTAACGTTGGCGGAGCCGCTGGAAAAACCAGTTTATAATAATAGTAAGTATAGATAACTCGCGAAATGGTTCTAGGACCTAGGGACATCACTTTATCAAAACTTTGAGTTACTTTTCACATAATATGAGTTTCTACATAGACTAGGCTTGGTTAATATTTAGTATCCCCACCTTAACGCTGGTGTAGAATGTCGTATTGAACAGTGTTTTCGTATGTTTGTTTGTGTATTTCCTTAGCTTAGCTGGCAATTTAATTTAGGCACTGACTCCAAACCTACGTACCTTTTTTTTTTGTGGCCATCTTCGGCGCATTAGGGACGGCTGCGGGCTTCCTCCGACTCACGTCTAAGTTGTCGTCCGCAACTGCCCCTGAGCGTACCGCTTTTGCGGTCCGTCTCCTGTTGTTGCGGGGGCTCAGAAGCCCCCGTAAACCGAAGAAACATACGTACCTGTATACTAAGCGAATACAAATTTTAATTATTTTTTGATTTGTAGTGGTTTACTTTTTGATAAAAAGTTTTTCTTTATTGCTTTTTTGTTTGTTAATTATAGAATGGTGTAAACAATACATCATAGATATACAATTGCAGCATTCGCGAGTCATCTGCTGTTAGTTATTGAAGAGTTCCATTGTGTATCTCCGAAGATCTTCATCAGATCTTCATAAATTATATACTAGAACCTTCCCTGAAAAATATACATTTCAATATCGAAAACCACATCCAAATCGGATAAGTAGTTTTTGAGAAACTCGCGGCCATACAAATTTACATACATACATACATACGGATCGAATACAGAACCTCCTTTTTGAAGTCGGTTAAATACATATTTATGCCAAATACGAGAGTATAAGAAATGTGAAACGAGTGTATGAATAAATATTATACAACCAAATAAAATTTTGCTTCACATAAAATTTCGTTTATTCAAATTATATTCATGAAATTCAATGTGACAGTTCTTAAACGTTTTCTTATCAAGTATATGGCAAATATAGCCCCTGCTGGAAAAACTAAGACGTAGATATTAGTTACTAATTAACACTAACTAATGTAGTTTAATAAAGAAAATATGACTACTTCGGTGGCGTAGATGTAATACGGTATCACTGTAATGCTGAGATCTCGTGTTCGATCCCCGGGTCGGGCAAAGTGATATTGGGTTTTGCTATTCAATATCAGCTTACTTACCATTCTTTATTTAAAAAAAACATACAATATGACATGTCTGAGCTGCTCCTTCCTAAAGTAAAACGTGGTCTAGCTTAATCAGCGACTATATAACCCCTAGACTCCTAATAACAGACGATCGGCTTCGGGCAACACATCTGGCAAATAGATCCAATGTAGCTTACCGTTCAAAATCTTCAAGTCAGTTGCGACCACAACTGTGAGCTGTAAATACTTCCGTGTTTGCGAATAAATAACTATTGTAATGAACCCGTGCACAATAAAATGGTGTGGTATAAATAGCCATAATTCAAATTTTCAGAAAAATGGCATTACATTTCACAGGTAAGTCAATAACGACACATAATCACATTTTATTTAAAATTTTACGGAGTTCATCTTAGACTGGCCATGTTGTGTTTACGCACCATCTTGTTATATTTGCATCTCTTTCCGACGAAAGTACTTTTTACATCTTCTATTTCGTTTTGTTCTTAAACATTATAAGTAAGTGATACACCAAAAGGATTTGTCGATAAAATTAAAAATAAAAGAAACTATCGCCCGAATACTCAAACGCTACTCAACTAATCAATTTATCTGAGGCCTCTTTAATTTTAACAGGCTTCTTATTTTAAATGGTTAGTTCATTAGTAATAGTTAATTCATTTTAAAAATGATTAGGATATATTTTTGACTAGCGGTATCAGAAATAAATGTTATTAGGATAATTTTTTTATTTTGTTTGTTGATTATAACGATTGTTTTGAGTTATTCTTTGTGTTATTCCTACAAGTCAGCTCAAATATTCTTGTTAATGTCGATGATACTTACTAAGCGCCATCTGTCATTCGATGACATAAAGAGTTTCGTTAAAATATTAATATGTTTAATAAATAACAATAATATTACTATAAAACTTTATTACATAAAAGTAATATCGATAAAAAAATCGTGTTTTAATTTAACTCGTCCTATCCCTATGCCTATGTTTCCAAGGTTATATAATGCGATAAGGTGTTGGAAGAACCAATCATAATGCAGTACCCCGCTTCCTCAAACCTCAGGTAGTTGACAGAATTAATTTGAAGAGAAATATTGAACATTAGGAGTCTAGGGGTTATATAGTCGCTGAGCTTAATACATTAACCTGTACAGAATAACTGAACAGAAAAAGTACATAAATAATTCGCTTCATCTTAATGCTTAAAGAACCGCGTTTGAAAATTTATTTTGCAGCACACGTTCAAAACTATGTTCCGGTGGTAACTTTTATTGAAACTATTTTATTATTCCAGGGCGAGCTCCGATAAATTATAAACGATTGACGGGCTATGTACGTTTTATTGTAAACTAGCTGTTGCCCGCGGCTCCGCCCGCGTTAAAAAGTTTTTCCGGGATAAAAGTCCCGCTTTATATTTTCCCGGGATAAAATGTAGCCAAGTTACTCGTTATTACAGCAGCTACCTGCCAATAAAAGTCCCGACAAAATCGGTCCAGCCATTGCAGAGATTAGCCGGAACAAACAGACAGACAAAAATTTCAATAGATGTTATTTTGGTTGGTGGGGTTTAAGGGGGTGTTATGCGCAATACAAGAACCTCTGGTCAACTCACGCCTTCACGTGGCAAACCCTGTTAAGTTGAGCAACCCTACACCTAAAAGGAAAACGACAAAGATTGCGGTAGCGTCGTACAACGTCAGGACTTTAAGGACAGAAGATCGTCTAGAAGAGCTATTCTATGAATTAGACAAGTTAACGTGGGACGTCATTGGATTATCCGAGGTCCGAAGATCCGGTGAAGCTTGCCTTAGGTTGCATACTGAGATAGATCGTGATGCGAACGTCTCCTAGAGTGGAAGCCATGGGGAAATAAACGCCCTCAAGGAAGACCACAAATGCGCTGGAAAGACGACGTGAAGAAGGTCGCCGGATTAAACTGGATAAAAAGAGCTCAATGCCGCAACGAATGGAAGATGTTAAAGGAGGCCTACACCGAAAAGGTTGAAAAAGGCTAATGAAGAAGAAAAAGTTATTTTGGTGTATGTACCATAAATATATATTCATATACATGTAGTAAAAAACGGTTATTTCAATATTACAAACAGACACTCCAATTTTATTTATATGTATAGATGAAGTAGAAATTGTGCTAGAGTTGTTTTTAGTAGGTACGTGGTAGATTTCTCGGATGGGAGAAACAAGCATAGTGTAAGCAATGTTGTGTTTTGGCTTGAAGAATGTTTAATAGTTGAATGTAAAGAATGTTAAATGTTTAATTAGTCAATATAATTATTGGGCATTGTGAGATCTAACATCTTATATCGCAGGGTAAGATAAAGCAAAGCATACAGGGATTTGTTTATCAAAGTTCGAATGAAGTCAGGAATTCATTACCGTCACATTCACTATGCGAGTTTACAATAGAATAATGTTATTATCCCGGGTCGGGCAAAGTGATATTGGGTCGTTCAGCTTAGTATCAGCCCGGAGTTCGGAATTTCTGCCCGATGTAGCTATAAACTTGCGCACTTTTGCATCATGGAATGGAAAAACGAAAAGTTGGTGCGCTGGTTGCATCTCTACCTACCCGCTACCCCTTCTGGTATTAAGGAGTAATGTGTTTTTTTTATACTTATTAACTTTGTAACATAATTTCAATAATAATCATATATTTCGGATATTGTCATTTGAATATGAGTGTAACAAGCCCAAAGGCGTGTATAATAAATATCCGCACCTTTTAAACAATGTCCAAAGAACGAAAATAAACAGAAGGGAATTAATTAGATTTATTCGTATCACGTAGTGCCTTGTCAATGTTGTTATCTCCGTAGATAAAGGTACAAACTAATTTTGGAACCAATTCGGAGACGAGTTCCTGATGAAAATAACATATTAGTATGCTAGTATAATCTTTTAAAATTACTTGAAATGGATGGTTACTACACGTTTTACATTACAATGTCACATCAGAATTTATAACAAAATTGTTATTATAATTAAATGTCCCAATAAGTGTAAAAATTGTAATTATAATATGTTTTATCCCTTCTTTACACACCAGTTTAATGGGTTTTTTTATAGCATTGAATGACGAGACGATCATGCCGTTCGCCTGATGGTCAGCGATACGACCACCCATAAACAGTAGAAATACCATCCAGAACCTTGATTTACAAAGTACTGTGTGGCATTCCACTGCGCTGTAGACCTCCTGAGACATAAGATGTTAATTCTCATTAGGTCCTGTAGTTAATTTCTATTTTATTAATTAATTAATTTTATTATTCATTAATTTCTAATTACTATTTCTATTCATTATTCATTAATTTTTAATTACTAACTAATAAAACTCATCAATATAGTTCAACACCGGCCTCTTTGTATGTAACGTCGCGTCGTCGTATGGCTATACTCTGTACTTACCATTAGGGATTCAAACAATATGGAAGATTTGTGACCTATAACCAGTCTGAAACAGAGACCTAAATAGAGGATAATTATTATTTTTATTAAGGACTAGCTTTTGCCCGCGGCCCCGCACGCGTGAATGAGTTTTACCGGGATAAGAGTCCCGCTGTTTACTTTCCCGGATAAAAAGTAGCCTATGTGTTAATCCAGGACATGATCTACCCGTGTGCCAAATTTCATCGAAATCCGTTCAGTAGTTTTTGCGTGAAAGAGTAACAAACATCCATACATCCAGACATTCTTACAAACTTTTGCCTTTATAATATTAGTAGGATTCATAATACATTTGTGTAATTAAAACCATGCCTACAACACAGACACAGCCTAGTGTGGACATCACTGTTAAAGAGAATTATGTAAGATCCTATGATTTGGATAATTTAATAAATAGAATCTGAAAAGACATTTTAAATCTATTACAAAGAGCGTTACATAAAGTATAAGAAACAAAAGTATATTTTTTTAAAACACGATCAATATATTTTGTTCCCAAAAATTACTTACTAGATTTCGTAGGTTTTTTCCGAATTCTGATTAAAAAGCTATCGTATAAAGTCAAAAGTGAGCAATTTGTGACGCGCAGATTATATAGTAAATTACGCTATACAAGACAATGGATGTTTTTGAGATCAGCTACTGGATAAAAGTTTTAGTACGCCTTTAAAACTTGCATCTGACGGCTTACAGGTAGAGGAAAATTTAATTTTCAAGCTCAACGCTTCGAGTAATCCGTGACACAATGGATGAATAATTTTATCGCATGATTTACTTCTGAATGATACAATACGAATGATTCATAGAGCTATCTAAAGTTATTATGAGAGAAATTGTATCATTTATATTCTAACAGAAGTTTTGTTTTTCATGGGACTGATATTATAATTTTTTTGTGGAAAGAAAATATTGTACTGCCTCGGTGGCGTAGTTGTATTACGGTACGACTGCAATGCTGAGGTCTCGGGGTCCATGATTATTAACCTGTGATATTGGATTTTTCTGTTCACTATTAGCCTGGAGTATGAAATTTGAGCCCGATATGGCGATAGGCTTGCCTCCTATAGCATGTGGAACGGAATACGCACGGCGCGGCGCGGCGTAAAGTAGGTGCACTAGCTGCGCCTCTTTAATCCCTTCGGGAATAAAGGGCGTGAGTGTGTGTGTGTGAAAATATTATAATGTGGAAGTATGAAAAATAAATTGTGGATGCAAACGAATTCCTTTTATTAAATATTACACAGAATGACCATCAGCCTCAAATTATAAACAGTTAAGTAGTTCCAAGTCCTTTTAGTTTTTAAATCACTCACAAAATGACTCTTTAAAAATATAACTGTATCTAATAAAATACAATTTCTTCTAAAGTGTATTCTTTTCACACTAAAAAGTTACTATTCGTTATAAATTTCCACTCAAAACTGGTATCTGAAAAATACACAACAGGTGGCAAATAGCCAAACAATAAATACTTCCAAGCTAACAATAGTTGGAATCTAAGAGTTCCGAATTTAGCCTGTGTTCTCTTTCCCATTTTTGCTTTTTGTCAAAAGATTAAATAAAAAATGTCTATTTTATTTCAAAATGTGTCTCGTTCATTATCTTAGAAATGTATTTCTCTCAAAGGATAATCCTTCTTAGCTTAAGTGTATTTTGCGCCCAAATGTCACGACGAAATTTCGTTTCTCAGTTTCGAGACACGCGGCAGCGTGTCAAGCCAAGCAAAAAAAAAAGTCGAAGCTGCCTAGTGTAGTTTCACCCGAACCATTTGGAGCGACTTTTGACGCCTCTATAACTCAAAATCTATTTAGCGTAAACACATGAGATTTGGTTTATATATTAAAGCCCCCTAAGTGAACTAGAACCCAAAATTTCATAAATATTTTTATCACTGACTGACATATAGATCAAAAACCTAACCCACTTCCAGATGACCTAGAAAGTTGAAATTTGGTGTCCAGGTAGGTAATTGTATGCATACAAAGGAAAAAATCTGAAAACAGTACATTTTTAAGATTTGAAGCATTTTCCAAGCAATCGGAAAATCTGCTTACTATCTATAAATTATCTTTAGAATAATGAACGTTTAGGCGCGTACACGTCCATTGATGCTTTATTTTAATTTAAATACTATTTACCTTGATTCATTAATTACATTCCCTCCGTATTAGGGCACTACTTTTTCTTGAATTTTTCTATAAATTTTCCTACTTCAGACAGAGCTGTTGTGGGATACGGCGGTAGGTTCCTATAGATACGTTATAGGCATCAGCAACTCGTGCTCGCTCTTCAGTCTTTTATATTATAAATTTACTTCTGTTTCGAGCTAAAATTAAAAATTTCTGATTTCTACAATGTTTATTTACATCTTACGACGTTTATTATTTTGACAGATGAGATGACATTGGACGTTCTATTATAAAGTATAGAATCATAGTGTTTAGGTAATTATTAACATAGAGGCTTTATACCAAGATGACTTCATTGCGTGCACATAGCAGAACGATGAAGCGGTTTACGGCTTTTAATACATTGTTTACTTTCTTTCCAAAATAAGTAACTTTATAAATATTGATCAAAGGTAACTTCTTACAAATATTTTAATAACTAATATCTTTACAAAAAGTAATGATATCCGATCAAAAACATAAATGTGAAATGTGGAAGCCAAGTCTAATATTAAGAATATGCGTGCTGGTCGACTTCACCGACAAAAGAATTGAAATCTAAATGGTTGCCAAGCCGATAACTTAGTATAAATTTAAGCTCAAGATTTGTCTTGGCTAGTTTTATCAGAAAATATCATTTTTCGAAGAGTAGGATATGTTGACTTTACAATATAAAAACAGTATCATAAAGAAGATAAGTTTATTAGCCAAATATAAGAAAAAATTTATGTGTAGACTAGCCAAGACAAATCTTGAGGTTAAATTTATACTAAGTTATCGGCTTGGCAACCATTTAGATTTCAATTCTTTTGTCGGTGAAGTCGACCAGCACGCATATTCTTAATATTAGACTTGGCTTCCATATTTCACATTTATGTTTTTGATCGGATTACATTTTATGCCGAGAATGCAATAATTATTAATTAATCATATGTCTCTATTTTTATCATGACTCAGTTTTTTATTATTTGCTGTATTGTCGAATATACATACAATTCACTTGAATTGTATAGTTTACCAAAATAAACATTATTTGATTTGAAATAATAAGTTAAAGAACTTCCATCGATCAGAATTGTTTCGCAATATTGATAATAAATTGTACAAATATTTTCTAAAACATACATAAAATTTAACACCGATACTTATAGAAAAGTGAGTAATATTTACGTTAGCACCTGATGCCTGTGAATTAGCATAAGTTAGAGTGTATTCATACATTAAAGGTACATACTACCACTCTTTTAATCCTTTAACCCTTTTTGTTTCTCATAATGTGAGTGAAGTGACAATATGTTTAAAAACAAGATTTAAAAAAACATGTTCGTTTTGACAAGTACTAATTCACAATAACCAAGAAGATTATATATAAGGTTCTTGATAAACAGTCTATTGGAGTAATTAGGTACGGTCAGAAAAGTGTATGCTCGACCACCTCAAGGTTCCAAACGAGTAGCTTGCACGTCGTCCGTCAGTAACATGCAAATTGAAACTAAAATAGACAATAAGAGTTACCTGCTGATTCCTTTGTTACTCTCCGGAGTCCGAAACGATCGAACCTGCTTGGTAAAATACTAAAAATAGATAAAACGCCCGTTTTATCTTGACAAAGTGTTTTAGCAAATTAGGTGATATGTTAGTTATATTGTACAAGAAATCACTTAACATATTTTTGTTTTGTAAGAAGACAAACGAAAAATGAAATTATACTCAGCCACATGGCACAAAGCCATGATTGGATTGCTTGCTTGCGGTTAGACACAATCTGATTTTCCAGCCTTTAGGTACACCTCCTACGCGCCACACGGTACGCCGGAGACAATCTGATGCACATACAAATAACACATGTTAGTCTAAGATAACACATTGTGTTGACATTGCTGTTACAAGTTACAACGGAGCGTCCCTTGGGTGATATACAATATAATGATACAGATTTGCACAGATATTGTAATTGGTGTCCGCGGTACGTATTACACACTTTGTTCTGTTGCTCTTAAAGTTGTAATTTGTATAATGCAAGCTGTGAATAAATATCATTCAGTTGGTATATTATGTTTATAAATATACGGTAACTTGAATATAGTAACCACATGATGGGGCAAATAAAGATACTCATATAAATTATTTGGAATGTTAGAAAACCCTCATTATCATAATTATATTTTAGGCGGCTAGTGTATCTTATACCGTCCTACTGGTCGGCACAGAGCCCGTGATCGTGAAGAAGGAGGGGGGGGGGTGTTACCCCCTTAGCTTACATTTATAGCATTGAATGACGAGACGAGCATGCCAATCGCCTGATGGTAAGCGATACGACCACCCATAAACAGTAGAAATACCATCCAGAACCTTGATTTAAAAAGTACTGTGTAGTATTCCACTGCGCTCGTCATCCTGAGACATAAGATGTTAAGTCTCATTATGTCCTGTAGTTACACTGGTTACAGTGCCCTTCAAACCGAAACACAACAGTGCGTGCACACTGCTGCTTGGCGGTAGAAATAAACATTGCGGTGGTACCCACCCAGACGGACTCTTATATATGAGAGTCCTATCACCAACAAAATTCGGGCCACAAAACATGTATAACATATTATGTGCCTATGTGCACTTCTAACAAACATCCCAAACATTTGCACAAACTTTCGCGTTTACAATAAGATGAAATAGACCCAACAAAACCCAATGCAAAAACATCACTGAATGTTGTGAAATTGCTGAATTTGCGAAAAGTGGGTGCACTAGTTGCGCCTCTACCTACCCTTTCGGGGTTAAAAGGCGTGAGTATTTGTGTGTGTGTGTGTCTATTATAATTCATTCTTCTCCGTACACACAATATTGCTGAATCTATTTTATTTTGAGAAACGAACCGCTAGAACCTTACATTTCTATCACAAGTATTATTTCTAGGCATAACGATCGAAACAACAGCTGACACTGTCCCGACAAATAAATACACTACCATGCTCCTTATGTACTCGCAATAAGAATTATAGTCCCGCTTACAAAGTCAAGCAAGAAGTGCCACTTGAGCTTGATTTTTATTACTGTTATTACAGTTATACCCCAATATTTGGCGCTTGTTCGTGATTGGAAGGCGAAGAACATAATGTGGGCGAACTCCAGTCGTATTAGCTGGCTGGTCACGTCAACCAACGCGATGTTCACGGCACACCTAATTTTCGTACACGTTAATACCTGTGCATACATTTTCAAAGCTCTGGCTTGCGGCTTTGCTTAAATTACTCTGACCACAAGTATCATAATTAATTGTTGGATAAAATGTTTAAAATGCAAGCGGTTTAGTTAGAAGCGGAAAAAAACACTAGTTAATTAAAATATAAGCAGTAGCTAAACACAATCCCGACCGCACGCTAGAGAACCCTACACGACGTAGACCGGTATTTGAAACCACGAGGGACCTTCGACTACACACACGGACGCAAACTTAGTATTTGCGTATCTCACGAAGTTTGTCTACACTAATACGAGTAGATATTTTACAAAGACGTGCTAAATATTCATTTATACGTATACTAGCTTTTGCCCGCGGCTCCGCCCGCATTAAAAAGTTTTTCCGGGATAAAAGTCCCGTTTTAAATTTTCCCGGGATAAAAAGTAGCCTATGTGTTAATCCAGGACATGATCTATCCGTGTGCCAAATTTCATCGAAATCCGTTCAGTAGTTTTTGCGTGAAAGAGGAACAAACATCCTTACATCCTTACATCCATACATCCATACATCCATACATCCAAACATCCAAACATCCATACATTCTTACAAACTTTCGCCTTTATAATATTATTAGTAGGAAGTAGGATAGTAGGATAGTTATATACGTCGTATACCTATTAACGTACCGGGAAAAACGTGCCAACTGATTATAGAAATAATCATCACATTAAAGTTATGCTTTGTTCACATGAAAACGAATGGGTATTAGGAAAATAAAAAGGTTTTTAACACATTAGGTTTAAAACATAAAATATGTTAAGGACGTGATTTATTAAGGTTTCATTCCAAGTAATGTCGGTTTCAGTGATCGTAAAATATACGAGGCGGTTCTGCGTACGGTTATGAAATGAATGAGATAATTTTAATTTCTATTCTATTCCATGCCTTGGTGGCGTAGTTGTAACGGCCCGGCCACGGACACCCACGATGCGAATTGCGATGCGAATTGCGATGCGAATTGCGAAGCGGCGAGCGAAGCGCGACCGAAACAAATGTAGGCAATTGTATGAAGTAAAAGGTGAAAGAAGGGAGAAACTAAACCGAGAAACATGTTATCAAGACCAAATTTGGTGCGGATTTAATTAAGTATCTTAAACCATGATATGAAACCTGAGATTTAATATAAAATCTGAGCTGCTGAAGAATTGATTTTTTTTTAATCTACTAGGGTACTTAACTATAAGTATCGACTCATTTGACTTCAGTCGTGAATATTCTCTTGAAATGGAAAATATTATTAGGACCTACTTTAAAGTAATAAATACCATGTATAGTATTAAAAAATCATCCGAGCAAGGCTCGGTCACCCAGGTACTAAAAATATATGGGACTAAATAAAACAAGTGTTTCCTGGTAGTTTCTCGTTTTTTGGTTGACTAGATGCATACCTAATCTTGACTCAATTATATCTTGACCAAAAAGCACTTGTTTCAAGGCAATACCGTGCCACTTTTGATAACGCCATTTTTTAAAAATTCTGAATACGTACGCCGCCGTCGCAGCTAATCGATCCGTGGCATACCATCGTTCATCGCGTCTCCCGTCGCATCGCCCGTCGCGTCGCAATTCGCATCGCGGGTCTCCGTGGCCAGGCCGTAATACGGTACGACTGCAATGGTGAGGTCTCGGTTTCGATCCAAGAGGTGAGCAAAGTGATATTAGATTTTCCTATTCAGTATCTACCCTGAGTCTGAAATTTGTCTCCGATATGGCGATAGGCTCGCCCCCTATCACATCATGGGACGCAATATACTTGGCGAAAAGTGGATGAATTAGTTGCGCATATGCGTACCCCTTCGGCGGTAAAAGGCGTGAGTGTGTGTGTGTGTGTGTGTCTATTCCATTCATTGGTTCTTTGTGTGAAGCTACTCATTGGCCTTGTAAATTCTATTATTAATTATATCTGTACGGGTTAATTTGTATCTTATATAAAGTACTTATATTCATGAATATTCTAGATTGAAAAAATTGCGACTTATTTTTATATGTAGGTATACTAATATTATAAAGCTGAAGCGTTTGTTTTTTTTTGAACGCGCTAATCTCAAGAACTAGGTGCTGAACTGATTTTAAAAATTATTTCACTAATAGGGAGCTACATTACTCCTGAGTGCTGAGTACTATAGGCTACTTTTTGTCCCGGGAAAATATTTTTATCCCGGAAAAACTTTTTGATGCAGGCGGAGGCGCGAGCAATACTATAATTCATAATACTTCAGTAAAATATTGTTCATAGCTCCTTTATTTGCATTGCTAATACCAGCAAATGTCAATTTATTTCCACAAACTTAAACTTTGTAACAAACGAGTTCGAAGTTTAATCGTTTCCATGACCTGTTTAGAAACTTCTTCGTTACAAATCGGATATCTTTTGACTTTCACTAATTGTATTTTCGTATTGAAAATGTTTAAAATTATCTTAATTTATATCAGCTAGGCTTGGAAAGCATAATCTTCGTTTTGTATGATAACTGCCAACTGCCAAGGATATTAAAGTTTCGTATTCCATTTCCGTATCGGAAGTAAAGTTTGCTCTCAATAGATGCAGATTTAGCCATGTAACTGTATAAGTAAAGAAATAAAAGATTGATTATTGGAACAATAACAGTATAACTCGTATAATAAAATGTGAGAAAAATTAAAAAATATAAATCAATATAACACAATCAAATAATAAAAATAAAATATATAAAATGAAAGAAATATAAAGCAACGAGCCCACTATTGATCCCTGTGGAACCTGGCAGGTCACTGTTCGGTGAGAAGAACATAATGAGGACCCATCCACTCCCCTAAGTTCGGCAATTGGCGAGCGGTTGGTAAAGTAACTGTGAAACCATTTTATAGTGTCTTGATCGAATCCATAATAATGGAGTTTCGTTGAGCAGAGTAAGAATGGTTCCCTCTCCCCGATTTCGTGCCTCTAGGATATTGCTAGCAACGTCCAATAAAGCGGCAGTTCCGAGTTCCTTTCAAAAATCAGACTGCAGATCTGGAAGAATACCATTATCTTCAAGATACGCATGAATAGAATTTGCACATGTAAATCGACTCCCGTGGGATCGATTCCAAATCGCTTAAAAACAAATCGTACACCATGTCTTTAAAGTTTAAAGGGGCGATATTCTATCTGCCTCACAGTCGGCCTAACCTTTGTGAGTACGTATTTTAAAATCCTTCGCATGTGCTTTAAACAAAACAATCGTTTACCAAACGCGTGCAACGCCTCGTTAAGCCGTCAGTCCCGGTTTACAGGACACGGTTATGCGTAGTAATGCTTCCCGTGTTTGGACTAGGCTTAATATTCTGGCAGTAATCCGATTTTACTTGTTTGTAATCGACTTCCGTATCATGAGATTTTTTATACGAATTTGTAATTAAAGTTCAGTCATACAAACGCTCGTAGCCTTTGCGATGCCTACACCCGCCGCGGAAACGGTTTTTTTATGACTTGTATAAAGAAAACTTTCCATACATTCTAGTACATGTTTTTATTCATATTCATCCACGTGGACGGTAAACATTGTAGCGAAAAAAACAAAATGGACGGTTGTTAATGTTTTGTTCGATGCGACGTTCATTTTACGGCCGAAATAACTGTTTGGGTGTTTTTCTGTTGTATTCACAATTTAAACATTTTTACTTTTGCGTAGATATTCATAAAATGAGTTGCGTCACGTTTAATTAAAAAGTGGACAGTTTATAGAGGTTGTTTATACGCTCATTATCTCTTCCACCACATCGGTGTGTAACACACCTAAACAAAGATCGCAGCGGCCGAATACATATAGTTCTGGTCCGTTGGAAAATACGCACATTTTGGTAATTTTCCAATAAAAACATTTAAAACTACTGTCAAAGAACTTCTTTGCAAAAAAAGTTATTACAGTGCTTGACAAGAGATTATGTAGAAGATAGAAATGCTTGGGACTAGGTCGCTCGAATTCAAACATGTTCTATAATTTGAATTTATATTGTTACTTGCAATTTGTAAAATATACATATTTAAAAAAAATAACAATAAAAGACCTACGGGACAATATAAAGCAGGGTTTATCCCGGAAAGCTTTTTCACGCGGACGGAGCCGCGCGTAAATAGAAAGAAAGAAAGGAACGTTTATTGCCACAGAATTATGCATATGCAACAGCATCGAATAAAAAAAAGAAAATATACAATTATAAAGAAAAATTTAAATATGTATAAGTGAGTTGCACACCCACACCATGGCAACTAGGAGGCCAAATGCTAGTAAATGCTAGTACAAAATAAATGAGAACTAGTAACGTTATGTTTTTCATACAAGTAAAGATAGTATGAAATGGGACACAAGCGTAACTACACGTAGACGTTTATCCACGTTCTGTCATATACTATAATCCACGTATAGTACATAAACGTACGACGTTGCGAATGTATGCGTAAATAGAATATATTATGAGTAAAAGTAGCCTTAGAGTGTAAAAAAAAACTAACGTGGAGTGGTGAGAGCAGTCCAAAAATTTAAAGTGATACGGTGCGATGACGTAGCTTGAAGGAGTTGGTATAAATAAGCTTCAGCCGTTTATGCATCTTGTTTAAAGAAAGACACATTTTTGGCTGACGTGATTAAACGTTGTGTCAATTAGCGTTTATCAAATTTTACGTATTATGACGTTGCTCCGCCCAAAGTGTTAATTACATTTCAGATATTTATATAATTTAAAGTATTCCGAAAATAGGACTGATCAATAATAAATATACTTATATGAATATTGTAAAGAAGTTAGAAAGGAAGATATACCCAGAGAAAGGGAAAGGCGTATGAACGTGGTGACTTATCTACGTGATGTTAATTTTTTCCGAAAACACACCTTAAACAAGCGACGTTAAGGAACTTCGTTCCAGAATTCAACAGCAAAAGTTAGGTAAGTACCAACCTAAGTAGCTGAGCAACAATAAAAAAATGATAGGACGTTCGTTATTCGTTTTAAAACATTGAAAATATTGTGTGCAATTAAAATCTTTAAATTACTTCTAGTTTTTGTCAACAAACTTAATCACGGTATGGAATAGCTCATGTACTCACTGATGGTCCACGGTGAGTGCTCTCCTAGGTGGCGCCACTAGAGCGACCGGCCACGCCGCCTGCACTAATGACTCCCGCACAAACTGCTCCCACGATGGCGAAGTTCCTGCAACCAATGTTGATATCATTACAAACTTATTTAATAGTTTGTTACCGAATTGCGGCCTGTTAGCATGGCACGTAGAATGAATAACAATGTTATTTGCGCTGTTGTTTTGTTCCAATATCGTCTTGAAAATAAACATAAGTTTGATACGAACTCAATATCTTTCGACAATGGCAATACCTAATTGTATGTTGTAACTTCAAAAATACAAAATACATACATTTAGGGGGGGTGAGTTACGTATCAAATAGCGGAACCTTGCCCCCCCCGCCTCCCTCAAATTGAAGCCACAACTCATACAGTGAAACAGGAAATGTTTGTACAACCATAAAGGGAAAAAAAAAAAAAAAAAAAAAAACTTCAAAAATTATTCCTCAATGCTTCGATTAAAATATGGCATTTACTAGAAAGTAAATCTTAATACTATTAATGTATAATATGTGGGTGCACTAGTTGCGGCCCAGCCTACCCCTTCGGGGATAAAGTGTGTGTGTGTGTATGTGTGTGTAAAATACACGAGGTAAAATACCTCTACAATACAATTGTTTGCACTCGCTGTCAATTTCGAGCATATAACACATCGATGCACACTATAAACCTACGCGATAAACTCGACAAGTGCCATACACACTGGCAACACAATCCTTGACCTGAGCGGTTTGGAAACAGGGCGGCCAATTTTACCACTAATTAAGTTTTCGGCTTTTACAGCCAATAGCCCCAAAGTGCCGGTTAATTTAAATCTCCCTATAGTTCCGTTTAGACCCAATTTGAACATCGACCGAGTTTAATAGCTTCGCTGATTTCTTATGTCGATAGATTGTGTTGCAAGATATTTGGAAAGGGAATATCTTGTTTCAATATTATACTTGGAAAAGCAATGTCTAAAGTTAGAATATTATAATAGAACAAATATTTGTTTCAAAGTCTGTCGTAGTTTTTATTATATGAATATTTTCTTGCGTGCTTATATCGACTATATTCGCATTTTCGTTTTTAGATCGACCTAGATCGTATCACTATTTTCTACTTTATAAATCACATTTAAGCTAATCGCGTTTTTTACACCTGCAGATTGTAGAGCTGGCACATTTACACGCAGCGGTGTTATGAATTATAATAATTATAGAGCTGGCAAATTAGAAAAATTATTACAACAATTATAAAGTTCTACTAGTAGATGTATCGTATTCAAGGAGCCGTCTGGGAAAGTATCGCCTCAATGTCTATTTCTACTGCCAAGCAGCAGTGTGCATGCACTCATGTATTTGGGTTTGAAGGTGATTGTAACCAGCGTAATTACTGGGCATTATGAGACTTAACATCTACTGTTTCAGAGTATGGCTGCCTCGGTGTATTATGGTACGACTGCAATAATGAGGTCTGGAATGCTGAGGCTCGCCCCTGCCCACCCTTCGGGGATAAAAGGCGTCAGTGTGTGTGTGTGTGTGTGTGTGTGTGCGTGTGTGTGCGTGTGTGTGTGTGTGTGTGTGTGTGTGTGTGTGTGTGTCTCGTCTCAGAGTAACGAGCGCCGCGCAGTGAAGTGCCACCCCGTTCTTTGTAATTCTAAAGCCGCGTATCGACTTCGCGCTCCAAGAGGACGAACATTGGGCGCGCGATCCGGCCGCGCAAAATGGCTACCATTTTGGAACGCGCGCCAATGTGTTTGTAGTTGATATCAGTCAAAATATTTGAGTCTTGATGCGGGTGTTCATGGCACGCGCGCCAGGAGCGCGAAGTCGATACGCGGCTTATGTCCTATCGCTTTCCATCAGGCGAGCGGCATGCTGTCATTGAAATGCAATAAAAAGCATGTTGACAACACGCTTGGGACCTGGGGCCTCGGGACCGTGGCGAAAACTTCCAAAACGTATTACAATCTCTACAGTTTTACCAAATCGCGTGGTACATATGTTCAGTTGACCGACTACAGATTTTAAGGCTTCGCACAAACGCTATCAACTTCTTAGCGAGAAACACTACCCTATCAAAGTGACAGTTGCTTCAGCAACTTTAGTAACAGTTAGTTTTACAGAAGCGTAATGTTTTCGACAATAAGTTGACAACATCTGCTTGCGGTCTTGAAGTAATCCAACAATTGTCTAATAAGAATATTAAATGAATATTGGGCATTGTTGGAGACCGGACACACTTGTTCAGTCTGAAATAAGTTCTAGTTACTTGTCTTATTGAACTGAAATCTCTTCCTCGAATTTTTCTCGCTAACATCATATAGGATATATAAGAAATCGCAACAAAATTTCAAGCTTACCGTAATTGGAACTTTAACCGCATAATACCCTTTACAACAAAGCTTCATATTTATTGATTTAAAAAGGTAAACATCTACTACAAATTACATTATCATGAACATTTATATAATGTTATTTAAATGTCGTGTCAGACTTAAGAGAAAATATGAAATATTATTAGGATAATGAGGCAACGGTGTACATTTTCCATGTGTTTACATAAAGTATCCTTTTAGGGCGCGCACAGAATACTGAATAATACACACACACACACACACTCACGCCGTTTATCCTCGAAGGGGTAGGGGCAGAGGCGCAACTAGTGCACCCACTTTTCGCCGTTATTCCGTCCCATGATGTGATAGGGGGCGAGCCTCGCCATATCGGGCACAAATTCCAGACTCCGGGCTGATACTGAATAGAAAAACTCAATATCACTTTGCCCCACCCGGGGATCGAACCCAAGACCTCAGCTTTGCAGTCGTACTGTAATAGAAATACGCCACCGAGGCAGTCTACTGAGAATACTGAATAATAGTACGTAGTATTAGGTATTAAAACTTTATTTAGCACAGTGTTATTTAATACTAGCTTTTGCCCGCGGCTCCGCCCGCCTTAAAAAGTTTTTCCGGGATAAAAGTCCCGCTTTATATTTTCCCGGGATAAAAAGTAGCCTATGTGTTAATCCAGGACATGATCTACCCGTGTGCCAAATTTCATCGAAATCCGTTCAGTAGTTTTTGCGTGAAAGAGGAACAAACATCCTTACATCCAAACATCCAAACATCCAAACATCCTAACATCCAAACATCCATACATTCTTACAAACTTTCGCCTTTATAATATTAGTAGGATAGTAGGATTACTGTCGTTTTGAAATGTTGAAAATAGTAACACAAATACGTGAGGTGATGTTAATTATTCTATAAAAACGCAAAAGTAAGGTCCAAAATTCGATACAATTGCTTTTTTTTCGATCAAATAATGCAATTATTTCTATTAATTAGAATTTACTATGACATCCAAAATAAAAATTTTACTCTAATCCAGATTCAAGTAATATTAAAGCTCACAAAGAAGGTCCAAGGTACACGCATTTGTTGCGACATATTAATACTATGTTATTTGCGTTTAACATATATTAAATACAAGTACATATTCTATTAAGATTCTTGTAAAGAAATTTGAACACTGATTATTCAAAATCTAATATATTCATACTCTGAATAACCAACGATAATTTAATAGACTGACCAAGCATGCAGCAATCTGAGTTAAGGTTTAGAAGTGAACATCTGACTACATTTCAAAAGGAGCAATTGAGCAGTTGGCAGCAATTGAAGCCCACAGTATTACGTGCTCTCTGAGACTTTGAGAAAACTAAATACCTTTACATACGTACATACAAACTCACGCCTTTTGTCGACGAAGAGGTTGACAGAGACGCAACTTGTGCACCCACTTTGCTCCGTACGTATTCCGTCCCATGAGATAGGGAGCGAGCCATTTCAGGCACAAATTCCAGACTCCGGGCTGGTACTGAATAGAAAAATCCAATACCACTGTGCCCGACCCGGGGATCGAACCCGATACCTCAGCATTGCAGTCGTCCGTAATACAACTATGCCACCGAGCCAGTCACCTATTATTGGGAATACTATCCCGCCCTCACACCCACCACTGCAGCTCCTGTAAGCCAGGATCAGCAGTGGCACGCATTTTATGACACCGAGCGGTGAAGCTCGGCGAGTCTCAGGGAACACTAATTAGTCTTAACCCGCAACGAAGTTAATCAAACAGAAGAATAGGGAGGAGTTAAAAATATATTTTCCACTTCCCTCCATAGCAAAGCGGGAGACAAAATAATGAACTAAAAAAGGTAATTTAACCTTAATTATTTAGAGTTTCACACTGGAAAGCCAGATGTAAAGCACCACGGATAAAATTAAAGGGGTCCTACTTGAGCTGTTAAACTTGATTCCAATAGGTAGTAGGTATGGCAAAAACGCCGGAAAGCACGGAAATTCTGCCTAGTGTCCACAAGGTCCATGTAGTATACAACTCCAGATGTTATTTGCATACTATAAAACATAATGTTACGCTCATTTTGCCAAAGACTACACTCCCAAAGTATGTGATGCGCAGATTGTTCGTAGTTGCAGTCATTAGGAGAACATGGACACGCAGGCGAATCAACCAACTTAAGGAGAATAATTTGCACTTAAAATTACCATGGCCCGTAAGGTATTGCGAAACACAATGGTCAATTTCGAGCCAAGATTTTGTAAGACGGTCCTGAACAGAAGGAAAAAATTGATGCAAATGCCGCCCCTTCGTAGATATATCCCACCTACACTGCCATTCCTCTAGAAGATCGTTCATAACATCTGGACTCGGCTTAAATAATCGATTATTGGGAATAGTAAATGTATAAACGGCAATTCAACAGTCTGCCCGTAGGACCACGACCACTCTGTCAAGAGTGCACGACTACCAAGAAAAAGATTCCCAATACGTGCAAATGAGACAATAGGCTAAGGCTAGCCTAATAGCTTAAGGCTTTTGAAATTTGGTAGAAAGGGTAACTATCAAATAACAGTAATATCAGACAGTGACGCCACCGAGTGTCACCGGCCATAACGCTGCTTGCGTGCAAAAGAGATAGCGCGATATCCCCACGACGCCCCCACTGTTACTCACGATAATACTTTAAACATGAATGACTGCTTTATTTTTCAACCAATTTTGATACTGATTTCACAAAAGAATTACTGTTTTGTATTATTTTCTGTTACATATAGAATAATGTACAAAATAGAACATAGGAAACTACCCTTTACGGGCGTTATGAGTTTAAACATAAAATATAACGAGCACTCGAAACTTACGTAAAAAGCGCAATGTAAAACTTCGCAGAATGCATATTTTATGTAGGAAAGAAGTTTCCTTGACACAGTATCCAACCTCCCTTGAGATTAATAGAAGCTTCCAACACCCGCACCCTACTCAGTTATAGCGGACGCTGTATTATTTTCTGCTAAATAAAATATCAACATGTACCGTTTGTGAAATTTTAAAAACATAATCCCGCATTCAGCGTGGCTTTATTTCAATGGGTTCAATTTAATCTTTCATCAGACATGTTTTCAGTTACATTTTAATGAAAAATATTTACTTCGAAATATATATAATTTGTTTAATTTTAATATTCTATGTCCGTACATCTGTTTTTCCAATGTACACATTCTTTATGTACACAATATTGTCTCATACGAACTTTAATAATTGTCCAAAAATACTGCACGCTACACAGATATTGATAATTGCTTCATCAACTTCAACTAAGCAGGCAACATACATGTCGGAGTGACTAAAATACTATAAAATAGGATGCTGGTTAATTACCAGTATTTCAATATTGCATAGTGAGATTTAAAAATGAACTACTTATTTCTAAACGTAGTGTAATACACAATGTTGCAGATTGATTTGAATTTGTATAATAAGTTGTTGATTTGACTATTTTTATTTATGAATATTGTATTACTGTTAACTTTAATGAATCGAGTAGTATGAAATTATGTAGAGGGGAGCAAACCTTTATGAGAGCGTAGACGCGCTTCGGGGCATTCGAAGTTTAGTTGGCTAGCTCAACAGAACGTTGTTATTACTCTGTATTGTTGTTCAGACGAAATATATTACGTTTATATGAGAAAACCGGCTTTTAATTATTATGGAAGACTTAAATCATGACGAAGTCTAAAACATGGACATACCACCTTCGCCCATACCTCCATCATCCAACTCCGAAATACACACATTTAATTTAACCTTTAATCAGTTTAGAAAACGGGTAACTGCAATAGTTTGCAAGCAACGAGCCTATTGATACCTTATGGTGGCATTATATTTTGTTCATGTTTGTTTTTAAATTTCATGTGTAGCTTGTAAGGTGACGGCGTTCTGTGGCTGATTTGTTCAGACCGGCCAGGAGTAGGCATTCATTACGATGTTACAGGATCACAGGCCTCTCCCTGGCCTCCTCTGAATTGTTTCGTGTACCTATTTCCCTATCTAAATTATAATAATTAGTCAGTTTAGCGTTAAGAGCGAACTTAATTGTGGAAACTTAATTAAGCCATGTACTACCTAATTTGTTTTATGTTTTGTTTTTCTTTATTTGCTTGTATGTTTCCCTTAAAAAACAATAAATACGTCTAATAAATTATAAACACTCTATTTATTATATTTGTAGTTTCTACACCTCTAAATTTCCTATTCTACCTCTAGCTGTGGTCAAGTGTTTGTTGTAGGTAGATTGATGGTTGATACCCACTTCTGTCTTGGTGGTTTTAATACTAATCATATTTGTGTTTGTTTGAAATTCGTATCGATCGATGAATTCAATTCCCTATATATTCTCACGTAGAAAAGATTTCTAGAGGGTTCGTCCGTAAATAAATAAGGACGTAACTCGCCATCTAGGTTACCGTAAAATCTAGGTTTATGGTGGTCAATTTGTGAGAGTGTTTTGAAGCAAAGTGATTATTACACATTCAGTCTAACATGAGTTCAATTCCTCATCTTGCTATCTTTGATGGCAGATTGGTCTTATGATGTGGATGAATAGACTGATAAGTAACGTTAGAGAATATTTGGTAAATCCATATTCCATAAGTTTACGAATAAAACTTGTGCCAGAGTAACATTCTAAAGATCACGTAACGATTTGTAATGTCTGAATGAGACGCGGTATAGGGTTTTAAATGAAAAAATATTATGTATGGTTTATACCATTTTTTTTGCCACACACACACACTCACGCCTTTTATGCCCGAAGGGGTAGGTAGTGGCGCAACTAGTGCACCCACTTTTCGTCGCTATTCCGTCCCATGACGTGATAAGGGGTGAGCCTATCGCCATATCGGGCAGACATTTTAGACTCCGAGCTAATACTGAATAGAAAAACTCAAAATCACTTTGCCCGACCCGGGGGTTGAACCCGAGACCTCAGCATTGCAGTCGTACCATAATACAACTACGCCACCGAGGCAGTCAACATTTTTTTTGCCACTGTCATAATAATCTGTCCTCCCTTTAAATTATTTGCTTCATATTTCTTAATAAAGGCAATTACTCATGCGAGTACGTTATAACCAAAGGACACTGCCGTATAATTAGCCGGACGTGGTAAGGTTGCTATCACATTGGCGATTAGCAAGCGAGTTCATAGCGAAGCGAGAACACCATGTGTTCACCTAGAGTTCGCAACGGTCTCGCAGCAAACACGCTGGGGTGCGCAAACGTTTTGCCACAGCATCACCGCCGTGTGCGGCCCGCGATCCGCATTGGGACAGTCGCTAACAGAATGAATTCTAACGAGAAACATTTCTGTTTGCTTCATTACTCCGAAGATGCAGAAAACGAAAGTAAAAGTAAATACATTACAACGACAACTTTGAAAGGTTTCATTATTAACTAATCGAATGGGGAGAGCGACTAATATATATTCCAGACATAATTAAATAAAATCGACTCTACCAGCGAATGTCGAGGCCTAAATTTTAAAAGTTGTCACAAAATTACTTACGACGTAAGGTGTAAACTCTTAGGTCTTAAGTATAGATATACTGAGATCAGTTTAAGTGCCTATCAGTTTCACCTGAAAAAAGCTCGAAATTACTATAAGGTACTATTTTGAACAATAGTGTACAAAACGGCGTTTGTAGAGTGTTCAGTGCGCGTTTGGGACTAGGCCGCTACCGCGCTCTTGTGGTTTGCCTCGCTATAAATTAGCTCGCAATTCACCAGTGTGATAAGGCTGTAAAATATGTTACATGCATCTTAAACTTAGGGTATAAGGGGATGAACTTAATTAGCTGCTGTTAAACCCTTTACGAAATATGGTAAGGATGTAGCTACATTCCAAGTAAGTAGTTAATTAAGTCTTATAAGCCCCAAGTTTGATCCTAAATATATTTTATTTAAAAACTAATTATAGGTAAGAAAAAAAAAACAAAAGTTTTAGCTGCCAAATGTGATTTCTAGGTCTCGTTTAGGAATTGAACCTTAAATCCAGAATATTATCTCCAAGATGCAATTCGATCAACCAGTTCGAAATTCAACTACATTTTTGAATAGCTTCTTATCTCTTTATAGAATTTGTTACGTTCGCCAGTATCAACCTGTATTAGTAATTCTTTAGCTAAGCTATTAAAGTTACCTAATAAATGAGTTTTTTTAAGTGAGATCAAGTACACGCTTAAGAATCCATTTAACGAGTTTTACTTCCAGTTCCTACTTAAGTATTCAGATTGATTCCTTGGAAATTGTTTCCATGAATTTTGGGGTGGCTGAAAATATTTTGCCAATCTATTCTTCTTTTTGACTATAAGATTTTCCTAAGAGGATTCAGACACTAGTGTCGTATTTATACTGTAAGGTTATGCTTGATATGCTAAAGCGTGATGTCTCAAAGGCCAACGCAGTCGTAGTGCCCGTTTATTGTTGACCATAAGGTCCTTCAAACAAGGCTAATGCTGAATGACAGAAATAAATGAAGCGCTATACGCCCAAATAGACTAGAGGCATAATAATTTTGCGAACTACAGTTATACTATACTAATAGTATGTTCGTGTACCATACTCCGGTACAAACACAATATATGTCTGTCTGTGGCATCGTAGCTCTCAAACGAATGGACCGATTTGGACGCGGTTTTTTTTGTTTGAAAGCTGTTGTGACTGCGATGGTTCTTAGCTATAATTTATGAAGATCTGTTCAGGCGTTTGAAGATTATCAGCTCATTTCCAACTTAATAAATCCGAATGACTTTAAATTTGGTGTACTGTGACTTTCAAAATATTTTTAAACATGAGCTGATGCTGCGGCATAATAGTCTGCGGGATACCCAACTCCTTAGCAACTTATAGCAGATATAGTGTGTTTGGGCTCATAAGGATGGGCTCAACGAGTAGGTGATAGATAGTTGATTACCAAGGCCCCATGATGGAGAATAAAGTAATTTAAAAAGTTTGAAATAAAAATTAAATTAAAATTTAAATAACCCCCGACACAAAAAAATCTCTAAAAAGTAAAATAATAATAGTGTCTTTGTCGTTTAAGTACCTAGTAATATTTTGACCCAAGCGTCCTCACGTCGAGGGACCGAACTCCGGAACAGGGAGATGAAAATACTTCTTTAGCGGTCCCCTGACATGACGACGCTTGGGTCAAAATATTACTAGGTACTTAAACGACAAAGACACTATTATTATTTTACTTTTTAGAGATTTTTTGTGTCGGGGGTTATTTAAATTTTAATTTAATTTTTATTTATAAAAACATTACTCCTGCCCAATATACTAAACAGGAAGGATAGGTTTTAATATCGTGTCATAAATTTAATTTTTGAAGTACCTATACTATAGAACTAGCATCATTGTAACAAAATTCCATGGGCAAAAATGAACGTTGGCATAATAATATAATGTTTGCCAAAGGCCCGATTAATTCTCTCCCCCATACCAATTTACATTTATACTCTTCATGGATTGGCAGCATGCGTTGTCGATTGCCGAAAAAAAATTATCAAGCAGCTTGAGGAATGATGGATAAAATTTCTTGGACCTTCAGGATAGTGAGATTAAACATACTGGCATCCTGAGAGTTGACCTAGCTACTAACTACTAGATTGCGCCGATTGCGTTAAAAAACACATAAAATACTGCATCATCAAGTCTTCAATCATAAGTTACAAGTGAAGACTTTACCTAGTATGGAGTAAATTATATAATTATTAGAGGTTTTTATTTAGCTGCATACTCTACATACAACTTCACTGCTGATACCTTGAAGCGACAAACACACTCATACTTTGTGCAAATATAAGTATTCTAAAGGCAACAAGGCATTGAGGGATTATCATTCTTAAGTGTTACGGAAAACACCGTTTTTATTGGAAGGGAGTCGTCACTTATTTTATTCATCAATAAGTGACTTTATGGACATTCCACGTATACCGGGTGGAAGGGAAACGCTCTCTATACCGGAACGGTAAGAGAGAAGAACCATAACATTAACAAAAAACTATATTCATTTGCAAAGCTAAGCGATAATACTTACGATTTTAGTATTTCCGTAATTCATACGCGCGCAATGTAAAGCGTACAAAAAACTGGGTAGGGTACAAACTACAAAGCAAACGCCGACAAGGCGGCGGCCGCCGCGCTGCGCCGGCCACGCGGTCGTTAACCCGTCAGCTGACCTACGTGTTTCATTACGATTTTTTTAAAATATTGACCTTTTTACTATGTTTTTCAGAATAATAGTTTGATTTATCTATCCATACGTGAAGCTGTACAGAAATTTGAGAAAATCCTACTAAAATTGTAACAATGCGATCGCGATTTTTTTAGTGCCATCACGTCAGGAATCACCAATACTATCACCTGTATTCGTTTCCGAGAGCGTTTTCCTTCCACCCGGTATACATACATCTCAAATGTCTCGTAATTTATAGATGTTGCTCAACACATTTGAAATTTACTACTAATATCTAACAGAATATTGAACGAATAGAAATTAACGAGACTAATCGGAGCCGCAACACAGTCATACGGTGTTAGTAAAGTTACCCTCAGATGAAAGTTAGCATAACTTGGCTCGTTAAATCAGTACTAGAAAATTACCTATCCGTCTAACTTTTTCTGAAGCCTGGGGAAAACTAATAAAACGTTCCCCTGCGAAGTATTCCAAGCAACAGCTTTTTAGATTGAATTACAAGGAAGTAAACCCGTTGGGTTGCCTGCTCAGTAGTTTCAAAACACTATTAGATGCGGCTATTAGAAACCTCAAACCAATACAGTGTTAGATTGAACGATATTGGATAGTGGTGGGATAGCTAAATATCACTTCTAAGGAACTAGTAAATACATACATATACATACATATACACTCACGCCTATTATTCCCGAAGGGGTAGGCAGAGGCGCAACTAGTGCACCCACTTTTCGCCGACATTCCGTCCCATGATGTGATAGGGGGCGAGCCTATCGCCATATCGGCACAAATTCCAGACTCCGGACTGATACTGAATAGAAAAACTCAATATCACTTTGCCCGACCCGGGGATCGAACCCGAGACCTCAGCATTGCAGTCGTACTGTAATACAACTACGCCACCGAGGCAGTCCATACATATTATGTTAAATACTACTGTTATGGCCTGTTTCGTAGGTTTCAAATAAATTTTATTTGACATTTATCGTATTAAACAGCTAATGTTCTCATTGTATTATCATTTATATAGGAGCATAGATTAAGGTGTGACTCTCGTATTTGGTTGGCTTATACATTAATGTGACGAGTAGCAATTATAAGTAAGCGGTGAAATCGGCCTAATAATGCTGGTTTTATTGTGTAGGCATCATTGATGGTAGGCATACATATTTGACGTAAATGAACTGCCGACAGTAAAACTTTGCCAAAGAATTCTAGTCCTTATGTCCTATGGAGAAGTACTAAAATGATTTGGTATTCTCAATTAATAAGTAGTGACTAATTTCTCTATTCAATCCGTATTATCGGATATCGATAACCATACCGCGGACTCTTTTAGTAACTTTAGGCTTACCGCATATTAGTGATTTTAGATACTTTGTGTGATAATATAGACTAGTAGTAGTTCAGTGATTGTTTGACTGTCAAATTTAATATATATTTGTAACATATTATATTACAAATAAATATTATTTTGTGACACTGATTGTTTTTTTATCACAGCTAAACTATTAAACCTATTTCGATTAAGTTTGCTACGAAGTAAGTTTTAACCACCCACCTCCACTAAGCTCTCAGTAGTAGAGGAGGCCCTTGCTTAGCTGTAAACAGTATATTATACAAGGCTGGTATTATATTAAAACGTGAAGAAAAACCGTGTACTCCTTTTAAGCATATTGCGCACACGGAACAGTGTGAGATTTGGCATTATTAAAGTTTATAACATAGAGTGCAGAAGAATAAAAAGATGTATAATATGTGTTATAAATATTACTTATTAATATTATTGAAGTGAAACCTCTTCTGCCTCGGCGGCGTACTTGTATTACGGTACGACTGCAATGCTGAGTCTCTGGTTCGATCCCGCTTCGGGCAAAGTGATATTGGATTTTTCTATTCAGTATCAACCCGGAGTCTGCAATTTGTGCCCGTTATGGCGATAGGCTCGCCCCCCTATCACATCATGGGACGGAATACGCACGGCAAAAGGTGGGTGCAACAGTTGCGCCTCTGCTTGCCCCTTCGGGGATAAAAGGCGTGAGTATGCGTATGCGTGAAACTTCTATATGGACGTATGAGAGAAATCTATGTGAAAAAATAATTTTCACACGAAAATCGTCACATTTTCTGTCACTTTGGACCGTCACGGCGCGGCGCCTTCTTCTAGGGTCATTATTATCTAATATTATTAATCTTGAAACATAAGGAAGGACTGCTTTGTATCCTGGAAAACTAAACAGTAAGGATTTTTATCATGCGAAAGGATTTTTCACGCAGCGTAGCCACAAGCTACATCAAGTTGAGCTATAAACCTATACCATAGTTTCCAACATAGCCGATGTTAGTTGCTCTATTTATGTAATTCATTTTGCTAAACGTGAACAAATTCGCGTCGAAACTGCGTTATTTGCTGAGTAAGGGATTTTGCGCCACAATATGTGTTATTTGTTTAGATATTTGGTTAGGACTAGTACTATGCTACATGTGTATTTTCAACAGAACTCTTGTGAAATATTCCTTTATTGAGTTTTCAGTTGTGCATGTTAACAAGCAAGATGTAGGATGTTTAACATTAACATTTCTGTTTTGTGATATAGCTGTAATAAATTATAAACAAACATATTTGTATACTTACATAGTATTAAAAACAGATGTGCCGAAATATATTTCATGTTCAATTTCAACCCACTTTGAATACTACATAATTATTTCTGCACACACGAATTCAAACAAATTAAAAGTAAAAAAAAACATAATATTATGTAACTTGATCTTGACAAAAGTGAATCTTGCGATAAGCTATTATCGATACATAGTATTAAACAGAGATTGATTCAATTTAAAGTTTACTTTTTGCTTTTTATAGCATTTAAACAAAAGCTTGTTGAAATAAAACTATTTTTACGGATTTTATCGCGGTTTTTTAATTTATATTTAAATTTTAAAAAATAGTTTTATTTCAATGTCTAACATTCGCGTAAATAGAAGAAATCATTATGCAAAAGCTTGTTTTTAAAGATTTTTTTTTCTTTTTAATTATTTTTCAAGTTATTCTCAGCAAGCCCTTTCATTTGATACGGAAAACCTCCTTCAGGCGTGCGGAGCCGCGAGCGAAACTTAGTCTTCGATTATATAAGGTTTATTACAAACTGGCTTTTGTGTTTCATGATTCTTCTTTAGTCACCCCTTTCTTTTTTATCACATCGCTTTAAATGTACAGACACACCGGTTCTACTGCTATATTATATGTATAGACTTATCGTGTAAGTATTTTGATCAACATTCTTCCATTCGACTGTAGCATATCGCCGGAGACAACAGACAAACAAGACATTACATTTCTGCCTAGTTTAGGCGTACACCTCCCCAACTTGCGGTGCTACGCAGAACTTTAAATGACAAGGTACTACGTAGCTCTACGCAGCTTAATAAATGTATCCACAACGCAAATCTAATTTAACCTGCTCGACTATTATTTTTAAACTACAACACGCACTGAATCAACCACGAGTAATTTATTCAGCGATTAATGTGCTAATATCATTGATATTGTGGCGTAGGCGTGTGCGATGAATTTTAAACTTGGATACTGCAGTGGTAGTGGGCATGTAATTATATATTACTCCGCAAAACGTGCTCGACTCGACGTGCTGTCGATTCTATTTAATACAGCAGTTTGCACATGGCTTTGGCTACACAGCTGAAAAATCTATGCGAAAGTGTCGCTATTCTGTATGCGCCCTTTTTATATTCATTTTAGTTCAGAAAAATACGCACACACTTTCATCCAAAAAGTGGTAGGAAGAGACGCAACTACTGCAGCCACTTTTCGACGTGCATATTCCGTCTCATGATGCGATAGAGGGCGAGCCTATCGCCATATCGGGCACAAATTTCAAACTCCAGGCTGATACTGAATAGAAAAACCCAATATCACTTTGTCCGACCCGGGGATCGCACCCGAAACCTCAGCTTTTGAGTAGTACCGTATTATAACTACGCCACCGAGGCAGCAAGAAAAGTGAGCATTATATTTAGATACTTCTTTGCATATTATAATAATAATAATAATCCTCCTAGCCAGTTTCGGCCACGGCGGGAAATCTCAACGGAGATCAGCCAGGTACGCAGGAGATATTATAGTGCACAAGTGTGTGCGCAATACACAGGTGCACTCGCTATTCCTTCACTTTCATAATCCGGTGAGACGGCAATCCGACATGACCGGAGAGAGATCAGGCGCAGGACCAACAGCTTTACGTGCTTTCAGAGGCACGGGGGTATCACACCACCAACTTCCTGACTCCGAGCTGCGACTGAGTAATTTTTAAGATGGAAAAACCTAGTCACAATATTTTTGGCTCGGCCCGGGATTCGAACCCAGGACCTCAGCGCGCAAATTGTACTCGTAACACTGGCTGCCTCGGTGGCGTAGTTGTATTGCGTACGCATATTATAATGTAATGGCTAAAAAACGACTAAGAACTTGACACAAATACTGAACTAAATGTTTTAATACATCAATGACTAAATGCCATAAAATACTATCAAACGCCATGCATATGAAACAGAAAAACACGCTACAATTATTTTCAAGCGTAAAACCACTGCGCGAATAATCCGCAAATTGCTTTTCATAAAACCCTAATCAATCTGTGTTGGTCAATAATTAAGTACCATATTATGCCTACAGCCCAAAAGTAATTTAATATACAGTTTGCTATGTAAGCCTCGTTGATAAGCCGCATTAATGAATTAGGGATTTTGGTTACTCTATCTATGCTCGCACGCGATACGATAATTCAAATCATTATATTTATGGCAATATTTATAAATTATTGCGTATCGAACAAAATTGAGTGAATACGTGGTATATAGGCTATCTTAATATAATAATTGTTATGTTTCGTTTTTTAGAAGTGAAAATTTAATCACGAATCATGGGTTACTTCATGTTTATTATGTATACAAGGGAACTGTGGGTGCATTGTAGCGGCTTGGAATGGAAATTTGTGTGTTCAGGGAGGGTTCGTTGGAATTTTAGTATTCTCGTAACAGCATGAAACAGAACAATATAACTACCAGTTGAATACAATCGAAGCAAGTCCATTCATGGTTTACACAAAACAGGCTCAGATGTAAGTTTATAGATCCTTCGGTGACTTTTATGGCGAGATAACGCTACTTTATTAAAATGTATTGTTAACTAGAATTGAGTTAAACGGCGATCGCTTCGTTGCGAGATAGCTTTGTCGAGAGGAACGTCCGCAGGGTCAAAACCAAAGGGCACGCTTCTCTGGTTTTAGGATTCCGTACCTCGAAAGGAAAAAACGGAACCCTTATAGGATCACTTTGTTGTCCGTCCGTCTGTCTGTCAAGACCCTTTTACTCAGGAACGCATAGAGGTATTCAGCTGATATTTATATCAAATACTCAGGTCTACAGTCCCTTGGAGCGGTGAAAAATTCAAAGTTCTAAGCCAACGCAATCAAAAGATACAGGCGTTTATGCCGCAATATTTCCCAACTCGCAAGGGAATCAAAACTTACAGGGTACTTACTGTGAACTCAGAATCTTGAAATTTGGTACAAAGCAACGTCTTATAGCACAGATAAAGGAAAAATTGCGGAAACCGTAAATCTTACAGAACCCTCGGTGCGCGAGTCCGACTCAGACTTGGCCGGTTTTTCTAAATGTATGTGTGTTTACTTTGGGAAATATCGTTTGCTTTAACGGTGAAGGAAATCGTGGGAACACCTTGACGCCTAAGAATTTCAAGGCATGTGAAGTCTGCAAACCCGCATTAGGCTAGCGTGATGGATTAAGGCCTAAAACCCTCTCAGTAATAGAGTAGGCCCGTGTACCGCAGTGTGACAGTAGTACATAAAAAAGGCAGATATTATAATTTATAGTTTTAGACTTGAATAAAGTATTTTCTAAGTGAAAATTTAAATAAGCTGATGTTTTATGTATACCCGGCAATGCCGGTACACAGAGGCCTTGACCTGTTTCGGTATCCAGAGCAGCTTCCACACTCCCAAATACCCCAGCCGCTTGTTAAAGACGCATTTGTTTGTGCTAGTTATCTATTTTGTTAAAAGTACTTTATTTCACATTTACATTATTTCATAGTACATTATTTTACATTCGTTCATTATTATTCTATTTTTTTATATAAGATATTCACTGACACCGCTCCGAGGTCTCTGACTCGAATACCGGGGTGGGCATAGAGATATTGGGTTAGATGTGGGTTACTGGTGGTAGGATTCTCATATGTAAGAGACTGTCTGGGTGGTTACCATCGCAATGTTTATTTCTACCGCCAAGCAGCAGTGTGGATGCACTGTTGTGTTTCGGTTTGAAGGACATTGTAGGCAATGTAACTACAGGACATAATGAGACTAAACATCTTATGTTTCAGGATGACGAACGCAGTGGAATACGACACAGTACCTACTTTGTAACTCAAGGTGCTGGATGGTGTTTCTACTGGTTATGGATGGTCGTATCGCTTACCATCAGGCGAACGGTATGCTCGTCTCGTCATTCGATGCCATAAAAAAAAGGTACGCCTCAAGGTCTAAAACGTTTTGCCCCATATGGCGATAAGCTCGCCCTGTATCACATCATGGAACCAAATGACAAAAAGTGTGTGCTCTGATTGCCTCTACCTACCCTTCGAGATAAAGTAATGTATATATTTACTCTATGGAAGTGCTCTTAAAGAGAGTTGTGGACAGACAAGAAAACCAGCAGTAAAAAACAACTAACAGTTGTAAAATTTCGGCAATATTGGAAAATTATATAGCGCTGATTTCAAATTGGATGCGAATAAGGGCAGCTGGAAGCGTTCTTTCTGTCTGTCCAAGTCTCTCTTGTAGACTGCAGCAAGGAGCTAACATCCGAAGATACATTTCGGAGTTGGATGAAGGAGGTATGGGCAAAGGTGGTAGGTATGTCCATGTTTTAGACTTCGTCATGATTTAAGTCTTCCAAAATAATTAAAAGCCGGTTTTCTCAGATAAACGTAATATATTTCGTCTGAACAACAATACAAAGTAATAACAACGTTCTGTTGAGCTAGCCGACTAAATTTCGAATGCCCCGAAGCGCATCTGCGCTCTCATTATAAAGGTTCGTATATATAAATAAAAATAATCAAATCTGTTACATAATGATGTATAGTCTGAAGCTGTGTTACTAAAGTCACATCACTATGTCTTGTGATTCCTGTTACGGTCACATCACTACGACTACCATTTCCTGCGTTCCGATAGCAACTGCTTGGTCATGTATCTTATATGTCTTATTATAATAAATAATATATCTTTGCCAAGATACGTCTGTCTCATCATTTGTATAAAGCCATCACACAAACATAATACAAAATCTATATAATATACAATCGGCAACATTGTGTATTACACTACGTTTAAAAATAAGTAGTTTATTTTTAAATCTCACTATACAATGTTGAAATACTGGTAATCAACCAGCATCCTATTTTATAGTATTTAGTCTCTCCGACATACATGATTTACCCTATGTTATACCCGTGTCTTGATAAAACAGTTGATAAAACTAACAAAAATAAATTAAGAAATAAAATAGAGTTGCAGCAAATGAAAGATGTTTATGATTAGTTTGGTCGACATTTGTGTAACGTCAAAATTTAGAAATATGCTTTACCCACTCTCAGAAAAGTAACTACCCTTGACCCTAATATGGCGGCGAGAGTAATGAATTGTTTTTAACCACTCACCGTCATTCAATTGCACTAAAAACATTTGCATTCACATCTAAAAATATTATAGTCTTTATTTATTTTGTACTGAATAAATTAATACACCTCGTTTACATATATTTATATAGGAATATAACACGAATAAGAACACAATTACCCACGTATATTATTAATGCATAGAAACACAAAGCTTAGGTACGCAAAGCAGTTATCTCTTGAAATTGTTACATGAATAATTAATCGTTGAATAACTGAACCTTTCATTAGTGAATCAAACATAATATCTTATAGGTAATAATAAAAAATGAATAGTTCAGCCCGCGAAAATGTATTTACAGACATTTGAAAATTAGTAATGAACTTTATACTTGAACATACAAGCACTTCTCCTTAAATAGTCAAAACTAGCTGATTCCAAGGTCTTCGTCTCTGTATTTACAAAAAACAAATGACTCGATATAAAATATAATTTCTTGCAATTGGTTCCAGAGTCTAAAAACACTACCTACGCGTTTTTCAATGACAAAATTTTCTTCCTTTTATTTATATAAAATAAATTAGATAAACCCAGAAACCTCCGCTACAAAGCTTTGATAAAAACATTTCTGGTGCGTAGATATATCTATATGTATCTCTAACAACTCAAAAAGAATTCCACTCTAAAGAGTATGTGCGCCAAGATTGATGAGAGCAGTAAAAGTAAAAAAGGCTCGAAACACGAAAACTACTCGGCGCTACAAGCCCAGGCTATATATTTTTTATTCCGAATAAACTGTAGTTTTTGGCATCTGACTTTTACTAGATAACTTTGTTATAAGATACCAAGTTTGTGACGTATGACAAAATTAGTTTGTGGAGAATTATCTACACTACTGTAAGAAGGCGCAGTATCTATACTAATATTATAAAGCTGAAGAGTTTGTTTGTTTGTTTGAACGCGCTAATCTCAGGAACTACTGGTTCGAATTGAAAAATTCTTTTTGTGTTGAATAGACCATTTATCGAGGAAGGCTATAGGCTATATAACATCACGATGCAACTATTAGGAGCGAAGAAATAATGGAAAATGTGAAAAAAGCGGGGAAAATTATTCATCCTTGAGGGCTTTCATTGCGTGCGCTGCGAAAACGGTTCAAGATACCAAAAATATTTGTATGAAAGAATTATTCCTCTTGAAATGATCTAAAAAAATGTCCGCAACAGTATATGTCTATCTTTTAAGATTAACTCACTAGAACCGTTTTTATGGTAATCAAATTTGGTCGAAATTAATGCATTATTTGTTAAGAGTTGTATCAACGTCATAGTCATAGAGTGATTCAACGGGAAGGTTTTTATATACTTTTAGCCCGGAAAAACTTATTAACGCGGGCGAAGCCGTGGGCAAAAGCTATCTATACTAATATTATAAAGCTGAAAAGTTTGTTTGTTTGTTTGAACGCGCTAATCTCAGGAACTACTGGTTCGAATTGAAAAATTATTTTTGTGTTGAATAGACCATTTATCGAGGATGGCTTTAGGCTATATAACATCACGATGCAACTATTAGGAGCGAAGATATAATGGAAAAAGTGAAAAAAACGGGGAAAATTATTCACCTTGAGGGCTTCCATTGCGTGCGCTGCGAAAATGGTTCAAGATACCAAAAATATATGTATGAAAGAATTATTCCTCTTGAAATGATCTAAAAAAAATGTCCGCAACAGTATATGTCTATCTTTTAAGATTAACTCACTAGAACCGTTTTTATGGTAATCAAATTTGGTCGAAATTAATGCATTATTTATTAATAGTTGTATCAACGTCATAATATTAGGTAATCTTTATCCAATTAAATGTGTTGGATAGAGTGATTCAACGGGAATGTTTTTATGTACTTTTAGCCCGGAAAAACTTATTAACGCGGGCGAAGCCGTGGGCAAAAGCTAGTATTATATAAGTTTTGAAGTTTGTTTAGGACAAGCCTGCTCAACCCCAGGGCAACAGGACATAATGTGACACGCGTAGGAATCTTGCAAAATTATAGTGTTGCGTGCCGAAGTAAAACCGAGCTCCGCGAAGGAATCGCACCCTTTTTCTTGATATAATAATAATAGTAATAAATCTTTATTTACAGACAACACAGGTCCATAGTTGACATATACACGAACACAATAAACTATCATATATAGCTAGTCGTACAAAATTAAGTGGCGAGCTCAAGCCACCGTTTAAACATTAGTGATGACCAGGACATGCCCGACAGGGCGGCCACGATCGTATTACTGGAAGTACGTACTCGGTCCATAAATGATGCTACTCTATGTCTCACAATAGCCTCAAAGGTACTCACTCTAGCACTAAATTACATACCCGAGGCACTACAAAATCGATCAAGGCTCATGAGCTGCCTAAACGCGTTGTTATAAAGCACTCTTACATTATTATGAGACTTTTTTGTGTAGTTCGTCTACAGTTGACAAGTATACAAATTTTGACAAAACGTCATGAATAGCGTCACTTTAACGTCTTCCGTACACCCCTGAAATTTTCTTACAAGCATGTTACTCACAACTGACAGCGCTCTGCGCTGCCGTTCCATGTCCAGGTTATCCTTACGATCGCTGGTCAGTATGTGGCCAAGGTATTTGAAATTATCTACCAATCCAACGGTCTGTCCTCCAATATGTAGGGGGCTTATTGCGTCAGGGCCCTTTCCCGACCTGAAAACCATTAATTCAGTTTTTTTTTACATTATATGTCAACCCGTGTGCGGATGCATATTCTTCACAGATTCTAACAAGTCTTTTTAAACCTTTCATTGAGGGGCTCAGCAACACCATGTCATCAGCGTAACTAATGTTGTTCAGGTACCTAGTACCTAGTTTGAGACCTACATTGGTGCTGCTGAGCTTCACAATCAAATCGTTGACATAAATGTTGAACAGGTCAGGCGAGGTCAGCCCGCCCTGTCTTACCCCACACGTCAGTCTGTAGTCTTCCGACACAGCATTACCCCATCTCACATTATTTACTTGCCCATTGTACCAAAACTTCATTAATTTTACAATCTTTGAGTTCATACCCGTTCTAGACAATTTACCCCAAAGTAGGTCATAATTAACTGTGTCAAAAGCACGACTGAGGTCCAAAAAAACAGCACAAACTGACGTTTTATTTCCCACATAGTAGTCGACAGCCCGCTTGATAATTATAGGCCAATATCGCTTGCCACAGTTGTGCAGACCTGTACTGTACCTGCAGAGTTAATACGTATTATCGGTACTACGATCATACGTATTAACTCTGCAGGTACATGACAGTGACGCACACAGATATTAAAAAAACACGATAGTACATCACATATATGTATGCCAGCATAATGTAAGTGCTCGATACTAAGGCCATCGTGTCCCGGAGACTTTCCCCTCCTCGTCGCACGCTGTACTTTACTGGCATCCTGCGGTGAGAAGTGGATAGACTCCAGGGAGGCAGAACGTTCAGGCTCATTTACAGTCCGCACATACTGGCATATAGAATCGCGAATCGGTGTTTGAGCGCAGACGTTAAACTTTTTTCGGAACATATTAGCTATAATGACCGGATCTTTTTCATTTTCGACACATAAGAGAAGTACATGCTTATGATTTTTTTATTGGAGAAATCTTGAAAGTAATTATAATCGGAACCGCCAGTGGCCCGTCAATTTGTGTGTAATCATCCGCTTGACCTGATTGTTAAAATTTAACAGTCCTGTTTTATGACAATCTCTGACTGTGCTGAACTGATACTAAAAATACAGATAGAAAGTGCATGAACTGGGAGCATATGCATAATTATTTTGATTGGATGACTACTATTCAGTTAGTTAAGTCAATTGTTATTGCAGATAAATGGCCAGACAAGCGCTCCCTTCGCTTGATGGTAAGCGATATTACCGCGCATAAACAGTAACAATGCCGCACATAACTTTGAATTACAAAGTACTGCGTGGTAATCTACTGCGCTCGGCACTCTGAGACATAAGATGTTAAGTCTCATAATGCCCAGTAATTACGCTGGCTATAATGTACTTCAAACCGGAACACAAGAGTGCATACAAACTGCTGCTTGGCGGTAGAAATAGACATTGTGGTGGTACCAACCTATACCTACCTACCCAGATGGCGCCTCGCATACGAGAGTCCTACCACCAGTTATTTGGAATAAAAATAGAGTTTGTAAAGGAGATGCTTATCAAATTACATATTTTAGACTTAGGGCTTGGCATTATTTGGGATCTGATAACTTCTGAACAACTCTCAAACCCTATGAGCTCGCACCAAACTTTACTATTCACAAGGACCGTTTTGAGGGTATGCTAATTACCACATACTTATAGTTTCAGTCCTTAACTTCTTTATGTTCTTACTAGCTTTAGCCCGCAACTCCGCCCGCGTGAATGAGTTTTTCCAAGATTAAAAACCCTCTTTATATTTCCCCGCGATAAAAAGTCGCCTATGTTTAATCCAGGACATGATCTACCCACGTGCCAAATTTCATCGAAATCCGCTCAGTAGTTTTTGCGTGAAAGAGTAACAAACATCCATACTTACAGTTTTGCGTTTATAATATTAGTAGGATATCTACAGATTACAATGTGAGGTTCCAAATGATTGTATGATAAATTTGTACAAAAAAGAAATACCGTAAAAAAAGTACCGCAAAAATGTACCGTAGACAACTCTCTTTGCTTATTTAAATATGTAAACGATCATTGAACACAACCACAAAAATGTGTTTGAAAATGTTGAAAATTGAAAAATCTCTCCGAAACACGATTACGCCCTAAGGTGATATTTAAATTTCAACTCTCCTGGGTTTCATACTTTTGAATAATTTACAAAGAGAATACTCAATTTAAGGTAGCTTAAACATTTTTCTTTGTAGTTAATAATTTTTCGACGTTCAGAATAATTAGTATCTAGTTTAGTGCGTAATAATCTAGTAAAAAGCTCAGCTGATGCTTATATAAATAAATAACGATTGCGATGACTTTATCCTCTTTACGGATAAATAAAAACTTTAACCAAGTCCTTTCTTGGTTGCTTCGTTACTGATGCCTGAAGCTACATTAAAAGTTCCCCTATTTTGATTCCCATGATTAATAACAAATTATGCCAGCAAAGTAATTCCATTATACTGAATTTCAATTCAAAACTTGAATTGCGAAATTATTGAAGTTTCAATGATATTGGCTTCTTCTATTCAGTATCAGCCCGGAGTCTGGAATTTGTGCCCGATATGACGATAGGCTCGCCCCCTAACACATCATGGGACGGAATACGCACGCCGAAAAGTGGGTGCACTAGTTTCGCCTCTGGCTATCCCTTTGGGGATAAAAGGTATGCGTTAAAATTTCAACAACCACGAACACCATTTGGTTTGTGCTAGATATTTTCTTCTCCAATTTGGAGCGCGAGAGCCGAATATGGTGCATTTCCACGAATGCATTAGAACCTATAAGCCTCCATGATAACGTCATTTACTAGGCTGGATTCTGCTCTGTATGATACTATTAGAGCTACGTATTAGAGTTTAGAAGTGCGCGATGAACTAAACGTTCCACTAACCTAAACGCACCACGAAGTCACGTGTGCGGCAGAATGGTTGTTAATCTTATTTAAATAAATATTGAAATATATTAAATATAATAATAATAATAATAATAATTTATTTCCAAAAAATGTATTTTTTTGTGGCATTAGTCCATCGAGAAGAATACCTACCTTGATTTATTTCATACAGTTAACGATGGTCGTGTGCATTTATTAAGATAAACTCATCTAAAATAATGTATCCAGCTCCCTTATTCGCTAGGACATAGGTACATTATTACCGCCCGTAATATCCACGTAACGTAACTCATCGAGTTTATCACTATGGAAATTGGCTTACAGAATAACATTTAACGCTAATTACACGAACGTTAACGTGACGCGGCCGCGTTACGATTTAACACTGGCATAAGGACCGCAACAGCGGTACGCACAGGGGCGGTTGCGGACGACAACTTAGACGTCGGAGGAAGCCCGCAGCCGTCCCTAATACGCCGAAGATGGCCATGAAAAAAAAATAAATAGAGAATAACGGGGCAGAATAACGGAGATACCCAAAAATTACTCTATTTAGCTTAGCCTTAAATTTTACTGCGGCTTGATAATGCCGCTATTTGATCCTTTTCCAACCTTGGTTTTAGACAAATTACTTTCTATAATTTTCCTACATGTTCACTGCGAATGAAGTTTCAACGCACTCAATGAATTCTCTTTATTAAAGCACAGCCGTTCTGTTTGTTATTTAATGCTAAACTGATGTATCACTATTTAATGAGGCATTAGCGCTTGTTCTTAATCCTGTGCTAAGACTCTGGAATTAATGTTTTGTAATTATACTTTCGAAACATATCCTATTAATATTATAAAGGCGAAAGTTTGTAAGAATGTATGGATGTTTGGATGTATGGATGATTGTTACTCTTTCACGCAAAAACTAATGAACGGATTTCGATGAAATTTGGTACAATGGTAGATCATGTCCTGGATTAACACATAGGCTACTTTTTATCCCGGGAAAATATAAAGCGGGACTTTTATCCCGGAAAAACTTTTTAAAGCGGGCGGAGCCGCGGGCAAAAGCTAGTAATCCATATTTTTATTAATGTAGCCTTTGTATGAACTTTTAACCAAGAATCTGATGTAGCTGCCACATAAAATTTGGATAGATTAAACGTGCTAAAATTTTTACTGTGGAATTTAGTGGACGCTAAAAATATATAGTACCTCACCATTCCACAGGGTAATATAGAAAAACATAATCATCGTTTCAACTCCTCAGTGGCGTATGTGTTCCGGCATTGCGGATTAGCCATAAATTGAGTCCTTGTTACAACTATTGTTATTTATTATTCGTAAACATAAATCGCAATGACAGCCAGGCTATATTTTACACTTAAATTTCCCATAAATCTCGAAACATACACAATTCTGTGTACAAATAATAGTTTCCCGAACTGTGTCCGCGAATACATTGCTGTACGTTTTCATAATAGTTGTTTGCGTTTTGCCCCATCATAATCTCGTTTATTCATACACTGTCATAACAAAAAACTGAGAATTATGACTGTTGATATATCGAACATTTTTCTCTCGTTTATGGAAAATAGTTTCCATTATCTTTATTATATAAACTGTGTCATACGCAGTTGGGGATAACGTCATGATAATATTCGCAGGCTATAATAGATTTTTGTTCTTACTATGTTTCCATATTGCAGTAGTTTGTTATGATATAAGTATTAAGTTTTTATTACTGTGAATGCTACAACTAATGCTAAATTATTTTTAAATATCTTATGTAGCAAAAATCTAGAAGGAAACAATTTAGAAAGGAATGAGAACCTAGTTTACCTCATTGTTTTTTGTTTCAAATATTTCTTCTGTGTAATTGTGTCTAAACAATATTTTAACTAGTAATAAAAAGGAAGTAAGGAAACGGTTTTAAAAATTCAAAATACCTTAATATTAAATCTAATTAAAACAACAGATTCCAAAAACTATAAAGCATAACAAATTGTTCCTAATAAGTTTGGCTACATTTTACTTTTATTTATCTATTCATTTCCTTCATACTATCACGTATCCCTAGGGATTCAAGAAACAACATAATATGTAGTATACAGCCCCGGCTTGTGGTTAAGTAAATATAGAGCCACATGGTAAAAGAAGAAAAACAACATCACAGTACCTACTTGGCTTTTATCTGTCTTCACCTTTATCACTAGTCACATAAAATGGAGGCACGGGACGGAACTAGCGTCGTAAATACTGACAAACAAAGAGAGTATTTTATAAGGACATAGTTCATGTTCTAACTTATGGATATTGTGCCTAATTCACGCACACACACTCACACCGTTTATCCCCGAAGGGGTAGGGGCAGAGGCGCAACTAGTGCACCCACTTTTCGCCGTTATTCCGTCCCATGATATGATAGGGGGCGAGCTTATCGCCATATCGGGCACAAATTTCATACTCCAAGCTGATACTAAACAGAAAAACTCAATATTACTTTGCCCGACCCGGGGATCGAACCCGAGACCTCAGCATTGAAGTCGTACCGTAATACAACTACGCCACCGAGGCAGCCTAATTTACATTTGTAAATAAATGTCTCCTTTTATAACTACTGCATAGTTCTTAGTAAATCAATTTGATTTGACAGTGATTAGTAGCGCCAAAATAATGGACACAAATAGTGCATATATTATGCTGCAAAGAAACAACCAAAAAAATCCATACAATATGAGCATTTTACGACTGAGCCTCAAGTATATAAATTATAATAGACATTGCATCGTCCTTTTATCTGTTTATCGTGAAAATGTTTTTAATGTACAGTTTCGTCCTTAATAGTTCTATATGACAAATGGATGTGAGTTGTGTCGCAGGACGGGCGAGTGATAACAAACAATAATGGGTCTAGACACGAAAAATGGGATCATGAATACCACGTTGCAATATAATATAAAGTATCTTTATGTTTGTGGCCTGTTAAGGCAAACAACTGGAGATACATCTCATCTTGGGACCGAAAAAGTTAAAAGAAAGGTGTGAGCTTATTACAAAGGTATGTATGTGACGTTTGTTTGTTATGCATCTTTTCACGTTTTTCACGTTCATTTAAATAAAATCCAATCTCTTTAAACACCTTAAATTAAAATGATACCCATCAACCCCTGTAATAATCACGATGCACACTCTCAAGATGGGTTTAATTTCTTATATATACATATACAGTCACGCCTATTATCCCCGAAGGGGTAAGCAGAGGCGCAACTAGTGCACCCACTTTTCGCCATTATTCCGTCCCATGATGTGATAGGGGGCGAGCCTATCGCCATATCGGGCACAAATTCCAGACTCCGAGCTGATACTGAATAGAAATACTCAATATCACTTTGCCCGACCCGGGGATCGAACCCGAGACCTCAGCTTTGCAATCGTACTATAGTACAACCACGCCACCGAGGCGGTCAATAATTTATAATTTATAATAAGTAATTTCTTATAATACACAAGAATATTTAAACTCTACATTTCACATCAATATAATAAAAATAGTATGTATTAGCAACGACACTATTCCAGTCGCATTGAACTTGGCAGTGTTAGCGACCATAACTATTTATGCTCTTGTCTCCAACAGTTAGCACTCAATATAAATTCTGATTTCCTCAATGCAATTGCATTGTTCTTGGTGAACATAATGGAATCAGCGTCATATCTCTGACACAGAGAGATCAAATACATACAAAGTTTAACTAGTAAATCCTATGCCCTGTCGCAATTAACTTGGTCATGATATTTTATGATTAGGCATAAGGCTCACAATTCCCTCAAAAAGGCGATTAATAATATATATGTACCTATATATGTATTCATGTAATTATAATTTGTATTTTATGTATTTACAATTTTACTCATATTATGTATGCATTCAAGATAGGGATTGTCTCTTTTTTTTAATAATTGTTATATTATTTCTATGTACGTTTATCTATGTATGTTTAATTTATATCAAGTGACATTGTTGCACCTACCTTATTTATCTCTGCACCACCCTCAGGTTGACTGGGAGAGAATGCCTTTGGCATTAAGTCCGCCTTTATATTTTTGTATATTAAGTGCAAATAAATAAATAAATAAGCATAATCAGTGTTTTCCTTTTGCCAATAATAATAGTTCTTTAAACTAATTACTATTTTGCCACCGTCGTACTTACGTCAATAATGTGAACCATCAAGACAACAAAAATTACTTCATTACCTTTAGAATTGAGTGTTTGTAACGTCTATCATAAATTGTGGTAACAAGATAACTTAAAAGTTAAAATAATAACTGCATGATAAACATAAAATTAACAATTAACCAGTAACAACTTAGTCTTATTTTATGACCCCCTTTGAGCAAAATACATTCGTATTTGAATTTAAGAGCGTGTTCAAAACATCGCTTTATCCAAGCACAAATCGTATTTACCAAATGGTTTCTCGTACACACACAGTATGTCTTTCTTGGTAGTGTTACATTACTCAAAAGGTATTGTTCCTGTGATTCCCCAAGGTATCCGACAAGTAATACATACTGTTCTAGTAAATTCATGACAGCAGCATTAGGTACTCGTGTAAATGCGTCATAAAAAGTAAATGCGCGGAAAGTGCCAGGGATATCTATATCATCTTTATTCATATTGATGATTAATTATTATTAATTTGGATTAATACTTTCTTGTGTTTACGCGAATTTTAGACATCGAGTCAGCATTTGGATTGGATTAATGGAAATGCTGTCTCATTGTCTAACATGAGTAGATAGAGCAAAAAGAAACCATTTGGTTAGTCGTGCTCTTACGGCTATCATTTACTTCATATTCGTACATTGATTATTTTGATAAGCGTGACTAAAAGAGTATGTAAGTATAATACTTATTTTTTTTGTTTTCGCTACGTATTTTTATCTCCAAGCCATTTGCTCCACAGAGCAAAGATAAGATTTCTTCCACGCCACTGGCATGTTCTTAAGACTGTTTAATAAATGATTCACAAAGTATAAAACGAATTAACCACATTTTACGACTGGGTACTTAAGGCCATTGAGCTGAGATGTAATAACGCAATATTCGAATTAATTTTCATAGAAAAACAAAAAGCAGTTTAATGATTAATTAATTGCTCAAAAACTGGGGCTGGTTTAGTTTAGGCTGGCACGAACAAAATTGTGACTACAGTTGACCTGAGACGAATAAATTAAAACAAGCAATTCTGTTAAATATTCTGGCTAGAGTATGCTTTCGCTTCGCCCTTAATGAGAAAAACTAAACAACCTTTTTGTTATTTATAAAGATGTAAAATTAGAATTAAAATATATTTTTAACGCTAATCTAGGTTATTTAAAGAGCAGTAGGTACCAGTAACCTTTAATTAATCTAGATCAGGTTTAAAATATTTTTTCTGTCAGTATTTATTCTCGGGACAGCGTCGAAGTTAATATTTATGTTTATAATTGTCCCGTGGGTGTGCATGTCACTGAACTCCTCTTAAACGGCTAGACCGATTTTAATGAAATTATTTGTGTGTCTTCAGGTGGATTCGAGAATGGTTTAGATTAACAATCAGATCCGATAGGTGGCATATATTTCATTATAGCATCTATCTTAACAAAGTCAAAAATACGAAAAAATAGTATATGGCTAGTCTATTTAAGAATTTAACAGCTGTATACATCATTTATAAATACTGTCTAATTTTTCATTCTTGCGTACACTGCATTTCGATTACTATATTAATTGAACCTTTCCATATTTTTCAGCAGCACGTGCCTTCTCGCTCGAATCGAACTAAATTCTACCTAACGTAGCAGTACCAGGTACCTTGTTATGTAAGACTTGAATGTTGTTAGGCAAGCGGTGAAAAGCGAAGATTGCAAACATTATAACACTAAGGTTATATAATTTTAAAAAAATTATCTTGAAAAATAACAAACTTCTTTCTTGTCTCTTCAAAAGGAGTAGGTACGCATGTCATAAAAGAGCCCATTCGGAATTCCTGCACAATACTGATACTTGGAATCTACCACGGACTACCACATCTATCATAAAGAAGTATTTCTTTCACACGAAAACTTGATACGAAGACAGTTTAAGAATCAAAAATCATTTATCATAAATACACCCTGCTAAACAAAATAATGAAGCGATGTTTATTTAAATTTAATATTATATTTATTTTGTTGTACATACAGTATGCAGGTATTATCTAATGGTATCTCTAATAGTGATCCGTCAGAGAACCAAAGTGACCGACATAGCTCTGAGAGTTAGTAGGTTAAAGTGGCAATGGGCTGGCCACATATGTCGCAGAACAGATAACCGCTGGAGTAAGCGTGTTCTGGAGTGGAGACCGCGTCTTGGTAAACGTAGCGTGGGACGCCCTCTAGCCAGATGGCGGGATGACTTGCACAAGAGGGCCGGCAGCAACTGGATGCATAAAGCAGCAGACCGGGCTCTGTGGCGTATCTTGGGAGAGGCCTATGTCCAGCAGTGGACTGCAGCGGGCTGATGATGATGATGATCTCTAATAAATAAATTAATTAGTTACAACAACATAATCCAGTTATTTTATAAGCAGATACGACACTGAGCGTAAATTAATTAAAACAATTTACAACCAGTATGTAACCCAACTAAACTTCACCACCATATTGCGACAAAAACTATGTTTAGTTGTCTCGGGAATTGTCTTTCATAAATAACGCTACATGAAACACAATATTTTCGTTACGTAAAGAAAAATATGAACACAATTTTGTCGAACTCATAAAACTTACCTGGATATAGTATTTGTTTCCGTTTCTAGCTATAAAACATAATATGATAGTAGGTATGTTTTAACACAATCTTTCTGGAAGTCAATTTCAATCGCTATTTTCTTAAAACATCACTGATAATTTTCATTCCGTTCTTTGCTCACTTGGAGATCTTATATTTATACACTCACGCCTGTTATACCCAAAGGGGTAACCAGAGGCGTAACTTTTGCACCCAGTTTTTATGGTGCACAATCCGTCCAATAATATGATAGGTGGCGAGCCCATTGCCATATCGGGCACAAATTCCAAACTCTGGGCTGATACTAAACAGAAAATCCCAATATTATTTTGCCCGACCCGGGGATCGAACCCGAGACTTCCGCATTGCAGTCGTACCGTAATACAACCACGCCGCCCAGGGCAGTCTCATATTTATATTTTACGCTATATAGCACAAGTGCGACTATTTTAGAATTCACCCATAACAACCTTCAAACGTGCGACATCTATTAAACACTTTAATTAAAGACCATAATATTATTCAGAGCATTTCGTATAAAATATGTCGTAATCGCCTATGTGATACAAATATTGCCGAGCGCCCTAAACGATAATCTACTAGTAACAATACAAAATTAAACGGTGTCACGGTGGCACGGGCCATCGTGACAAAAGTTAAATAGTTCATGGTAATTTGCTTATAAACGTCCAAACGAGATCGGTCTTTAAGTAATTCATATTAAAACTACAAAGTATCACTAGTGTATGTTACTTTTCTGTAAATCATCAACGTTTTATCTTTTAGTACATCAGTGACGGCATATGTAGAAGAGAGCTTTGTGGTACGACTTTCATTGTGAATATTATGTTTCTTTTATAGATCTGATTTCATTGCATATCAAAACGACACTGAATCCACCGCAGAGGTCACGACCGCTGAATAGAGATGTGTTCTCAAATAAGATGCTACACAGTTGCCTTTTCTTTCATCTTCGGCGCATTAGGGACGGCTGCGGGCTTCCTCTGACTGAAGTGTCTAAGTTTTCGTCCGCAACCACCCCTGCGTGGTGCCGCTTAATGCAGCCCGTCTCCTCTTCTGGGGAGGCACACATCTTGCGGCGGACAGCACCCGTGCCGACCGACGCGCCCCGTCTTGGTGCCTATAGGAGGCGTCCTACGATAGGCAGGGGATACCGTGGTGGAATTCTCCAAACGCCCGCAAACCACAGGGCGGGAAAGCTACACAGTTGCCTGGCTACTGAAGACTGTTCAAACGTGCCTTTGCTTAGATAATGTAGTCAATCATGAGAGTGTGATGTAAAGCAAATATCAATAAATTTGATCATTGCTGAGCAACGATAAAAAAAACAGGCCGTTTTCTTTCATCCGTAGTCAAGTAAATTTAAGGATCCTAATACACTGGACAAGCACACAGATGCTTCGTTGCATTCCGCCAGTGTGATTCTTATCACGGTCACGTAAAATTGTAGCTCTTACGCTCTTAACCTGACCACGGATGAAACAACGCTGCCTAAGACTACTCTTATTAGTCCATGCTAAGACTTGCAAATTTCAGTTGATACGTAGCTTGTGTAAACACAACCAAATAATATATAACCAGTATATATTTGGCAATAGATGCCAAATATATACTAAAGTATATATTTGGCATCTATATTGGACCTGTTATGTAAAGTACAAGATGTATAGTGTACACAAGTGCACGTTATATTGACATAGATATAGATAATTAAAATAATCATAGGTAGGTACTTAACTAGCATCAGAACGAAATCTGCAAACCGGAACATTATTGACCATCCAAGTTGCCATGCCATCGCACCTTTTATACTAAAAAATATTCTTCGAAAAAATTGCGACTTCAAAACAGCAATCGACCAACATAATATAACAGCTTTGTAAATCGCCTTTTGGGTAGAAAGATAAGTGAGGACGAAGGTAAATAATGCTGTACCTACCAACATCTCAAACAAAAACCTTCATGGGATGAACGTAAACATGGAAGATTTGATCCTATGTTTACAGTAAAAATATTCGGTAAAAAATATATTGTGGATACGCAGGATATTGTCATAACAGAAAATATCGGACGTAATAAAATTGAGGATTCTCTGCTCGTTCCCGCGGTACGGAAATATTTACATTTTACGTGCATTCAAAATAAACGTCATGGCGATTTCGACTCAATTTATCTGACATTTATTTGTGAATTGCATAGATGGACTTCATGGACAGGTGTAAAAAGAAACTGTATAAATATTTACTGAAGATCAGATATAACGGACAAAGTAAAGCATTACATTGAAATGTGTTTGTGTAAAAAACTGTTATTTTGTGGCGTCTCGCTAACGCTGTCAACTTGTTACTGAAAAGCGCTACACTAGTACCAAACTGACATCTGCTGAGGTCGTAGCCTCTGAAATATTGTAAAAGTAGTGTAGCGTTTTTCGGCAATAAGTTAATAACGTCTGCGCGGAGCTTTAGGCGGTCTTTTATAGCCAGTAGGTATAGTACAAATATTTATTCAAAACGCAAACAGACAACACCATTATGAATGAAATAAAGAGGAAAAAGGTTGCTACAATTATTTTAACCTTGTATCAAGATATAACACTAATGTAAAAGTTTATAATGCTATATACATTTAATACAAATAGTCAATTCCAGTTAGTGTATTTGAAACGGTAACTGGACAGGTAAGCGACTCTCCAAGCGCCCCAGACGAAATGAAATTTGCAACAACTGGCTCAAGGGCACTTCTAGGACGTACAAACCTCGTTTGGGGTTTTGAGAGATGTAACAAAAAGAAATATCTTCTTGGTTCTTTCTTTAACAGAACGTTGCGATGGTGACTTCTTCTTTCTTAACTTGTAACTAAATAAGAGAATCTTTTTGTAAAATGTCTTGATGCGATAGAATAATTCGGCGCGGCGAATGATGAAGAAACTTTGAATGATGGTTTATAATCAATACGAAAAAAAGATCAGCACCACGATGTCACTAAGAAAGATCTATGTTTCAGTTCTTGTTGATTTCCTTAGTTTGTAAAATAAGTAGCAGAATGTAATGATGATAAAAAGCTTCCATTTTAAATAAGATTTTCATATCTTCCGCGGAGACAGGAACACTGGGATACTTGGTGACCAAAGTATTGGACTGTAGAACAAGAAAAAACATCCTTTTCCAATCACAATCTCAATCATAATAGATCAAAATGTAAGTACCGAATAGATCGTTCAGTATGAATCACACGATTAGTATAAACAAAGTGTTTGTGACAGGCACATCGGTAATAACCGTTAATAATTTACAATGAAATGTGGAGCGACACTTCTATTGATTTTCAGATATGGTAAATGTGTCACGTGCTTCCGAGAACAATGGGCCGGTAAGAGCCTGTGAAAAATAACTTAAACTCCAGACCCCACTGGCAACCAGTTGGCACCGTGCCAAACGCAAAATGGCCCTGTTTATCGTCAAATCTTAATTAAGTATGTAAGAGTGTACTTAGTTTCCGAATCTTGTTAGAACATTTATTAATGTCTTAATATATGATTGATGTTATATAAAGGCTATTTAATATCAGTATTATTGTTTATCATATCTTACTTCTTGTTAGTAAAGTAACGGAACCATCGATGACCCACTTAATTTTAAAATCTACTCATATAAGTACACAAAGTATGTAGCAGTCACAACAGTATTCTAAATTTCTATAAGCTGAGTACAAGTACACCGACAGCCGGAAATTGAATGCAAAGAGCTGTCGATACGGAACCAAACGACACGCCATAGAGAGAGTATCCTTATAAATGTACAAAACATTCTAGAATCAAAATATATACACGTTAATTTTATGTTTTAGGTATACTTGATCTATATTATAGATTTTGTATAATATGGACTTTTTTATTATATAGGGGGTAAACGAGCATATGCGGTTCCATAGTTTTGTAGTACGTTCATAGTTCCATACTTAATTAAAACTAACTTGAACCTGAAACCTTAACTGAAACCGTGGGAAATCGTTGGGTTTTTGGAACCTACTTTGTAGTCCGGTGGTTATATTAAACAGCTTCTTTTCTTAACTTTCGTGATATTTACTTAGACTATTCAACCAATGGACACGATATGGCAATAATGCGCAAACAATTTTTTCTGCCAATCCTGACGGGGGGCGAGGTAGACACCGATAGCACACATTTAACAAAAAAATCACACGTGCAGGGCTGAATATAAGGTCGCTTTTTACACAATAACACAACAAAAATCGCAATTTCTGTGAAGCACCGCTTAATGTCATTATCGTAGAATGTAATGACAGCGATCGCAAGTCACATAGGTTTAATAAAAGTTTATGACCAGCTGCGCATTTATGGCCAATGAGGGGTTCGCCCGGTCATCGCATCTCCATTGGTAGATACTCAAAGGATATTTATGGTGTTTAAATGCAACAGTATGCACAATCACCCAATTTGGTGCAATACAGTTTCTCAAGAGAAAACGTAAATTTTTCATATTTTACCGAGCAGGTGCGACCGTTTCAGAGATGGTCTAAGGAAAGAGTAGATACCTTTATTGTCTACTTTAGTTGTAAGTTGCATGATACTGACAGACAACGTGCAAGCTACTTATTTAGAACCTTGAAGTGGTACAGCATACACTTTTCTGACTGTACTTAAGTCGATCCCAAAATATTGTAACATATTTACATTACCTACAATAACATTCAGCAGAATGGAAATGTCACTATAAGAAATACTTGTGCAGCTATTATGTGAAAAAATAATTCGTCGTTTGACTGCTCTGTTGGAATTAATTAGATTCACACTTCATGGTTTTCTTGTTGGAATAATATTTGTTATAAATAATTGTACGCTGAACAAAATTACGAACGCGTTTTCTTATTAAATTACTCTTATTAGTTTTTCTAATGAAGAATTGTTTTTACCTTCGTGATTATTTCTAAGCAAATTGATTTCAAGAAACTTATTCACGTGTCGTGGAACCTTGGCTTTAAAAGAATTGCGAAGTTTTGTAAACAAGCAAAATATGTATCTAATTATTTTCAACTATACACTTACAAATAATAATATAATACCAGCCCTGTATTATATACTGTCCCACTGCTGGGCTCGGGCATCCTCTGCTACTGACAGGGTTTAGGCCTTAGAGTAAGTATAACTACGTATAGAGCGCGTGTATGCAAGTGGGAACAATAGGCACGGGTGGGAACATCGTCCTGCGCCGGCCGCAAGCGCTTGTAGTCACTCGAGTAGGAACGGTGTGAGCACACGCGAGTGAGATCTATGCGAATATTTGATTGTTAATACTGCAAAATGGTTAAATGTTCTGTAGAATCTTGTAAAAACGACACCCGGAAACACATTAAACAGAATTCTAATATCACGTTTCACAGGCAAGCCATATTTCAGTATATTTTTAGGTAAAATTGACATCACGCGTCGCGGTGTGAAAGGTGCACGGGAGGCGAACATTTGTACTCCCCGCACTGCCCCGCGTCCCGCTTTTTCAATAGTGATGTTACGCGTCGATACCAGAATCGATGTAATATTCTCATATTATAGCATACGTATTTATTACTATCGAAGACGATGCTTAATATACTGTAGCTTAAGTAACTGTTTTTGTCTGTGTGTGATTTTTAAGCCAATTAATGTTCCTAAAAATTTACCTATTACGATGATATTTTTAAGCTATTGCATAGCTTCTATCGCGGGACTTGACAGTATAAGTTAGCAATCATTAAGATATTTTTTTTTCTTTTTTTTTTACATTGGTAATAAATATTTCAAAAACTAGACGTGACTATTTTAGGCTTGGGCAGACTAGCTAAGAAATCCATGGTGCGATGCTCGGTTTATATCCATTGGTTCAATTATAATGGATATCCATTAATATTCTTGGTTCTTATTGCTTGTAAAAACTGCTCTTGAGGTACCGTTTTTATAAATCATTCTACATGGCACTACACTAATTCGCAGCATAGCTTTTATCTATATTAACACAATACGCTTAAAATTACTCACAAGGCCATATTTTGTAGAACCACAATTTTTTAACAACAATATGTTGTTATGTACCGCGCCGCCGGACCTGTACTTATCGATAACTGTTGCGTTGGTGTTGCTCGCGTGCCCATCCCTAGCAGTCGCCAACATTTCTATACAAGTAGCTATAGTTCACCTGCCTACGCTGGGTAGTGGGCGCACGGTGCGATATTAGCGCTCTATAGGTACTTATACATACTCTAAGGTTTAGGCCTTAGTCCACCACGCTGGCCTAGTGCGAGTTGGTAGACTTCACTTGCCTTCGAAATTCTAAAGCCGGCTATACACGCTGGCCGAGCATTGCCGAGCGATGGCCAACGCCATCATGTGGACAGCTAATTTGCCTTGACTCGTCATCGCTCGGTGTCGCTCGCCTAGTTGGCCGAATGAAGCCAAGCACCAATGTGTGTAGAGATCATTTGGCACAACTTGTGTTCGCTCGCCGTCACTCGTAATCACTTGCCTCACTTCGGATCGGTGTCGGTTTTTGTGCACAAATCAAAGGCGCTCGTCTACGCTCGGCCAACAGCGTCCACACATTTGTCTACCCGCCATTACATGGTTGACATCTCTCGCTGTCAGACTGAATACTGCTGCTTAACGAACACTGACAGTGGCCACTTGCCAACATGTGGATAGCTCTATAAACTCTTGTCTACATTGGCCGCTTGCATTGTCATTCGACGAACTTGTCGAACGTATGGACGTTAGCCCTTGCCTTGTACATATTTGCCGCCACTCGCGTTGGCTTACGCTCGGCCAACATGTATAAGGGGCTTTAGAAAGAACTTCTTAGTTATGCAGGTTTCCTCACGATGCTTCCCTTCACCGTTAAAGCGAACGATAATTGATAAACAATACACACGTAACTTTGAAAAGTCAGAGATGTGTGCCTTGGGTTTTGAACCTCCAGACATTGTCTCGGCAGACCGTTCCATTCCCAAATAGACTATCGTCCACTTACTTACTTACAAATAAATATTATAATACACAAACTGGTATTATGGATTTCAAAACTTAGTTTCGTACTTTTTATATAAGTATACTATAATAGTATAAAAAAATACTATTTCACAGAAATATTTTCTTCATAACGAAACATGTGTTTTATAAATATTAATTCAATGACCTTCAAATAAAACTATGTAGCCAAAGGCTTCATACTGAGAATAAAGGTGGGCGTACAATATTAAACTGCTGAATAATCTTTGTAATTATCTTTAACCGCCAACAATTTATTCTCATATTTGTATTTATTCTCAAACATAAAAAGGATTCAACATTATTATATTTTGCTTTAATTGTAAACTGAAACCGGGATCAAAATTATGTTTTTTAAAAATCCATAATGAAAATTACGAGAATATATAACGAATACTACAAAACATTAAAAGGAAGGAAACAAGCTTGTTGCCATTCCAAGTATTTATAAATTATGTAATACATACACATAAATACATGAGCATACTGAGCACACGTTACAATCTGCCATAATGGCTCATTCATCATCATCAATGTATCTTTTGGAAGCCAGCCAGTGTATTCAACTTTGTCATAAGCCGCTGCATTTTCAAACTTATGTGAACTATTAATTTAATAATATTATGGCAATTTATATTAGCCGAAGGAATACAAGAAAGAAAGTAGTAAGTCGTAAAAATATACTCAGATTTATGTATTGTTGTCAGGAGTACATGCTTCTCTTAAATACATACGTCAGTAATTTATTTAACGCTGATCAGGATTAGTTGATTTACGAGGACAACAAATTATTCAGCGCCAGTGTCGTGTCAATAAACATATACATCTGGGATTACTTAAGTACCGTACTGATTACAGGAGGCTTTAACAAGAAGAGTAATCAATTAGGACGGATTCACGATGGATGCCTTAAACCGCGTTCATATAAAAGCAGCTGTCGGTAGTATCAAATTATGTGAAAAAGTACCTATTCTAAGATGCGGCATTTACTATTTAATATGAAAGTAAGTTACCAATGAAGATTAATATTTATAAAGACAACAATGAATATTAATATTTGAGACACCTTGAGCAAACAATGTACTATTGTATTGTTGATGTATATAGGTATTTCTTTTAATATTTATGTATGGTTACATAAAAAAAACTCTCGGAATAGGTGAATCAATGTTTGCTAACAATAATCGTAGCTATACATCAACGCGGGCGATAATTGTCCCGCCATGGCGTACGTTCATACGGGGTTCATAAATTGCGTACAATTTTTGCACAGAAATATAAATGTTGACTGAAAATTGGCATTACGAGTTTCACGCTCTGGTTTTAATTGTAACGATATCTGATGCCGCAGTGAGGGTTGATACCCAGTCGTTAATTTGGTATCGGATGAAATTATCGTAATTTTTTTTCTACATAACGAAACCGTATGAATTTTAGATTTACACAAATAAAAATATTTTCTATTTTGTTTCGATCTTATTTAGGCGTATACTTTTATATCCGCGTGTCCTGATTTTAAGTACAATTGAAGCTAAGCAAGAGGGTGTAAACAAAATGGACCATCCCTTTCCGTATAAAGAATTATTGTTAGTACACGAAATAGCAGTTTTAGCCACTAATTCGATAATATCAACACGGGTATAAACTCTTCTCTTTGCGATAAAGATATCGAATATTTTTTTAATGTGAACACACCCTTACCCGACACTTGCGACTTGTTGTTAAGCTCTAAATATCCCATCAAGAGTACACTCTCCAATTATCCCATTAACTGATTAAATTTAGATCAGCCTTCTACTTCGAAGACGTTGTCATTGCCAATGTTACAGAGAAAATGATTGATTAATACTGACGCTACATTCGCATATCGCTAATTGGTATTGTCTTATTACTTACATAATGATTATCTGATTATAATTTAGTAATTATTTGATGATTATAGCGATTTTGCGCGATTAAAAAAGTTACATCTAGAACCACGAAGTATCTAGAACTAAAACAAGAACGAATTGCAAGTTAATACATATTTATTACGGGCTATTTTCACCGCTTGCTGATAAATGCTTTTCATCACTTAAATCTATAAGCCGATCATATACAAAGACATGCTCTCTAATCAATAATTGGCAATAAAATTAGTGCTATTTATAAAACTGTGAAACTGGCCGTAAAGGAGATATTTCTTAACTTTATGGAGTTATTTATCTTCTCTGCTTTCAATCATACTGATTGAACACTTGTCAAACTTAGTAACGAAGAGCTGCCATATACTAAGAAATTTCATTTTGGTATTGTAATAATAAACTTCTTTCATCTGTAACGGAGATTGCAAAAATATTCGATCTAGCAGCGGTCAAGTGTATTCAGATATGCCTAAAGGCGACTCATCTTGTTTTACACTTTACAAATTAGGCTTACAAGGCTGCTTGCAATGCGACAACTCCTTAGGGCGGACTAAGCCAGCAAGGAGCCGTCAGGTATAATGGAAAATCACAGCATTAATACACGTATTTGCACTACAAACGCTATGGAAATTCAGCCAGTTATGTTCTTGGTTAGTTATAGATACGGGATGAACCCGTGTGCATAATGATATCGCTCCAGAATTTTTAGAACCAAACGGAGGTAAAAACGTTTTTCTAATTTATTTATTTATCCAAATTATAGGCACATGATTCTCTTTAACGGTGCTGTCACACCAGTCTGTGCCTGTATCGTTGACATCGTTTTTAATTTAACATAAGTATGCTGTATTTCGCGCCTTTACTAATAAATATTGGCACACTCTTAAAAATATTTTTAATGTCACATAGTCCGTATTTCGTAGTACGTCAGGACTAAAAATTTATCTGACAAAAATATCCTTAAAACTACGGAGTAAATAAATACCTATAAGGTTGAAACCTTCATTTATTGTATGTAAGTACATTGGCGATAATTACAAATTAGACGCTATGCTCACATTATATATTGGTGCAGTAATAATATGTTACAAAAGTAATTTTGATTACAAATAGAATATTTTCGCGATACACAAATATTTGCATAGAAATGTTGCATTCGGCGCCACTAGACTGTGCGCACTACTACATTAAATTGATGTCTATAGAGAACATTTGCAACGGTTATGATTTTGAATATAGAGTGCTATTTGAAATTAGAATTTATTAAACAAAATCAAATAGTTTTATCAGTACCTAGCTATTTATAACACAATATTTCATTGGCAACTTAGGTTTATAGATTTTTAAGCTATTCCATAGCTTTTATCGCGGGCCTTGAGCGTGGAGACCGAATCCAGAAATTCCGTAACGAAAAAACCTGTTACCCCTCACTCCGACCGGCACAGCGGTGATATTTTGTTTTCAACTCTATCACGACCATGTAGAGTGTAAAATTCCATAAGTAAATTTAATATCGCAGTCTTGTAAGAATACAATATGTAAAAGGGTATGAGCTGAATGTTAAACGATAAAAGGTCGAAATTACCGTGTATTTAAAAATTGTTCCAGTCAGTGAAACCTCAGAGATATTTCCTCTGAGAGTGAAACGTATCGAAATGTCAAACGCGACGGGATGACGTGATTCTAAGTTTGAAATTTTAAAAAGTTTTTGTTTTATACCTGTTCAAAGAGGTTTTCATTTAAATATTACGGCTCTGGATACTAGTCCATTGAGCCCGTCTTTCATATATTTTTTTAGTTTTGCCATCTATCGATGAATATTTTATTTTATATCTGTTCAAAGAGGTTATAAATATTATAATTTATACAATAGTTTTACCGCAGCAGTCTCCAAGTGCCACACGTCTTTTTTTTATTTTAAAATAAATAAACACGTTGCAAACGCATTTTTTACCTATAAATAAATTCTTCAATTATTTTTTGACTAGATTACATATCTTTATGGTTTATATATTGGTTTAGTCACTGCACTGCCTTCGCGATCGAAACATAAGTAAAGGTAAAACAACGTTGAAATGCGCAAAATACGCAAATCAAACTTAATTCCGTCTGGCAAACGGAAACAAATCTTGAGACGACAAACTTTGATAAAGTATTAGGTACAGCTGAACTAAATCAAAACATTAGTTCTGTAACTACCTGCTTAAATATAATATCATATTCTCACATACGTTTTCTTTGCAATATAGTATAATATAAAATTCTCGTGTCACAGTTTTCGTTGCCATACTCCTCCGAAACGGCTTGACCGATTTTGATGAATTTTTTTGTGCTTATCCGGTATCTATGAGAATCGGCCAACATCTATTTTTCATCCCCCCAAATGTTAAGGGTGGACCACCCCTAAATTTTTTTTTTATTTTTCAGACAAAATTTTTTGTTTTAATTTTTTTATGATACAGCATACAAAAATATCTACAACCCTAAATTTTCACCCCTCTACGATCAACCCTTATTTTTTAATAGCCATTTTAGTTACCTTTTTAGGGCAGGACAACGTCTGTCGGGGCCGCTATATAATATAATAATATTATAAAGGCGAAAGTTTGTAAGAATGTATGGATGTTTGGATGTTTGGATGTTTGGATGTATGGATGTATGGATGTAAGGATGTAAGGATGTAAGGATGTTTGTTCCTCTTTCACGCAAAACTACTGAACGGATTTCGATGAAATTTGGCACACGGGTAGATCACGTCCTGGATTAACACATAGGCTACTTTTTATCCCGGAAAATATAAACTGGGACTTTTATGTCGGAAAAACTTTTTAATGCGGGCGGAGCCGCGGGCAAAAGCTAGTAGTATAATAAAATTGTAATAGAAGAAAATTTAATTCATTCATTTTAAGATAAATTATTAGGAATGGCAAATGCTTAGCCATTACAAGAGGCCTTTAAACTTCATGTGCGTCTATTAAGAGAAACGACCCTGGAATATATATTATTTATAAAGCAGTGATACTTTACTTCATCATTATTCTGGCTTTATTACTATGATTCTCTAATACCTAACAACGATATCCTAAGTACTGTTTAATATATCATTAACTAGCTTTTACCCGCGACTCCGCCCGCGTCAAAAAGTTTTTTCGGGATAAAAGTAGCCTATCTCCTTCTCTGGAATCTCAAACTATCTCCATACTTATTTTCTTGTGGTTCCACTAGGTCCCGGCCTATATTTTCCCGGGATAAGAAGTACCCTAGGTCCCTCCCAGGGTCTTAAACTATCTCCCTATCAAATTGCATCGAAATCGGTTCAGTGGTATGGCTGTGGTGGCTCCACTCACGAGAACATAAAATCCGGGATAAAATTCCCAGGTAATGTTTTTCCGGGATAATAGTAGTCTACGTCCTTCTCTGGATCTCAAACTATCTCCATACTTATTTTTTTGTGTTCCCACTTGCAGAAAACTATTTTCCGGGATTAAAATCCCAGCATATATTTCCGGCATAAGAAGTAGGTCCTTCCCAGGGTCTTAAAATATCTTCCTACCAAATTTCATGGAAATAGGTTCAGTGGTTTGGCTGGGACGGCTCCACTCGCGATAACATAAAATCCGGGATAAAATTCCCGGGTAATGTTTTTCCGGGATAAAAGTAGCCTATGTCCTTCTCTGGCTCTCAAACTATCTCCATACTCATTTTCTTGTGGTTCCACTCGCAGAAAACTATTTTCCGGGATTAAAGTCCCGGCTTATATTTTCCCGGGATAAGAAGTAGGTACTCTAAGTCCTTCCCAGGGTCTTAAAATATTTTCCTACCAAATTTCATGGAAATCGGTTCAGTGGTTTGGCTGGGACGGCTCCACTCGCGATAACATAAAATCCGGGATAAAATTCCCGGGTAATGTTTTTCCGGGACAAAAGTAGCCTATGTCCTTCTCTGGATCTCAAACTATCTCCATACTTATTTTCTTGAGGTTCCACTCGCAGAAAACTATTTTCCGGGATTAAAGTCCCAGTTTATATTTTCCCGGGATAAGAAGTACCCTAGGTCCCTCCCAGGGTCTTAAACTATCTCCCTACCAAATTGCATCGAAATCGGTTCAGTGGTTTGGCTTAGGCGGCTCCACTAGCAAGAACATAAAATCCGGTATAAAAGTCCCGCATTATATTTTCCCGGGATAAAAAGTAGCCTATATCCTTTCTCAGGCTCTAGACTATCTGTGTACCAAATTTTATTTAAATCGGTTCAGTAGTTTTGGCTCGAAAGCTTAACAGACAGACAGACAGACAGACAGACTGAGAGAGTTACTTGCGCATTTATAACATTAGTATGGATGTAATCAATTAAAGCCATGTGTTAATAAGACTGTCTACCATTATGATCACTGCCAGATTCTCTCTTTCTCTCTTATGTCAATCGGTATTTATATATCAGCTTAATATACAGAAAGAAATCGTATATTTTCAATGTGTACAGAAGATGTACAAACACAACTAAACATAAATCACAAAATAAAAACGTTTCTAAAAGTAAATAGTTATGTAATTAAGTTTACTTCTATTGGTATACATATATATTTTCTTTCTACTTTCTAATATTCCATAGAGGTAGGCAGCAATTGGGAATTTCTACTTCGGACAATCAAATTGTAGGTATCATGGTAATTTCGTTCATCTGTACCTACATACATTCTTAGCGTTGTATATATGTATGAAACGCATTATTATTAGTGAAGTTTATGTTTGTTCGAACGCGCTAATCTCTTAAACTGCTTCTCTGGTTCTTAAGATGTGCAGACATTATTCCTGAGTGCTTCGTGTTAGTCTTCTCTCTTTTCTTTTCTTATCTCAAAAAAGACGAGACCGTGAGTACCTAGTGATTTAAATAAAATCTTACCTAATTAAAGCCCAAATAAATAAAAGAAAAACGTCGAAAAGGTAACACCAGCCATGATCTCTAGTTCCATTTGAAATCCGACTTTTACGATCTATTGTTAAGTGCACGATCACAACCGACCACTCCAAGTTAAGTTGTTCACTTTAATGAGTTCGTGTTATCAAAAGCTCAGACATCAGAACTAGCAACACTCAGTTAAGTTTAGAAGTTCACCGCAAGCTTTATGAAATACTATAATTCAGGAGCGTATTTAAACTGACTGAAAAGAGTAAGAAATTAAGAGACTAGAAAACTTGATATATAACAAAATTTAACAAATTGTGTTAAAACTTAAATTATTATTTTTATCAGTAGATGCTAATATTCAAGAACAAACAATCATGTTGTTCCTATTACTCTGAGCTCCGCCGCGTAAAATTTCTTCCTATACTAAAATGTATATTAATTTAATAAATATAATACCAGCCCTGAGTTATATACTGTCCCACTGCTGGGCACTGGCCTCCTCTACTGCGTGGTGGACTAAGGCCCAGTACGGGTTGGCAGACTTCACATAAATTCGAAATTTTTATAGAGAACTACTCAGATATGCAGGTTTCCTCACGATGTTTTCCTTCACCGATAAAGAAAGCGATAATTCACAAAGAATAAACACATAACTTTTTAGAAAAGTCAAAGGTGCGTGCCCTTGGGTTTTGAACCTGCGGACGTTCGTCTCGGCAGTCCGTTCTACTCTCTACTATGCTATCGCTGCCCTAAAATGTAGCTAAATGGACTAAAATGTAGCATTCTGAAAAGTCTTCTATTTGAGGATTCATGTCCTGTCAAAATTGGAACTATTTCGGACATTATACCTAGCACAAGTGACAAAGATATTAAATCGTTTTTCGGGCATTGGTAATGTGCGAATTATTGAGTAAAATTATGAAAAACATTTATTTTTTAATCCTAAATATTAGCATTCATGTGGATGAAAATATAATATATTAAATTATATCTAATACACAATGTAATTTGGAAACATTCATCGTCGCTCATTACCTGGTGCTTGTTATCTGAAATTACTAAATAAACGAAGCAAGATAACAAGGTTTACACTAGACATAATGTTGCGGCAAGTCAGCAACATTAGGATTTATTAAGGTGAGATATCCTTAGGATACACGAGTACATGGATTATAATAAATTATTATTAGGTTATACTGCCTCGGTGGCGTAGTTGTATTATGGTACGACTGCAATACTGAGGTCTCGGGTTCGATCCCCGGGTTGGGCAAAGTGATATTGAGTTTTCTATTCAATATAAGCTCGGAGCCTGGAATTTGTGCCCGATATGGCGATAGGCTCGCCCCCTATCACATCATGGGACGGAATAATAGCGAAAAGTGGGGTGCACTAGTTGCGCCTCTGCCTACCCCTTCGGGGATAAAAGGCGTGAGTGTATAATATGTAGGTATATGTAGTATTATTAAGTTATCTTCATCTAATACCAAATACAGTGTTATGGTTCTTTTTAATTAAAATTTCCTATTGGCGTGTGTTTTCCAAAATTATTTTAGCACCTTAACTGTTAGCACAGATTTCACATAACAATCTAGAGTAATAAAGGATAATGTCAATGTGGCGAAGACCGACATACTTAATTTTAAAATAGTTCAGCAACAAATTTTGGACGTTACGGTAATGATTTTAACGAGTTTTAATATTTGATATGATAAAATATTTAGTTAACTTTAAAATAAAAATATCAATAACAAATGGATATGATGGAATAATGAGAAAATAAACGTAAATTGGTAATTTAGACGGATTTATCCACCATGTCGGCTAAGACCGTCAAAGAGGCGAAGATCTATAAATAGTCTTTACAAAGATATAGACCTTATGTATGAGTGAATCATTTATGGCCAATTCAATGTATGCTGTCATATTTTGTAAATAAAAGGCTCCGAGTGGCATTAGCATGGAAAAGAAAAACCGTTAAAGGACGATGTGGTGACTAAGATTGAAAATGGATGGATGAATGAAAGACGGATCAGAAAAGGTATTTATCGAGCGAATTTGGATGGTACGGCAAGAAGGGGACGCCCGAGGAGAACGTTCTCTGACCAAATAAATGATCTTCTCCGAAAAGGGCAGGTCAAGAGTACCCTTAACCGACGAAAATGTATGAAAAGAACTATGAATGTGGAAGAGGCAAAAGAGGTTTGTCAAGATCGTAGCATGTGGCGCTCAATAGTCTCTGCCTACACCTATGAGATAAGGGCGTGAGTGTGTATGTATGTATGTATGTAAAAAACGTTTATCGGGTAAGTTCGGAATATTACGTCATTCAGGAGTAGAAATCATTTTTAACCGACTAACCGAAAAAGGTGCTTAATTCAACTATTTTTATTAATATCTGTTACGCGGTATTTCCGCCAATTATAAGGTTCCATATAAATGTTATTAGCATCGGACCTTCGATTTCAATCAAAACTCAAATAAAATTAGTGATTATTTTTTTGTGTTGGGTTCAGTAAAGCTTTAAAATGCTTATGATAACAAGACTATGGATGACAGACCTTGAACTTAAATTGCACTAATAAAAAAAAGTTTATTTTTGTACGGTAAATGTTTACAATTTCTGAAATCGATGAAATCTTAACCTCGAATGCCTAGCCTGACTTTGCCACACACACACACACACACACACACTCACGCCGTTTATCCCCAAAGGGGTAGGCAGAGGCGCAACTAGTGCACCCACTTTTCGCCGTTATTCCGTCCCATGATGTGATAGGGGGCGAGCCTATCGCCATATCGGGCACAAATTCCAGACTCCGAGGTTATATTGAATAGAAAACTCAATATCACTTTGCCCAACCCGGGGATCGAACCCGAGACCTCAGTATTGCAGTCGTACCATAATACAACTACGCCACCGAGGCAGTCTGACAGTCCTGACTTTGCCGCTACTGCTAATTAGGTTATATTGACATTTAAGTAAAACTATTTTGTCGCGGTTTTTTAATTTATAGTCTCCCGACTTTTCGAAGGCTTTGCAGCACTTCGTGGTCACGGGGCGGACTGACGTGGTCCGAAAAGTTAGTGTTACAAATCTACATTCAATTTACAATTATATATTTAACATTCGCGTAAACATAACAAATCATTAGGTTTTATTGTTGTCCACTGTTGTAACTTTGTGAAAAAAGGGTTTTATTACAAACTAGTTAAATAATCGTGTACTTAAAGAAATTTATAATCAATAACCTTGCCTCAACAGATTCGAGTCAATGGTACAAAAATAAACTTCACACAGAATTTTTGGCAACGTGGTGCCATCAAAAAGCGAGTAGAAATCCCGACTACATTCCAAATGTTATTACATTTGGAATGTAGTCGGGATTTCTTATTTTATCGGGATTGAATATTTTCATTGTACCATAAACAATACCATCTGTGTTAATTCATAAGAGGTAGAAAATTTTTACGATTTCATATACTTAGGTATAAGGCTGCCATCTTTATAGCCATTCAGAATTTGTCGTAATTCTTATTATATTATGGTCTTACCCGAAAGACGATCTTCGCCCTATTACTTTCATTTCGGAAAAAGCTAATTTCCTGTGTGAATTCATTGTGCCTAAGTAATTTTTATCACGAGTGAAGAACCACGAGCAAAGATTTGTTGTATACTGTAAGATATTGGTTAAATAATATCTACTATAATCTGTGCAATTAGACTACCTACTTTGGTAGCCTAGTTGTATTGTGAGCGCGGTAAGAAAGAAAGAAAGAAAGAAAAACGATTTATGTTCCACAGTCGCGACACAAACAGATACAATTGACATAAAATAACAATTAATAATAACAGTGGCTAGTCGTGGCTGTGACATTCATATCATGACATTGATTTGGTTTCATCGGCAAGAATTACTCCCAGGAGTAGGACAGGTAGGTGACCACTCAGCATGATGGATGTGGTACAAACCACATCGCAACGCTGATTTTCAGTGGTCACCTTAAGTGACGTACGGGCTCAGAGTAAGTATATACCTACTTACTCTGAGCGTACAGGCGTCAAACTGGCTAACTGATTAATAAAAATAAAAGAAACACGGTACGACTATCGCGCTGAAGTCTCGGATTTGAGGCCCGGGTCGGGCAGTGATATTGGGTTTTCTACTCAGTATCAGCCCGGAGTCTGGAAATATGCCCGTGCATGGCAATATGCCTGCTCCCTATAAATAACATGGGACCTAACTTAGCCAGCCATATTTTGCCAGCCAGCCCCACATTTTCCCACATTTCGGTGTACTTCTGTCTACCCTGAAAAGGGAATTAGGCGTGATGCTATGTAAGAATGTATAAAAAATCGCATGTTTTCGAGTTATCTTCTTACATAACTACATCACGACATTAACTAACATATTTTGAAGCTATTTAATGTATTCCAGACATTGGCAAAATAAAATATGAAAGCGCGAGCTTTCGACAAACAAGTCCATTGCATAATCTAATTAGGTCACAAATACTCAGCATCTGACCCTGGTTTTGACGGCCCTCTTTCCAGAATACGTCATTGAGTGCATGACTATTTTATTCGGTCTACTGTCAGTCAGATATATCAGAATGGGAGTCCATACTAATTTATGCATGTGTAATTTTGAACATGATTTAATTTCGTTATATTTTGATATTATAAATTTATACACATTTAGAAATTTTAAACCTATCTCGGCAATGTCTTTTTGCTACGGTTTTTTACCCTTTTCTTTTCATATACATAAAATATCTAGGTACATGAGTGTATTTTTTATGAACATGACGTGAAGCGACATATGAATTTTAAAGTAGGCATTATGTGAACATGCAAACTAAAGTACTTACAAACTCACTTGTCGCGTTTATTATTGCGTATCGTAGGTACAGCGTATTTCGACGAGACTTTAATATTTCCATTTTATACGAAATATAAATTTTTCCTCCACTTTTTACTTTATATATTTATACGAAATTGCAAACCTTAAAAGTTGCGGCTATACGCGGCGCATTCGTAATTTGTTACCTGTATGCAGTACGTTCCATAAATGGACCAATAAATTGTAGAATTCCATATTTTGGACACCTAAAATGTTTACGCGATTTGCCAGCAGGCGTTCATACGATTATGTCACATTATTAAGTTTTCTAACCTCATATATAAAGCACTGGGTACATAACAATTTAAATAAGTAATCATTCACGACACACTTGGTGTCATTCTTGTTTTATAATTTAACCCCTGATTTATCTATTCTTGCTGAGTACAGACGAATAACCACGAATATGAGTGTGTAAACAGCTTATTGAGGAGTATTCGTTACTATCCATAATCGTATTTATTCGCTAAGTTATTCGACGAATTATTCGCCAATAGTCTAAATGAGGCATAAAAGTGAACAATGCGACAAATACGTCACTCATCTGATAGTACAGACTCGAAAACACTAAACACAACGGTCACAAAACTAACGCATAACTTAAAATTACAAAGTACTATAATGGTGCTGCCCTGCTTTTGCCGCCCTGAAACATTAGATGATGTGGGGCTCCTTTTCCCGCACTTAGCCCGTAGAAAGTTGGGCCGTTGTGCGTGATGCGCCAGCTATAAGTCTAGCCAGCTCAACTTCTTTCAGAATCGTAGGATCTTCCTGCTTCCTTCACAGGCATCTCAGAGTGACCCCGGTGTGCCGAGGATTTCAGCCCATCGCGCAGCTACTTCTTCGCATTCCAGGATGACGTCGGATGCTATTTCGTCAGCCGACAGGCATCCCCTGCAGAGGGGGCTGTCGGTGATTAGATGATATGAAAGAGACTACTTCTAGTCCCACGTGGCGACATGATATATTAGATGTGCACCTCACGTGATATCTATTCCTGTAATGAACATTTCAAAGCATATTTGACTTTTATTACCGTTACTTTATTCCTCTTACATAAACCCTCCTCCTCGTAGGTGAGTAGCAATAAACTTATACTTGCATATTGCAGAAATAAATTAACTCAGTTTTTACCATCGGTCTCCTGCCTGAATTCAACCCTGAGGGATTCAATACCGGAAAATGAGGAAAAACCTACTCGGTGCTGAAATTTGGCGTTTATAAGAGCTGAATTAAAATAAACTTGAAACTTAACAATATTATGGCTAAATCTGCAAGCGATATAAAACAGAGATAATGTTTAGAGCAATAATTTTCAGCTGTAAAATGATAGCGTCATTAATAATCGTTCTACGCAATGTGAATAGAGACTAGATTAGCTTAACGGACCAGCAATATTTATAACAATGACTAATTAATGGAATTATACGCCCTAAGGCTGATTATATAATCGTAAGTAAAAGTTCTCCATCAAATAAATGATAACCTGACGGATTTTTTTTTTAAATAAAATAAAATACTCTATTCATCACGTAGGCGAACATAGTTGCACTAATGATATGTCAAGATACATTCAATTAATAATTATTATTACAAATAGTCACTTATATAACTAAAGACATATTTAAAGGGAGCAAAATCAATGTAAACTAAATATAAAGAAGCCAAGCTCGGGCTGGCAGGAAATAGATAAAAAAAGAATATTTTTTATTAAAATTAATGGGAGGCACGCGTCGCGATCCTCACCGGTGAGGACACTACAGGCCCTAGCCTAGCTAAACTACCAGCCTTTCACTAGCTACCTAAGCGATGACTACCCGAAGAAGAAAGACTTTAGGTAGACGAGTGAACTAGCATAAGTATACTACAAACAAATTATAAATTACAGTTGTATTTAAATAAATACAATTGGTTTGTCATATACTTTATTCAGGGAATAAGTTTTATTCACCATTAAAAAATCAGCATTTACAAATTAAAATATAAATAGGATTGTTACATTTGGATTCTTCAAAACAACCACGATTAATGCTATTTGGAAGGCTTAAAAAGCTCAATACGAGGTCAACGCTGAAACTATTTGGAATCCCTTTCATCTCTTCCTACAAGCAGTCCAGTATTGTAAGATGCTCTCCAAAAACATCAAATCGACGGCTCCCAAGAACAAAGTCGTATATGCAAAATGAAGCTTTTCAGTAGAGTGCTTTGAAAGTCTAAGTTAATTGTGAAAATCACAAGTTATAGTGAACAAAACATTATATTCTATAGGGTTCAGTAACAACTTTGAACTTAATGTGTGAAAATAGCACTAATTCGCACATGAATACAAACTAACGACTTTCAAAGCGCTCTACTGAAAAGCTAACATTTTGCATATACGACTTTGTTCTTGGGAGCCGTCGAAATATAGCAATACAATTTAACTGCACAAATATCTTCAAACAACTAAAATATACATAATACCACCATTATCAAAATATTTTTCATTTATATCAATAAAATATTCTAGCGAACAAGCAAAAACTGTTCCTTAAATTACAATCAAAATTCGCAGAATCTTCAAAGGCGTAATCAACTACGTTACACAATATCCATATATGGCAATTTTATGAAAATTAACCGCGGCCTAAATACAAGCACGGGCGAGATATATGCAGTCAACCTTATCTCCAAATGTAGCAAGTCAAGATTATTATGCAAAGTGAACGCAAGCGAGGCCTTATGTGAATACCCATGCATGTGCATGGGCGGTTTTAAGCACTGAGGAATCTTATAACTTGCTAATAAGATTTGTTGATGCAATATGCATGTTGTTTAAATTTGTCTTGAATATTTAACATTATAGGTGGGGGGTGGGTGAAAACATACAACATAATACGAAATAGCGTTTGTTTCTTCTTTTTCTATTGCTTTAAATGACGAGAGTCGAGACGAGCATGCCGTTCGCCTGATGATAAGCGATACGAACACCCATAAACAGTAGCAAAACCATCCAGGACCTTGAGTTACAAAGTATGGTGTGGCATTCCACTGCGCTCGTCATCCCGAGACATAAGATATTGTCTCATTATGTCCAGTAGTTACACTGGCTTCCATGTCCTTCAAACCGAAACACAAAAGTACATGCATACTACGGCTTGGTCGTACAAATAGACATTGTGGTGGTACCCACACAGACGGACTCTTACATATTGAGCTACCACCAATATATTTTTATACTGTTAAATAATAAGATGATGATATTATGAGTTTTAAAAGTAGAGTAAGTAAGTATAAGGTAGGATTCACGTATGGCACAATGCTAATTATCTGGCATACTAATTATTCTCGCTACATAACCTTCCAACCATAATACAACAGCATCTTCACACAGTAGCAGCAAGTAAACCGCTGATAACCCACCTAAGCCTCTCTACTTTCATCTTGTAGGGGTCAAAGTAATGTGGTAGCCAACAGAAGTAAATTAAACACGACGCTCAGATTGATACTCGTGATTTATTGCTTTTTTTTTTTTTTTTTTTTTTTTTTTTTTGTCCCTGACTAAACTCTTGTTAGCCTGACGAGGGTCGGCTTATACAAGAACACCGGTCTTGTGGGTGAGCGCAGAAGGCGCTCGCAACCCTTAAATTTAAGCGACCACGCTGAGGGCGACCCACTAATGGGTCACGACCTCGGCTCAGGGCGGCCACTGAGAGGATAAGACATCAACGTTTGGGGAATATGGTTTTTAACCTAATCCTATTTTACGTGTTGATTGTAGTCTTCGGCACGCGGGCCGGAACTGCTACGAGAGGGCAGGGTTATGGGGAACGCGACGAGGTCCTCGACGGCGAGGACGGTACAGCGGTCTTGTGGAGTGTATGAGCTTTAAATGCTCGTTCTTTTCGCGTAAAGCGAGAGTGATTTCGTCCTCTGGATCGGTCAGGACTGATCGCGGTCGTCTCCATTTGGCGCGATCAAATGGAGTATAAATCGACGCTTTACGGATAAGCGTGTTCGGGTGGTTTACCGCCCTGTCGAAATAGCGTCTGCTGGCGCACTGCATAAAGTGCCTGATGGTCGGCATATTGGTGTCCACGTGGAGGTTGCGATTGCGAACGTACCACGGGGCACCAAGTGCATGTCGTAAGAATCGATTTTGAAGCACCTGCATTCGCTGAAGGCGACCGAGCGGTAAATGAGCGAATACGGGCGACGCGTATGTCATTATCGGACGGATGCATGTTTTAAAGATCCTAATCTTGTTGCGGATTGACATCTTACTGTTTTTGTTTAGGAGCCAGTGAAGCTGGCTCATCGCGAATGCGGCTCGCGCGCGTACCGCATTTACATGTGGGATGAAGGTCAACCTCTGATCAAGGGTTACTCCTAAATATTTGGCTTGGCCCTTCCAGGGAATAACCTGGTCGGACATGCGGACTGAAAAGTGAGGGACATGGACTTTCCTTTTCCGAGTGAAAAGGATGGCCTGACTTTTGATGGGATTGACGGTGATTCGCCATTTGCGGAACCACTCACCGAGTTCGTCGGCGGCGGTTTGCAAAGTGCGCACCACTTTGTCGGGGTCTATACGTGAAGCGTATATTGCGGTATCATCCGCGAATAGTGCCAGATGGGCGTTTTGTGGTCTAGGGATGTCGCTTGTGTACAGCGAGAATAGAAAGGGGGACAGGGCGGAGCCTTGCGGGACTCCGGCCGTGATGGTGTGTCGGGAAGAGAGAGTTCCCTCCACGCGATATCTGAAACCGCGATTCGACAGGAAATCTCGTATGATGTGCACGAGTTGTGTGGGCACGTTGAGAGTGTACAGCTTGAAAAGCAAGCCGTTGTGCCACACCCTGTCGAATGCTTTTTCGATATCGAAGAAAATAGCACCGGTAGGCATTCCTTTACGAAATTGATCGTGGACGTACTCCGTGATGCGGAGCACCTGATTGACACAACTGTGTCTAGGACGAAAGCCAAACTGTTCTGGAGGGATCAAATTTTGATTAAAAGCTACTATTTTGAGGCGGTCGAGGACGATCCGCTCGTAGATTTTGCCCAGAGTACTGAGCAGACTGATGGGCCTATAAGAGGAGGGTTCGAAAGCGGGTTTCCCCGGCTTGTGGATTCCTATCACAACTGCTTCTTTCCAGACCTCTGGGAAGATGCAGTTACGAAACGCGGCGTCATAGATAGAGGTAAGAATTTGAACTAGATGCTCCGGGAGCATCTTAATCATGCGAGTAGGGATTAGATCGCCCCCGGGGACTTTCCTACGTTTGAGTGCCTTGATCAGAGTGGTGACTTCTTCGATCGTCACCGGCGCAAGGGGATCGGGCGGCGGGTCGACGTCCGGGTCGACGTTGTCGTATAGCGGTCGCGGTATAGAGACTGGCGGTGGCCGGACCGCGTTCCTATCATCGACGAAGGTGTCAACCGCAACAAGAATGTCGTCATCTACGGGTACAGAGGAGAGCGAGCATTGAGACTCCAGGCTGCCGGCCAGTAGTTCCGCTTTCTCGTCGTCATCAAACGCCGGGCGTTGATTCGGACGATTGAGCGGAGGCATGGAGGCCACATCGTTTCTCCTGAAGGAACGAACCAGTTGCCAAAAGGCGGTATGAGTCGGATCGATATCGGCAAGGCGAGTGTTCCACCTCGAATCGACGACCTCTTTTATGCGACGCTTAACCTCACGTTGGAGGTAGCGCGCAAGATGTCGTCGTTCCGGGACGGGTCTCGTCGCGCAGGCTTTGAGCGTAGCGTTACGCAACCTCACCCACCACCGAACGTCTTCGGGAAGTTGCCAGTGACTGTGAACAGTCTCTGGCACCCTCTCGGAGCTTTCGCTCAAGACGTTCTGAAGGTGGTCGGTGAAGACGCGTATCGCGCTGGTCGTTTCCTCAGGAGTCACGATGTTGGTCGGGATCGCGGAGAGATCAGTGGATGAGGTGTCCGCGAGCTTGGTGCCTAAAAGACGCCAATTCGTTTTCACCTTCATCGGGATATTAGGACCTGTGTCTGTTGGACTGTTTTCGGGGACTAGATCGAGGATCACAGGTCTGTGGTCAGAGTCTAACTCTTGTAACACTTGCATGGAACGCACGCTAAGGCTTACGTTCCGTACAAGTGCCACGTCGAGTATGTCCGGTCGGTGGTCGTCGTTGTAACTATAGTGGGTAGGTTCTGAAGGAACCAATAGGCTTAGATTGATTGTGTCAAGACAACTCTCTAGGACTGCACCTCGCTCGTTGGTCGAGTTGCAGTTCCAGAGAGTGTTCTTGGCATTGAGGTCTCCCGCCAGAATGACGGAATCCCCCAGATCAAATAATGTTTCTAGTTCGTTGGAGTGAAGCTCCTTAGTGGGCGAGAGATAGGCCGATATGATGGTGATCGGCGGGTGTCCGGTCATGGCTAGCCTGCAGACCGAAGCCTCAATGTTGCTCAAGCTTATCGGTGATTCTAAAGGAATACAATGAAGGGACCTTTTGTAATAAATGAGAGTGCCTCCTAAACGGCCACTGGTACGATCATTTCGCACCAGTTTGAAGTTTGGGATGTTGGGATCGCGGTGAGAGGGCTTAAGGAACGTTTCCTGGATGAGGAAAACGTCAATTTGGTTGTCGCGGACAAAAGAAGAAATTTCGGCTTTTTGGTCCCGAATGCCGTTACAATTGAAAAACCCCACTCTGAGTGAGCGAGGTTTTGTCCGCTGGGGGAGTTGTCTGGCGTTGGTAGCCATTTATAAAATTAAAGAGGGGAGACGCACAGCGTTAACTGTAGCCTCGAAGATTTGTTGCTGGATCAGAGCGATCTCAGCTATTAGAAGGGGGTCTTCTACTCCCGTACGGGTGAGTAGACGGGAACGTTCGAAAAGTTTCCCGTGGAGAATCATTATCTCCGGGGAGCCTAATAATGAGGCGACTGAGGAAGAGGCGTCGCTTGCCTTCGCCGCCACCGTCGCCGACTGAGAAGGGGTGGGAGGGGTGGTGGGTTTGGGTTTGGGTTTGGGCTGGGCTGCCTTTGAAGAAGGAGCCACAGCTGGGGGAGGAGAGGGTCGAGTGGAGGCCGGGGCAGCGGGAGTGACTCCGCTGGGGGCCTGTGAAATGGGTTCAGCGCGCGCCGTGGGAGGAAACCACGGGTTGCGCACTGGCGCAGGTGCCAGTTTGAATGTGGTGGCCTGAGGGGCCGAGGGAGCCGCAGCTTTAGGAGCTTTGGCAACTCTTTTGGGGGCGCGAGGGCATCCGCGATAATTCGCTGGATGGCCTGTTTGCCGGCAGTTGGTGCACGAAGGCGGCTCCGTGCACTGAGAGCGGTCCTTGGGACGGGGGCACTCGGATGTGCCGTGTTCGCCGAGGCACTTGACGCACCTGGCGGGGAGGCGACAGCCACGAGAATTGTGGCCGTATTTCTGGCAGTTGTGACACTGCCCTATCTGGGTCGATTTGTGTGGGGCTTCGACGGTGAAGCCGCCTAGCCCCGAGATATCCTTAATCTCAAACAGACGTTTGACGTCGGAAGGGGACTGAAGAATGGCAAGGACCATTTCATATTGAATTCCCGGCCGGGAGGCGCGGGACTGTCTGTGCATCCTGTGCACTTCTAGGGCGACTATGCCTTTCTCTTCGAGGCCTTCTTTGACCTCGAGAGTCGACATTTGGACTGGGATACCGCGAATGACGTAGCGGAAGCGCCGCTCGTCAGGCAAAGAATAAGTGAAATAGTGCCATTTCTTGGCATCTAAAATTTTGGTGAGGGCTCTGTGGTCCGCGATTGAAGAGGGCTGTAATGCCAGAAGTTTGTGGATCTTATTCCACGAGTTAGACGCGATGCTAATGCGCTGTTTGCGCAGTTCTACAAATATGTCCCGAATGGACATATTTGAGGGGATTTGGAGGTTCAACCTCGGGGGTTTTTTAGGCCCCTTTGGTTGAGTCGGCGGCGGTGGCGGCGTCGACGCAGACGCGGACGCGGTTGGCGCTGAAGGCGCGGAAGGCGCAGAAGGCGCGGATGGGGAGGCTGGTGCGGGAGCAGCGACGCTTCTCTGCTTCTTCCTCCGGCTGTTTTTCACCGTGGTGAAGCCGTCCTCGTCGCGTTCCGACGAGGACGACTCCTCCCCGGATTCACAGGCGGAGGAAGAGGCCGAGATCGGCCGTTTTTTCGGGTTGTTAGTGGCTTCGGGTTGGCTGGGGGACGTGTCCATTTCCTCTTCAGACTCCGCGGAGCCGCCCGAGGTTTCGGTGGTCTCTGTCGAGGTCGTAGCCTCGGACGACTCCGAGGTGTCTGAGGACGCAGACGGTTCCCTGGCTTCCCTGGCCATCGAAATAATTTCTTGTCGGACCGCGTTGTCCGACCGGAACATCTCCCTCACTACTCTCATTATTTCCTCCTTGGAAATAATGGGAGCGGCGAGGGGGGTGTTGATTGGGTTTAGTTGAGCGGCGACGACAGGCCGCTCGGGAGCCAAATCCATCGGCCCAGAATCAGCCATATTGGCGGCTGAGTCTGAGCCTATGGTAGAATATGATTTGGGGGCCGCGTGTGTGTTCACTAACCCCGGGTGTGCACCGCCTGTAAAGAACACACCAAGAAACCAGGCGGGTTCACACAAAACGAACGAGCGCGGATCGCGACGCGGTATGGGACGCGATGAACTAAGTCCCCGGGTAGGAACGCCCGGGGGTGAGTGAGTGCGTGTCCCTCCCCGCCGGGTATAGGCGAGGGGGGGTGTACTTAAAATTAGGTGTGCCCTAAGCTTGTATCCCTTTTGCCAGTCTTATTGTGCAAAAGGGTTCCTAACAGTCCGTGTACCGTAAACGGTATTGGCCGGAGGCCGCACGCTCAACCGATACACGGGATGGATTTTAAGGAAAGGGTAGGGTTGGGAAGGTGATATACGGGAGAGACTGCGGTGTGCCTCCGCAGCCTCCGGATCCGTACCCGTCGGCTTTGCCTTGCCCTGAAGGGGCGCAGCGCGTTGCCGGTGACGCGACTCGGCTTGTTAGCACCGTTAGGTTTCCGCCGAGCCAACGCCCTGAAGGGGCCAAACGTCGATAAGAAACAAAATTGGGCGAAACCCTGTCCTGAAAAGGACGCGGCTTGGCCCGAAATAGGCTAACAAAATAGCAAAAGGTTGCCCCTTTGCTACCTGTTTGGCCTTGGCTGCAGCGAGGTCGCTGCCGAACGCACCGAGCAGGTACTCGGGCGGAACAATGAAAGTTGTAGCGAGCGCTACAACAAACAATAGGTCCGTCCGAGACGGCTGCTCAGAGCGGAATGTCTGATTTATTGCCAAAGGTCCCTATATTTATACAATCGCCCCAACCGATTAGTGAAAGGGGCAGCAGTCCATCTCCCTCGCACGCACAGCGTGCTCGCTCGCACACTATAAATATGCGCGCCTCCGTGTGCCGGTGACTAGACGTGCCACGAGACCGACGCCGGTGAGCTTGGTATTTCGTCGTTCGCTGTTCCGCCGTCGCTTCTCGTGCTCCATGCATGTAGTGTGAGACCGCACCCGTCGTACCAAGTTGGAATGCTTTGGCGGCGATATGTGGGTACGTGGGTGGATCCCACATCACTCCCCCTCAAGCGAAGCGTACATTTGGTTTTACCACTCTCCCGGATCTGGTGACATAGGGCTGGTTAGATTGTCTGGAACCACGTTCTATTGTGTCCTCGATTGTTTCAGTGATCTGCTTCCGTGTGGCCCTGACACCTGGGTGACACAAATCGTGTTGTGCTTTGAATGCAGCAAAACGATACATTGGCGGCAGATATGGTCGCGGCTTGCCAGTGGACATCTCGCATGTGATTGGTTGACTGATTCCTGGCTCGGTGACGTCACTGAAGTTCAAATTTGCTTGCTTTCTGAGTTCCTCTAGTTCTTGATCGCTGCGTTGTTGATGAGATAGCTTCTCGTAATCAATGGGGGAAGGACATTGTATTTCCTCGACGCGGGACAAAGCGTCTGCCACTGCATTTTCCTCGCCACGTACGTACTCTATTTTTCCACAAAATTGGCTGATGAAGTGTAGCTGTCTCTCTCTCTTTGGCGTGTCGGAACTGCTTGGAGGTCGTTTGAGCGCGTGAACTAGCGGTTTATGATCGGTGAATATGGTTACTTCGCAGCCTTCTATGAGTCGTCGGAAATGTTTAACCGCTGTGTAAATAGCTAGTAGCTCGCGATCATAGACGCTGTAACGTCGTTGTGTTGCACTCATCGTCTTGGAAAAATACGCGAGAGGCTTCCAGACACCACACACTTTCTGTTGTAAAACTGCACCGAGGCTGCAGTCAGATGCGTCTGTCATTATGGCCAGTGGGGCACCGATGACTGGATGCACCAAGGTCGTGGCTTCCAAAATGCTTTGTCGGCACTTTTCGAAAGCTTCATCGGCTTGCGCGTTCCACTCTATCGGACACTTGTCGTTGCGTTTTCTGTTATGCAAAAATTTGTTAAGCTCTGTTTGTAGTTCCGCTTGATGTGACAAACAGCTGCGGTAGAAATTGATCATGCCCAGGAAACGACGTAACTCGGCGATCGTCTTTGGTTTCGGGTAGTTCGATATGGCCTTGACACGCTCATCGGTAGGTTTTATGCCATTTACGGACACGTTGTAGCCGAGGAAATTTATTTCTTCTTTGCCAAACTCGCACTTTTTGATTTTTAAAGTGATGCCGTAGTTGTCGAGGCGTTCTAGGACTTGCCGTAATAGATTTTTGTGGCTCGCTTCGTCCTTAGAATATAATAAAATGTCATCGACAAAACAGAAACAGTTGTCTATGCCTCGTAGAACCTCGTGCATAAATCTTTGAAATGTTTGGCTAGCGTTGCGTAATCCGAAAGTCATGCATTTAAATTCAAACAGGCCGAATGGAGTAGTTATCGCTGTTTTCTGTGCGTCTTCTTTGGCAATCGGGATCCAGTAGTACGCCATCCTTATATCCAGCTTGGAAAATATTTTCATGTCGTGCAATTGGTACGTAAAATCTTGTATTCGAGGTATCGGGTAACGGTCGGGTAGGGTGACGGCGTTCAATCTTCTGTAGTCGCCGCATACGCGCAGGCCACCGTCCTTCTTCTTCACGACGTGCAGAGGGCTCGCCCATGGACTCTTGGATGGTGTACAGATGCCCATTTCCAGCATTTGGTTAAATTCTTCCTTTGCCGCCTTATATTTGTCGGGCGGGAGGGGGCGGGGCTGGGCGAAGAGCGGGGGACTTGAAGTTTCTATGTGGTGAACGATATCGTGTTTCGCCGGTTGTTTCAGTGACATCGGTCGTAAAAGGTCCGGATACTGGATAAGGATGTCGTGGTATACTTGATCGTGGTTAATAATGTGTACTGTTTCTTCGCAGGTATTTACTTCAAAGGCGTCGATTGCTAATTCTGTGACTTTGTCGATAAGTTTTTTTCTATGAAGATCGATTAGCAGCTTGTAGTGACGGAGAAAGTCGGCTCCCAAAATAGAGGTTCTGACGTCAGCGATGACGAACGTCCATGACAAATTGCGGCGAAGGCCTAAATTGAGCCTAAGCGTCTTCTCGCCGTATGTTCTGATGGGTGTGTTGTTAGCTGCGTACAGTCTGTAGTCGCTCGTAGTATTCATTTTCCTGTTGCCAGTAGCAGCTAATACCGATATTTCGGCGCCAGTGTCCACGAGGAAACGTTCTCTGGTGTCGCGATCGTAGACACATAGGCGGTTTGTGGTACTGGGGACATCGACGCCCGCCACATTCGATGTCTGGTCTAGTTTAACGGCTTCGGTCTTCTACAACACGGCGATTCGCAGCGTCTGGCCTTGTCACCGAAACGGTAGTGGAATCGGCACTCCCATGTTGGATCACCTGGTTTGGCGGTCGACTTGCTGCGTTTGCGAGGTCTCGAATGTGAACTCTCACGGCATCTGTTGCGTGAGCAGCGCTGCATGGATCGGCCACGGAGCTCAGCTACCTCCAGAGTTAGCTTTTCGACTTGTTTCACTAACATTTCTAATTGTGTGGGTACTCCCAGGTCACTGTTTCCCTTTGATACCGCCTGAATGTTTGCTGTGGCAGGTTCTGAATATTCTACCATCTTATCGGCCATGGCAGCCAGTGTCTCAAGCGATGACTCAGTGTTGACCGAGAGCACAACTCGTACCTGGGCGGGTAGATGCTTCAGCCACTCTATTCGCAGTCCTCCGTCCGTAATCATTCCTCTGCCCAGCTCTCGCATCTTGCGCAGCAACTGAGTGGGTTTTTGATCACCCAACTCCAAGCCACTTGTGAGTTTCTGGAAGTTTCTGACGTCCGAATCTTCGTACGCGGTCAATAAGCGATTCTTCAACGTATTATATTTGTCAGTTGCGGGTGGGTTGTAAAGAATGTCCGTGAGGTGCTGGAGGTCCGTTGCCTGTAGCTGTTGCAACACGTAGCGATATTTTTGGTCATCTGAGGTCTTCAGCGGGTCGACGACGGCTTCGAATTGCACGAACCATGCTCGAGGAATTTCTCTCCAGAAAGGTAGAAGTCTGGACTGTATGGAAACAGCGGCCACGTCGAGTTCAAGCTTCGTTTCATTATTTGCTTCAGGCTTCTCCATCACGTCGGCGCGAGGATATATCTCGTCGGTTGATCACGTCGGGGTCACCAGATGTAGGGGTCAAAGTAATGTGGTAGCCAACAGAAGTAAATTAAACACGACGCTCAGATTGATACTCGTGATTTATTGCTTTTTTTTTTTTTTTTTTTTTTTTTTTGTCCCTGACTAAACTCTTGTTAGCCTGACGAGGGTCGGCTTATACAAGAACACCGGTCTTGTGGGTGAGCGCAGAAGGCGCTCGCAACCCTTAAATTTAAGCGACCACGCTTAGGGCGACCCACTAATGGGTCACGACCTCGGCTCAGGGCGGCCACTGAGAGGATAAGACATCAACGTTTGGGGAATGTGGTTTTTAACCTAATCCTATTTTACGTGTTGATTGTAGTCTTCGGCACGCGGGCCGGAACTGCTACGAGAGGGCAGGGTTATGGGGAACGCGACGAGGTCCTCGACGGCGAGGACGGTACAGCGGTCTTGTGGAGTGTATGAGCTTTAAGTGCTCGTTCTTTTCGCGTAAAGCTAGAGTGATTTCGTCCTCTGGATCGGTCAGGACTGATCGCGGTCGTCTCCATTTGGCGCGGTCAAATGGAGTATATATAGACGCTTTACGGATAAGCGTGTTCGGGTGGTTTACCGCCCTGTCGAAATAGCGTCTGCTGGCGCACTGCATAAAGTGCCTGATGGTCGGCATATTGGTGTCCACGTGGAGGTTGCGATTGCGAACGTACCACGGGGCACCAAGTGCATGTCGTAAGAATCGATTTTGAAGCACCTGCATTCGCTGAAGGCGACCGGGCGGTAAATGAGCGAATACGGGCGACGCGTATGTCATTATCGGACGGATGCATGTTTTAAAGATCCTAATCTTGTTGCGGATTGACATCTTACTATTTTTGTTTAGGAGCCAGTGAAGCTGGCTCATCGCGAATGCGGCTCGCGCGCGTACCGCATTTACGTGTGGGATGAAGGTCAACCTCTGATCAAGGGTTACTCCTAAATATTTGGCTTGGCCCTTCCAGGGAATAACCTGGTCGGACATGCGGACTGAAAAGTGAGGGACATGGACTTTCCTTTTCCGAGTGAAAAGGATGGCCTGACTTTTGGTGGGATTGACGGTGATTCGCCATTTGCGGAACCACTCACCGAGTTCGTCGGCGGCGGTTTGCAAAGTGCGCACCACTTTGTCGGGGTCTATACGTGAAGCGTATATTGCGGTATCATCCGCGAATAGTGCCAGATGGGCGTTTTGTGGTCTAGGGATGTCGCTTGTGTACAGCGAGAATAGAAAGGGGGACAGGGCGGAGCCTTGCGGGACTCCGGCCGTGATGGTGTGTCGGGAAGAGAGAGTTCCCTCCACGCGATATCTGAAACCGCGATTCGACAGGAAATCTCGTATGATGTGCACGAGTTGTGTGGGCACGTTGAGAGTGTACAGCTTGAAAAGCAAGCCGTTGTGCCACACCCTGTCGAATGCTTTTTCGATATCGAAGAAAATAGCACCGGTAGGCATTCCTTTACGAAATTGATCGTGGACGTACTCCGTGATGCGGAGCACCTGATTGACACAACTGTGTCTAGGACGAAAGCCAAACTGTTCTGGAGGGATCAAATTTTGATTAAAAGCTACTATTTTGAGGCGGTCGAGGACGATCCGCTCGTAGATTTTGCCCAGAGTACTGAGCAGACTGATGGGCCTATAAGAGGAGGGTTCGAAAGCGGGTTTCCCCGGCTTGTGGATTCCTATCACAACTGCCTCTTTCCAGACCTCTGGGAAGATGCAGTTACGAAACGCGGCGTCATAAATGGATGTTAGGATTTGAACTAGATGCTCCGGGAGCATCTTAATCATACGAGTAGGGATTAGATCGCCCCCGGGGGCTTTCCTACGTTTGAGTGCCTTGATCAGAGTGGTGACTTCTTCGATCGTCACCGGCGCAAGGGGATCGGGCGGCGGGTCGACGTCCGGGTCGACGTTGTCGTATAGCGGTCGCGGTATAGAGACTGGCGGTGGCCGGACCGCGTTCCTATCTTCGACGAAGGTGTCAACCGCAACAAGAATGTCGTCATCTACGGGTACAGAGGAGAGCGAGCATTGAGACTCCAGGCTGCCGGCCAGTAGTTCCGCTTTCTCGTCGTCATCAAACGCCGGGCGTTGATTCGGACGATTGAGCGGAGGCATGGAGGCCACATCGTTTCTCTTGAAGGAACGAACCAGTTGCCAAAAGGCGGTATGTGTCGGATCGATATCGGCAAGGCGAGTGTTCCACCTCGAATCGACGACCTCTTTTATGCGACGCTTAACCTCACGTTGGAGGTAGCGCGCAAGATGTCGTCGTTCCGGGACGGGTCTCGTCGCGCAGGCTTTGAGCGTAGCGTTACGCAACCTCACCCACCACCGAACGTCTTCGGGAAGTTGCCAGTGACTGTGAACAGTCTCTGGCACCCTCTCGGAGCTTTCGCTCAAGACGTTCTGAAGGTGGTCGGTGAAGACGCGTATCGCGCTGGTCGTTTCCTCAGGAGTCACGATGTTGGTCGGGATCGCGGAGAGATCAGTGGATGAGGTGTCCGCGAGCTTGGTGCCTAAAAGACGCCAATTCGTTTTCACCTTCATCGGGATATTAGGACCTGTGTCTGTTGGACTGTTTTCGGGGACTAGATCGAGGATCACAGGTCTGTGGTCAGAGTCTAACTCTTGTAACACTTGCATGGAACGCACGCTAAGGCTTACGTTCCGTACAAGTGCCACGTCGAGTATGTCCGGTCGGTGGTCGTCGTTGTAACTATAGTGGGTAGGTTCTGAAGGAACCAATAGGCTTAGATTGATTGTGTCAAGACAACTCTCTAGGACTGCACCTCGCTCGTTGGTCGAGTTGCAGTTCCAGAGAGTGTTCTTGGCATTGAGGTCTCCCGCCAAAATGACGGAATCCCCCAGATCAAATAGGGTTTCGAGTTCGTTGGAGTGAAGCTCCTTAGTGGGCGAGAGATAGGCCGATATGATGGTGATCGGCGGGTGTCCGGTCATGGCTAGCCTGCAGACCGAAGCCTCAATGTTGCTCAAGTTTATCGGTGATTCTAAAGGAATACAATGAAGGGACCTTTTGTAATAAATGAGAGTGCCTCCTAAACGGCCACTGGTACGATCATTTCGCACCAGTTTGAAGTTTGGGATGTTGGGATCGCGGTGAGAGGGCTTAAGGAACGTTTCCTGGATGAGGAAAACGTCAATTTGGTTGTCGCGGACAAAAGAAGAAATTTCGGCTTTTTGGTCCCGAATGCCGTTACAATTGAAAAACCCCACTCTGAGGGAGCGAGGTTTTGTCCGCTGGGGGAGTTGTCTGGCGTTGATAGCCATTTATGAATTTAAAGAGGGGAGACGCACAGCGTTAACTGTAGCCTCGAAGATTTGTTGCTGGATCAGAGCGATCTCAGCTATTAGAAGGGGGTCTTCTACTCCCGTACGGGTGAGTAGACGGGAACGCTCGAAAAGTTTCCCGTGGAGAATCATTATCTCCGGGGAGCCTAATAATGAGGCGACTGAGGAAGAGGCGTCGCTTGCCTTCGCCGCCACCGTCGCCGACTGAGAAGGGGTGGGAGGGGTGGTGGGTTTGGGTTTGGGTTTGGGTTTGGGCTGGGCTGCCTTTGAAGAAGGAGCCACAGCTGGGGGAGGAGAGGGTCGAGTAGAGGCCGGGGCAGCGGGAGTGACTCCGCTGGGGGCCTGTGAAATGGGTTCAGCGCGCGCCGTGGGAGGAAACCACGGGTTGCGCACTGGCGCAGGTGCCAGTTTGAATGTGGTGGCCTGAGGGGCCGAGGGAGCCGCAGCTTTAGGAGCTTTGGCAACTCTTTTGGGGGCGCGAGGGCATCCGCGATAATTCGCTGGATGGCCGGTTTGCCGGCAGTTGGTGCACGAAGGCGGCTCCGTGCACTGAGAGCGGTCCTTGGGGCGGGGGCACTCGGATGTGCCGTGTTCGCCGAGGCACTTGACGCACCTGGCGGGGAGGCGACAGCCACGAGAATTGTGGCCGTATTTCTGGCAGTTGTGACACTGCCCTATCTGGGTCGATTTGTGTGGGGCTTCGACGGTGAAGCCGCCTAGCCCCGAGATATCTTTTATCTCAAATAGTCTTTTGACATCGGAAGGGGACTGGAGGATGGCGAGAACCATCTCGTATTGAATTCCCGGCCGGGAGGCGCGGGACTGTCTGTGCATCCTGTGCACTTCTAAGGTGACTATGCCTTTCTCTTCAAGGCCTTCTTTGACCTCGAGAGTCGACATTTGGACTGGGATACCGCGAATGACGTAGCGGAAGCGCCGCTCGTCAGGCAAGGAGTAAGTGAAATAGTGCCATTTCTTGGCATCTAAAAATTTGGTCAGCGCCCTGTGGTCCGCGATTGAGGCGGGCTGCAGGGCAAGAAGCTTGTGGATCTTATTCCACGAGTTAGAGGAGATGCATATGCGCTGTTTGCGCAGTTCGTCAAATATGTCCCGAATGGACATATTTGAGGGGATTTGGAGGTTCAACCTCGGGGGTTTTTTAGGCCCCTTTGGTTGAGTCGGCGGCGGTGGCGGCGTCGACGCAGACGCGGACGCGGTTGGCGCTGAAGGCGCGGAAGGCGCAGAAGGCGCGGATGGGGAGGCTGGTGCGGGAGCAGCGACGCTTCTCTGCTTCTTCCTTTGGCTGTTTTTCACCGTGGTGAAGCCGTCCTCGTCGCGTTCCGACGAGGACGACTCCTCCCCGGATTCACAGGCGGAGGAAGAGGCCGAGATCGGCCGTTTTTTAGGGTTGTTAGTGGCTTCGGGTTGGCTGGGGGACGTGTCCATTTCCTCTTCAGACTCCGCGGAGCCGCCCGAGGTTTCGGTGGTCTCTGTCGAGGTCGTAGCCTCGGACGACTCCGAGGTGTCTGAGGACGCAGACGGTTCCCTGGCTTCCCTAGCCATACTTAGAATTTCTTGTCGGACCACGTTGTCCGACCGGAACATCTCCCTCACCACTCTCATTATTTCCTCCCTGGAAATAATGGGCGCGGCGAGGGGGGTGTTGACTGGGTTTAGTTGAGCGGCGACGACAGGCCGCTCGGGAGCCAAATCCATCGGCCCAGATTCAGCCATATTGGCGGCTGAGTCCGAGCCTATGGTAGAAAATGATTTGGGGGCCGCGTGTGTGTTCACTAACCCCGGGTGTGCACCGCCTGTAAAGAACACACCAAGAAACCAGGCGGGTTCACACAAAACGAACGAGCGCGGATCGCGACGCGGTATGGGACGCGATGAACTAAGTCCCCGGGTAGGAACGCCCGGGGGTGAGTGAGTGCGTGTCCCTCCCCGCCGGGTATAGGCGAGGGGGGGTGTACTTAAAATTAGGTGTGCCCTAAGCTTGTATCCCTTTTGCCAGTCTTATTGTGCAAAAGGGTTCCTAACAGTCCGTGTACCGTAAACGGTATTGGCCGGAGGCCGCACGCTCAACCGATACACGGGATGGATTTTAAGGAAAGGGTAGGGTTGGGAAGGTGATATACGGGAGAGACTGCGGTGTGCCTCCGCAGCCTCCGGATCCGTACCCGTCGGCTTTGCCTTGCCCTGAAGGGGCGCAGCGCGTTGCCGGTGACGCGACTCGGCTTGTTAGCACCGTTAGGTTTCCGCCGAGCCAACGCCCTGAAGGGGCCAAACGTCGATAAGAAACAAATTGGGCGAAACCCTGTCCTGAAAAGGACGCGGCTTGGCCCGAAATAGGCTAACAAAATAGCAAAAGGTTGCCCCTTTGCTACCTGTTTGGCCTTGGCTGCAGCGAGGTCGCTGCCGAACGCACCGAGCAGGTACTCGGGCGGAACAATGAAAGTTGTAGCGAGCGCTACAACAAACAATAGGTCCGTCCGAGACGGCTGCTCAGAGCGGAATGTGTGTGATTTATTGCTTTTTTTTTTTTTTTTTTTTTTTTTTTTGTCCCTGACTAAACTCTTGTTAGCCTGACGAGGGTCGGCTTATACAAGAACACCGGTCTTGTGGGTGAGCGCAGAAGGCGCTCGCAACCCTTAAATTTAAGCGACCACGCTGAGGGCGACCCACTAATGGGTCACGACCTCGGCTCAGGGCGGCCACTGAGAGGATAAGACATCAGCGTTTGGGGGAATTTGGTTTGAAACCTAATCCTATTTACGTGTTGATCGTAGTCTTCGGCACGCGGGCCGGAACTGCTAAGAGAGGGCAGGGGGTTGGGGAACGCGACGAGGTCCTCGACGGCGAGGACGGTACAGCGGTCTTGTTAAGTGTATGAGCTTTAGATGCTCGTTCTTTTCGCGTAAGGCCAGAGTGATTTCGTCCTCTGGATCTGACAAGACTGAACGCGGTCGTCTCCATTTGGCGCGATCAAATGGAGTATAAATCGACGCTTTACGGATAAGCGTGTTCGGGTGGTTTACCGCCCTGTCGAAATAGCGTCTGCTGGCGCACTGCATAAAGTGCCTGATGGTCGGCATATTGGTGTCCACGTGGAGGTTGCGATTGCGAACGTACCACGGGGCACCAAGTGCATGTCGTAAGAATCGATTTTGAAGCACCTGCATTCGCTGAAGGCGACCGGGCGGTAAATGAGCGAATACGGGCGACGCGTATGTCATTATCGGACGGATGCATGTTTTAAAGATCCTAATCTTGTTGCGGATTGACATCTTACTATTTTTGTTTAGGAGCCAGTGAAGCTGGCTCATCGCGAATGCGGCTCGCGCGCGTACCGCATTTACGTGTGGGATGAAGGTCAACCTCTGATCAAGGGTTACTCCTAAATATTTGGCTTGGCCCTTCCAGGGAATAACCTGGTCGGACATGCGGACTGAAAAGTGAGGGACATGGACTTTCCTTTTCCGAGTGAAAAGGATGGCCTGACTTTTGGTGGGATTGACGGTGATTCGCCATTTGCGGAACCACTCACCGAGTTCGTCGGCGGCGGTTTGCAAAGTGCGCACCACTTTGTCGGGGTCTATACGTGAAGCGTATATTGCGGTATCATCCGCGAATAGTGCCAGATGGGCGTTTTGTGGTCTAGGGATGTCGCTTGTGTACAGCGAGAATAGAAAGGGGGACAGGGCGGAGCCTTGCGGGACTCCGGCCGTGATGGTGTGTCGGGAAGAGAGAGTTCCCTCCACGCGATATCTGAAACCGTGATTCGACAGGAAATCTCGTATGATGTGCACGAGTTGTGTGGGCACGTTGAGAGTGTACAGCTTGAAAAGCAAGCCGTTGTGCCACACCCTGTCGAATGCTTTTTCGATATCGAAGAAAATAGCACCGGTAGGCATTCCTTTACGGAATTGTTCGTGGACGTACTCCGTGATGCGGAGCACCTGATTGACACAACTGTGTCTAGGGCGAAAGCCAAACTGTTCTGGAGGGATCAAATTTTGATTGAAAGCTACTATTTTAAGGCGGTCGAGGACGATCCGCTCGTAGATTTTGCCCAGAGTACTGAGCAGACTGATGGGCCTATAAGAGGAGGGTTCGAAAGCGGGTTTCCCCGGCTTGTGGATTCCTATCACAACTGCCTCTTTCCAGACCTCTGGGAAGATGCAGTTACGAAACGCGGCGTCATAGATAGAGGTAAGAATTTGAACTAGATGCTCCGGGAGCATCTTAATCATACGAGTAGGGATTAGATCGCCCCCGGGGGCTTTCCTACGTTTGAGTGCCTTGATCAGAGTGGTGACTTCTTCGATCGTCACCGGCGCAAGGGGATCGGGCGGCGGGTCGACGTCCGGGTCGACGTTATCGTATAGCGGTCGCGGTATAGAGACTGGCGGTGGCCGGACCGCGTTCCTATCTTCGACGAAGGTGTCAACCGCAACAAGAATGTCGTCATCTACGGGTACGGAGGTGAGCGAGCATTGAGACTCCAGGCTGCCGGCCAGTAGTTCCGCTTTCTCCTCGTCATCAAACGCCGGGCGTTGATTCGGACGATTGAGCGGAGGCATGGAGGCCACATCGTTTCTCTTGAAGGAACGAACCAGTTGCCAAAAGGCGGTATGTGTCGGATCGATATCGACAAGGCGAGTGTTCCACCTCGAATCGACGACCTCTTTTATGCGACGCTTAACCTCACGTTGGAGGTAGCGCGCAAGATGTCGTCGTTCCGGGACGGGTCTCGTCGCGCAGGCTTTGAGCGTAGCGTTACGCAACCTCACCCACCACCGAACGTCTTCGGGAAGTTGCCAGTGACTGTGAACAGTCTCTGGCACCCTCTCGGAGCTTTCGCTCAAGACGTTCTGAAGGTGGTCGGTGAAGACGCGTATCGCGCTGGTCGTTTCCTCAGGAGTCACGATGTTGGTCGGGATCGCGGAAAGATCAGTGGATGAGGTGTCCGCGAGCTTGGTGCCTAAAAGACGCCAATTCGTTTTCACCTTCATCGGAATATTAGGACCTGTGTCTGTTGGACTGTTTTCGGGGACTAGATCGAGGATCACAGGTCTGTGGTCAGAGTCTAACTCTTGTAACACCTGCATGGAACGCACGCTAAGGCTTACGTTCCGTACAAGTGCCACGTCGAGTATGTCCGGTCGGTGGTCGTCATTGTAACTATAGTGGGTAGGTTCTGAAGGAACCAATAGGCTTAGATTGATTGTGTCAAGACAACTCTCTAGGACTGCACCTCGCTCGTTGGTCGAGTTGCAGTTCCAGAGAGTGTTCTTGGCATTGAGGTCTCCCGCCAAAATGACGGAATCCCCCAGATCAAATAGGGTTTCGAGTTCGTTGGAGTGAAGCTCCTTAGTGGGCGAGAGATAGGCCGATATGATGGTGATCGGCGGGTGTCCGGTCATGGCTAGCCTGCAGACCGAAGCCTCAATGTTGCTCAAGCTTAACGGTGATTCTAATGGGATACAATGAAGGGACCTTTTGTAATAAATGAGAGTGCCTCCTAAACGGCCACTGGTACGATCATTTCGCACCAGTTTGAAGTTTGGGATGTTGGGATCGCGGTGAGAGGGCTTAAGGAACGTTTCCTGGATGAGGAAAACGTCAATTTGGTTGTCGCGGACAAAAGAAGAAATTTCGGCTTTTTGGTCCCGAATGCCGTTACAATTGAAAAACCCCACTCTGAGGGAGCGAGGTTTTGTCCGCTGGGGGAGTTGTCTGGCGTTGGAAGCCATTTATGAAATTAAAGAGGGGAGACGCACAGCGTTAACTGTAGCCTCGAAAATTTGTTGCTGGATCAGAGCGATCTCAGCTATTAAGAGGGGGTCTTCTACTCCCGTACGGGTGAGTAGGCGGGAACGCTCGAAAAGTTTCCCGTGGAGAATCATTATCTCCGGGGAGCCTAATAGTGAGGCGACTGAGGAAGAGGCGTCGCTTGCCTTCGCCGCCACCGTCGCCGACTGAGAAGGGGTGGGAGGGGTGGTGGGTTTGGGTTTGGGTTTGGGCTGGGCTGCCTTTGAAGAAGGAGCCACAGCTGGGGGAGGAGAGGGTCGAGTAGGGGTCGGGGCAGCGGGAGTGACTCCGCTGGGGGCCTGTGAAATGGGTTCAGCGCGCGCCGTGGGAGGAAACCACGGGTTGCGCACTGGCGCAGGTGCCAGTTTGAATGTGGTGGCCTGAGGGGCCGAGGGAGCCGCAGCTTTAGGAGCTTTGGCAACTCTTTTGGGGGCGCGAGGGCATCCGCGATAATTCGCTGGATGGCCGGTTTGCCGGCAGTTGGTGCACGAAGGCGGCTCCGTGCACTGAGAGCGGTCCTTGGGACGGGGGCACTCGGATGTGCCGTGTTCGCCGAGGCACTTGACGCACCTGGCGGGGAGGCGACAGCCACGAGAATTGTGGCCGTATTTCTGGCAGTTGTGACACTGCCCTATCTGGGTCGATTTGTGTGGGGCTTCGACGGTGAAGCCGCCTAGCCCCGAGATATCTTTTATCTCAAATAGTCTTTTGACGTCGGAAGGGGACTGGAGGATGGCGAGAACCATCTCGTATTGAATTCCCGGCCGGGAGGCGCGGGACTGTCTGTGCATCCTGTGCACTTCTAAGGTGACTATGCCTTTCTCTTCAAGGCCTTCTTTGACCTCGAGAGTCGACATTTGGACTGGGATACCGCGAATGACGTAGCGGAAGCGCCGCTCGTCAGGCAAGGAGTAAGTGAAATAGTGCCATTTCTTGGCATCTAAAAATTTGGTCAGCGCCCTGTGGTCCGCGATTGAGGCGGGCTGCAGGGCAAGAAGTTTGTGGATTTTATTCCACGAGTTGGAGGCGATAGATATGCGCTGTTTGCGCAGTTCCTCAAATATGTCCCGCATGGTCATATTTGAGGGGAGTTGGAGGTTTAACCTCGGGGGTTTTTTAGGCCCCTTTGGTTGAGTCGGCGGCGGTGGCGGCGTCGACGCAGACGCGGACGCGGTTGGCGCTGAAGGCGCAGAAGGCGCAGAAGGCGCGGATGGGGAGGCTGGCGCGGGAGTAGCGACGCTTCTCTGCTTCTTCCTCCGGCTGTTCTTCACCGTGGTGAAGCCTTCCTCCTCGCGTTCCGACGAAGATGACTCCTCCCCGGATTCGCAGGCGGAGGAAGAAGCAGATATTGGCCGTTTCTTAGAGTTGTTGGAGGCTTCGGGTTGGCTGGGGGACGTGTCCATTTCCTCTTCAGACTCCGCGGAGCCGCCCGAGGTTTCGGTGGTCTCCGTTGAGGTCGTAGCCTCGGACGACTCCGAGGTGTCTGAGGACGCAGACGGTTCCCTGGCTTCCCTAGCCATGGTAAGAATTTCTTGTCGGACCACGTTGTCCGACCGGAACATCTCCCTCACCACTCTCATTATTTCCTCCCTGGAAATAATGGGCGCGGCGAGGGGGGTGTTGACTATTATGGGCGCGTTTTGAGCGGCGACGACAGGCCGCTCGGGAGCCAAATCCATAGGCCCAGAATCAGCCATATTGGCGGCTGAGTCCGAGCCTACGGTAATATTAATTAGGGGCCGCGTGTGTGTTCACTAACCCCGGGTGTGCACCGCCTGTAAGGAACACACAGAAGAAACCAGGCGGGTTCACACAAAACGAAACGGGCGCGGATCGCGACGCGGTGTGGGACGCGATGAACTAAGTCCCCGGGTAGGAACGCCCGGGGGTGAGTGAATGCGTGTCCCTCCCCGCCGGGTATAGGCGAGGGGGGGTGAACTTAAAATTAGGTGTGCCCTAAGCTTGTATCCCTTTTGCCAGTCTTATTGTGCAAAAGGGTTCCTAACAGTCCGTGTACCGTAAACGGTATTGGCCGGAGGCCGCACGCTCAACCGGTACACGGGATGGATTTTAAGGAAAGGGTAGGGTTGGGAAGGTGATGTACGGGAGAGACTGCGGTGTGCCTCCGCAGCCTCCGGATCCGTACCCGTCGGCTTTGCCTTGCCCTGAAGGGGCGCAGCGCGTTGCCGGTGACGCGACTCGGCTTGTTAGCACCGTTAGGTTTCCGCCGAGCCAACGCCCTGAAGGGGCCAAACGTCGATAAGAAACAAATTGGGCTAAACCCTGTCCTGAAAAGGACGCGGCTTGGCCCGAAATAGGTTAACAAAATAGCAAAGGGTTGCCCCTTTGCTACCTGTGTAACCTTGACGGCAGCGAGGTCGCTGCGGACGCACCGAGCAGGTACTCGGGCGGAACAATGAGAGTTGTAGCGAGCGCTACAACAAACAATAGGTCCGTCCGAGACGGCTGCTCAGAGCGGAATGTATAAATAGCTTCGACAAGGAGACCTATAATAACTGTGATTTATTGCCAAAGGTCCCTATATTTATACAATCGCCCCAACCGATTAGTGAAAGGGGCAGCAGTCCATCTCCCTCGCACGCACAGCGTGCTCGCTCGCACACTATAAATATGCGCGCCTCCGTGTGCCGGTGACTAGACGTGCCACGAGACCGACGCCGGTGAGCTTGGTATTTCGTCGTTCGCTGTTCCGCCGTCGCTTCTCGTGCTCCATGCATGTAGTGTGAGACCGCACCCGTCGTACCAAGTTGGAATGCTTTGGCGGCGATATGTGGGTACGTGGGTGGATCCCACAATCTTAACAAATTAAAAAATACGAAGAATCGTACTAATATTATAAAGACGAAAGTTTCTAAGAATGTATGGATGTTTGGATGTATGGATGTTTGTTACTCTTTCACGCAGAAACTACTGAACGGATCTCGATGAAATTTGGCACACGGGTATATCATGTCCTGGATTAACACATAGGCTACTTTTTATCCCGGAAAAGTATAAAGCGGGACTTTTATCTCGGAAAAACTCAGTCACGCGGGCGGAGCCGCGGGCAAAAGCTTGTTCATAATACAATGGAAAAGAAAGAATGATCACTTGATAGGATGATATTTATTAAAATTATATTATGACGAAAAAAGATTGGACGAATTGTATGTTAAAATATAATTGTTAAACTTAAAAACAATTAGACTAATTTTGATAATTCTTTCACTAATAGGAAGTTACATTACTTCAGAGTGCTATAGGCTACTTGTTATCCTGAGATCATGCGTTAACGCATACTAAACCAATAAGAAATAGAGACCAGAGCCAAACTTATATTTCCTTTAGCATAGGCCACTCAATTTGTGCTGCCCGTGTCCTGCATGCAGGTGCCTACCTATACCTATTTTGCGGGGACAAAAAAGATCCCAAGATGTCAACAATGGCCACCCACATACGGGACGCCCGCTAGGCCACGAGAAATACGGTATTGATAAAACTAGTTAAATATATAAAGCAAAAAAATAAACCGACTTCAAAACCACTACAAATAAAAAAATAATTAAAATTTGTATTCGCTTAGTATATACGTATATTTGGAGTCGATGCCTAATTTAAATTGCCAACTAAGCTAAGGAAATACACAAACAAATATACGAAAACATTGTTCAGTTTTAATTAGGCACCGACTCCAAATATACGTATATACTAAGCGAATACAAATTTTTATTATTTTTTTTATTTGTAGTGGTTTTGAAGTCGGTTTATTTTTTATTTATTGATTTTTTGTTAGTTAATTATAGAATGGTGTAAACAATACATCATAGACATACAATTGCAGCATTCGCGAGTCATCTGCTGTTAGTTATTGAAGAGTTATATCGCGTATCTCCGAAGATCTTCATCAGATCTTCATAAATTATATACTAAAACCTTCCCTGTAAAATTTATATTTCAATATCGAAAACCACATCCAAATCGGATCAGTAGTTTTTGAGAAACACGCGGCCATACAAATTTATATACATACAAACATACATACATAGGGATCGAATACAGAACCTCCTTTTTGAAGTCGGTTAAAAATACAAGACTTGCATCACTTCATTATATTCGCTAGTATTTATGGCAAATAAAGAGTCATATAATATGCAGTAACAATCGACTGTATTATAGACTCGCTGTCCTGTTTTGCTTTTATTAATTCAACGATATCGATTTTCTAAAAGCAAAGTTTATAATGGTGATTTGAGTCATCGAGTGAAGCAAACGTTTAAATAATTATTGCCGTGGCGGACAATAAGACGCCAGACATGAAGTGTACTACTGCATTATTTGATAAACTAACTAGCTGTTGCCTGCGGCTCCGCCCGCGTTAAAAAGTTTTTCCGGTGAAAAGTCCCGCTTTATACTTTTCCGTAATAAAACGTAGCCTAAGTTACTCCTTATTACATCAGCTACCTCCCAATAAAAGTCCCGTCAAAATCGGTCCAGCCATTTCAGAGATTAGCCGGAACAGACACACAAAAACTGAAAAAAAATATTTGGTGTATATACCGTATAAATATTCATTGGATAAAGATTAATATTATTACGTTGATACAACTCTAAACAAATAATGCATTAATTTCGACCAAATTTGATTACCATAAAAACGGTTCTAGTTAGTTAATCTTAAAAGATAGACATATACTGTCGCGGACATTTTTTTAGATCATTTCAAGAGGAATAATTCTTTTATACTTATATTTTTTGTATCTTGAACCGTTTTCGCAGCGCATGCAATGGAAGCCCTCAAGGATGAATAATTTTCCCCGCTTTTTTCACATTTTCCATTATTTTCTCGCTCCTAATAGTTGCATCGTGATGTTATATAGCCTAAAGCCTTCCTCGATAAATGGTCTATTCAACACAAAAAGAATTTTTCAATTCGAACCAGTAGTTCCTGAGATTAGCGCGTTCAAACAAACAAACAAACAAACTCTTCAGCTTTATAATATTAAGTATAGATTTAAATACGTAGCAGCAAGAAGAAAGTCGCTGAATGGAGGTCACTTCCGTTCGATTGCTTTAGGAATCATTTGCAGAAACCTATGCTCAGCAGTGGACTTCCTATCACAAATATTAAAACAAGGAACCATGACATTCAACACAAGATGAAACAACGGTTGATAACATTTTCTCACTCAAATACACACGTTTCATCAGGATCATTCTAGAAATTAATCAGATACGTAACCTCAACGTTTATTGTTAAACCGTTTATTTAATTTATCAAAGAAAACCCAGACTACCTCAGACCAACCTGCTACCAATTACCTACCACTGTCTGAATTAAATATAACAAAGAAATACGTTATTAACATGCGGTAGGATCGGCTCTGGCTTTATTAAAATAGGTGCAGCATTCTGAAAATTTATTTGCAAGTTTAACAAGTCTCAAAGCCCAAACTTTTTGCCTCTTCTGTTTTATATCAAGCGAAATCATTTAATTTACATCGACTTCGGCCAAGTTATAAGTTTGGTAAAAGGATCCAAGATTGTAAAACACTTTCTCAGGTAAAATTAAGAGCGTAACTTGGTGTTTTAATTAATATACGTTTATTTGTATGTTCGGTAGCGTAGTTGTATTGCGGTACGGCTGCAGTGCTGTGGTCTCGGGTTCGATCCCCGGGTTGGGGAAAGTGATTTTCTATTCAGTATTAGCTCGGAGTCTGGAATTTGTAGCTATTAAAACAAAAGCATAATAAAAACTTGAGAGGTGTCAAGGGACACCCGGATGGAACGAAGTTATTTTCGATTAATTAGTGAAGATATTGTAATAAAATTTTATTTCTTTTAAGTTATAATGATTGTATATTTCATTAAAACGTTACCACATCAATGAAAACATTTACTTCTACCTACACAATAGATATGTCATCGAATCACGATCATCACCTAAGCAAGCATTGACATTAAAATTAACATACAACTAACGAAAAAAAAACTACTCTAAAAAGCATTTAAATCTTAGAGTATGTATACGTAGTTATACTTACTCTAAGATTTAAATTGTCTTTTTTTATTTAAATTTCGAATGTCACTTTTACGGCCAGTTCGTTATTGTTACTGGCTGGTTTCACAGGGCAAGTATAAAAGTGTCGTGACACCTTTTCGTAAGATTTTTTTCCGTCTAGCCCCCTTTCAAAACGCGCGATAAGGAACTTCGTTCCAATAATATAAATGGATGAAGGGCAACATCAATATAAGTGCTACCGTCAGAATATTTTTGCCTTTGTTATATATAATTTTTTAGGGTAACCGCCATAAAATAACATATTCTTTGCGTTTTAAAATGACATATTCGCTACGAAGGACCTTCAGTAAAAGCATTCCGTTGGTGCCTCTTGAGTGCGTAGCCCTAAAAAGTAACCACCACAAGAGGCTCCTGTTGAACATCTTTAAGCTGGTAAAAGGGAGTAGCTATAAAGCTTGAAATATTTATGATTTATCTGAATACCACGGTACTTATTGTACACATTGTATTTTATGTAGACACTGAGATCACGTAATTCAAGTAAGTTCCCCAAGGTTGTTTCATTTCAAGAGTACCCTGCGGAGCTTTCATGTTGTCTTTTATGGGCTGGAGGCTACTCTACTATATATATAATAAACTGTCAAGAACTAACGTTCTTGATAGTTTAGATGGCATCAAAATCATAATAGCAAACAATTTCCTGTGACCCCGACTGATTTTAATGAATCAATCGTCCAAAATCGATGATTCATCGTAAGTTGCTTCTGATCCTATTAATGTTTTTTACCTAATTTTAATAATTTAAATGTCAAAACAATTGTACAACAAAGTGATACTGGCCTAGAAACATAATTTGATGGAAACAAAATAGATAACAATACAATTTATATTATTATACCCAGTCCCGCCCAAATTACTCAGAACCTAAAACATTTAGCTGCTAAACGCATATTATTTTTCTGCAGACAATGAAAACATTTCTGACTAATTAAAATTTAAGTGGGTGAGTCCGTTTTTGACGTGAGCCAATTGTTCATTCACAAGTTTCATTTATTCATGCGCCTTCCGGCCCCTAAATAATACAGGACACTTCATTCGAGTTTTACCTCGTTTTAACGTTCCGATATTAACAAGCTAAATTAATTTTATTAATGTATAACCTAAAAACCATAATGTTCCGACGTATTGTTTATTCTGCGGCTTATTCTGAGCAAAAAATATATTTTTGTGGTTTCATGATATTTATTACTATTAAAGCATAAAACCAATTTAATTGCATTGCTTGAAGTATTGTGGTAGGTACATGTACAATCCTTCAACAAAACAGTATCAACCTTAATAATTTCAGAATAATAGCTGTGCAATATACATGGCACAAAGGCTCCCCTCTCCTTTGAAGTCAATGCATCGTTTAGCAAAATGTCAACTGTAGAAACAAAAGTGTGATTGAAGCAATTTTTCCGAGTTGCTCGCTCACGTCCGCTCTTCAGATGCATTCTCACTAGGGTTGCTTGATTTGTCGATAGTTTCATGGATGATATACCTTTTTTTAACTTTTTTTCGCGGGGAAATACGCATTATCGCTACAACCACTGGGGGGTGAGTGGGACGGTTATGTTGATTTCACACAGTCTTACAGCCCAATGTCGACGCTCGGGACTATAGCATCATCCGAGCGAGCTTTGGACCGAGTCCCTAAAGAGTTAGGGACTCGGTCCAAAGCTCGCTCGGATGATGCTATAGTATACATAGAGTATACATATAGTATACATAGAGATGTACACCCTACACCGGCATACCAACCAAAACCCGCGGTGGCCTTCTTCGGCGCATACGAGACGGCCTCGGGGTATCTTGTTGCACTAAGATAGCACAACGGCATTGTGCAGGGACACGGGACTGTCCCTGCACAATGCCGTTGCGGCCTCTCTCTATACAAGGGGGCTGTGCGGGGCTCAGACTGGGCAAACACCCCGCACTTGAGTATTTTGTGTGCTGGATTGCGTGAGTTAGAAAGGCGATACCAGGTAACGAGGTTAAAACACCAAAAATCGGGAAATAATGTTTATTTTCACACACACTAAACCAAAAATGATAAAGTTCTATCAAAACGATACAAAGTCTCTTAAGACGGTTATTTGGCGCGTAGGGTTCCGTTGCTACGCCGTAGCTATGCGTCGTAGCCAGAAGTCGTCCTTGTAGCACCGTAGCACACAGCTGAGGAGGAAGGAGGGTTCAAACTGCATAAGCGCCTATTTTCCACCCAGGAGTTTCCAAACTTGCCGACTTCATCTTTCTTGCTGACTACTTGCTGTTTTTTTTCTTGATGTTCCGAACTATTACTCTAAGTTGACTCGAACTTCGAGTCTGGAAGATTCCAAAAAAAACAAATTCACGTACTCCAAGGCGATACCGTAAGGAGGGCCCCGGAGGTCCGGTCCTCCTCGGAGGGCACTTTTTCACTATCGATCACGCACTCATTTACGTTCCGCGCCTAAGTTACGTCTATGTACCTAAACTATTAGTGTCTTCGCACATAGACACTAAGTGGCTCTATATACTAAACATTATATAACAACCTTATGTGCATTACGAGAAAAGTTATTTGGATTTACTTACGTTAAGGTTACTACAATCGATGCACACAAGCAACAATTCTAAAAATAACTACACTGACTTTATACATATGTTCATCCCGCTACCGCAGCAAGGTATGCAAAGTTCTAACCTACACTATTGCACCGAATAACACACCGATAAGTCCGTACCGGGTGTGTAATGTAAGATTAAAGGTACGTTCGATAACACAAAATCGTACCGAATTTTTCACTATAGTTTTATGACGTCACAGAGGGTATTGTCACGTGACCGCACATGCGCGGTATGCACTTCGTTTTTTTTTCTTCGTGAGTGCATCCTGCACAGGGGCTAAAATGCCCGCCACACTCTTAAAGACGCCTTTGGCCTCTACGACAGCGGGAGACCAAACATCCGCATTGTCAAACACCTCGGAGTCGCTTAAATTGGGCTGAGCAGCCCCCCGCTGCTCGCCCTGCGACTCCCTCGAAGCCCCATTTAGTCGCCTCTTACGACAGGCAGGGGATACCGTGGTGGAACTCTCTATATGCCCCCGGACAATTGGTTGGTTTTTGTTACGAGCGCTAAAGGCTTCTAATCATTTGGCATTTAGATTTCGACTATACTTAATAGTAAGCCCAGCCCCTAATAGCTAACCATTCCTTCTTACATGAAAACTTTTTGCCATATAAAAGCAGTTAGATTTCAGTGTTGCCGTTATTATCGACAACTACATTATGTACTGCCCACTACTGTGCACGGGCATCCTATACTATACTAAGCGGGGCTTTTTTTGGGACTCTTAGCCCCACTCTTGGTCCCCCTATCCACGACAAGGGTTTTTTTTTGTATTCCTAAGCGGTTTTTTTTTAGGTAGGCGGACCTGCAGTCAACACCGCGGGAAAGCCGGGGATACTGGAGTCCCCCGGCTTGACGACTGCAGGGGCCTGGGAAGGAAGTGGAAGAGGAAGATGGAAGGGAAAGTAGGGAAAGAGAGAAAGGTTCCCAGAATGAGCGGAGACATAAGAGGGTGCCAGGAAATGTTCGCGGTCCTTTTTAGGCCTCAATGTGTTATCCAACTAAGAAGTATACACACTGAACTGTATGCCTCGGTCCGCGAACAATGTCTCCCCATGCATGGGTGTGAAGACCCAGGGCACAAGAATTGCCTTGGGAGGGTCCTTAGGGGGCTCCTGAGGCCTTAGTTCCACCACGCTGCCCTAGTGCGGGTTGGCAGAATTAACATACCTTTGAAATTCTCATGGAGAACTCTCAGGTTTGTAGGTTTCATCACGATGTTTTCCTTTACCATTTATTCGAAACATTATAATTTACTAGTAGTGCTCGCGGCTCCGCCCGCGTGAAAAAGTTTTTCGGGGACATAAATCTTTTCCCGGGATAAAAAGTAGCCTATAGCACTCAGGAGTTATGTAGCTTCCTATTAGTGAAAGAATTTTCAAAATCGGTTCAGTAGTTCCTGAGATTAGCGCGTTCAAACAAACAAACTCTTCAGCTTTATAATATTACTATAGATAAACAATATGTACAATTAACTTCGAACACTAGGAATTGTGAGTTTTGTACAAAACTAGGCTATCGTGTTTTCTATAAGTCATTTACTAAACCAAGAATAAATGCCGCAATTGAATTGCCGGTACTGAAAAAAACCATTACATGAGCCATATACTATAAAAAAACTGACAAAACAGAAAGTAATTATCTTTTTAGCCGAATTCCAAAAAAGGAGGTTATATAATCATACTGCCTCGGTGGCGTAGTTGTATTATGGTACGACTGCAGTGCTTAGGTCTCGGGTTCGATTCCCGGGTCGGGCAGTGATATTGAATTTTTCTATTCAGTATTAGCTCGGAGTCTGGAATTTGTGCCCGATATGGCGATAGGCTCGCCCCCTATCACATCATGGGACGGAATAACGGCGAAAAGTGGGTGCACTAGTTGCGCCTCTGCCTACCCCTTCGGGGATAAAAGGCGTGAGTGTATATGTATATGTATGTATATAATCATAGTTCGCGTGGTTAAAAAAAGAATACACATAATACCGGGACGATTTGTTAAAGATATGAAAGTCATTAACAATGAAATACGCGTCTACAATTATTACACACACGCATGCCATGACGTGTTGCTTAAAGTATGTTAATATTGTATGCTAAGTAATGCACTTTATCCACTAATAATAAATGATATATTTGTATTCTCTAAATCTGCGCGGAATCCCAGAAGGATTTATGCAGTTGCGGTTCTTCTATAATACTGGCTTGGTGTTTTACTAGTAGAAAGCTTTTTAATACAGCTAGAAATAATTATAGTAACTATTCGCAGAGAAACACACGGCTGATTTAATATAATTTCTGAAACACATTACAAACACTTTATAAAAATACAGAACCTCCTTTTTTGAAATCGGTTAATAAAAAGAAATGGCAATAAAAACCATACCTTACAAACCTAAAAATGAACGGTAATAAACCCACGCAAACATACATTTCATCTTCTTTTTCTTTAAAATCCGCATGGATTGGCAAATCTGTACGATTTTAAAGCCATGAACAGATATTGGTGTCAGTGGCTCTTTTCTTCTCACAGGAATACAATAGGGGATCACTTGTGTCTGCATTTGAAGTTTGTTCCACTTCCATCTACTGCAGTAAGACCTTTGCAATAAATTATGGGATATATATACGGATTTTATTAAAGTTATCTGATAAATTATCCTACAAATATTATAAACGTGAAAGTTTGTAAGAATGTATGGATGTTTGTTCCTCTTTCACGCAAAAACTATACTGAACGGATTTCGATGAAATTTGGCACACGGATAGATCATGGCTTGGATTAATACATAGGCTCTTTTTATCCCAGGGAAGTATAAACCGGGACTTTTATCCCGGAAAAACTTTTTAACGCGGGTAGAGCCGCGGGCAAAAGCTAGTTATTCATAAAACTAAACAATACTCAAAGACGGAACAAGCTTGTCGTATGGTAAACGACATGACTACCCATAAATTACAAAACATCCAGCCCATACATAGCTACTTATGTTACTCAAGTGCTTTCTCTGCGTTTATCGACAACAAAATTACCTACATAATGGTTTGTTAATACTCATAAAACAGTACTTTCTAAATTTCTCTACTTCATCATCATCATCAGCCACATAACGTCCACTGCTGAACATAGGCCTCCCCCAAACATTTCCAAACGGAGCTGTCAAAAACATCTGATAATGGCCTTATGAAGACTAAGAATTTCTCTACTTGATATAGCAAATTAAGATTTGTCAATATCCATCCATTAATTCTAAGATACCTGTAAGGTCATTACAAGAGCTTTACCCTGACACAAATAGGGTTACTAAATCTTAATCCGGATGTCACTCGCACAACTAAAGCCCTTTATCGATCGTCTGCTGCCGAGTTAGTACTTACCTTGGGATTCCTTTTGGAAGCTTCCAAGATTTGGTCTCTGAGAGCCAACTAGTGTAATACAAAAATTAATTACAATATCATGTTTTGACAGCCACATATCCATGTAAGTTGAGTCACAGCACCTTATTCATATTATGTTTTATGAGTTCAGAACTATTGTAAATGTTGAAACATCTTGAACTTACTGCAAGGATTAGTTCTGAATTGCAACCATCGGCATGGTGACATTTTAAAAGATTTTATATGCCTTCATGCCGAACGAATAGGAAAATAAGAACCGGATCTGCAGCTCTTTCTTCTTTACAAGCTTTTGCCCGCGGCTTCGCCCGCGTTAATTAGTTTTTTCGGGACAAAAGTCCCGTTTTTTATTTTCCCGGGATAAAATGTAGCATATGTATTAATCCAGGATATGATCTACCCGTGTGCCAAATTTCATCGAAATCCGTTAAGTAGTTTTTGCGTGAAAACGTAACAAACATCCATACATCCAGACATCCATACATACTAACAAACTGTCGCGTTTATAATATTAGTAGGATGAAATACGTTAAAATACTGTCTTGTTAGTCATCGTGAAAAGTTAATAACAAAAAAGCTTAAATATTATTTAGGGTTGTGACATAATCTTCAAAACTACATTTATTTGCTACCAATAAAACCAATAAAGTCATGACATGATTTTATTGGTTTTATTGCATAACATGGGTCACGGGCCCAAGTGGAACCAACCCGATGCAGCGGATGGAGGCATCCGGCCGCTTGAGTTAACGCTCTACCTCCACGCAAACAGAAGCGACTAATTTCAGAATGAATTCTTTTCGAAGTGATTTCAACTTTTCCAATGAAACTCGTGCTGTTAAATTCAAAAGCAGTGCATTTGTTTACCTCCAAATATTTGAAATTTTATCGGCTTTTTCCGTATATTCATTACTTACATAATGGGAACTGGTTGTATCACTGTTAAAATTGATTTATAAATACTAATATCAAAATCAAAAAGGTTTTGTAGTGTATTATAAATATTATTGTTTGAGAGCTTTGGCTCATAATTTAACAATACAATACATTAACTTTGAAGCATCGCAATGGTGTATTGACCGCAATTGAGTTTAGTATTCACGAGCAGTTTTTCTGGCACATAAACCTGGCAATAGGCACAGACTCAATGTTTTAGTACTACCACTAATACAATTAAGTAATAATTGTTAAAGACGATATTCTGACAAACAATAAAAAAATCATACTGTAGATCTCGCATGAAGTTGATATTGTTTAAAAATCTATAAAAAGTCATGTCTCGAAGGCCCACATTGATTTATCAAGTAACTCAGCACGTTTTCTCTTAAATGGAATCGTAAACTATTTTCATATACATCTTTTTAAATGAACACTATTTAAAAAGCACTTCAACTTGAATCATATTACAAACGAAAAACGTAATAAAATAAGGACGCAGTCATAATAAAAACAACGTGGCCGCAAAAAAATAGGAAAACAGCCTTTATTTCATAGTCGGTGAATGCAATTTTTAATTTCCCCTGGAGCTGTAGAAGAAGTCAGGCAAGTTTCCGTTTTCCTTTTGTTATTATAAATACGACTGCAACTGAGAATGAGTTTGTTTTACATCACGAGACAGTTTGAATAATGTTCAAAGAATGAATATGAAAATCGAAGTATTCGCTGTGTTTATTTTAGCGTCTATAGGTAGTTTGTGTATTCGAAATAAAATGTATGCCATTGCATTTACAAAATTTAATGAATCGTAAGTTTATGAACAGGACCCGTAAAAAACAAAATATCCGAAATTTTCGGTACACTCACAAACACATACCAATAACTAAATGCATTTTTCAAATAAATTGTGGAGGCTCATCAAATAGCATCGCATGAATTCAATTCTAAACACAAAGTGTTAAATGCACTTACCATTAACAAACATGAAACTCAATTCGGTTTATACTTTTAATAGGATTGAAAAGTGTGACTCCAAAGACCCAATTAACTGGATTGAAAAAGATCCTTCTTAGCTGAACTTTGTAAATAATTGCAATTTGTAGTGGTGCGATGTTCTCTTTGTTGAGAATTTAACATCTGGGTGACGTATTACATTATTTCGGACTTTTATGTCCCCTAACAGCTGCTTTAGATAACATAATTATCACCTCATATGGATTTTAACTTATGTAATTAGATTGTATTTTCTTTTAAGAATATAATTTTCTTAAGAACAAAATAACTTATTTGAAACATCTCGTTCCAGTTAGATTACTTCTTGTACCCGATGTATCAACTTCACGATTTTTTTTTCTTCAAAGGAATTTATAATACGTATACGCATACTCACGCCTTTTATCCCCGTAGAGATAGGCAGAGGCGCAACTAGTGTACCCACTTTTCGCCGTGCGTATTCCATCCCATGATATAGGGGGCGAGGCTATCGCCATATAGAGCACAAATTCCAGACTCCGGGCTGATATTAAATAGAAAAAAATCCAATAGCACTTTGCCCGACCTGAGGATCGAACCCGAGACCTCAGCATTACAGTAGTACCGTAATACAACTACGCCACCGAGGCAGTCTTAATGAGTTTATAGAAAAACACAATAAAAAGTTACTGAAGCACAAAGCTTGTAGTGGTCTTGCGCAAGTCTGATGTGGGCACTGATGTGGCTTACGGGAAGTTTAAGTTTGGTTTGTAGGTTGAAGATGTTCTGATGTTTCCACAATAGTTATCTTAATATTGTGTAAACATACATATATACACATACACTCACGCCTATTATCCCCGAAGGGGTAGGCAGAGGCGCAACTAGTGCACCCACTTTTCGCCGGTATTCCGACCCATGATTGATAGGGGCGAGACTATCCCCATATTGGGCACAAATTCCAGACTCCGAGCTGATACTGAATAGAAAAACTCAATATCACTTTGCTCGACCCGGGGATCGAACCCGAGACCTCAGCATTGCAGTCGTACCATAGTACAACTACACCACCGAGGCAGGCAACCAGTATTGTCAACTGAGTGCGTTATTGCGACTAACTGCTTTTAAATTGTGATACAAGATGTGCAGAATCGTATACTTAAAAGTATAGTAGGTTCCGCAGCGCTGATAAATGAAGCACAAGAAATTATGTATACATATAAAATAATAATGTGCGGATTCGTATTTCGTACAGCTATTTATTTTATCTACAATAACGTTCAGTAGCTCTTAAGTCTTAGGATCAATTTCTATCTCAGATTGTATTTGCATTTAAGTAAAATTGTATAAAATTACTGCTTGCAATATTTTATTCATAGTTTGACCAAGACTAGGGGTTTTATGGAGATCTTAAGTCGTAACTTGAGTACAAACATTGACCCTCTAAGTCAACACGTCAGGGAATTTAAGTCAAACAGATCCTAACCAAAGGGAAAGGCATCTCGTAATCTCGTCCTCTCGATGTAGTTTGTAGAGTAGTAAATTCGAATTTTAGATTGCCTGATTGGTGTTAAGCTGTGATTCCGCAGGACGCGGCAGAAGCAGACGGCAACCACAAACTGCAGACGTCATGTGCCGCGACGGTAGACGGCACTACTATGCAGTATTAAATAGCATTAGACCGATTTCGCAAACGACGGCAAATGACGCGCGGCAAGTGACGTCCTGCCGGTATAACGAAAGATAGATAGATAACACTAGGAAATAGCGCGCGGAAGTTAATGTGCTCTGACTTTTGTACTGTGAAATAACTCTCATAAGCCAACATGGACTCGCGCTGCTAATTAGAGCGATAATTTAGAAACACTGAGCCACCTGACCCCGTAGTGATGTATGACATCTTTACGCGTGTATAAGATAGAAATAACCTAGACCAACCATGGATACACATACTCTACCCACCTTCCTTCTTTGAACTATTATGTAAAAGTAATTGAATTGTTTTTTTATTGTTCTGTTGATAAGTCTTATTCACACATAAGACAATGAATTAGTCAGCATATTTTTTTATACCCTAAATGTCAGCTATACAAATAGATGAAATATTCAAAACTTCATATAGCGTATACATTTTAGTATTCTTACCAACAATGTTTCTTCTTTGAAATGAACTAAAAGGTGACCTTTATTTCAGACGACTTAAAGTTTTGAAATTGTTTGGCTATTTTTATGTCTGACTATACGCATATTCTAACAACAAAATACATGCTAAAATAAATACATCTCGACCCGAAACCCTACAGCTTCACCCTTATAAAGGCGTCTTATCTTGTCAGGCCCTAAATTGTATGCAAAGGTTTGGGACACGTAGGTAAAGGTTCTAAAGCATCTACGCTGCCGTTGAATTGTGAGAAAACTATTTGGCTTGCATGAAAGCCAAAGCCCGGACTGTGCTCTTTGTAAAGCTAAATAATGCATGTTATTCGTTCCTTTGGACAAACATATGAATATGTTTTACACTTGTGTGCAAAATGAAGTTGGAAATTACTCAGAGAATTATACCGACAATAAACTTTATGAAAGTGGGTTACTAAAAATAACACAAAAACCACTTCAAATAAAGAATTCACGAGCAAGGCCACTCAAATACAGAATAAAATTATAATTTAATTTTAAAATATTTAACTTAACAAACTTGTTTTTTTTTTCATATAGCGGTGTTCTTACATAAGGTTGCTATTAATGCTGCAAATATCTTTTCGTAATAACTATTTTTTTTTTCGAGCTGTGATATTCATTACTGAAGCATATAACAGCACTTTTAGAATTAATCTGTAAATGAAAATTTATGTATTAATTAAATGAATTAAGAAGAAATACGACTGCAAAGCTGAGGTCTCAGGTTCGATCCCCGGCTCGGGCAAAGTGATATTGAGTTTTTCAATTCAGTATCAACCCGGAGTCTGGAATTTGTGCCCGATATGGCGATAGGCTCGCCCCCTATCACATCATGGGAATAACTGCGAAAAGTGGGTGCACTAGTTGCGCCTCTGCCTACCCCTTCGGGGATAACAGGCGTGTGTGTGTGTATGTGTGTGTAAGAAGGGGAAATATTACGATGGAACATTTATGTTGTTTTCTATAAATATGAGCAGCTTAAGACACTATCCCGACCTCACATCCGACACTGCAACTCCTGTAAGTGAGGATCGAAAATAGCGCGCATTTTTGACACCGAGTGGCCTAGCGAGGCTATTAGTGTAGCCAAGACGCCTTTCTACAGTCGCGTCGTCAACACCATTAGAAAACAAAAAATGTATAGGAATGATGTATCTGTGCGAAAGACTTTGCGATTGGATATGTCATTCGCATACATTTTTTGTTTTCAACAAGAGTTAATTCTAATAGAAAACTAATATAGGTAAATGTATGGAACTGTCGTATCCTGGATATACTTATGGATAGGATATGTTATTTGCATACATTTTTTTATTTGCTACAAGCGTTATTGCTAATAGAAGACAAAAAATAACTAACCTTTGCTCGCCGCTCCACCCGCGTGAAAGTGTTTTTCCAGGATAAAATTCCCACTTTATACTTTCCCGATACAAAAAGTAGCCTATGTGTTAATGCAGGATATGATCTACCCGCCTGCCAGATTCAACGAAACCCGTTAAGTAGTTTCTTAGACGTGCAGTAACAAACAAACAGAAAAACAGACAGACGGTACAGACAGTAATAAACGGCATAGGCGTGCTGTATAGGTACCTACTCAGAACGAGATCAAAAAAATATTTGAATGTTACTTAGTAGTCTTATATCAGCATTATTTACAAAACAAATAAGTTTTAAGGGCCTATTATGAATTTCTTGTGAAAAGGTCAACAATTTCGGTATTAATATTTTTCATGGTCTTCACGTACTAAGTTAGTCAATCGAAATATTACTACAAAGTAATAGTAGGTAAGCTTACACAAACTCGAAGAACAAAACAAGTACGAGTTTTAATCAATTATAGTTTGTGAGCATGATTTCATTGAAGGTCCTAGTTATTCCCCATTTTCATATTAAAATTCAAAGAAGAGCATTTGCTTACAAAGATTCATTTATACAATCCATGGAAATCTAACTCTCCCAATAGTACAATGGTTGAAGGATCAATGTAGAAAATTTGAGACATAACTAAGTCAAAGTCTATGAAAATTCTTATCGAGTTTCTAATCCCTCCAATATAAAAATTTACTATAAGTTGCGCACGACTTCGAACATGTGAACTACGGAAATATTTAAAGGATTATGGAATAATTTATGACCAAATTGGTTTTTCGATTGTGACGGTTATGTTGGGGTCATCGATCTTGTGACTCAGTGTGAAGCCGTTCGGAGACATGGTAGACATCGGTCGGCTGATGGGCCGAGACCTTAACGGCTCCCAACATCAGTGAAGGATATATAATAATACCAGCCCTGTATTATATACTGCCCACTACTGAGCACGGGCCTCCTCTACTACTGAGAGGGTTTTAGGCCATAGTCCACCACGCTGGCCTAGCGCGGGTTGGCAGACTTCACATACCCTTAAAATTCTTATGGAGAATTCTCAGTGAAGGATACGCGTACCTAATTTGAACTTGTCCAGCAGTTTGAGCTGTGTGTTATCAACTTGAAATTTACACCTTTATATAAGTAGGTATAGATTATAGGTATTACATAAATATAGATGAGATTCTTCCATTTAATTTTAAGTCATTAAATAGGGTTAAATTAAATATTTATTAAGAGAATTGAGCGAGCGTCGATACTGGTAGTTTGAATCGAGCCCGCTTCACTACGGTGTAAACAAAGAACTAACGATATTACCAATAGAATTGGCAGAAACCTTCCTTGAATATTACACGAATATGTTAATAAGTTTCTGCTGGTTCGTTTTTCTTAATTAAACTTCTACGTCTACATTAACTTTCTACGTACTATGGATGCTGTATCAACAAGTTGAAATTTAATGTTGTTCTTAATTTGTTTTATGTATAATTTCAATTTAATTATACATACTCCGTGTCAATGAATGTACTCGTAACTTTGTATAGCTATAAAAAGTTGTGGTATTATTATTATTTAAATTCTTAAACTTCTGTAATAGTGGTTGTTATAGTTTAAAGATGTAGAGTGAGTACTCGATTCTATTATTTCCTTGTTTTATAACTTAAAAAACATGCTTTAATACTGGATCTTAAGGAGTTTTAAGTCCATTTGAGTCCATATTGACTTCCTTTGAGATTAAATCTCCTTCCTACTCCCTTTTCAGTTGTTTCACCGAGTAATTTAAGTATAAAATTTTATCGGAAAGGAAAGGAAAACTGCCGCTAAGATTTGACCAATGGCTTATTTGCTTTATAACGGTTTTACGAAAAGAGCAATAATAAAACTGTAAGTATTTTTTACTGCAGGTTATATTATAGCTAATATTATCCTACTAATATTATAAAGGCGAAATTTTGTAAGAATGTATGGATGTTTGGATATATGGGTGTTTGGATGTTTGGATGTATGGATGTTTGTTCCTCTTTCACGCAAAAACTACTTAACGGATTTCGATGAAATTTGGCACACGGGTAGATCATGTTCTGGATTAATATATAGGCTATTTTTTATCCCGGGAAAACATAAAGCGGGACTTTCATCCCGGAAAAACTTTTTAACGCGGGCGGAGCCGCGGGCAAAAGCTAGTAGCTAATAGTTTTACCTACATTATGTAATTTAGCCGTCGTGGTGGACTATGGCCTTAACCTTCTCAGCTGCAGAGGAGGTCAAATATTGTACTGTCTAAATGAGGCTTTCTAAAATATGTATCGCATACTATAATGCTCAGGGTATATACACAATATACTCTTTCTTTGTCGTGCTACCATCTCTAACAGTTTTCTGGAAAATTATTCCTCAAATAAAACTCTGCTCATCCATTAAGTTGTTTCGTTACATTTTATATGATAATGATGACTGTTTCACAAACGCGCATAATTCATTTCACCGTTACAGTTTATCCTTGTGAGATCTTTTGATCTCATTAATGATAAATTGCTTTTTAGCAATTTATTATTAATTTTGTTCAACGTTCACTCTATACTTTGTGACAAAATACTAAACGTAACTACGTTTTGATTTAATACTGTACACTGTCGCCGCACTGTATGCTATCCAACTTCTGACAACTGACATCCTCTACTATTGAATGGGCTTAGACCTTAATCCACCACGCGGTTCTAGGGCGAGTACGCAGGCTTAATATATATATCTTCGTGATTCTTATGGAAAATTCTTAGGTCTATAGATTACCTCACAATGTATTCCTTCATCGTTATTTAACGATCATACCATAATTCGACTACTTAATCCAATTAAGAGATAACGAATAAAAATTGCGCAATCATAAAATCGATGATGACGATGACGATCTGCGAAAGACTACAGGCAGATGCTGGATGCAGCAAGCTGAAGACAGGGCGCTATGGCGCTCATTAGGGGAGGCCTATGTCCAGCAGTAGACTGATAAAGGCTGATGATGATGATGAATCATAAAATAACGACATATCTCTTTTTATATTTGCTAAGTGTTCCTCGCGGCTCAACTCGCCTTAAAAACCTTTCTGGAATTAAAAGTCTCACTGTGTACTTCTCGGAGATATAAAGACGTCTACGTGTTAATTCAAGACATGTTTTATATGTTTATTTCATGGTTATCCCTTTAGTTTCTACGTTTACTTCTAACAAACGTCGAAACATCTTCAGAAACTTTCGCAATAAGAAGGAAGATGGGCCAAGGTGACAATATTGGCTATAACTACGAGATAGCCCGAGGTTGACCTCAGTTTTCGTTTGAAATAATGTTGTTTTGACCGGCGCTCCCTTACTACTTATAAACTATGCTAAAGTTTAACCGATCAAAAAACACGAAAACGAAATTCTCACGCAAAATAATGTGCCTAAAATTTAGGGTGGCTAAATGCAAGATTAAACACAAATCCACTTACGCAGATTCGGTATTCGTTGAAAGTCCAACTAAGTTGAGTAAATAGATGCAAGACCACAAAAAGAGCGTAAATCACTTCATGGATAAATCCAATCAGTTACCGCGACAAAGGGCCAGAATATTGATGAGATGGTAAGGAAAATAGTGTAGATTTTGTACTGTAAGTCTTGCAACGGTATTATATTTTATACCGCGATAGGTCTTCAATATTCGATATTAAAAAGTTGACTCCTTTAAAATAGCGCGGTTGCCGTGGATATCAGGTATTATTATACATCTAACTTCATAACTATTAATGAAGCCAAAAAGAAGAAAAAAGAAAAAAACGAGCGTATTCCCACTTACCATCAGGTGAACCGTATGATCGTTTGCCCCTTATATCATAAAAAAAGCCAGACTTTGCTTTTAATATTATTCTAAGACTTTCGAGTTTAGGTAAGTTAAATTCATGTGAATAAATATTGATACTGAATAACCATTCACTAGTGTATATAATATACCAACTTAACGTAAAATTACAGCAGATGTTACACTACCCCGAGGGAGGTCAAGGCCCAATTGGCCTCTATCCGCAGCGCCGCCGTTCCGAGGAGTGGCATACCAGGCTGGAGAACCCGAATGCGGGCTTGAGGACCGTCGCGGCAGTGCGACCTGTCTTCTTAAGCTGGCTTGATAGGCGCCATGGCGCGCCGACATTCCGTCTGACACAGGTACTGACGGGCCACGGGTGTTTCGGCTCGTTCCTGTGTCGGATTGGAAAATAAGAGTCCGCCGTGTGCCACCACTATGGCAACGGCCGCGAGGATACGGTCCAACACACTCTCGAGGAGTGCCCAGCCTGGGATCTACAACGCAGCGCTCTTAGAGCAGTCGTCAGAGGAGATCTCTGGCTGCCGGCCGTGGTGTCTGCCATGGTTGGCGGCTGGAGGTCTTGTCGTGCGATGGTATCCTTCTGCGAGTGCGTCATCTCGCGGAAGGAGAGCGCCGGGCGGGATCGTAAGCAGAACGATTCCGCCCGCAGCCAGAGGAGACGTAGGAGGCGCCGGGTGGACGAATGACCGGCGCCTCGTGCCCTATGGTCCGGGGGCATATAGAGATTTCCATCACGGCATCCCCTGCCTGTCGTAAGAGGCGACTAAAGGGGGCTTAGAGTCGCGGGGCGAGCAGCAGGGGGCTGCTCAGTCCAATTTAAGCGACTCCGAGGTGGTTGACAGTGTGGGTGCAGGGTGGTCGGTCTCCCGCTGTCGTAGACGCCAGAGGCGTCCTTTAGAGTGTGGGGGCATCTTAGCACCTTTGTATAGAAAGGGGCCGTAACTGCATTGCGCAGGGACGGTCCCGTGCAGCTATCTCAGTGCAACAAAATACCCCGGGGCCGTCTCGTATGCGCCGAAGAAACCCACCGCGGGTTTTGGTTGGTATACCGGTGTAGGGTGTACATAGTGTTAGGACTCCGTCCAATGCTCGCTCGGATGATGCTATACTCCCGAGTGTCGACATTGGGCTGTAAGACTGTGCTAAACCAACGTGACCGTTCCACTCACCCCCCCAGTGGTGGTAGCGATAATGCGTTTTTCCCCGCGAAAAAATAAAAACAAAAAAAGCAGATGTTACACTAAGCTGTATAGTGTTTATAAAAATTATAATATTGTGTTGTACAATTTTGGTTAATATCTAAAATTAAAAATTTTATTCGTTGCCACGTAATCGATTAAATTCAATTTGGTTAATAAACTGACGATTTTTAATACCAGCCCACCGAATAATTAGCGGCAGCTCAATCTCCCGCGCGCAGCAACCAACAAATATTCAATTAATTTTTTTATTTAAAACAAATCGTCCAATTTCTGACAACCACAATTAATTAATATCGCACGTTATGCAGCATGTATTGTTTAAATGCGATACAAAAACCAACATTTGACCGCTTATCGGCTGTCCAGTTATGCAAGCAGTACTTGGAATTAAATCGATTCAGCTAATATTGACCAGTGTTTCATTTACATGTAAATCAGGCGGCAGCCTACACGTCTGCTGAGTTAGGAGCAATTAACTCAACAAAACTGTTCGGCGAAGGGCACTGCGTGTACAGCTTAGAGTTATTCCGTGAAGTTTATTGATGGTAAGCCTCTCATATGCAAGAGTTCGTCTGGGTGGGTACCACCACAATGTCTATTTCTACCGCAGAGCAGCAGTGTGCATGCACTGTTGTATTTCGATTTGAAGGACATTGTAGTCAGTGTAACTACTGGACATAATGATACTTAACATCTTACATCTCAAGATAACGAGCGCAGTGGAATGCCACACAGTACTTTGTAACTTAAGGTGCTGGATGGTGTCGCTACTGTTTATGGGTGGTCGTATCGCTTACCCAGGCGAACGGCCACCATTCAATGCCTTAAAAAAGAAAGGTATAATGTTATTTTGATTTCAATCATGATACCATTTGAAGGTGGATCCTAATTCCAAAAAAGGTAGAGTTTTTAGTCGCCCGTGTTTTATTGCCTCTGAATGACAAGACGAGCATGCCATATTTGTAACTTAGCCATCTACCCACAATTTTATTGTCTTGGATAGTTCGATGAACTATGAAGGTAATCAAATCCCTAAGGATGCTCCATATAAAATAATTTTCAATATTGCATAATGTTCTAGTGAAAATTTAAAATTAATTGTACACACGCATGAACTGATAAGTCATAATGTTGAATACAAAAATCCTTTGCAAAATGGTTTCACATGAAATAAACAGGAGGATTTATTACACGTGCGGTAATGAAAGTAAGTGGAATTATTGCCTAGCCACGAAACAGTAGAACGTATTGCATATAATATATAATATATGTTTTCCATTGCAACGATGATTCTAGAAAAGAAATTTAATTTAACTTATGTAGCGCAAGCACGCCGTATTTTTAACGAGTCTTATAGCTTAAAAAAAATCTTTATCAAATTTCTTTTTTTGTTTATGGGTGGTCGTATCGCTTACCATCAGGCGAACGGCATGCTCGGCTCGTCATTCGATGCAATAAAAAAATTAATAAAATGTCTATGAAGTTGTGTTAGATTGAATTCTCTGGTATGCCTTTAGGCTGCGATTTAGCGTCTTGTAACAGGAGTTTGAGGTCAAAACTGGCACTAATTGGGTTAGTTTTTGTTTTCACTTATAACTACACCATTTTCGAGCAGAGAGAGTTACGTTTTTTCGATACAAATTCAAAATTGGTTTTATTTTTATATGATTAAAATACGTAAATAAATACGCGAACAACTGAAAAAGTAATGTTTGGTTGTCAAAATTAGTTTCGCATCAATTTTCACTTTTAGAAAGGCGAAGGTATTCTGTACCGCACAGCTTAAAAATGGTTTTAATGACAATAATTATAAAAAAAATAGATAATTCATGCTACAGAAATACTAAAGTTGGTTAGGTTATGTTGGAAACGTGTACACACGCCAGAAAAAAAATTACGCTTACAACTATTCTGCGTACATTTAGAGGTAAAAAATTTGTGATTCAATTTTTACGAAAACAGTACTGCAGCGAAGTTCGACAATACCGAATTTATAATCAGCGAGCATGATTTTACAAATAGCCACTACTTAATTCGTCATAAAAAACATTTTTAGGCTGTATGGTACTGAATACCTTTGCCTTTCTAAAAGTAAAAATTTACGCATAACGAGTTTTGACAACCAAACATGACTTTTTCAGTTGTTCACGTATTTATTTACGTATTTTAATCATATAAAAATAACATTAATATGATATAAGTATCCAAAAAAAAGTAACGCTCTCTGCTCGAAAATCGTTTTGTTATAAGTGAAAACAAAAACTAACCCAATTAGTGCCAGTTTTGACCTCAAACTCCTGTTACAAGACGCTAAATCTTAACCTGCCTTTATAACAAATAAAAAAAATCTACATCCCTCAGTAGCCCATAAAATGAGAAATTATTTCTACAATACTTTTCTAACACAACAAGCTTACTAACACTGATAAAACGAAGGACGTGAATAAAACCAAACACTTCAATAAATCTCGCGAAAAGGGATGCTACTTTTTATATCGGGCAAAACGTAGCTATCCGTTTCAAACAAAACCATTTCAAAACAGTGTTCCAGTCTGACCATTAACAATTTCCAATAGAAGATGTGTACCACATTATGATGGAATGTTTCCACACACATTATGATGGAAACGAGGAGATGCGTATCCAATTTTGGAATCTTTTGGACGGTATCGGTGAGTGTATATAGCATTCTGGCATGTCCCATGTCTACTAATGCTAAAACGCTCTTAAAATTATAATGGCAATAAGACGTATATGCTAAAATTACTACTGTATATTGTATAGAGCGGCATAGTCTTAAGGTAGACTAAGCTCTTTAAATAAAGATAAAAAAAAAACATTTTCCAGACCTTTCTCACAAAGAATTCCGCAACAATCAGCCAAGTCGCCGAAAGTCCGGGATAACAGTGAACATCGCTTTGTGCGGTGACCCAAATTACCCCCACTTTATATGCAAATCATTCACACAACCGTTGTCGGGTAAAAGACTTTTAATTTCATTGAATTTGTTGTGTTGACAATATTCCCAAGAGAAGTAGCCTGTGCTAAAATTACAATGAGTTGAAACTTTCACGTCAAACTAATTTTAATCTAAGAGCATAGGGCAGACAAAATTTCAAAAAGCCGGTAACACTATAGAAAAGGCGCTTAAGTAATATGCTAAACAAAACATAATAATCAGTTTAGCACCTATAAAAACATATTACTGCCTCGGTGGCGTAGTTGTATTATGGTACGACTGCAATGCTGAGGTCTCGGGTTCGATTCCCGGGTCGGGCAAAGTGATATTGAGTTTTTCTATTCAGTATCAGCTCGGAGTCTCGAATTTGTGCCCGATATGGCGATAGGTTTGCCCCCTATCACATCATGGGACGGAATAATGGCGAAAAGTGGGTGCACTAGTTGCGCCTCTGCCTACCCCTTCGGGGATAATAGGCGTGAGTGTATATGTATATGTATGTATGTAAAAACATATTATGCATTGTGTACACACTAACCTATATAATAATATAGCTTTCATTAAAAAAAGCAAATCGGTTGCATATAAGGGCAGAACAAATCGAAATAGACTAAATAAAATATACTATAACTTTATACAAAAAAAAATCTTATGTAACTTTTTTAAAAGAATATCTTTTTTAACTTTATCGTACTCGTTAAGAGTGAACTCAATGACTTTAAGTCACTGATTTATCTTTTTCAGTTTTAATTTAAAAATATTCTATAGGTAAAGGCGGTGAGAGTCACCGGGTATCAATGTGCGCTACCTAAGAGTTTTTCACACAAGTACGGACGAGGCTTCCGCAGCCTCCGCAACATCCGGTCGTTTTATCTCCGCTACATCGTTTGACACACATTCGACGAAAGGTAACCTTAAAAACCTACTCCGACTGTCAGTTCAAATGTATTCTTTTATAAAAAAACATCCAAGTCGTAGCTGGAATGTTTTATGTACGTTCATGAAGTAAATTAGAGCGTCTAGTTAATTTTTATATTTGGTAGTAGCAGTAGGTATAATGAAGGCAATAATGATTAAATGTATTTGAATGTAAGTATGTATATATTATTTTTTCATAAATATTAATAATCCTTAGGTATAACAAAATAGGAACCTAAAATGTAACAGAATAAGTTCTTCCGATACTTGCTCAGGCCTCAATTAAGTGGAAGATAGGCAAGTCACATTCTAATATTTTCGATCTCATAGCCTAATTTGACTACTAACATTTCAACTTTTGTTAAAAACAATAGGTACTTTCTAATAGACAAACCAAAAATAAATTATACCCCTTTTCAAGTTCATCGTGATAGGCATTGTTGTCTTTCTACCTCAAGATTACTTTTGCAATATAATAATTCCTAAAACTCGTTTAGATGGAGTATTTGACCGATTTGAGAATCTTACGAAATTATTGCAATAATTGTCAAGAGTTTATTGCATCATATTGTTGACGCAGCGATAACTAAAAACATTTGATTATAGTATAGTACAAGAATCGCTCTAATAACTTTCTCACCCTCTATGACTGTTTTACTACGAAAATTTTAGTAACAAGATCTATACAACAACTTTGATAAAGATATGCTCGTGATATAACAATCCGTATCTTCGAATAATCTTCCCCAAAATGCAATCAAGCCAAATCAACTGTCACAATTTAGAGTTCATTACATTTATTAATATAATAATCAATACTGTGAATATGATAATCAAACAATATAATTTAAATAAATTCCAAACGATGTTTGGAAATGTTTATTCTAGGCAATTTATTCAGTGATGGATATTACATTGCCCCTCGTGATAAATCTCTCACACCGAAGCAGGCTTACGTACGAGAAAAGTCTTACAGGAGCTATAAGTCGCCAATTTCATTCGATCGATTAGTTCTTTCTTCCTCCTTTATGTTTCTTGATAAATTATCTTCAATTTAAAAAACGGCCCAATAAATAACACGATAGATAATTGTTTGAACAATTATAGTTAGATGAATGAATATAGAAGCTAGCCAAATACCTCATAAGCTTCGATTAATTGTCTTAATTTAGCATAATAGCGTCCACCTGCAGATGTAAAACCAAACTGTCAGTTGTGACTGATGGTGTGAGCCTTTGTCCTTCCTGTATTTGCCACGTTGATAAGTATAAACGATTTATTGTAGTAACATGTCGCAGGTGTCAGTGATATATTATCCAACGCAGATCCCTTGAAGTTTTATAAGTCGGACGAGCGGTGGCCGGAATGAAACCGTAAAAGCGAGATTCATCAAATAATTTTGAGAAATATAATTTTTACGCTCCGTTCCACTTGTCACATTTATTTTATTAATGCGCATTCTTAGAAAACTCGAAAGTGCCATTAATGTGACTTTACTACAATCGGGAGATCATTATTTTCGATAAATAGCTCTAAAAATTGTTCTGAATACTAACATAAGTATGTTCAGCTGGTGGTTATATATATTTTGTATCCACTCGGACAGCGACCTCCGTATAAGGCGCAAAACCCGCCATAGTGGTGCACATATTGTGTCGCGTCCCGGGATCAGCCTGTGTAGATTATCCCGTAGCTAGACACGCTATAGTACCTAAACCTAACTTACGACCTAGAAAGGTTAAATTTGGAATCCAGCTCGATAATTGTGTGTAAGCGTAGGAAAAATCTAAAAATAAAAAAAAGTTAAAAAATAGGGGGGGGGTCACCATACAAAAAAAAATATTTTTAATGGTAGCGTTGGAACCGTTACAAGCAAATATTTGGAACTATCCCAATATATGTATTATTATTTGCTATATAACAGAAATATAAAAATAAAGTTAAGCCAAAAAAATTGTGGTGTCCCCATACAAAAAAACTTGTAATACGCGCTAAATAACCGGCCAACGGTGTGTCATCGGCGGCGTGCGGCACCACATAACTCAATACCTGCCTAGTTTTATTTACAAAAAGTAATGATATCCCATCAAAACATAAATGTAAAAAAGGAGAGCCAAGTTCAATACAAAAATTATGCTTGGCTGTGGGCTTCGCCGCAAAAAGAATAGAGATCTAAATGAGTGCCAAGTTTTATGCAAAATCCAAATATGTATTTATAGGAACAAAATAACATTATGAACAAGTATTAAACTCTATTTCTTTGCTTTGTTGGATACCTATAACAGTCGCTGTTATTTAAAAATGAGAGATTTTAAAATTGTGAGATTTAAAAATGTGAGATTCTTATTTAAAAATGTGAGATCTTATGAACATTGCACATAAGCTAATAAAAAACTGACGGTTCTGCGTATTCATTGACGCAACTTTAAAACCGATTGAAAAGTTAAAAATTGTCAAAATTAATTTAAAAAAATCCTAAAAAGTATCTTATTTGAAAAAGTATTTAGAAAATACGTATCTTGTATCTAGTATTTAAATACCATTTTCAAAAGTATCTTGTATGTGGTATCTCAAATCCTTTATTTACAAGTATCTTGTATCTTGTATTTCAGATACTTTTATGAGGTATCTTGAACATCTCTGTTGACAGTAACTTTGCATGTGAGTATTCTTTTGGCCCTTTTAGCATAACTAGCTTAATAAGATAAGAAGAAATGCGGAGTTGTTATATTCATCTTCTTTAGTAATGGGTACAAAAGACGACTGGTGACGGACCTACCACCTACTACTGGTAGGTCTCTCACATGTACGAGTCCGCCTGGGTGTGGTCCACCGCAATGTCTATTTCTACCGCAAAGCAGCAGTGTGAGTGCACTGTCGTGTTTCGGCTTGAAGGACATTGTAGCCAGTATAAGTAACTACAGGACATAATGAGACTTAACATCTTATGTCTCAGGATGACGAGAGCAGTAGAATGCCACACAATACTTTGTAACTCAAGGTGAAAGAAAGAAAGAAAGAAAGAAAACAAATTTATTTGCCACAGCTTACAACATATACGGCGTACTAATAATAGTATAAAGATAGAAAAAAAAATATTGGGGTAGTTTGCACGCCGCGTCGTCGCTGTGACATGTAGGTGACCGCACAGCATAAAATGTTGCACTGTAGCGCGAACCACAGCACAACGCTGGTTTTCAGTGGTCACCTTGGGTGACATGCGGACGCCGGCTAACAATACAACACAAAGTAAATACAAAAACTGGTGCTGGATGGTGTTGCTCTGGTTATGGGTGGTCGTATTGCTTACCATCAGGAGAACGGCATGCTCGTTTTGTCATTCAATGCCATAAACTTTCAATCACAATAACATTTAATGGTGGATTCTGATTGTTACAAATTACCGCTTATATGTTTCTAGTTTCTATGTAAAGAAGGAATTACGGAAAATAAATCAAAAATATACCCTAGAATAAAAATATTGATATTCCGTATCATAAAAATTCGAATAATCCCCTGATATATTATAGTAATGGGAAACCTACGTTAGTTGATAAATTGCCTTCTATATCCAAAGTAATATTTATACGCGAGGCTGAACGTTTAATGCTACCTAGGAAAATTGTAATCATTTATGGCGGCGATATTATGAGCTTCTTATGCATCATAATACGTTAAAAATCTTTCTTTCCATTTGGGGATGAGGTTTAAAACATGCTATACTGCGGGTTGGAACATCTATAATCTCATAGCTATTGCACTTGAGCTTCTTGGTATAATAACCCACCTCAGTGCCGTCTTCCCCCAACTAGCGTGAAGAAAATATGATGAGGCCTATTTTTTACTTGTGGACGTCACCCTGATATCCACTATGTATTATAATAAACCACCCAAGAGTTCCGTGACCTTAGAATCAAACCCACAACTTTCTTTCAGACCATTTACTTTAATTAATACTGAATTAAAGAGGTGACGTTAGCTAGAAAATTTACCCTCCTAAATATAGCTTATCCAACATTGTGAAGACTAATTACACAATTTTTCAGTCGTGGTACGTTGATTTCACCAAATGACTCTGTGGACTGCAGAATAAACAGAACGAAATTGACGATAAACAAAGCTTTCAACAATTTATTTATTCATTAACTTCAGTCTTGTCGCAGACATTTTGCTAATAATGTATTTAAATAACTTTCTTATACTAGGTACAGACAATAATGATTGTAATAGAGTTTTCGGCAATAAGTTTTTAACAGGTAAAGCGATAGTGGTGGGAAGTCTCGAAAATTAAAATGAACAAAATAATTACCTTGGTTTTTAACACATCAATGCCTATTTATAATAAGCATCGTTTAACTATTGACATCGCCCGCACGATAAATATTTTTAAAGTCCGAAGATTAACAATACATTTACATAGCCTTATGTAATCTAAACGTACTTACCTAAGTTATATGTGGTGTTTTTAATATAAAAAGTGCTCCTAGAAACCTTTTCTCCTTCAGTTCGAAAATAACTTTATGGCCTGTCATGTCGTTACTTGTAGCAATTTAGTAATAAACGTTATATCCCATCTTCACTACCCTATCTTGAGGCTATAGATCCATACGAAGCTTATGCGTAGCATTATATTTATTCGTTAAAAAATCATAATCCTCCTAGCCATTTTCGGCCACGGTGGCCAATCTCAACAGAGATCAGCCAGGTACGCAGGAAATATTATACTTAGTGCACAAGTGTGTGCACAATACACAGGTGCTTTCGCTATTCCTTCACTCTCATAGTCCGATGAGACGGCAATCCAACATGACTGGAGAGAGATCAGGCGTAGGACCAACGGCTTTACGTGCTTTCCGAGGCAACACCGCTATCACACCGCCAACTTCTATATCTTATCAACCGAATATGACATAGAAATTACCTACATTTTTATGTTATTTCCGGAGATAGCGATCGTTTTTCAACTGCTCATGAACAAAGAAGGTTTTTAACATTTCAATAATCTAATGTTCCTAATTTCTGATGTCATACTCGTATTATCTCGTTATACGCAAACCGCTTCTTCAGGTGACTAACAATTTATATCCGTAATGAATAAGACGTCACCCTCGCCTGTTCCTTTGTCCGTATAATTAATTGGAAATATCACAGTTGGAAATCTAGCTTCATCCGAGCTCGCTCGGCACCACAGTCAACATTAGTAATTACCAGACAATGGACTGTTCATTTGTTTCTTAGAAGTAAATATTTCCTGTAAGATAAGAACAGCCATTTCATAATGTATGTATATGGAGTACATAAAACGATATATATCTTTGACTGCCTCGGTGGCGTAGTGGTATTGCGTACGCATTACGAGTACGATTTGCGCGCTGAGGTCCTGGGTTCGAATCCCGGGTCGAGCCAAAAAAATTGTGACTGGGTTTTTCCATCTTAAAATTTACTCAGTCGCAGCTCGGAGTCAGGAAGTTGGCGGTGTGATACCCCCGTGCCTCGGAAAGCACGTAAAGCCGTTGGTCCTGCGCCTGATCTCTCTCCGGTCATGTCGGATTGCCGTCTCACCGGACTATGAGAGTGAAGGAATAACGAGTGCACCTGTGTATTGCGCACACACTTGTGCACTATAATATCTCCTGCGTACCTGGCTGATCTCCGTTGAGATTGGCCACCGTGGCCGAAACTGGCTAGGAGGATTTCATTTTTTTTTCAGATATCTTTATCTTAAACAATGTGATCATCGATGATATAGTAAATGATATTATTTCTTTTACATTGTATGCTTTGTTAGTTTTTCATTATAAAGTAACTTTGCTTAAGATGCTGGAAAGCTCAAACGATTCTCGCGAGTCGTGTCGTGCCTACTACCTACCGAGTGGCAACAATATTTTCCTAAGTATGATAATATAGTGTCGCAGAGATATGAGACTGATCTAAGAGGATTGTTCTGCAAATTCTCCCCCCATTTGTATTTATTATATGTAAGCCCAACCATATACACTGCCAAGTGTATGTTGATGAAGTTTACGATAGTTCAGATACATCTCATATAAGTTAAGAGGAACCGTTAAAGTCGGTCGAGACTGCTCTGCATTTCCCAGCTGCTCTTTATTGCGAGGACAGGTCTTGCGAACGCACTTAAATAAATGAATTCAAACGGTTTCCTCCGAGTGGGTAACAATTATTCAGCGACGTTGATTAGGTACTTTTATAAACAAAGTGGAGATACAGTCGGCTCTCCCTATCATTATAGAGATTTGTGTATTGTGGTAGTGTCAGCTGAATCAAAGTGAATAAAAATGTTAATACATAGAAGGTAAAATTATATAAATATATAGTTTTACTAGTCCAAATGGACTACTAGATAGCAGAGTTTGACTATAAATATGGATGAAATATAAAGAGCAAAAACTCGATCATTGAGTCAAAACATCGACTGAAACATTAAAAAAAATGTTATCAAAAATATCGAACTTGAATATAAATGTGCATAGAAACGTAGCAAGTTAATAAATCTTTTTAAGAACTAAACATTTTAATAATTTGGTTTCATACAAAATATGATATTATGTTTCAAATAAAACATTATAACGAAGCTCCAAATTTGATACTGAGAACGATAACCCAAATTTAATGAACACAAACCTGCGAATAATTTATCCGTTTATGAAAAGCGGGTGCTTTGTTGAAATATCTCGTTAGCAAAGGGTAAAACAAGCATAAAGGTAATAATAAAATACAGTGCAAAATTTGCAATGAAAAGCTTCAACATTTAAAATAAACACGTGTTTCTATACAGTTTTAATGGTATCTATGAGACGGCCTCGCTCAGACTTTAAAATCGTATAATTTAATACTAACAGACAAGCCTACAGCTCAGTTAAAAATGCCTTTCAGGAAAAGTTATTTATATTTTAGCTATTTTGCAGACAGTCGGTTGGATTGATAAGTGTATGATTTCATTATATTAAGCATGGGTTGAATGGGTTGAATTGGATGGGAATTTGGGGTGCCAATGATGCACAGCGAAGGATGCAGATTTTAAACACTGGAATCAGTAAAACTTGTAGCTTAGGCTAGGAAGTGAAAATAGTACATCTGGTGTTGTACAATTACCAATAGAAATAAGCACAATTCCTGAAGAATTAGTCATGCGCTGCCGGTTTTTAAGGAAAGGAAAAGGATTTAGGCCGGGTACGATGGTGTTCGGACGTTTGAAATCTCAACATCCATAATAATATGAATCACAACAGCGAGCTGCCACTGCACCATTGTTTATGTACAATCTATGCATCTCCCACCAACTTAACAATTGTGCGTAAGTATAAACGTGAATCTTTTACAATAGAGTCTTATCCTGCACAATTTGTCTCCATAGCTTTTGTATAAATACATTTTGTCGTTGTATTTTTGCGACACAAAAACATTATCATTCAGGTTTTAATATCAATAAGCAATTTGAAATTCTCATAAAAATCATGTATGTATAAAAGCAATATGTAATATATGAAATAACAACGTTTTTTAGAAACGTTTGTTCTACGTACCCGAATCAAAATGCCACAAGACAAAAACGATAAGAAAATGGACAGTTAAGACAAAGGCCGCGTAATCCTCTAATGCCCAAGATTACTTCGCCAAAATATACCACTCAAGAGAAATATAGTATAACCTGAAAATTCAGCTACGAGTTTAGGCAAAAAACCTCAGAGAATATTAAGTTGAGTCGGTTTTACCACGATTCAAGCTCAGACTCGCTTGTAAAATATTTGTGAGTAATTAATGGCAGAACTTGTAACGCTTTAAATTGAGTAAATTTCGCTGCCAGTAATTGTATTAAAAGGTATTTGTATAAAATAAAAATTAGGTTCCTGTAGGCGCATTTTGTAAATCATTCTTCCGATGGTAATTATAATATAATTAATTAATGTCCTCGGTTAATAAATTCTAATTTGTATATTCTATCGTTATTTTTTACTTTTGTAAATGTTTATTTTATCACGTCTCTTCGTCAACGAGACTATGCATAATGCAAATCCATGCATTTTACAATGGTTCCTATAGCCCACAGACTATATATAAATTATTTATAAAAAGTCCCAAGATTATAATACACTGGGAGCATCATAAAACTGAATTGTCGGAAAGCGGAATAGTCTTACGGCCCATGTGTTCACATCCTCACATCGAGTCCTTTAAACGAGGCGTAAAAAACAATTTTATTGTTCACATCGACATTGTGATGACGACTCTACAGTCGTTTCCTACGGAAACGGTTGCTTTTCGTTATACCCTCCTTTTTGAATTTTTCTATATTTTACCACAATAATAGATATACCTATATGTTTTAAATCTATATATCTACCAACATAAAACCTAGCACAAATTTTAAAAGTGCATAGCAGCTGATCGTAATAATTTTGATAGTTCTCTCGTATCGTTTTCTTCCTCGCAGTGTTGCCAACCCTACTGTTTTAACAGTAGATTTTTGCTTTGTCATCCCTGTTTTCTGTTTAGAGTCGAAATTTTACTGTTTTTTGTTTTATTGACTTTTACATGCGTTTTCGCGAGTTTTATGCATGTGTATGCACTGTTGTGTTTCGGTTTGAAGGACGTTGTAGCCATTGTAACTACTGGACACAATTAGACTTAACATCTTATGTCGCAGGATGACGAGCACAGTGGAATGTCCACAGCCCTTTATAACTTCAGGTGCTGGATGGTGTTGCTACGTTTATGGTCTTATCGCTTACCATCAGGCAAACGGCACGCTCATCTTGTCACTCAAAGCAATAAAAAAATCCTTACTTCGTGACTTGTACATGACTTCAATCACGCACATCTGCCAGTTTCAATACTGGACTGACCGGAAACAAAGAAAAATGTCATGTTACCTACATATGAGATATGGCCTTACTAGTAATTTTTTCTGTATACGTCTGTGATGACTTGGTAAAGGCCGCAGGAACGCGCCGGATGCAGGCCGCTTTTGACAGGTCCATCTGGAAATCTTTGGGGGAGGCTTATGTTCAGCAATGGACGTCATATGGCTGGTGATGATGATGATGACACGTCTGTCATCACAGAACAAAGATAGAGTGTCTATCATAGTCTCAAAGGAAATACCACTAGAGAGATTCACAACTGTACTGTACAGCGCTGAAGTGAGATACACCGATACGAATGCTTTATGCAAAGTGAGATGCAAGATCATATCTTCTGTTTCATGTGCGATGCCGGGTTTTTGTTGTTTGGCGAGAAAAATTTTCGCCAAACGAAGCGACGCCATTATTGCGTGAAGTGTCAGTTGGTGTTATTTCTCCAAAATAATTCATTATTTCAAGAAAAATTCGAAATACAGACTCAATTTCATAAAATTTTCGTTCTGTATTCGTGATTTACTATGGGAGGATGCAGTGTTGTGGGCTGTGATAGCCGTACTGAAAGTAAAAACATAGAAGTCACATTTCACTCGTAAGTAGACTTAATTTCAATTGATTGAGTACTTAGAAATCAATGGCCTTGTTAACTATACTAACTCATTTCTTTATAACTCTATATTAACATAAATTGCCGACGAAAACATGATTTTTTATTTCCTTATAGGTTATAACCGAATTTTGTTAAGTTGCCAGACATTCGCAAACTTTTACCCTTCCATGCTTTTAAACAAAACATTTTATAATGAATTAGGTCGTTTATGTATTTGAAATAATTACAGTTTCCCCAAAGACCACAAAACAAGAAATGTATGGATTGCTGCTACTGGTCGACAGAATACCTGCCTTCCATCAAAGTATTCAAAAATTTGTTCTATGCATTTTGATAGCAGTGCAATCAATGTTGTAAATAAAAATAAACGATTGAAACGAGGTGCTGTTCCAGTCTTACACATACATGTGAGTACCTAATACTATGATGATTGATATCAAATACAATTTGATTATTAAGTACAGAATGAGGGTAAAATACATGTGGTAATTAAATATTAACACATGCCAGTACATTCTACCGGGATAAGTTCTAGGTAGGATATTGTAACAATGTTTTATAATCCACATGGCAGCGTAATTTAAGAACTTAGTAATTAATATTTTTTTATTGCTTTTGTCTTAGTTCTTGGATTTTTGTTTTTTATTTTTTGTGGCAATAATTACTCTTTAAAGCATAGTATGAGTATGTATGTTAATCTATATATATTTATGTTAGTTGTAGATACCTTCAAAAGGTAAACATATGCCTTTACACTTAATTGCTTTATAGTAGAAATGTACTGTGTGTATTATCTAATGGTATCTCTAATAAATAAAAAACAAAGTTAAAATAATGATTTACCATTTGAAATTGTAGTGCAGCGCTCCGTGCATACACTCAGATGTATCGCGGCTGCCGCCGGCTACGTAATGATGACGTAGATACAGCCGTGAACACAGCGCGCTCTGCAGTTAGCTCCGCCTCCGAATATAGCCAACGTCAAGCCGGTGAGGCCCAATAACTTGTACGCATATGTAACGGTTGTTTTAACACATTTTATAGATTTGTCGTTAATATATTATTAGTTCGCATTTGGTTTTTATTCTGTCTCGTAGTCCCTAAAGTGGTGACACCGACGCGATGACTCAACCCTCGCAGATAATGTTAAGCGAGGAAGACATTAACATGATCAGTATTAAATCACGCATTCCGCAATTTTTGCAAGATAATCCCAGCCTCTGGTTCGCGAATTTCGAAGCGATTGTGGCGAATCAAAAACTCAACGACGATAACAAGTTTGGACTAGTAGTGACACAGCTCAATAAAGTCGACGTGGAGCTATTGAGTGACATTATCGGGACGCCGACCAAATCAGGAAGATATGCCGAAGCCAAAGAAAGGTTAATATCAGTTTACGAGGAGTCAGATGAAAGGAAGTTAAATAAATTACTAAATGAGATGGAACTCGGCGACCAACGACCCTCACAACTGCTCCGCAGAATGAGAGTTTTAGCAAGAGACAAGATCACGAACGATGCACTACGTATACTATGGATTGGACACCTACCCAACCCGACTCGCTCAGTTCTATCAATTAACGAAGAGTCGAACCTAGACGCCTTGGCCGCTAAGGCAGACAAAATGCACGACCAAGCACGAGAAGTAAACTCGGTATGTAATTGCCAAACCCTACCCTCAACGTCGCAGGCACAGTCTTCGTCAGACCGAGACATCATCAGTATGATTGAAGCTCTTAGCAAGGAAGTAATGTCGCTGAAGACAGACCAAAAGCGGTACCGTGGCCGAAATTATGACAATTTTAGAAGTTTTGGCCGTTCACGTTCGAAATCACGTGACTCACGTTACACAATTTGTTATTTTCACCGAAAATTTGGAAACGCAGCTTACCGATGTCGGAGCCCATGCAATTTCCAGAGTACCAAAAAACAGTCGGAAAACTAAATACGACTCAAGCTATGGCGGTGGCCGAAGTCGATGACATACCCACATACCGCCTGTTTATAAAAGATATTTCTACCGGCACAGCATTTCTAGTCGACACGGGAGCAAATGTATCCGTCTTACCTGCCCGCGTATCCGATAAAAGAAACCGAACTCCGAACAACTATTTATACGCAGCAAACGGCACACAGATACCCACATACGGTGAAAAAACAGCTAGTCTCAATTTTGGTATGCGGCGTAATTTCAATTGGAGATTTGTAATAGCAACGGTTAGCAAGCCGATATTAGGCGCTGATTTTCTCCATCATTATGGGCTTATGGTAGACCTCCGTGGCCGGAGACTAGTTGATAAAAAAACCAATTTATCCGCGACTGCCTCATCTCCCCAGCACCGGAAGGAAGCATACGAACCATAGACGACAAGCTTCCGTACCACGATATATTAGCTAAATACTCGGATATTACCAGACCAAACCTACAGAGGACATGTCACAGCAACGTAGAACATCACATAGAGACTACGGGTCCCCCGACGTACGCCGCGGCCAGACCGCTACCACCGCATAAGTATAACGCCGCTTAAGAAGAATTCCAGCTTATGATGAATCAAGGCATATGTCGTCCGTCAAACAGTGCATGGGCAAGCCCCCTCCACTTGGTGCTAAAGAAAGACGGTCAATACAGAGCATGTGGCGACTACCGTCGACTTAATGCAATAACAATACCAGACAGATACCCCATCCCCAGGCTTCATGATTTTACATATAACCTCCAAGGAAAGAAGATCTTCTCAAAAATTGATTTACAGAAGGCATACTATCAAATAAACAACAGAGAAGAAGATATTAAGAAGACAGCCGTTATAACCCCATTTGGCCTGTTCGAATTTACTAGAATGTGCTTTGGGCTGCGGAACGCCGGTCAAACCTTTCAACGCCATATCGACAATGTACTCCGTGGATTGCCAGTTTTTCCATTCTTAGACGATATACTTATTGCTTCTAAAAATGAAAGAGACCACAGAAGCGACCTAGAAGGGGTTTTTAAAAGACTAAACGATAACGGGTTACAGATAAACGTCGCTAAATGCATTTTTGGCCAATCAACACTCGATTTTCTCGGTTATTCAATTAGTAAAGAAGGCATTAAACCTACAGAAGAGAAAATAGACGCCATTAAATCGTACCCACTTCCTAAAACCATTCAAGACCTACGTCGATTTGTAGGAATGATTAATTTTTATCGTTCGAACGTTCCTCACGCCGCTGAACACCAAAAGGAATTAACCAAATATTTTCACAACGCTAAAAAGAACGATAAGTCCAAGATTGTATGGACCGAGGCAGCAAAAGAGGCATTCGAAAATTGTAAAAAGGACATACAAGACGCAGTGCTACTATCTTATCCGTCCCCGACCGAACCTTTCGCATTAATGACCGATGCATCTAATACTTGTGTTGGTGCTGTGATACAACAGAAGGTCAAAGGCAAATGGAGACCCCTGGGATTTTTCTCTAAAAAGTTAAGCGAAGCGCAGCAAAAATATTCCACATACGACCGAGAACTCTTATCTATATATATGGCAGTTCGACATTTTCGTTCTGTTTTCGAAGGCAGAGAACTGGTCATCTATACGGACCATAAGCCGTTGTTGCAAGCATTAACTGCAAACAACAAAGATGAGACACCACGACGTACGAGATACCTGGAATACATAGGTCAATTCACATCGAATATTCAACACATACCCGGTAAAAATAATCCAGTAGCAGACGCACTATCGCGGGTAGACGTAATAAACTGTCCAACACCGATTGATTATTACGCCCTAGCCCAAAGTCAATTACAAGACGACGAGTTGAAGCAACTTAAAGCAACCGGGAAATATGTTTTTAAGAACATAGTTATGCCAAATTCGACAGTCAAAGTTACCTGCGAAATGTGAACTAACACAACTCGTCCATATTTATGCCCTGAATTCAGAAAAATTGCATACCACGCTATCCACGATCTCAGCCACCCAGGGATTAGAGGAACAAGAAAACTAGTCACTGCGCGTTACTTTTGGCCATCCATGAATAGTGATGTCAACAACTGGACTCGAACCTGTGTACCGTGCCAGCGTGCGAAAGTGCAAAAATATACTAAAACGCCTATAGCAAGTTTCCAAACAGTAAACCGCCTCGAACATGTGCACATAGATATCGTCGGACCCTTACCTATATCTAACGGGTATCGATATTTGTTGACCATGATAGATCGAGCAACAAAGTGGCCTGAGGCTTGCCCGATGGAAGAAATAACTGCCGAGAAGGTTGCAACAATTCTTTACCAGTATTGGATAGCGCGATTCGGATGCCCAGTGACAATAACAACTGATCAAGGCAGGCAATTCGAATCCGATTTATTTAACAAATTAACACAACGCATGGGAATCGATCATACTCGCACCACCGCGTACCACCCACAATCAAATGGTTTGATCGAGCGATGGCATCGTACGCTCAAAACCGCTCTAACGGCGAGACTTACAACACCAACATGGTCTCAGGAATTACCTACAGTGTTATTAGGGCTACGAGCTTCAATCAAAGAAGATATAGGCGCAAGCACTGCCCAGTTGCTTTACGGGCAAACGCTACGACTACCCGGAGAATTTTATGAAAAATCAACCAGTTATCGCGATACAACATCAAACATGATGGCCAATCTAAACGAGGCGCTTCACAAATCGCAAGCTCAGAGAAAGTCTAATCAGTCACGAGCAACATTTATACATGACGATCTACACAAATGCACCCATGTATATATACGAAATGATGCCAGTAGAAAGCCATTAACGCCAACATTTGACGGCCCATATAAAATCACCGAGCGCAAGGAGAAATATTTCACCGTACAGCTACATAATAGAAGCGTGAACATATCCATTGATAGGATAAAGCCCGCATTCCGCATAAACACCGAGCCAAACGAAGACACTCACACATACAGTTACGTCACAAGATCGGGACGCACATCTAAGCCTACAGTACGGTTTCAATAGCGGGGGGAGTAATGTAGTGCAGCGCTCCGTGCATACACTCAGATGTATCGCGGCTGCCGCCGGCTACGTAATGATGACGTAGATACAGCCGTGAACACAGCGCGCTCTGCAGTTAGCTCCGCCTCCGAATATAGCCAACGTCAAGCCGGTGAGGCCCAATAACTTGTACGCATATGTAACGGTTGTTTTAACACATTTTATAGATTTGTCGTTAATATATTATTAGTTCGCATTTGGTTTTTATTCTGTCTCGTAGTCCCTAAAAAATAAATGCATGTAAAATATTAGTATTTCTAAGTATTAGGCCTATTTATAATCTTCTGGAAAAGAATTAAAAACATAAAAAAGGCATAAAGCTCTGTAATGCTCCAGAAGCAATTTCAAAGTTGAAGATAGCTGTGCTTATTATAATACTGCTTGGGGGCAAAAATAATCAGTATGGTCTCTTATATAACTACCATATTATATAATTTCTTCTAAACAGTCAAAATGAAGGAAATAACTCAAAAAATGTTTATTTCAGACACCAGTGATGCCTTCATTATTCCTGTCTCCAACCAATGAAACTGTTAGTGCCTCCAATAGCGAAATTTCCACTGAAACGCATATTGAGCCTTCTACAAGTGAGATCGCATGTACACCCTCTAGAAAAAGAAAAACACAAGCAGCAGCATCCCCAAAAAGTCCAAGGAAGAAATTGTGCTTGGTATGAATTTGATATTTCTGTTGTGATATTAGTGGTTTGCATATAATTGATAGATTAAGCCAAATTATTTGAGATTGTCAATGGATTTGACTGCCTCGGTGGCGTAGTTGTATTACAGTACGACTGCAAAGCTGAGGTCTCGGGTTCGATCCCCGGGTCGGGCAAAGTGATGTTGAGTTTTTCTATTCAGTATCAGCCCGGAGTCTGGAATTTGTGCCCGATATGGCGATAGGCTCGCCCCCTATTACATCATGGGACGGAATACTGGCGAAAAGTGGGTGCACTAGTTGCACCTCTGCCTACCCCTTCGGGGATAACAGGCGTGAGTGTATGTGTGTGTGTGTGTCAATGGATTTGAGACTGCATTTAATTGTAACAATAGTTGTTTTGTTAGGAAACTGTGTTTTATTTAAAGCCTTATTTTGTTAGGTTTTCTAAAATTAATATCCATTACAAACAATATTATTATATTATTTCAGAGTGTGACATCAACTCCCAAGAAAGAAAAAGTATTGAAATTAAAATTGCAAAAGGCAAAATTATTATCTGGAACAAGGTTGAAAAGATTGCGCGCCGCTCAACAGACTAATCGTCGATTAATAAAAAAGAATGAGTGCCTTAAAAAAATATTGGAGGAATTGAAATTAAAAATGATAATGAGTAATGAAGATTTAGATCTTTTATCAAGTATAGAAACTACAAATGCTGATTTTTTGTCAAGAATGGTTGATAAAAGTACTTGCCCAAAAAAATATTCTGGGGCTCTACGTAAATTTTCACTGGCCTTACATTTTATTAGTCCTAAGGCTTACAGTTTTGTAAGAAAGCAATTTAACACTTGTCTGCCACACCCAAAAACTTTATATAAATGGTATTCTTGTATTAACTGTGAACCCGGGTTTACAAAGGAGTCTTTTGACACAATCAGATTATTGGCTAGTAAATCTAATAAAAGGATTATATGTGCAGTTAGTGTTGATGAAATGGCAATTAGGCAGCAAATCCAATGGGATGGAAAAAAATCAGTGGGCTATGTCAATGTAGGGGACAATTTAGATATAGATCGGCCCCTAGCCAGGGATGCGTTAGTATTTATGGTGACTGCCGTAAACAGCAATTGGAAACTGCCCGTTGGCTATTTTTTACAAACGGGGTGAATGGAGAACAGAGAAGTGCACTTCTTAAAAATTGCATCAGCCTTTTAAACGAATGTCAAATTTTAGTTTGTTCTGTGACATTTGATGGCTGCCCTGCAAATTTTGCGATGGCTAAATATTTGGGGGCAAAATTAGATCTTGATCATTTGAATCCAACTATCAATGTGGAAGGCCAAAATATAGTAATTTTTCCAGATCCCTGCCACATGATCAAACTCATAAGAAATTGTTTTGGAGAAAAAATAAATATAAATTGTAATGGTCAAATTGCTTCTTGGGACTATATAAAAAAATTGCACTCTTTACAAGAGTCAGAAGGTGGTCACTTAGGAAACAAATTAAGAAAAGCTCACATAAATTATAAAAACCAAATTATGAAAGTAAAATTGGCTTCCCAAACTTTTAGTAAGTCAGTAGCAGAATCATTTACTTTTTTAAAAGACTTTATTAAGTTAGATGAATTTATTGATGCAGGAGCTACAATAAAACTAATTACATACATAAATAATGTTTTTGATATTTTAAATAGTCGCCAATTGTATGCATACAAATTCAAAAAGCCTATTTCAAAAGAAAACTTTCAGTATTTAATGGCATATCTTTGTGAATTTGAATGTTATGTTAAAACAATGACTTTTCAAAATATGGAATCTATTCTCAAATCCGGACGCAAAACTGGCTTCCTCGGTCTGTTATTGTGCATTAAATCTCTAAATAGTATATACACAAATTTTATAGAAACAGGTCTTTTGGATTATTTACCTACGTACAAGTTGAGCCAGGACCACATAGAACTCTTTTTTAGTGCCGTTCGAAGCAAAGGAGGCTTCAATAACAATCCCACAGCGGTACAATTTAAATCGGCTTATAAGAGAATATTAATTCACGGTGAATTAAAGAATATAAGTACCGGGAATTGTGTACCACTAGACGCAATTAATATTTTAACGTGCACCAAAAGTACATTATGTAGAAAAATTAATAATACCAGGAACCGTTTGTTGGCGATTGATGTTAACGAGGAAATAGAGTATAATGACGATAGTGTCGATGTGCCTCAAACTCATGATTACGTAATTACCAATAACCTAACAGAATTTTCTACTGAAGTAGTCAAATATATAGCCGGGTTTATTGTAACCAAAGTAAGTAAAATAGTGAAATGTGAGGAGTGCCTCACATCTTTAATATCAGTAAATAAATATCGTGGCCTTATTTCCCTTAAAGATAAAGGCGGATTGCACTATCCATCTGAAGACGTAGTTAAAATATATTTATACTCAGAGAAAACTTTTAGGCGTTTTTTGGCTCAGCATAGTGCTTCGTCTTTAGCCAATGAAGACGCTTTCCCCAAAATGATTTTAAATGTAATTAAACAATTTGTTGGTAAATCTTTGTTTCCCGATTTGCATGCACACATTTTGGAGCAATCACCTTTTGAAAACCACTACATTTTGCTTCTAAAAGTTACATCATATAGATATTTAGAAGTGAGGATTCATTTTTTAAATAAATGAATAAGCAATCGTAATGATAGAAAAAGGAAATTTGCACTCTAGGCTAGTTTTATTTAAAGGTCAATAATGTTGTGTATTGAGATCTTTTATAAATGAATAGTGCCCGTAAGTACTATGGGTTTCATTCTTAAAATGTAAGAGATTATATCGTGTAAAAAAAACAATAAATCGTATTAAATAATATTTGCTGTTTTTATTATCCAGTGCCCCACAATACAGATAATTTATTATTTCAATAGTATATACGTGGTGTACAGTCACCAGCATAAGTAGCTGAACAAATCCAAAATTTCAAATTGCCTACATACTTTTGTGTTCTTACTAAATTTTTTTTCTCTTCACAAAAACAAAATAAGAGATTTGCTTTACTTCATACGAAAGAAGTTCTTTTTTCAGTTAACTTGACGCGTATATAGGCAATTTGAAATTTTGATTTTGTACAGATATTTATGCGGCTGACTGTACTGTCAAGTAATGTTTATATTATGTTTGGGATTGTATAGCATTAGGCTGGAAAAGTGTTGAGAGGGCGGGGGCAACTTTTGGTCCTTAAAGAAAGTCTCAATTTACTATAACCACATAATAATTCCATTAAGCATCAACCGCCGCTATAGAAATATAAATATAGTCCTGATAATAGGTAATTTATTATTGTTCAAAACAAAACTTCCAACGTAATTTTATTTGTTTTTTACTTGCATAATTACCTTTATTTTGCATATAAATTAATTGTGTAAATTCTTTGTCATATTTCGGGAAAGATGAATTATGTGGTCACACCGAAAAATATTATATCTGTCTCGTGTGCGGCTACATCGTGAATCTCTCTAGTGGTATTTCCTCTGAGATCATAGTTATACAATGTTTTGTCTCTCTTCCTCTGACGTTAAATGTCACTCAACATAGCAAGACAAAATATTGAGTAACTTACACAGAGGTATACAACGTTTATCAGTTAGGCGGTAAGTATAAACTTAAATCTGATGCTTGAACCTATAAGTTCTTTATTTACTTCGAAACTGAAGAGATAACCAGACACTATGGTGACTTCGTATCATGACATCGCAAAGTAAAGCTATGTTAAGACAAAGTCAAACGTCATTTACCTAAGTTAGTTCGAGCTAATACACATGTACAACTATTTTATATGAAGGAGTAGAATAGAGGTTATAAATTCAATAAATGCGAAATGACGGAGAAACAAATTTAAGGTTATTGATTCGAGTGAAGCAGGTGCCAAATTTAATGATTTATGTTGCATAAAACCATCGCTATTTATCTTTTTTTACACGGCAGCCAAAAGATCAGGTGGATTACCTCATGTTGGTGATCACCACCGTGAACATTGAACATCTAAACAAACAAAATTCTTATGGTTTTATTGAAAATCAATATGCAGCAGGCCTAATATTCGAAAACATTCTATAGGTTTATTTATAGCTAGGTGTGTAATACAATGAACAGACATCAATCCGTGTATCACCACGTATATTCGCGTGGATGGAATACTGCACACTACACAATTCATGGCTCGTTCAAGGATATGTAATTATTTCTTTTTTAGCTTCGAATCTATACTAATATTATAAAGCTGAAGAGTTTGTTTGTTTGTTTTTTTGAATGCGCTAATCTCAGGAACTACTGAACCGATTTTGAAAATTCTTTCACTAATAGGAAGCTACAAAACTCCTGAGTGCTATAGGCTACTTTTTATCCCGGGAAAATATTTTTATCCCGGAAAAACTTTTTCACGCGGGCGGAGCCGCGAACACTACTAGCCGTTAATAAATATGACCTATAACGACGACGTGATCCAACTAACCTTTGGATTCCCAACTCCTCCAAACATATTAAAGAACCATAACACTATAATGAGACCTTTATACCCACCTTGTAATTGCTACTAAGCCTAAATATAAGTCTCCACAACATTACGAAGTAAATGCCTATTTTCCAGCAATATAAACAAGGAACTTGATGTCTGAAGTGCGTGTTCAATTACTGCGCCAACATAAATATTTGGACAAATTATTAATTCTTGCCTCGGCCAAACACAATCGTCTATTGTTTATACCTGTAATTTAAACAAACGCATGTGCTGCGTCTGTATTACCTAATGGTATTTCGAAATATATAAATAAATAAACCAATCATTGCTCCCCACTATGGAATTCAATTAGTCTGTTTCTAATATAAGATGTCTGCTTGATATTTCTTGACCAAAATTTTCAAAGCTGAAGGCATTTTAAGGTATAGATAAACGTTTTCTAAGATCGTAATTAGTATCTCAAGAAGAAAATTTCTGAATCACTGATTCATCGCTAAGCCAAAACGCTTGGACCTATATAGCTCAAATTATGCATCACGCGAACGGCTTGCTCATCTCTTCATCCATTTGTATGAAAAACTAAGGGCATAATATTGATCTGATAATATTGGGCACAAGGTATTCCTTTCAATATTATGAAGAACATTACACTAGAGATCTTTCACTCTGACGGACTCGCGAGGAAAAAAAGGAAGTATAATATAAGTGATTTTTTATTATGCAAAATAATCAACGTCTCTAAAACTTGTACGAAAAGTATCTATTTCATACAGGTACTTGGCCTTAAAATTCCATAAAACAATATTTTATTCCTATGAACCCTCTGACAAGATTTAATTCTTCGCGAGATTATTTCCTAAGATACAACGAAGAAGCGTTAATTTTTAAACTAGGACACGTTTGTAGGATTAATTTGTTTTACGAATTTTAATAAGGAAGCTTAATAAATGACAAGGCCTTAAAACCAGACACAGAAAACAAACAATCTTTCTGTTATATGAAATGTGGTTATAAGTCTTAACGAAATTGAGTTATGTATAGAAGTAATTTACACTGTATAGTTACTTTTATTTTTTTCGCTACGTACTTACGGACCAATAACGCAAATCAATCCTATAAACTTGAACTAAATAAGTATAAAAAACTCACGAAGTTATTTATTCGTAGGATGTAGGTAACGATCAAAAATGGACTCCACGAAAATCTAGTATATAAATGACGCGATCATATTTAGGAGGTTGTACTACAGGTAACCGGAGCTTTGTGCGAATAATTTCACAATGCGAAATATTTCCATCCAAGAATCTTAAAAATTTGTACATTCCAACCATATGACCGTATTCTATGCTTGTAATTAATCGAAGATATAGAGGTGTAAAATAAAATTGAAAACGAAATAATGAAAAACACGTAAGTAACAAAAACATAAAACACACATGCAAGTGTTAGTTTGATGGTGTGACCTTAGGTGTGACGGAAGATAAAATGTATGTCAAGTCCCAACGGTGTCCATAGTATATAGCATCAACCGTGAATATGTACGGCACTCAATACCAGGATATGACATTGTCAGAGATATCGAATATCTACTCCGCAGTCGCGGATGTTATGTTACCGTATAATGGTAATATTTCTAAATAAAATGTTATGAACCGAAGGCTTATTACCAGCCATGAGTAGATGCAGATTAAGTAGATCGTCCCATTCACCTTAATGAGAACGCATTCAAACGGATTGCGTGGATTTTTTTATAATGACATCACTTAAGCTCATAATTGAGAATTTATATAATTTAACTCATGTAGTTTTTAAAATCGTATTTCAACGCATGCAAATTCTCTCTCATAATACGAATTTAGATTCAAATTTAGAAATCCAACATGCATAGACATTAAACTTATTAGGGCGCTCGTTGTTCAATGATGCTAATCGAATTGTTAAAATAACACCACCAAATCCCTACACTAACGGACGATTTAAAATTAATACTTTAAAGTAAGACAGGGAAACTGCAACCAAACAATTCTGAAACTGTGTTCATAACTGGCTCACAAACAAATTGTTTTTCACAGCAGTCCCGAACATTGAAAAACATTCTCCGACACACACTGTTTGTATCGACATATTTAACGGCGAATTAACAAAAACATAAATAGTAGAACATTTTTTTTTGTGATATTCACATAAGTTTAATCGGCATGAGTGGTTTTGTACCTATAACTTTTAAACACTGATCAAGTAATGACTGTTGATACATTTAAATTATTAGATAATCCCCGATGTGAAGTTTTATTACCTGCGGATCTTCATTCAAAAGGACTTCGTTGCGGACTTCTTTCTCGAACACATCTCTAGAAAGGGACCTTATTCCTATATCAAGCTTCTGTTCTCCATTCATGATTATTGTGAGTTCATATTTTTTTTATCATATTAATACGTACCTGGTTCTTGCGGTGCCGTTGCTCGGAATCTACCTTCGTCTACTCGCCTATCCATTTCAATCAATATCATTAACTCATTACATTTCGTCAATTGTTCACTTTAACTGAACACACTTTTATTTCACTAAACAATTATTGGCTTCTTAATAAAACCTTTTTACATAGCCACAGTGATAATAAGCAGAAATAACAGTGACAAAATAATTGTGAAGAATCTGTAGACTCTTTAAAATTTATTTCAGTATCTACTTGTTCTAACATGATTCTAGATATATTATTATGAAATAAAATAATTTATTTGTATCCATAAAGTGTTAAACATTATTTAGATTCGGAATTTTTACCCTACCACCATTTCGGGAAGCAGTTTCAACCAGAGAAGAACTGGCAAGGAAGGTAAGTTGAAATCTGAAGGGTAGATGATATTTTTAAAGCAAATTAAAGGCTTCTATCATTTAGCGGAGATAGCCTAGGAGTAGACGATAGCCCAGTTGGAAAAGGAACGGTTTGCCGAGACAATGTTCGGAGGTTCAAACCCAAGGAGCACACCTCTGACTTTTCAAAGTAACGTGTGTATTGCTTATCAATTATCGTTCGCTTTTACGGTGAAGAAAATCATCGTGAGGAAACCTACATACCTGAGAATTCTCTTTAAGAATTTCGAGGATATATTGTGAAGTCTGCCAACCCGCACTAGGCCAGCGTGGTGGACTAAGGCCTGAACCCTCTCAGTAGTAGAGGAGGCGCAGAAGAGGGCAATATATAATACAGGGCTGATTGCATTGCATTGCATCATTTAGCCAATCGGTAGAACAATGGTACCTGCTCTCAGTCACGTCTCTATCTTGGCCAAGGGACCCTCAAGGCTGAAAGTTTTCTACACTTCCTTTATATTTTTAAAAGCGTGCAGTGCTATAAACAAGATATAAAATGCGGCACATAGGTAAGTCACAACGTCCTTGTTGAAGCATTCAACATCCAACGGTTTCCATTAGCAATTTGAAGTTACGGCCACATTGGGCTCATAATAAGTAAGTTTCCCATAATTTTGTCTTTAGGTATTTTGGTTTAATAGTAGTAGGCAAGTTAAAATGTAATTCGTTACCTTAAAATCCTACTAATATTATAAAGGCGAAAGTTTGTAAGAATGTCTAGATGTATGGATGTTTGTTCCTCTTTCACGCAAAAACTACTGAACGGATTTCTTTTATCTCGGAAAAACTTTTTAAAGCGGGCGGAGCCGCGGGCCATAGTTAGTATTAGATACTAGCTTTTGCCCGCGGCTCCGCCCGCGTTAAAAACTTTTTCGAGGATAAAAGTCACGGTTTATATTTTACTGGGATGAGAAGTAGCCTATGTGCTAATCCAGGACATGATCTACCCGTGTGCCAAATTTCATCGAAATCCGTTCAGTAGTGTTTGCGTGAAAGAGGAACAAACATCCATACATCTAGACATTCTTACAAACTTTCGCCTTTATAATATTAGTAGGATAGCAGGATGTATGCATATTCATTCTTTTTATCCCTGAATCTAGTGCACCCACTTTTCATCGTGCCTATTGCGTCCCATGATGTAATAGGGGACGAGCCTATCGTCATATCGGCCATAAATTCCATACTCGGGGCTGATATTGAGTAGAAAAATCCAATATCACTTTGCCCGACTCAGGGACCGAACCCGAGACCTTAGCTTTGCAGTCGTACCGTAATACAACTACGCTACTGAGGCAGTTCATGGCATCTAAAATGTGACACTATATTTTTTGATTAATTATCTTTGTTTAATAAATTCATTGTTACGAGTTACTACCACTATCAACGATACAGTAAAACAGCGTTTCTTAGGCTTTTTCAGTCCGCGGACCCCTAGAAAATTAAGCACAATTTCAAAGACCCCTTTAATAAAAAATACAGGAATAAGTTTAGGACACTTTATTTTAGTACTACAATTTTTTTTTTTATAAAAATAAAATATACTGTATTAATGTGAAGGTTGGTGTTGCTTTTTGCAACTAAATTAGTAATATTTGGGTTGATGTTATTACTAAGTTGTAATCTCAAATCCGATTTCAATTCTAATTGTTCCCGTATTTGTTTTTGATATACATAATATACAAGAGCATAGATCCCGCTGCCTGGCGCACGCTCGCTGTGCAAATAAGCGTAGCGATTACGAGACTTGCTGGCATTTATTTATTAATTCAAATGTCCGTAGATAAGTTGGCGGACCCCTATATACATATTCGCGGACCCCCAGAGGTCCGCGGATCACAGGTTAAGAAACACTGCAGCAAAATATCAAATACTTTATTAGCTTTTTTAATTCATGTCATCAGTCACATAAATGAAAAAGCTTTATCAATTGATTTTATCGGTATCAATTGATACAATCAATAGTTTCGCTACAAAACCACTTGTCGCGTAAAATCTAGTAAGGACAGCCCAAATGTATCTATCTATGTACATTTATAACTTTACACCTAAACACAATATTTCCTACAATCATCGACATTGTATAGGCAACCGTTGATCATGAATGCACTATTTAAATGAATAAACTAATTATGCCGATCGAATGAAATGTTAAGGCGAAAATTGCCTTCTGTGGCTCCTTAATTGAAATGTGAAATAACTTCCGCATTTTGCCATAAATGTCAATTGACCGTTTTGAAATTAGGTAAAACCACTAATAATTCTATGAATTTAAAATTTTATAGATATTTTTTATATTGTTCTCCGAAGATAAACTAGTGCGTCAAAATAAAGTCACACGACTTAAAAGAGAGCTTAAGTTGGGCTAAAATAATTTCCACAACATTGAAATTTCCAAGTTGGTTTCAATTCACAGCTAATGTTCTGGGCTCGAAGATTTCTGATACAAGATATTACCGTTAAGTTTCATCGAAGCGTATGAAAAGTGATAATGCACAGAGTTGAGGAATAGAGATAGACTCTTTGTTTAACGTTTTAGAAAATAAGTTATATTTTAAGCAGCATCGGACTGGTATAACGACCGACACATAGCAATGTAACAAAAATCGTACTAAAAGTTGCGGTCGGAAAGTAACATACATGTTTCCAATTTTGAAAATCCTAGAAATTGTCTATAGCTAAATTATTAATTCTGAATAATTTTACATCACGGCCCAATTCGTATTAAGCTTTGGAATTCCAAACTAAGTGGAAAAAAGAGCTATTACTCATTTTCTACTCCGCGCCACTTCTCAGTCAACTGGGATAAAGTTTTACACGTGTAAATTCTTGAATAAGAAAGACAGAGTAATAAACAAATACTAAGTTAATCTTGCTCATACTGGGAAATCTATGAAATTTAATAATAAACTGGAAAACGTACCTAATATTCTCAATTATGGTTTCAACCACATGAAATGTAAATATATGAGTTACAACAAATTAAATTAAAGTAAACTAGATGTCATTTTAATTAAACTCTATGAACCTCTAAAATAAGCTATTCTCTGTGTTCCTGCTTGACTCTACATAAATACTAAGCTATAACCCCAATAAGTTATATTCAGAATGACGTATAACTGTCTCCGTTTGTTATTCAGGTTGTAAAATAAAAAGGAAATGTGGCAATCCATATACGAATAAAAGCCTTCGATACTGCGAATATATTTATGTACTCTCCAATAAAGGATTTACGAGATCCTTACCCACCTGAGGCAGTTACAAGAAATTTAGATTACCAATTTCAAGACCAAACCTTACGAAATGAAAATTCAAATTGTGACCATACATCTACGAACGCTAAAGTATATTATATACAGTAACAAAGTAAGTATTATATAAGTTATGTTATCTGTGCGAATTTCCAAGTCCTACATATTTTTTATTCGGCTATTAATCTTAGAAAATAACAAAAATTAAAATGAAATTAATTTCATTATTTAAATTTGTATAATGTTATATCGCTAAAATATATATTTTATAATTAAATAATGAAACTACAATACCTAGAACAAGATAACTTAATTATCCGCACCTGAGCCGCGGTTCCCTTAGACGGAAAGTTAATCAAGCAGCGCCATTTACCCAATTTTAGAAAGTAAAATGTTTAAAATAATAAACAAAATAAAACTACAAGCTTTCCAATAAACAATAAAGGAATTACATAGTTTAAATCATGTGCAATTTATAAATGATAAAATTTATAGTAACATTTTAATTTGTTGCATATTTTTTATAAGAAATGAATGCATTACCACTGTCGTCTCCCATAAGAAAACACAAAGTTTTCGAAACGCTTCCAACAGAGCTTTCGCGCCTCATGCAATATTCAAAACTTTCAAGTAAGCTACGACAAGTTTGCGCTTCGAAAAAAAATATATTCTGTATGTTATCACTTTGGCTATACTTTTTAATATTTATAATATTGTTTGTTATGACCGAAGTACTGGGGGTGCGTTGGTTTAAGAAACGTTCGCACGCGAAGCTACACGGAGCGCGACTGGATACTGACCGTAGCCGACTGTATGGTTGCCGCTTGGTCATACCACCGATCTCCGCTTATGTAAGCCGCTTCATGTCTAGATATTGACATTCCATAGTACCACATTTTCAGAATGAGTCTTTCAAGGTGACGGACCACGTGTAGTTATTCATTCATAGAGATGTCATTCTACATCAACTGTGTGTATCGTTTGGTCCATTGATGCATGTAAACTATGAAAGTAGCGTTGCAGTAATGATCTTTACGTGAATGAATTATTCTGGGGAAGATGAATATTTTGGTGAAAATTTCCTGTTAACTTTAAACTAAGCTTGATAATTATTGAATAAAAAAATCTCATCATACGAAAGTCCATACAAAACTCATACGATATCACAATTGTTTTGTGTTAGATAGTGATGCTACATCCATAGAGCCGGCCCCCTAAGTAATTAATGTACACAAATATGTGCATAGGGTAGCTCAGAGCTTTACCACTTCTTGGTTTCTGCTACGTAGCTTTAATAGCACCAATATCTATACTAATATTATAAAGCTGAAGAGTTTGTTTGAACGCGCTAATCTCAGGAACTACTGAATCGATTTTGAAAATTCTTTCACTAATAAGAAGCTACTTTACTCCTGAGTGCTATAGGCTACTTTTTATCCCGGGAAAATATTTTTATCCCGGGAAAATATTTTTATCTCGGAAAAACTTTTTCACGCGGGCGGAGCTGCGAGCACTACTAGTATTATATATTGCAAAAGCGATGTTATTTTATGTCCATGTGTAATAATTTTAAAATTAGTATCTGACGCTATAGATATATATATATATATAAATTCAATCATAAGGAATCAATAAAACAATTAATTATAAAAAAAGCCGGACAAGTGCGAGTTGAGCTCGCGAACCAAGGGTTCCGTACAAGCTTGTAGATGAGGTATCTGAGTATATAGCTTCAAAAGTTCGTCAAATTTGTTAACTAAATTAATCAAATTTTGTAAATTAGCTTCTTTTTGTTATTAAAGTACATACATATTTACAGTTTTCAGATTTTTCCTTAACATGTGCTGTAAGACCTTGCATTGCTAGAAATATTCGACATAAACGTTCATATCTTTTGATCGCGTTGATTGACAAGACAAGTTTGATTTTTCACAGCTGAAAGAGATAGTAGACCGGAAAATTTGATATAATTTCACAGACTTTTGATTTTGATTGCCTTGGTGGCATAGTTGTATTGCATACGCGCTTGTACCATTTGCGCACTGGGGTGCTGGATCGAATCCTGAGTCGAGCCAATAAAATAACATTGTGACTGGGTTTTACCATTTTAAAAATTACTCAGTTGCAGCTTGGTGTCAGAAGTTGGCGGTGTGATACCCCCGTGCGACGGAAAGCACGTAAAGCTGTTGGTCCTATGCCTGTATTGCGTGCAAACTTGTGCACTATAATATCTCCAACATACCTGACTGATCTCTGTTCAGATTGGCCGCCTTGGCTGAAATCGGCTGCAGAGAGATTTTTTTTATAAATTTCAACTTATTATCTCTACGCGTTCCTGAGAACAAGGGTCTTGACAGACAGACAGACACAACAAAGTGATCCTATAAGGGTTCCTTTTTTACTTTTGAGTACCGGAACCCTAAAAAGAGGGTAATAACTATTTATATGTTACTCAAAAACAGTTTCTGCATTTTCTTCAATTTTATTCGAGGCAGCCAGAAGCCTCTTGCAAGGCACAATAGTAATATATTTTTCGCTCGAAATTGCTTTTCACATTTGGCATTTTGGCAACTTTTACTACCTGGCGCATAGAGCGGTCCCGCACCTCACGAACCCCTCACGAAGCCACCGCTGACAGTAACGCGAAATCATAAATAAAATGTAGATATTTACAACTTACATATTTGTTATCTAACTCATCGTGTCTTACTTACTTTATATAAATACTAGCTTTTGCTTAGGGCTCCGCCCGCGTGAATGAGATTTCCCGGGATAAAAGTCCCGCTTTATATTTTCTCGGGATAAAAAGTATCCTATGTGTTAATCCAGGACACGATCTACCCGTGTGCCAAATTTCATCGAAATCCGTCCAGAAGTTTTTGCGTGAAAGAGTAACAAACATCCATACATCCATACTTACAAACTTTCGCGTTAACAAAATTAGTAAGATTTAGATGAATATTGTATTACACAAAGAATGAATTCCTTATTCGCTACACAGCGGTGACGAGCAAAACGGCCGGGTCTTATTCAACTGAGCTTTTTTTACATCGAATATTGAGATAAACAGGAACTTCGCTATCGACCCCGAGATAAATGTTAAATCTATACTAATATTATAAAGAGAAAAGATTCGTATTTTTGTACGTTTGTAACAAATAAACTCAAAAACTACTGGACCGATGTTAAAATCGGTCCAGTAGTTTAAAGATTTTTTTTCGACTTCAGGCACTTTAAAGCTGAGATTCTGCAGAACGCGGCAGACGGCAACGCGCGGCAGGTGACATCCTGCAGGGCGTCATTTGCCGTCGTATGCGGAATCGGTGTCATACAATTTAATAGTGCACAGTAGTGCCGTCTGCCGTCGCGGCACATGCTGTTGCCGTCTGCTGTCTGCCGTCTACTGCGTCCTGCGGAATCACAGCTTAATACATAGTTTATATGTATAGGTACGGCGGGATGAGCACGGAGTAAGCCACTCGCCTGATGGTAAACATGGGCGTAACTAGTCATTTTACAGGGGTGACGTGGGTTGTCCTAGGTCCACAGTGGCCTAGTGAGGTTGGAGTGACGTGGGTGGCCCGCTCTGAGCGGAACTTTTAGGGGGGCGGCAAAATGCGTAAAATAAAATCTTTAAAACATTAAAAATTTTACGCGTTGGACATACACTTGGGAGTTAAAAAAGGGCTGCTAGGAAAATGGGTCCCGAAAAATTGTTTGCTTCTTGCTCGGTTTCTTGGGCGGCAAACACGTCACATCCACCCCGGGCGGCAAAAACACACGCTACGCCACTGTTGTTTTCTTTGGATTGCTCAAAATCACCAGGTAATTCTGTGGAGGGCACGCACCATCCCCCGACCATGAGACCCCCAGACCCTTGGCTTGCCTTAACCGGCTAGGGGTGGAAATCGCAAGAGCTAAGAACCTGAGCTCCAGGGTGGAAGTGCTCAAGCTGCGTAATAGGGAGGAAACCCGCTCCGGGACGCGTCAGCGACCCGCGATGGTGAAATAGGTGCACACCTCTCGACGCCCTTTAGCCACCCACACCGATGTTGCGTCCTTGGCATACGCCACTTTCTGGGATGCCCATCTAGTGGGGGTAAGTCACCGTCTGCCTTGAATACAAAAGATTGATACATTTTACTTGGCAGGCGTCCCGTAGTCTCAATCAATGGCCCAGCAACTAGTCCAGCTATATCCTATCCATAGACCCGCTATAGTTCCCATTTTCTCTGCAATAGTCCGTGCACCTTGTAAGCGCTATCTTTGGCTGTATTTCCTCTATAAGTACAAACAGAGAGAGTACCGGCAAGGTGTACACATCCCAACTAGAGTAATGTATCTTTAAGGGGCCTCTACGTGTTGGATCCATATCCCCACGCAAGCCTTCCAAAAGGACCAGTCATTGTGCCGTGATCTCCCGCAATAAAAATAATAATACTAGCCCTGTATTAAAAACTGTCCCACTGCTGGGCAAGGGCCTCCTCTACTACTGAGAGGGTTTGGGCCTTAGTCCAACACGCCAGCCTAGTGCGGGTTGGTAGACTTCACATACCTTCGAAATTCTTATAAAGAACTTCTTAGATATGCAGGTGCATACCTAAGAAGGTGTCACCGAACCGTGCCCGAACTCTTATCGAAGAGTATTTTTGCGATACGGACTCCCACGTCGCGTGACTCCGGACAACGATCCTCAATTCATGTCAGCGGTAATGCAACAGTGCATGTACATCCTAGGCATCACGCAGGACCTCCTCCTGCTTTATCATCCACAAGCAAAACCCAGCGGGAAGAAAAAAACAGGGACTTAAAGGTACAGCTTGCTCAATTGGTAGATGTGCAGCATAACACCTGGTCGCTACACTTGTCCTCTGTAAGGTTTACTATGAACTCAGCTTGTTATCAGACTACTGGCGTCACGCCAGCATTCCTTACTTTTGCTCGTGAACTTCGATCTCCGCAGCAGGTATGCTTTGATATCCGCGTAGTCTTGCAAAAGGACAACTTCATGCCTCAAATAACTCCCTATCTAAAGTCATTCGTCAACTCGTTAGTATCTATCAGGGATAGGGTAGAAACGCAACAAGACCGGCGAAAAGAGTACGCTGACAAATCGCGTAAGCCTAGGGAGATTTTCAATGTAAGCGACTAGGTCTTTGTAACGTCGCGGGTTCTTAGCAACGCTGCTAAAAATGGTACTGCTAAGTTTGTTCCGAAGAGGGATGGGCCGTATGTAGTCACGGCTCGCTCCAGCCCTACTTACCGCTTACCTATTACCACGTTTAGTTTCATCTGGCGAGGCTTTGGTCAAGTTTCATGCATCTCAGCTTACACGCTTTTATCCTAGAGATGAATCGCCTCTTTCTCCGGTCATGCCTAGGCGTAGAAAAGGTCGTCCACGTCGGAATGACCGAAGTGTCAAACGAGTTCATGGGCGTGGTTGGCCTTATGAACTCGAGGGGGGGATGTAGCCTATGACCATATAAGGAGCTTTCCAAGGCTTCCTCCACGAACCAATCGCGGCAAAGTACCCAACAAGCTTGAACCTTGAGCGATTCGTCCAGGGTCCAAGCGGAGGGTGCGGGAAGGCGCGGAATATGAAGAGGGACGCTCGCGCGGCGCGCCAGCCGACGCAGTGCAGCAGTCGAATGTATATAGTACTCTTTGAGCAGTCGCCAAACGGCTAGCGCTCGCGTCCCGGCTCACGCGCCGTACTTTTGTTTCATGTTTGTAACGTTACATGTAAAGTTACCAAGTTAATAAAAAAGTGTTGTACGATTAGCAGTCTCATTTATACCAACGCGGGGCTACAAACTGAAATGGCGGGAATTTTCTTCGTAATGTCCACCATCTTGTCACTCAAGGGTGCCAATTCACGCCATCGGTAAAAAGATTTGAAACGCACTATAGCAGCCTAGCTCAGCAAGTTAAAACTTTTATCTGCACGCAGAATAAACAGCAAGTTCTCGCGCAAGTTGTCAAATACTGTTTACACATGCGACTTACCAGAAATCCTGCAAGCATCAAAATATTGCAGAAGACAGCTTTCCGTGACTGTTTACACGGTAAAAGTAATTTGCGCAAGATAACTTTTGCAAGTTTTCTTGCTAGTCTAATACCCGCTTTAGCTCAAAGTTAGCTAAAACGTTATGTGACCGGATATGACGACTGATGTCATGAGAGATCCTGATCCTCAAATCCAAAGTTTAAAATTCCTAGAATTCCGATAAAACAGAGTACTTGGTGCTACTTTTAAGTATCAGATAACTAGCCGACGACGCGACGCGGTGACGACGCTTGCGCCGTTGAAGGCGACTTAAAATTAAAATAAAAAAAAATAAACCGACTTCAAAACCACTACAAATAAAAAAATTCAAAAAAATGTATTCGCTTAGTATATACGTATATTTGGAATCGATGCCTAATTTTAAATTGTCAGCTAAGCTAAGGAAATACCCAAACAAATATACGAAAACATTGTTCAATTTAAATTAGGCACCGACTCCAAATATACGTATATACTAAGCGAATACAAATTTTAATTATTTTTTGATTTGTAGAGGTTTTGAAGCCTGTTTATTTTTTGTTAATAAGTTTTTATTTATTGCTTTTTTGTTAGTAAATTATGACATGGTGTAAACAATACATCATAGATATACGATTGCAGCATTCGCGAGTCATCTGCTGTTAGTTATAGAGGAGTTCCATTCTGTATCTCCAAAGGTCTCCAACAGATCTTCATAAATTGTATACTAAAACCTTCCCTGAAAAATATACATTTGAATATCGAAAACCACATCCAAATCGGATGAGTAGTTTTTGAAAAACTTGCTGCCATACAAAGGAGACGGGCGACATTGCACTTGACCTGACGCTTATGAAACATGCATCAATATTCTTCTATTTTTATGTATTCCATTTAAAAATATTATATTATATTATATTACAATGGGGAAAGAAAAACAATTATTTTATGAAATTTAACTGACTTCCTGTATCGGGATCATCAGGCTGTGACATTGTAGAGGTACAATGTTACTAGTTATTAACACAAATTGAGTAGTATCGATCTAAAACTTATTTCGTCTCGCAATTTTTATTGCATTAATATTTATTTTATCATCAGTTATGTCGTACCTATACCAAGCATGTTCAACAAGAATAATATCAACATATTAATTGATCTTTAGGGGAAGCCTATGTTCAGCAGTGGACTTATAAAAGTTGAAGATAAAGAAGAATCGGTAACTATAGGTATTTTAGAAATTAACTAATAAGACATGTTCACTTTTTGGCATATTCAATAATGGTCCATATTATTTTATTTTACTGGCAACTCTGTATAGGACTCCCAACGTAATGTCAAATTGAAATATATTAATGGCTCATTTACAATCTCGCTTCGCACCTCGCCTCTTGGCTCGTATTGTGTTCGGCTTACTGCTCTTGCGAGAATGTAAATGAGCCATTATATATTTATATGAGTCCTCGTCGATTCCATGTGATAAGTTCAATTCTAGTTATTATCTAAGCCAACTGCTCACTATTCAATAAGGCAATCCAATGGGCAATGATTAGGTGCTGTGAACATCTTGTGTTATCAGGAAAATTAAAAGTTATTCACCGCAAAATGTTTAAGACGCTATACTCTGTAGCGATTATTTATTTGCTCCCATTGCACAGACAGATTCTTCTTTCTTTTTTGAAAATGGTTTTATTATACCTATAAAATAATGCATAAATTATCTCTGTAACACTAAGCCCAAAGTTGTATGAAGTTTCGCCCGTTTCCTTTACATACATATATACGGATCGAATCCAGAACCTCCTTTTGAAGTCGGCTAAATATTATGTAGATACTGGCAGGCGGCAGCCCTGCATCCGCAAATATTTTTAAGCAGTTTTGGCGGGAAATTGGAAGTGTCATGAGGTGCTCTTGTTTTAATTCATTATTTTGGTGATACTTATGCATGGTGGTATATTATCCAATATAGAAGTACTTTTTTGTATGTCTTATTTTTCCGTTTTATTTACCTTTGTATCCTCTGACATCGACAGAATCATCATTATCGTATATTATCCAATATAAGGGCTCAAATGAAGTGAATTGAAATAACTATGCTAATCAAGTGTTTTTGTTGCCACCAAAACTCCTCGATAAAGTCTTGGTAAGGTAACCACTGCTTTTCGACTAGTAGTTACGACTGAGGGTAAAAATTTATGAAAGATGGGCTGAATGGACTCGTATCCAGAGCGGTAATATTTAAATAAAAAAAAATATTGTAAATTTTAATTTTTTTGGCTCGACTCTCGGGTAAACATTTGGGTATAGAAAAGTAAATATTTTGTGATTATTAATGCTAAGTTATTATTTGTGCATTTAATTTCAACGTCTTATTACTCCACGGTTACAACACTGAACTTCACCGAAAGTATTTACTGATCGATATAGTGGCGGCGTCCTCGGCCCCCGCAGACGAGTTGCGCAGATGAGAACGTAAAGTGCGAATTATTTATACTGTTATTTAATTCGTGCAGTTGTTTTGATTTTTGATAAGCGATCACAAACTTAAAATAATTATAATGAATCAACTAAAAATGGAACAAGGTGAGTCGTACACGAAAGGCAACGATGTTTTATCTCGGTACGGTAGTTAGTACACCGCTCGTAGAATGATCCCTAAATTAAGCACAGTGCAAAGAAAATGTCGACCATTTAGAAAAATTATATTCTTTAATGGTGACCAGTTATACCGGGCTAATTGAAACAAAAGAAGAAGAACTAAACATTTTGGACGTTTCTATTTAGCACCAAATTCGTGTTTTGCATATTTTATTAATCTTTTAAACCATATTACAGAGTTGCAAGAACTTGCTGATGATATCGACTTTATGAATAGCACGGATAATGTGATCCCACCAAGGCTTTCTAGAAAACTGAAACGTATTCCACGTTTGTCAGTGTTGGAAATGATGTTTGATGAATCATCTAGCAGTGAAGATAATATTAATTACATGACAACTCGAAACTCAACAGCATCATTGAGGCAAAGGTATACTAAACAAACAATTTCTAACACTACAGTACCCAGAGCAGGATCTGCTCAGAACATTAATAATGAGCGTACATCATCACTTGTTCCATTCAAACAGCAACGAGAAACTAGAACATCAGATATAGCTATGAGAAACACTTTAATGCAGAGCATTAATTCACCCATTGGCCTAACTGAGCCACAAGGTAATGATGATAGAGTTAGAACTAGGGCCCAAGAGTCACAAAAACCAACAGTACTTCCAAGTTCATCTTCAGATGATGATGCAAGTAATGTTATGGGGCAAATAATTAAAAGAATTTTCTTTTCACTAACCCAAAGCAACAATTCAAAATTTTCAAAACCTCCACCAAACCCAAGTCCAACTGAGGATTCTGATGTGATTATAATAGAACCATCCTCTGAAACAACTACATTAAATAATACCAGAATGAATATGGGAGAAAACCAAGTGTCACAACATTGTAATTCAAATATTAATGAAAATAGAAAGTGTCTACTCTGCAATAAGAAACATGCTACTAATTATTCTAGAGCTCTGCAAATTAAACGCACTTACAATTTGCGAAGCTTAAATAAGAATAAATACATAACTCTCACTAAAACAGGAACTGATAAACAACTTGATGCTGTGAGAAACAAGATTAGAAAAACGCTTATGAAAGAAAAGCAAAGTGATAATAATATATTATTTGGAAACAAAACAAGAAAAATAATTAAGAAATCTATGAATTCTGTGCATATTTATAACATTGTTTTGAAAAAATGTGGCCATCCAGAGGTCTCGCCAGCATCAAGGGCTAAAAAAACGTCTGCTTCAAAAGAAAGAAATTTTGGGGAGTGTCCAGTATGTCTGGATAAGTTGGATATTAAAACACTTAGATCCACGCAATGCGGACATGTATTCTGTGTTAGCTGCATTAGTAATGTATATAATAAAGGTGATGCAAAATGTCCAACTTGCAGAGGATTATTAAAACCTTATGGATACCACAAATTGTATCTGTAAGAATTTGCTACAGATGAAATTATTTGAAATATGGTTGATTGCATCATAGTTTATTTCAAATATTACAAGATATTGTTTTATGCTTTGCGAATTTGGAGTTTATTTTCTGTCTGTGATATTTTTGTTAGGAACATATTGCTTGTTCTCGGATTTGATATTTTCTACAAAATACTCAAATATGCTAAACTAAAATGGCTACATCTTAGTATCACTCATTGTGGTTGGTTTATTGATTATTATGTGTGTTACCAAGAGATTTACATAATACATTTATGTGCTTATGTTGTATGTACCCCAAATGAGTCTCATCACAAACTGAGGTTATAAAAACTTTTTGTTAGTGTAAGCCTATAACATAATATTTAGTATTAGATGTAATGTTGCTGTATGTTAATTTATTATTTATTATCTACACATAGCTAGCAAGCCTACAGGCAATAAGTTGGTAAAATTATGATTACTATAATATCTACTAATTATAATCTCATAGAAAACTATAAAAGTAAAATCAGTATCTAATTCAGACTAGGGTTAAATCTGCAATAAAAATAGAAAGCAAATTTAAACGAGTCACATAAACTGTCTTTTAGGATGTCTTGACACTACCTTTAGCTTGCAGCAAAGGTGTGACATAATTAAATTCTTACAGGATCCTTGAATTTTTCTGAGATTATAACATAAGTTACTACATCAAGTTACATAGGTTTTCAATGTAATGTAATCCTTTCCCTGGATCAAATAGTCACCCCTTGTTTTATTTAATTGTCCTCTTTTTTTTTGTTGAAATTTTTTCTAACAACATTTTGCACACGATTATGGTATTCTACTATAGGACAGAATAGCTTTCTATTATATGATTTCTAGAATTTGATTCAGTATTATTGAAGATTCTAAGAAGCTGTCTTATTACACCTTAGTAATTACATTAGTCTAGATTTAAGCATGGAATTCAAAATTACATGTTTAACTGTGTAACTGATAGAATTATGACTCAATATGTTTTGGAATGACATACATTTCGTTATTTATATTGTTTGAGGCATTAGGCAATGTATTACAATATAATTAATACATACGTTTAAAATGATACTAAAGAGGAATCGGTAAATAATTAGAATTCAACAGACAAAAACGTGCCATACTATTAAATTGAATATGGCTGTCGTCCTTTGTTATAATAAGTGTGTATATGTGTGCACCATGTAATCTTCAATGTGTAATAAAATTTCGAAAAGTACACTGTTTTTTTTTCTATCCATTGTATTTTATCCTGTAAAAAATCTCAAGGGCGGTTCCAGAGGGGGTCATGTACCTCCCCTGGGCTATTATTTCTTTTGTTATTGTAATCGATTTGTACTGTCCTAACTAGATCTCGACTATACAGGGTGGAAGGGAAACGCTCGCTATACCGGAACGGTAAGAGAGAAGAACCATAACGTTAACGAAAAACTATACTCATTTGCAAAGCTAAGCGATAATACTTACGATTTTAGTATTTCCGTAATTCATGCGCGCGCAATGTAAAGCGTACAAAGAACTGGGCGGCCGCTGCGCTGCGCCGGGACCGGCCCGCGGTCGTTAACCCGTCAGCTGATGTACGTGTTTCATTACGATTTTTTTTAAATATTGACCTTTTTTACTATGTTTTTCAGAATAATAGTTTGATTTATCTATCCATACGTGAAGCTGTACAGAAATTTGAGAAAATCCTACTAAAATTGTAACAATGCGATCGCGATTTTTTTAGTGCCATCACGTCAGGAATCACCAATACTATCACCTGTATTCGTTTCCGAGAGCGTTTCCCTTCCACCCGGTATGATACCCTAACTGTAAAGCTGAATTCACCCTTGCGATAAGTAAAAGTATTTATACTATAACAAGTTATAAACGTTGTTCTACAGTGGACGAGATTAATGACGGGTTGGTAAAAGCTGTTCATACGGTGGGTACTAAATTCTTTAGACATCGCCGTAGAGATAGACCTCAGAAACTCTCGACTCATACACTCGATCTCATGGCCAAACGTCGATCTATGGCGTTGCAGTCTTCTGATGACGCTGAAGTATATCGGCAGCTCAACAAACAAATATGGAAATCCTTGCGACACGACGTCCGTACTTACAACACTGTAAGGATCCAAGAGACGATTGAGCGGAACAAAGGCTCCAAAGTGTTCGCAAAGGACCTGTCTATTGGGCAAAGACAGATGACTAAGCTGAAGACAGAAGATTGTAACGTAGAGTCGACGAAGGTTGAGATATTGAGGGAGATCGAGAGGTTCTACGGTCAGCTTTATACCTCAGTTGCCAAACCCGCCACCAGCTTGGCTAAAGACCCGAGGGCCAAGCTGGTCCGGCACTACAGCGAAGACATCCCGGACATCAGTCTGTGCGAGATTAGGATGGCTCTGGGACAGCTCAGAAATAAGGCACCAGGCGAAGACGGTCTTACTGCAGAGCTTCTGAAGACGAGCCGTGTGCCAGTAGTTAAAGTCCTTCAGAAGCTATTCAACTTCGTTCTGCTCCAGGGTATAACGCCCGAGGCATGGAGCAGGAGTGTGGTGGTACTGTTCTTCAAAAAAGGTGATAACGCCTTATTGAAGAATTACAGGCCCATCTCACTCTTGAGCCATGTTTACAAGCTGTTCTCAAGAGTCATCACGGATCGTCTCGAGCGCAGGCTAGATGACTTCCAGCCTCCCGAACAAGCCGGATTCCGGAAAGGTTAGAGTACCATAGACCGCATCCATACGCTGTGACAAGGTATAGGTACAAAAAACTGAGGAGTACAACTTGCCACTTTGCTTAGCGTTTGTGGACTATGAGAAAGCATTCGATTCGATCGAGGCCTGGGCTGTGCTGCAGTCTGTACAGCAGTGCCACATTGATCGTCGGTACATCGAAGTGTTGAGGTGCTTGTATAACAACGCCACCATCTCGGTCCGAGTACAAGAACAGAGTTCGAAGGCTATTTCCACTACACAGAGGCGTGAGACAGGGAGATGTTATCTCTCCGAAACTGTTCACTGCCGCGTTGGAAGATGCCTACAAGCTCTTGGATTGGAAAGGATTCGGCATCAACATCAATGGCGAATACATCACTCACCTTCGTTTTGCCGATGACATCATTGTATTGGCAGAATCGCTGGAGGGTCTGAGCACAATGCTCAGTGACCTCAACCGAGTTTCTCAACTGGTGGGTCTCAGTATGAACATGGACAAGACCAAAATCATGTCGAATATTCATGTTGTGCCTACCCCGATTACCGTTGGGAGCTCAATTCTCGAAGTTGTACGTACACGAGTACGTCTATTTAGGCAAAGTAGTCCAACTTTGAGAAAGAGGTCAATCGGCGAATCCAGCTCGGATGGGCAGCGTTCGGGAAACTAAGCAAGGTCTTCTCGTCCTAAATACCTCAGTGCCTGAAGACAAAAGTCTTCAATAAATGTGTGTTACCAGTGATGACATACGGCACTGAGACGTGGCCTCTGACTATGGGCCGCCTAAGACGGCTCACGATCACTCGGCGAGCTTACTACTTCTGAATTAAACTTTATTGGTAAATGTACACCCACACTCCAACTTCTCCGTAAAAGTAATTTCATCCTATGGTTGTCTGGAAGAGATCGCTCTTAGCGATAAGACCGCCCATTGTTACACTAGCTATATTTAGCTAATAAGAATATTGTTTGTTTTTTTTTATTTCTTTGTATGTCAGTGGTGTAAAATAAAGTGTTATCTATCTATCTATGCTAGGTGTTTCTCTACACGGTCGAATCAGAAATGAGGAGATCCGTAGAAGAACGAAAGTCAATGACATAGCCCAACGGATAAGCAAGCTGAAGTGGCAATGGGCAGGGCAGATGGGGCAACAAAGTTCTCGAGTGGAGACCACGTACTGGCAAGCACAGCGTCGGCCGTCCACCTGCAAGGTGGACCGATAACTTTGTAAAGGCCGTAGGAACGCGCTGGATGCGGGCCGCTTTTGACAGGTCCATCACGAAATCTTTGGGGGAGGCCTATGTTCAGCAGTGGACGTCATGTGGCTGATGATGATGATGATAAAGTTATAAACAGGTCCTTTCTATATTTTTAAGCCCTCGCGTGCCGGGAGCGTGGATCCACGCTCAAAAAAAGTGTTCAAACTCTGCCGGGAGCGTGGATCCACGCTCGGGTCGATTTCTGCAAGTATGAAAACTGAACATCTACAGGTTGTTTCTTTTTAGCTTATTTTTGGGTTTCCATTGTATGCAAATCTTAATTATATATTAGAATTGAGAAAAGCGGCCGCCATTTTGAATTTCTTTGTTTTAAGGCTAATCGACCTCAAAATCGATATCTGGGCAGGCCTTTAGGTACAAAAGACGGATCCAATGTTAGAATTAAAAAAAGTGGCCGCCATTTTGAATTTCTTTGTTTTAAGGCCAATCGACCTCAAAATCGATATCTGGGCAGGCCTTTAGGTACTGAAGACGGATCCAATGTTAGAATTGAAAATAGTGGCCGCCATTTTGAATTTCTTTGTTTTAAGGCCAATCGACCTCAAAATCGATATCTGGGCAAGCCTTAAGATACTGAAGACGGATCCAATGTCAGAATTGAAAAAAGTGGCCGCCGTTTTGAATTTCTTTGTTTTAAGGCCAATCGACCTCAAAATCGATATCTGGGCAGGCCTGTAGGTACAAAAGACGGATCCAATGTTAGAATTGAAAAAAGTGGCCGCCATTTTGAATTTCTTTGTTTTAAGGCCAATCGACCTCAAAACTGATATCTGGGCAGGCCTTTAGGTACAAAAGACGGGTCCAATGTCAGAATCGAAAAAAGTGGCCGCCATTTTGAATTTCTTTGTTTTAACGCCAATCGACCTCAAAATCGATATCTGGGCAGGCCTGTAGGTACAAAAGCCGGATCCAATGTAAGAATTGAAAAAAGTGGCCGCCATTTTGAACTTCTTTGTTTTAAGGCCAATCGACCTCAAAATCGATATCTGGGCAAGCCTGTAGGTACAAAAGACGGATCCAATGTTAGAATTGAAAAAAGTGGCCGCCATTTTGAATTTCTTTTTTTTAAGGCCGATTGACCTCAAAATTGACATTGAGAGTAAAAGTCATAATTACTTAATGTCAGACTTAAGAAAAGTGGTCGCCACTTTGAACTTCTTTGTTTTAAGATTGATTGGATTTAAGATAGATATTTGGGCTTGTCTTTAGCCTAATAGAATAAATCGAGGTTGGAATTTTAAGAACTGCATTCCATGTTAATGTTCTTGTTTTAAAGGCTATTGGTTTTAAAATTAAAATCCGTTGGACATAGCCACAAACTATAGTAGGTAGTAGGTTTTAAAAATAGAACTTTTAAATAATATGGCCACCATCAATGCTTATTCAGTTCTCTTCAATAACGATATCGCAGCTTTGTTATGTTGCAAAATAAAGAATTTGTCTTCGAATATAAGAAGTGGCCCGTGGCAGCAAACAGCTAATAAAGTAAATTCTTCTGTGAAAGCATCAAAATCGGGTAAAAATCCGGGGGTCGTTAGCAATTCAACTATAGCTATAAGCATAATTAGCCGCGTAGTAGAAATTATCTTACTATATTTTTCTTCCCCTACATCGTTATGCCCTGGTGGGTGGCCATTCAATTACTGTATCTTTTTTTTTTTGAAGTTATACTTTAGGCGCGTTATGAAAAATTCATGGGAGTGAAATTTTACGATGCGCGCGCATCTGTGACACAAAAATTCTCACGGTTGTTTTTTTATAATTTTCCCCTTATAGGGAAGGCAAAGGGTTCAAGCCCATACAGCCTCGTCTTAAGTGATATTATTGGTTGTCGTTTTTTAAAATTAATTATAAAATGTATTTATTTACTTTTAAAATATTAAATAATCAATAAATATTTTGAATTAAGAATCTTCTAACATTTAGTACAAATTATGTCATATATATTTATTATTCTCTAAATTCTATATTTAATAATTATATAATATAATTTATTTTTTTATTAAAAGGAGAAGGCAAAGGCGCTTAGCCATGCAGCCTTGTCTGTTGTTGTTTTACCACACCCAAGGACTTTTTCAAAATTCAAAGGCCGAAGCCAAGACTGCAATATTCCCAAACTATAAAGGTTAATGATGCCAAAGAAGTATAACTGCTCACGCGTGTACATAAGTCCACGCCCGGTTTTTTTTAAATTTACCCCCCTTCACCAGACTTAAAAGGCTACTCAGGTTGATTACCTTATTCATTTTTAAAAGTATTTAATTTTTAAGAGATTGGGTATTGAAATTGTTAAATTAGTAAAATTAACACCTCGATTTATTCTATTTGGCTAAAGACAAGCCCAAATATCTATCTTAAATCCAATTAGTCTCAAAAACAAAGAAGTTTAAAATGGCGACCACTTTTATTGAGTCTAACATTAGATCTGTTTTTTAATATCGCCAAGTATCGATTTTGACGTTAATTGGCTTAAAATAAAGAAGTCCTAAGTGGTGGCCTCTTTTTTCAATTCCGACATTGGATCCGTCTTTGGCAACTAAAAATATGTCCAGAAATCGATTTTGAGGTCAATTGGCCTTAAAACAAAGAAATAAAAAATGGCGGCCACTTTTTTGAATTCTGACAATGGATCCGTCTTTTGTACTTACAGGCCTGCCCAGATATCGATTTTGAGGTCGTATGGCCTTAAAACAAAGAAACTCAAAAAGGCGGCCACTTTTTTCAATTCTAACATTGGATCCGTCTTTTGTACCTACAGGACTGCCCAGATATCGATTTTGAGGTCGATTGGCCTTAAAACAAAAAAATTCAAAATGGCGGCCACTTTTTTCAATTCTAACATTGGATCCATCTTTTGTGCCTACAGGCCTGACCAGATATCGATTTTGAGGTCGATTGGCCTTAAAACAAAGAAATTCAAAATGGCGACCACTTTTTTCAATTCTGACATTGGATCCGTCTTTGGTACCTAAAGGCCTGCCCAGATATCGATTTTGAGGTCGATTGGCCTTAAAACAAAGAAATTCAAAATGGCGGCCACTTTTTTTAATTCTGACATTGGATCCGTCTTCAGTATCTTAAGGCTTGCCCAGATATCGATTTTGAGGTCGATTGGCCTTAAAACAAAGAAATTCAAAATGGCGGCCACTTTTTTGAAGTCTAACATTGGATCCGTCTTCAGTACCTAAAGGCCTGCCCAGATATCGATTTTGGGGTCGATTGGCCTTAAAACAAAGAAATTCAAAATGGCGGCCATTTTTCTCAATTCAAGCATTGGATCCGTCTTTTGTAACCAAAGATATACCCAGATTTCGATTTTAAGGTCAATCGGCCTCAAAACAAAGAAATTCAAAATGGCGGCCGTCTATGCCAAATCTCACAATGTTTCTGAATATTTTAGTGACCATTGATCCATAATAAATAAATAATTTCAAAATTCGTACTAAAAGAATTCTATGGTGTATAAATTAGAACACCCTTTACACTCAAAATCCGATTTTTTCAAATGTATGGGCGGCACGCACGCGTCTTTTACGCAAACTGAGCCCGGCATTCCAGGGGTTAATAAACAAATAAAATAAATAAATAAGTTAACAAATGGTGTTTACACATACAACTTGCCAGAAGTTGTGGAAGCTTCAAAATATTGCAGATGTCAGCTTGCTGTAACTGTTTAGAAAAGTAAAAAAAGTTTGCAGACAATAACTCCAAGTTTTCTTGCTACACACATTTAGACACTATAAACTACACTAACAAACAAAAAAACTCGATTTGTTGAGCACTTGAGCACACAAGTTTTTTGTCATACATTAAATCTTGTTCGGGGTATTTATTCTATTTCCTTCCATAAAATTAAATAATATAATTTTAACATAAAATACAAAAGAATTCCAATAAAGATACTAGTATATCTTTATAGTCTGCATTTATTAGTTATGGATAAAGTAATAAAGAAAAATAATGTTTAAACCAGGGTTCGATGATATATATCAGCGGATATATATCACGATATATATCAATTGATTTTTTCCTGTCTAGTGAACTAAACAATTAGATTAAAATTTACCCTGGCAACACGTAGCGAAATAAAATAAAATGGCAACCTCATTTAAAGTTCGGGAAATTCCCTTTTTGTGCCCTAAATGGCGATAGGCTCGCGCCCTATCACATCATGGGACGGAATAAAGGCGAAAAGTGGGTGCACTGGTTGCGCCTCTGCCTACCCCTTCGGGAATAACAGGCGTGAGTGTGTGTGGGAAATTCCCTTTAACTAAACCAGCACAGATAGCTTTTTATTGAAATTAAAACCTTAACTTCATATAGTATAAGGTTTATTTTACGATGTAACAAAAATGGGGATTCCCTGGTGCTCCTAGCATTAATAATTCTCACTTTCTAGGGAATCCCCGCAAGCGTGACAATCGAAAGATTTGATAAATGTTGACTCATTATTGTTTTTCTAATTATTATATTATTAAAATTAGTTGATTTATCCCACAAACAAATTAAGATTATTAAAAGAGTAGGTACTTGATTTTCTAAGTGTTCATTAAAAAAATATTTCCCAAATAATCACTAATTGTTTTATTACTATTTTTAATTAAACATGTGGTAATTTGACATTTACTTAATACCACTAAGGATTTATATTATTTAAAAAATTCCTCTCAGATTTTTAAGAGTTTAATTCAATTACAGAATGAAATTAGCTTCTTTTTGTTAGCCTGGATATATATCGGATATATATAAAAAATCAGATTTTTTATCATAAAAATCGGATTTTTTCGAACCCTGGTTTAAACTGTGAAGGCCTGCAGTGGATGCCAGCTTCCAGGTATATAGGGCAACCACATATATATATCTATATATAAGCCAGAGTTGATGGGTTAATGTATATTTTATTAATTATTTTGATAATATTACAATCATACTCTACTTAATTTGGTAGTTAAACCCGTCAAGCCATGTTTATATATATATAGATATATGGGAATACAGTAAAGTTTGAGACAATTTTTATCTCATAAAAGAAACTATTTTTGACAGAAATTAATGAAAAATAATATCTAACAATACAAGGATTTCAGTTATTGTTCAGTACTACTGTTCATATTTAAATTACTATCAGAATGCAGGTGTTCAATAGATGCAGATAGTTGTTCTAGACTCTGAACAAGCTGTGACATCTTGTCTCTTGAAGCAGAGTTGTCAAAATTATCTTCTGTTGGCTTCTCCACATCAGCACACAAACGAAAATGTAGTCGTGCTAAATGTTCTTGCTGGTCCCTTATGTTGATCATCTGTTCCATACTACATCCTGAGCCAAAAGCACTTAGCTTGCCTGTGTGAAAATCGTCTAACAATTCAAGTAAAGCTTTTTCCATATGCTTGACATCAGGTGTTCCTTTTGGCACATTCTTTGGGCGACTGTTGTAATTAGAACGCATAACATCACGATGAAGACGTTTTTCACTTACGTACGATATTTTGGTTGATTCGTTTACACTGTTTCCGGTGCTGGTGAGCAACTTCTCATGGTTTCTAGATGTGAGGCTGGCTGCTCCACTTGACATCTTATTGCTCGTGATTGGCGAGGTTGCACACTGAGAAACTTTGTGCTCATCTTCTTCGCCTTCATTCTGCATGAGTTGTTGAGTTTCGTTCGCTTCCTCTAAATTTAAACTCATGTAGCTTATTCACAAAATATTGTAGAAACCACTAGAATACCTAACTCTGAATCTTTATTAAAGTTGAAAATAAGAACGACACAAACAAAGTATAATTAACAAGTTTATCCAATTAGTGTACTTTACGCAGTGATCTTTCCGTAGTATTATAATGCTCTTTGCAGTGATCAGAAAATCCAAAAATCAGAACTGTAACCAAAGAGCTTTTTTTTTTTTTTTTTTATATATAATTCTCCCTTACAGGGAAGGCAAAGGGTTCAAGCCCATACAGCCTCGTCTTAAGTGATATCTCTGGTTGTCGTAGTAAAGCAGTGGCTACCTTACCAAGACTTTATCAAGGAGTTTTGGCGGCAACGAAAAAACACTTGATTGACACAGTTGTTTCAATTCACTTCATTTGAGCACTTTAATAGAACTATATTGGATAATATACCACCACAATTATGCAATATAACACTAAGTATCACCAAAATAATGAATTAAAACAAAAGCACCTCATGACACTTTCACGTTCCCGCCAAAACTCGTAACCAAAGAGCATTATAATACTACGGAAAACTGTAACAGTGATTACTTCCTAATGTATATAATACTCTTTGGTGAAAACTGATACTGATTTGAGCAAGAATGTTATACCCATATGGATTTTTCATTCCGTTTAACAAACTGAAGAATAAAATGTGACGTCACAGCTATCTGCTGTCTCTCTCTTTAGAGTGACAAAGGTTTATTTTCAAAACCAGGACGTAACATAATTAACTGTCCATAATAATATGATATGATATATTATGGCTGCCTCGGTGGTGTAGTTGTATTATGGTACGACTGCAATGCTGAGATCTCGGGTTCGATCCCCAGGTTAGTCGGGTCGGGCAAAGTGACTATTTTCCATTCAGTATCAGCTCGGAGTCTGGAATTTGTACACGATAAGGCGATAGGCTCGCCCCCTATCACAGCGTGGAACGGAATAACGGCAAAAAGTGGGTGCACTAATTGCACCTCTGTCTACCCGGGGGATAAGAGGCGTGAGTGTGTGAGTGTGTAATAATATGATATCGCACCATAATATTTATTTTTATCTCTATAAAGTAATGTGGTTTAAATTAATTATGAAAACCAACTACAGCGGCTAGTAATAGTTGATATTTAAAAAATATAATTTGAGTTAGAAAGTTTATTCCAAACAAAATTGGCATATTTACATACTTTTTTGGTATGTGTAGTTCGGAACTACTAGTTCCACTTACATAAAAAAAATACCTCACCACGCGGTGGTGAATTCAGTGCCGGCCTTGGAGGAGGGGGGCGAACCAGGCAACCGCCTGGGGCCTCGCAGTTACAGGGGCATCTTGCAGCTCCTTGGGGGCCCGTTTTTTGGCACCTTACTTACAAAGCTGTTAAAAAAAATTATTTGCTTCGCACGGGGCCCCGCGTGCTTTTTTTTTGCTCGGCACACAGCCTCACATTGTATATGTTTTACTTTCCCCCGCGACTGGATATGTTCACGTTGTTTGCCGGCCTTTATAACCAAATATGGAGACTGTAAGGTTAGACAGAAAAACATTGGGATATTTAAAAATGAATACTACAGTTATTGTAAAATTTAAATATAATAAAAAAAAATAAAAAGCATACTCATAAAAGTAAACAATCATACATAAAAAAATAATACACATTTAGGAAGTTAAATAACCTAATTTTCAGTAAGTAATTTTGTAATATTACGAATATCTATTTTGTGTGATTTTACAATTTTTGCGAGTATTCTGCGAACTTTTTTTCTGTAATTATCCATAATAATACATATTGTGTTTTAGAGATATTCTACTATGAGTTGTGTAATTCATGGTTGCAGAATTATTTGCAATCCAACATCTAGTGTGAAATTCCATAGGTAAGTTGATTGTAAACAAAGTTGTGTAGATATTTATAGCAAAAGTAATAAACACGTGGATGTTTTACAAATTACAATACCAAATAAATTCTTGTTTGAGAGCCATGGAATCAAAAATTAACGCTACATTCTGCGGGTGAGGTTTCGTCCTTAAATTTATTTTTAATATTCTAAAACTTCTGTGAAGAAGCCAACGAAACAATTAAAGTTTGCTAAAGATCACCATAATGTGCTCTCTTTCGGCAAATATATCTTTGAATTTATAAAACAAAAAAGTTTTCAGCGACTAAAAGTGTAATGTTAAAGCAAAAGTCTTTATGTCATCACTATATGTAATTTTTCTTTGCTTGCTACTTGGAATATACTTTAAAAAAAAATCTCAAATATTAGCAAAATTTCACTGCAAAATATTTTCAATTTCAGACTGTATAATCATGAACAACTTTAATAAGAAATAACTTGTAATTAATTTTCTTCTTTTATCTCTTCATCTTCTGCTGCAATACTTTCTTTTATTTCTTTAAACTTATTTCACTGGATGTCTTCACATTAACTGATATATTGAAATCTTTCAAGTCTTGGCGTTTCAATGGTGGTTCATATTCATTTCGCTGACATGTAATGTAAAAAGTAAATATCAATCAATAATAATATATTTAAGTACCTATACATTTTAGACAGAGGCAGAGGTGCCATTTAGTACACTCAGATATCACCCAATGTACCGCCGTTATAAAATTTGGTGGGTCGCAATCTAATGTGGGTGCCCTATCCTACTAATCTTATTATATTATAAAGGCGAAAGTTTGTAAGAATGTCTGGATGTATGGATGTTTTTTTCATGCAAAAACTACTGAACGGATTTCGATGAAATATGGCACACGGGTAGATCATGTCCTGGATTAGCACATAGGCTACTTTTCATCCCAGTAAAATATAAACAGTGACTTTTATCCCGGAAAAACACATTCACGCGGGCGGAGCCGCGGGCAAAAGCTAGTAAATAATAAAGTCTAAGTGGATCATAATTATACCAGTGAAATGATAAAAAATAATATACTTACAGGATGAGTTTCTGGTAATAAATAATTATTTTTGACATCTACTGCCATATTCCCAGAAGTAGAAGACACATTATCACATTCAGAATCATAATCTTCTGTCTTTAAATGTTGACTAGTAATTCTTGCAGACATCAAATTGACCTTTTAATGGTATTTATATTTAACCACGTTTTTGCTTATCTAGATCTTTAAGAAATCTGTAAAGAGAAATACAAACTCGATTTTATTTAAAATCAAAGTTTCAATAAATCAATGCTGGATACACTGAGAACTCGATTGTAACTGTTGATCCTCAGTTTTTATTTACGATGATTATTTAAAGATTAATAAGCTTTATAATATTCATTAGTAAGGCGGCTAGTATTACAAATACTCTAGCACCATTGTCAAACCGGTCCACCAAAGCTTACACCATGGTCACCCTAGCCTCTTGTTTATATACACTATTTACAATACAAAAAATCACATTTAACATTACGTTAATATGAAAAAAGTAGTCATATATAAAGCAAATCACATTAAGCGATATTTTTCTACAGTTCATTTATAAAATATTCACGTATTTTATTACATTTCGTATAAATATTGATAAAATTATAATATTTACACAATATTGATTACAATGAACTTACCTGTAGAATTTCACATTAAATGATGGATGCCAAATATTTCTGCAACCATGAACTACACAATTCACATTAAAATATCACTAAAACACACTTATTATTGTAGATAATTACGGAGAAAATTTCGAAGTGAACATTTATTTGACAACTATATTGACATCGAACTTAACGTTTTATAACAGTGTTGCCGAAGTATGTATTCGCAATTACCAATTAAATGAGGAAATTTTTTAAACTAAAATGTTAATAAGGATAAAAAACCTTAAGGATATCTTATTCAACAAGAATAATTCTGAAATGAAAATAGTACTTATATCATTATATAAGATATGTTGGAAATATTTATATATACATGATTGAGACGACAATAACGGTATTGATATTTTTTTATGGGTAGGGAAATAATCCGTAAGCTTTGGCAACATAGGTTAAAGAGTGAGTGAGATAGAATACAACACAAAAGGTAATTTTTTTGTCTTCACAAAAATGTGTGTACCGCTCTCTCCATTAGATAATATTATAAACTTCTTGGATTTGAGTGATTACTGATTAAACTTTATGTCAGAATTCAGAGACAAATAAACAAGATCAGAATTGATCAGAATTTATCAATAATGAACCCAAACTTGACCCGAACCGTCAGTCGTCACGGTTAGTGTTGGGTAAGACATACAAGAGGCGGTACATTTGTCCCGTACTTGACGTCAAAATGTAAGAGCGGCTCAACATTTTTTGTTGTACTACTTCAAATTTCATGTCGCGGTAGTCGCAAAGTAGTGTTATGCACTATCTATCTCAGTAAAACTCTAAGATGGGGATAGAGAGGGAGCGAAAGGCATGCTACAAAATACAATAGTATGTTATTCTTCAATGAAAATATGTCAAATTTGTACTCGTTACTTAAAACGTATCGCCGCGCTTCATTACGCCTCGCCTCATTTGAAGTGGGACATTGTACCGGCTAAATGCAAAAAAGAGGCTACTCTTACAAACTCTTTTTTATGTCGTGTCCTGCGCAACACTAGTCACGGTGAACCAACCCAACCAAGGGTGAACGGTAGCCAGGGTTACCAACTCCTAAAAAAAATAGCCCTAAAATCAACATTAAAAAGCCCCAAATAGCCCTAAATGTAAAATTCAAAAACCCCAAAAAAAGCCCGGTACTGTCAATATTACTTTGTATGGTGTAGTATATACCTATGTCTAATATATTTTAAATAACTTCCCTGTTTTATTAAGGTAAATAACACACAACTTAGTTTATTTTCAAAACATGTAAAATGGTCTACATTGTCAATGATTTTAAACAATTATTGCTGTGTTTGCTGCCGTATAGAGTATTATGCCAGATTCACATTCTCAGATTCGTGAAGACTCGTACACGTTCGGCGGCAAAGTGTATTTGGCATTATAGCATTACACCTTGTGTAAAAACTTGAACGTTGGCAAGCCTGACGGTAGCAGTGGTCTCGGACGACAAAATGTAAAATCGGTAGAGTTGCCAAGAAAAATCGGTATATTTGGAGCAAAAATCGGTATATGCAAAAAAAAAAGGAATATTCAATGAAAACCCCCTTAATTTTAAACTAGGGGACTATTATTGTACGAAAACAAGGTAATTTCAACAAATGCATACACCTCCCCCCCCCCTTTAAAAATACTGCCCCTCGCCGCCCCAAACAGCAACATATTTAACCAAAGAATCGCAAAGTATGAAAGGAAAAGGGGATTTTAGCATCGAATCGCTGATGAAATATTCAATACTTTCTTAATTTAATATTCACTACTCATTTTTACGGATTTTCAGCAATCGGAACCTAATCCGCCCTGTGGATTGGGGGCGTTTGGAGAATTCCACCACGGTATCCCCGGCCTGTCGTAAAAGGCGACTAATAGGGGCCTCCGGGGGTCACGGGTGGGCGGGAGGTGCCACCCACCTATTAGTCTAGCCAACTTCTGTGACCCCCATGATGGACGGTAGCGTGTCTCACGCTGCCTCGGACGCCAGGGGCGTCCCTCGGAAAAGGACCGCAACAGCGGTACGCGCAGGGGCGGTTGCGAACGACAACTTAGACGTGAGTCGGAGGAAGCCCGCAGCCGTCCCTAATGCGCCGAAGATGGCCAAACTAAAAAAAAAAAGAAAAAGCTAATATCCTCTTTTTCTGTTTGGGGCAGCGGCGGGTAGTACTTTTAAAGGGGCGGCAAAATTTGTTTCAGATTTTTAATTTGATGACGAAGGGGGGGGGGGGGTATACGCGTCTTAAACTATGTAACCTATGCACACGATATGGCTACAATGCGCAAACAATTTATTCTGTCAATCCTGACGGGGGTTGGAGGGGCGAGTTAGACACAGATAGCCAACACAGTCAAAAACTCAAAATGGCAGCCACTTTTTTGAAATCTAACATTAACTTTGCCCCTTGTATCTAAAGCCATGCCCAGATATCGATTTTGAGGTCGGTTGGCCTTCAAACAAAGAAATTTAAAATGGCAGCCACTTTTTTCAATTCTAGCATTGGATCTGCCCTTTGTGCCCAAAGCCATGCTCAGATATCGCTTTTGAGGTCGATTGGCCTTTAAACAAAGAAATTCAAAATGGCGGTCACTTTTTTTTTAAATCAAACATTAAATCTGCCCTTTATGATATGATGCCCTTAATGAGCGGTTTACCGGGCAACTTCTCCCGTGAGAATTTTGTGTCACACATGCGCGCGCATCGTAAGATTTCACTCCCATCAATTTTTCATAACGCGCCTAAAGAAGTATAACTTCCAAAATCCACACGTGCAGAGCATAAGGTCGCTTTTTACACAATAAAACAGCAAAAATTACACCGCTTAAAGCCTATATGACTTACAATCGCTGTCATTACATTCTATGATAATGACAATAATTATGACCAGCAGCGCATTTATGATCAACGAACGGTACGCCTGATCATCCCATCTCCTTGTTAAATAAATGCTTTAAGGTACGCGTGACTCTTGTTTATTGAAATTACTTTCTTCAGGTTGAATAATAGTCTTGAGAGGTGAAAATAAAGAGACTTTATTGTATATTGCTTATTTTTTTTGCATATACGGATTTTTGATCCAAATATAGCGATTTTACTTGGCAACTCTACCGATTTCGCATTATGTCATCCGACTTCCGAGACTTCTACTCAATGTTGCTAACCCTACTGTTTTAACAGTAGATTTACTGTTTTTGCTTTTTTATAGATTTTTTACTGGTTTTTACATGCATTTTCACTGTTTTTGTGCACAGGTTAGTAAATTAGTACTACATAAAATGGTGCAGGAGCATTTTTTTTTGTTCGCCACCCTATATACTTACCCTACTTCTCAGACGTTACTGAGGGAAAAATCGAAATCGAGGACTTTTCTTTTTGCTCCTCGTTGAAAATCCTTGATTCTACTGATTTCTCCTGTTTTTTATTAGTCATCTGTTGTTTTTTGGTTTCTTGGGGTTGGCAACAGTGCCTCTACTGGTCAGCAGTGCGGAGTTTTGGCGGGAACTTGGTAGTGTCATAAGGTGCTCTTGTTTTAATTCATTATTTTGGTGATACTTAGTGTTATGTTGCATAATTATGGTGGTATATTATCCAATATAGTTCTATTAAAGGGCTCAAATGAAGTGAATTAAAATAACTGTGCTAATCAAGTGCTTTTTTGTTGCCGCCAAAACTCCTCGATAAAGTCTTGGTAAGGTAACCACTGCTTTACTTTGACATAGTAGTTAGTAAGTACTGAGGATAATTAAAAAAGAAACAAGTATGCGTCTGAAGGACTTCGTATCCATGGACATGAATAAATTAACAAAAAAAAAAAAATGGTCAGCAGTGCCCGGTGGTCACACTGTTATTTAAGTTGTCAAGTCTGCCGACAGGTACGGAAAACGAGGACGGGGTATGTATGTTTTACAAAATACGTTAATTATGGTTTACATACTTATAATTTTATATTGTTTACCACTAAATGTTCTGAAGTGTATCAAGACTCTCTATTACCCTTAACGTTAAATGTAAAAATGGTATTTTATATGATTTATATCCAGCCTCCATTGTCCATTTTTTCTAGCCACATCCTCAATTTATTGTGGCACATGTTTCGCTCGAATACCGACAAAAAACGTTAGTTTCATCTCAGAGTGCATTTACCTTTACTTAATGTATTCTCCCCAGGCTTGCAGCATCATCCGAAAGTTGTTCTGATAACTGGATGAAAATACGATTACTATTGTCTATGCACTATTTTGCATCGCATAGGTTTCGTGATTGTACGAAAGTGCTTTTGGTGAGCCAATATGACGGAGGCGGCACCGCTGGATCCTATGCTTGTCAACAGAGTGTTGCGCTATCTGCACACTGGTAATGAAGTGCCCAAATACTTTCCTGGCTGTTGGTCTACCCATAAATATTTCGAAGCTGATAAACTGCCCGCACTAAATGAAGCTCTCGCAAATTCCCCCAATAATATTGAAATAGTCAACATGATTTTAAAGGTGAATATTGTTTATGTTTATAATTTATATTTTTGTGTGGTTTTCTGCCACAACATTTATTAACAGAGCTGATCGTTTCAGGCTGGCAAGGATGGTTGGTACACCCGTTTTGAAACTATTGCATTTGCCTTGGCTAAGTGCCTGTTGCTGGGGTCGCCTGTTGTTAAAGAAGCTACATATAAAGCTGCTGCTGAAATATGTATCACTCCAGAGCAAATGATGCTCTTCAATAAATATACGAGGCTATTGAAAACAGGTAGATATATACAATTTATATAAATCCACACAAATATAATCTTAATTTCTGTCTTTTTTCTAATTTTGGAATATTTATCGATATGCTGCTGGCCTTTGGGAAAGGATTATGAAGAATCTTATAATTCTGAGTGCTTATGTTCTTGTAGTATTTTGCTCAAGTACTTATATGCAGCCCCACAGAGAAACTGTTCATTAAATGCTCAATCATCAAAAAACTTCTTGAGTATTTTCTCGATGTACCATAACTATATAGTATAATAAATAAAAAATCTTTATTTCAACAATTATTGCTTTACTGCCTCGGTGGTATAGTTGTATTATGGTATAACTGCAATGCTGAGGTCCTGGGTTCGATTTCCGGGTCAGGCAAGGTGATATTGAGTTTTTCTATTCAGTACCAGCTCGGAGTCTGGAATTTGTCCCTGATATGGCAATAGGTTCGCCCCCTATCACATGGGACAGCATAACCGTGAAGGTTCCCTATTGGATTGCATAATTTTTTTTGTAATAATTTTGTTACGCATCTTAGCTTTAAGCCTAACTATCAATGTGCATAATAATCATTACGCATAATTGATTTAGCATAAAATAAAAAAGCATAGATACAAAAAGCACATCCATCAGAACGACTAACGTTGAAAAGCATAAATATCAAAAGTCATAAAAATAAATAAACATCATTCATGTTTGGTTTTGTCCGAGTTGGAAACGACTTAAAGTCGGTTCTGGCATTCGCCGGCCGCTGCCACGGCACGCTTCGCTCGCTCGGCTCGTGCGGTGGTTCATCTACATCTAACACGCTCGTCGCTACGCTCCTCGCTAACCTAATTTGTTCTAAATACATGTTATGCAAAATGTGTATTAGTCTAATACAAATTAGTGGAGCTAAAATTATTCCAATAGCTTATTATGACAAAAAAGTAATAGGCCAAAATATTACTATGCGATAGTACTATTATGCCAATATATATTATGCAAAATCAATTATGCAAAAAAATAATAGTTTAAAAAAGTAGGCGAACCAAGGGATCCCAACCGTGAAAAGTGGGTGCACTAGTTTCGCCTGTGCCTACCCCTTCGGGTATAAAAGCCGTGAATGAGTGTGTGGACATATTTTTTAGGTAATGGCAGGGGGTGGTGTAAAAATGTACAGGAGTGGTACATGAGCAGAGATCCCATGGAGCTTGCAAAAGAGGTAACCAGAGTGCGTGCACGTCATGGACGCTCTCATAAAACTCTACTCAGAAAATCTCATTTCAAATTACCGGAAAATGACTATGGTGAGCGCTTGTTATTTTGCCACAATATCACCCCTTTAATTATAAAAAGTTGTTATGTAAAGGCTCTTTGATTTGAAAGGCTTACGACGCACGTGCGCCGAATCGTCTTGGCCTTTAAAAGCTATTCAACCATAACAAAAGTTTTTTTTCTTAAGTTATTTTATGGAGCACAAATAAAGTTGGTTTAAACACTAAACAAAGTTATGACACAGTATAATTTTTAGTGTAAAGTATTTTAAAGACATTTCAATTATATTTTTGTAAGTACTAATATAAGTTACCTGCAAGATATGAAAGTTTTATAATTTCTGCATGGAATACTCATAGAATATCCAAGATATATAATATTGCTAAAATGTCAATTGATTTAAAGTATGTAGTAAATTCATGAAATTAATAGTACAAATTTCTAAGCAATAGATAGGTTTAACATTTCTTTATTGTCTGTGGATGAAATGTATTAAGGTTATTATTATTGATTTATTAATATTCACAGCACGCGATGCTGTGATCAAGTACGCCATATTTGGTTTAAAACGCGCCAAACAGTTGCTGGGCGACAAACAAGAGGCAAATGAAGTGTTTGCTTATATACAGAATGTTGAGGACATGCGACACTGTGAAGATTCTGCAACAGCAGCTGTTATAGCTTCACAGAATAATTTTACGCTCGACCATGTTCCTGGACATTTGTTGACTTCACAAGATGTATGTATATAAACCATAACATATAAAATTTGAATGTTAGGAACAATTTAATTTATGGTACACATCAGCTGTCACTTGAGCTTTGGTGTTCTTAATGATTTATCGGTAAAATAATATGAGTTTGCTTGTGTGGCTAAGATTTAAATTAAGGTAATTTCTACGGCAACAACAAAATAAACATTCACCTTTCTGCAATAATTTTTTTATATATTAAATTTTTATACTTTAATATAACATGTTGGACAATTACACAATTTAGGTATGGAATGCTGTGTTGCCACAATTTTCCCTCTCGGAGCTGTTGTACCACATTCAACGCATTCATAATATGGGCTTCCTGACTAACGATTCCACAACCACTGCTATTTTGGTTTCTCTACTGAGCAACCAGGAGGTTATCAAGAAGTCCAAGGTTACTGCACTTGAAGTTTACATAACAATCTGCAATTATAAGAACAAATCCAGGTATGTTCTAAAATACTTAATCTATATAAACTTTGATATGTTGAACGTGATCTTGGCGTTATATAAACTTTGATATGTTGAATGTGATCTTGGTGTTATATTAGACTCATGTTAAACTTTATACCACATTACAATTACATGATAACAAAAGTCACTAAAATGCTAGGATTTGTTACACGTACAGTGCTCATTTACTAAGCACATAGCATATATAACCCCTCAAATAAATAATAGGTGCTCATATGAGGCTAGGCTGTCTTTGGCATGAAATCCTTATCACAACAAAGACGAATGCTCGATTTAGTGTTGTTTGTGGTTTAACACTATGTCCTGATCTTCTTGAGCATATTAACTATGCAAGCCCAAAATTTATTCATGTTCAAAGTGCAACACTTTCATTTAAGTGCCTCAATATAAAAGAAAAATGGCCCGTAATTCTCCCATCGCAAGACTCACCACTACCTATAACAATTGGCATATGCTGTTGGATCTTGACATTTTCCATGACCGGTTCATATCATTTAGAAAAAAAGTTCTAGCCATGTAGCCACTGTTGCAACTATTTCCTTTAAGTTAACATCAGACTAGTTCTGTATTATTTCGTTGGCATTGTAGTTGATTTTTTTACTGTATCTTGAAATTAAATAACATTAGCTTACTTACTTTAGGTTATCATTACTTTTATTTGTTGCAATTAAGTGTATAAAGTATCTTTATATTTTTTTTATCACTGTTATAATAATGTTGTGTACATGTGTCATTTATATAAACATGAGTTGATTCTATGTTGTCATGATTTTATACCCCGTTTGTATTTGCAGTGTTGATGTGCCTGAGTAAATAAACTTTGTATTAGGAATAGTATTTGCATTAAATTCATCTTTTTCATTCTGAGCCAAAGGAATTTTATAGAACCTCCTCTTGTTGTTACAAATAATTTTGAATTATCCGAAAATTGATATCTACCATTTGTTATTTTTTTATAAAAAACAATAAATTGGTCTAATACTTTACTTCTACTGCAAAGCCTTTAACTTGTACATCATACTATTATACATTATTCAGGCCCTTAAAACATGAAAAAGCAAAAGTGGCAGCTGAGAAGGAACAACGCCGCCGCACGCGTCAAGTTTTCGACGTTAAAACTGGACAATGGGAATGGGCGTCAAGTAGGCGACATCCCAAAGAGATCAAACACTGGGGTAAGTTATTTTTAAAACCAGCTTGCATAATACACACATACTATGTCAATCCTTTGCCTTTTGACACTTTTTATAGAATAAAACTTGACTTTAAAATTTATTTATTTGTTATGGTACACCAACAGCATATATATTAAAAATCATAAAAAGAACATTCTCTCATTATATAACAGGCCGATATATATGCCCATTACAGGTATACGCATCCATTATTTAAAAATTACATGATTCAGCAAAAAAAAAAAATTAATTTATGAATTCAACATCAATAAGTAAACCAGCTTGTTTACATTCTAATTAAGTTCCATTGCAATAATGTAAGGTTATTTATAGTTTATTTTATTTGTTTTTGGTCTTTGCAGGTATTGAGCAGCCTCCAAATCCGGCTATTATTCTGGCACTGAATAAACTCATTGATCTGACGTGGGCTCTCACTCCGCCTACCAAGAAACGATACCTCATCACCATGGACATGCGCCACCATATGTTCAAAGGTATACCATTTTAGTTTTACTTCATAATATTATAAAGTTTAAGAACATGTTTCAATGTTTGTTAGATGTTAAATGCTGAAATTGCTGAATGTATTCGCATGAAATTTAGCACACATATAGTGGGACTTTTATTCTGGAAAACGACGATCTATTTCTATATTATATTTCCCAGAGGCATGGAATCGATAGACATTATAATGAAACAATTGATTGTTAGGTCGCCACTTCTGCAAGAACTATGTGCCATCGAAAAAGGGAAAGAACTCTACGAACGCGAACGCGGGCGGCGGCGCCGGTGGCGGTGGCGACGCTGACGTCGAGAAAAAGAGCAAGAAACGCCTCACCGCCGAGTGCTTCTACAACAGACACGTCACACCAGGACATGCGGGTAATGAAAACTCAAAACAGACACGCCTTGTATCTCCAAAGGGATAGAAGCGCAACTGGTGCACTCATATTTCACCGTGTATTCTGTGATCTATCCAATAATGCAATATTGAACCAAACCCATAGCCATATAGGGCCCAAATTCCAGACCCCAGGCTGATGCTCACCTAGTAATAATAAATACGCAGAATATACACAGTGGCATAGTTGTATTGCGCTATAAATGCCATGCTAAGATCTCGAGATTTCTTTACTGAGTATCTAGCTGCATGCAGTTAGTATGCGGCTGTACATTAGTTGTAAGCTTATCAACTATCCCATTAATTTGTGTTATAGGAAATGAAGAATGTGCACTTTATTTCTATTTTAGATAATAGATTCTGTTTGTTGTTTCAGCTATCATTTTAGCGTTGCAACTGTTGAAGCGCGAAAAGAACGTCAAGATCGCCGTGTTTACCGAAGCTGGCATTGAAATTATCACCATTGAACCCAACTTCACTGGTATAACTGAAACTGAATTCATATTCAGAGTAAGTAAAGAATAATTTCCTCTCATTGTTGTACTTTTGATATTATGAATTTTTGATAATTTTTTTTTTATTGTCTGGCACAAACCTATTTCATCTCAACTAATTGCAGAAAAAAATTTAACTTTATAAATTTATTGAAAATCATAATATAATAATAATAATACCAGCCCTGTATTATATACTGCTCACTGCTGAGCACGGGCCTCCTCTACTACCGAGAGGGTTTAAGGCCTTAGTCCACCACGCTGGTCTAGTGTGGGTTGGCAGACTTCACACACCCTCGAAATTCTTATGGAGAATTCTCAGGTATGTATGGTTCCTCACGATGTTTACCTTCACTGTTAAAGTGAACGATAATTGATAAACAATGCACACGTAACTTTGAAAAGTCAGAGGTGTGTGCCTTGGGTTTCGAACCTCCGGACATTGTCTCGGCAGACCGTTCCATGCCCAACTAGGCTATCGTCCACTTTTGAAAAATCATAAACTTAAATGTATTTAATGTCCTATAATATTTATGATAGAATAAAGGCTTATTTTATTTATTTTAATTACAGAAAGCGGACCTGGGTCGCGTGCAACTGGACGCGCCAATAACGTGGGCGTGCAACTACAGGCAGAAGTTCGACGTGTTCATCAATATGGTGGACCGCAGCACGCGCCTTATGGAGCTGGAGCAGGGCGCGCGTGGCGGGCGCGGGCCGGGCGGCCGCTACGGTCCGCCGCCCGCGCCCGACTGCGACCTGCCCGACCACTGCCCCGTGCGCGCGCTGCAGCGCTACAGGGACACCACTGCCATACGCAATGCCAAGTAAATCTTTTTATTAACACTGAGGCAAAGATGTCCGCTTTTTGTATGGGTCCTGGGCCTCATGTAACCAGGCTCAAACTTAGGCATATTTAGGGATGCCCTCATCTAAATTGCCGACGCCGGATAAACACGGCAAAAATCCCGGACATTTGGGCGAAATATAGGTCTTTCTCCGGACACCTCATTTGTTGCTCATCTATAAAAAAAATGGATTTCCCTGACAACAAAAGTGTCCGGGTTTTGCCCAGACACTTTTTAAAACCCCTACCGGTCGGCCCCCGGACGCCCTTCAAACTAGGACAAATCCGGGGAAATCCGGACGGATGGCAGCCCTAGGCATATTAAAAGGGCAAACATTAGGGTCAACATAAAGCGGACTTTAATGAAATTTGTTATGCAAGAAGCTTAAATATGATTCTTCCAATTCAAGCGACTATACTATTCTTTAGAGGATATTTTTATTTATACTTTTTGCAAACTAAATTCCACATGGACATAGCCACAAGCAGTTATAAATGTGGAAACTTAATCGAGTCATGTACTACCTAATTTGTTTTATGTTATGTCTTTGTTATTTGTTTCTTTCCCTTAAGAAATGAATAAATTATTGAATGTATTTATGAAGAAAAAATAAAAGCATTCGGCATACAATGTGCTGGCATAAGTAATATTGTACATAGTCATGTACAATATTTGTGATTTCTATTTTATTTTATAATAGCAAGTTGTGACATTAAACATCTTTGCACAGGCTCATCGTGCTAAACCTGGCATCTCACCGCGTGGCCACGACCGATGGTGCTCATGAGGGCGTCCTGGACATCGTCGGAGTGGACGAGCACGTGCCCAAGCTGATGGACGCGTTCGTACTTGGTCAGTTCAAGTGAATCGGTAGCCCGCAAACGTCGCTTCGCAATTCTGTCAATTCGCTGATCAGTACCGGTCTACATTTCGATCGAACGATCCTATTTTTGCCCACATTACCTCCAAAAGATATTGCATGAATGGTCATTCCAAACGTGTGCATTTTTACCAAAATCCCAAAATCTATCTGCGGGTGTATAGTGCAACTACGAAATAGCTATTGGAATATCGGCTTATTCCCCATTACCCACTCACCATCAATATTTATTGAACATATGATTTGGTATCTACTGGAGGTGATCTGTGTTGTTTTACCTCAATAATTAAATTAATTGTTTAAAAAAAATACCGCGATGTGTTCCGATAATTCCGTTGTGTTCGTTGTAGGTGACTCGTTTCCAAAATGATTCATTATAACGCAATGTTACATTGTATTTTACATGTTAATTATTGATTCAAAATACGACCAAAACTATTTAACTCGTGTATTTTGGCCATCTTGGGTGATAAAGTAGGGAACATAATGTCATTGAGAATTGTGACGTAATTGTAGTATGACCTAGAGATCTTAATGTCATTTGCATGTTATTATTTTAGCATTAACTTCATTTGTAATCGCTTACGAATAATTAAAGGACTGTATATGTGTCCTTATTAATCTGACGATGAAATGATTTTGGATCTCTGCTTATATGTAATTTAAGAGCACGATTTTATTATAAGTTAATTATGTAGTTCACGAAAGGCTTGTATTACCGCTTGACGTTTGTATGCCGAGTTATACGGAAACGAAGTTAAAATTTTAGAAAGAACAATCGGCAGAGTTTGGCAACTTAAGGTCTTTATTTTCAGAAACATTAAAGGTTTATTCATCCAGCTTTTTTTTTAAACATATATGTTTGTTATTTTTAGTTAACATTAGCTACGGCATATTATAATATAGTAACGTCGCTTGTTGTTTAGGAGAAGTATTCTCTAACATGTTACATATTATCGTACGGAGTATGTATCTCTAGGTATTGTTAAGCTTAGAAATCGTAGCTTGAACCATACGTAACAGGGTCTTTTTGGTTATTCAAAAATTTGGCACCTGGCGCTCATTCGTTGCTATGTGTTCATTAAATAAAATAACTAGTGGTGGAAGTCAAAATATTGACAATAGGTGATATTTCTTTTATTTGGAAGCTATAAAAGAATGTATTTCACATACCATCTGACAGTTTTCTCCTACAATAATTTAACCGTTTGCATCGCCAGCACTTAAGTTGTTGTGTTTCAAATTTTATTTATTAATGTGACGAAAATGTTCGTTTTTAAGGTTGTGCATTGTAAAACACTTTTCCAATTGCCAAAGTAAATAGTGCATTTGTAATTTAAATGAAAGTTCTGGCATGCAAACGTTTCTCGTTTAGCAGATAGTGGATAATAAATAGCATATCTTTCTTAATAATTAGTGAAAAATTAAATGAAAACAGATACATGCTCATGGATGTAATAGTTATTAATGGTATTAGTGAGTCATAATCGTTTTTTATAGTAGTTTTAATAGACTGAACATGAGATGCGTCAGTCACTGTTGGTATCAAAACTGGTTGATGCGCATGAATCTGCTTTCATACAACGTAGTAATAGGTGAATCCGTTTCAGAATGTTGGTTACTTTTTGTACTGATAAATGAACGGACTTTTCAGAATCTGTGATCACTTGGTACTCTCTCGGGTTTAAGTATTTTTTATAACTGAAAATAAAAAATTCAAAATGTAGACAAAAAAAAACTCGAAATGCTAGCTACGCTTCTTAATAAATACTATGTTGTGTTATTGAAGGCTATTGTAATAGCTTAGAATGCAGGGGTTATTGTTGAAAGTATTTTTTCCTGTTAAGCATTTTCATGATTGTAAGTCATTTTGTCAGTAACTGATTAGTACTTATTTTGTTAATTCGCGAAAAATCATGCTTATCACTGCACTCATAAATAGCATTCTGTGATTAAAGATGCCTTGGCAGTTTCAAAATAGTGATATTATTGCTAATCAGTGGCTGGATTTTCTTTTAAAACGAAATTTTTATTGTTAAAGAAAACCGGCGCTTTTAGACGTAGATTTAAAGTAACATAGTATTATGCAATATGGTTACAAAACTTGCATTCTGTTGTTATTCAGTGAACTTTTTATATGTTTTTCGTTGTTTTATTGAAAACTTATTTCCTGTGAAAGGAGAGCTTGCTAGTGCATTTGTTCAAAAACCAAAACAATCCGTCCCATTTGAAAATTATCATTGTGTTCCATATTCAGTGCTTATAATGTTAAGTTTAATAGTAGACATATTATTATGTTTTTGTTTTAACCTTTTCACAGCAGCATATCAAAATAGCACCACACTTATGGACAAATAAACAAACAATATTAACATTTTAAAAATGTACTTGCATGTTTGTTTTCACGTTAATAAACTCTTGAGTATTCAAACAAGTGTTTTTATTTATCGAAAAATAAAATCTTCATTTATATTGTGATTGGTTGAGAGACTGACGTATCGGTGTCTCGATCAATCACAAACATCAAAATACTGATACGTCAGTCTCTAAACCAATCACAACAAAACAGAAGCGGAGACGCATCGTGTTTTTTTTTTCACATTCTAAGCCCCCAAAAGTGTAATCATTATGCCAATTATAATAGAGTAGGTGTTGCTGCCAAGGAAATTATAAGATTGTAGACACTGCTTTACTACGACATAGTACGTAGGAAAAAAAAAAGTCAACCAAAAATATCACTTAAGAGGAGGCTGTATGGGCTCGAACCCTTTGCCTTCCCTAAAGGGAAACTATAAAAAAAAATGCTATGGTAATATGTATTCTATTTATTCGTGTAGTCATCACTAATACGCCTTGTTTTCAAATACTACATCAACATGAATGACATGGATAAATGGATAGAGATCGCAAAAAGGTGTAAATATCTTCCTGAAGATGATTTGCGGGAACTTTGCAATATCGTGTGCGATTTGTTGTTGGAGGAGCCCAACGTCCAGCCGGTGCAGACACCTGTAACAGTTTGTGGTGACATACACGGACAGGTAAATAGATATTTAACTCTACATTATTCTTTAGTACTTTTCTATGTTCTTTCAAGTATTCTGAACTTTAGGTACTTTAAAGTTAAACTACAGGGATGGTCAATTTATATTATTTTCCAGTTGGATTTTCTTTTGCACTTAATGCTGGTAGATATAATAACGTGCCAATATCTTAATTTTAAAGCCATCAACTTTTTACATATGCATTTGAACTATATTTTATCAGTGTTCAGATTTTGTTACAATGAGATAAGAAAGATATTAGCACTATAATAAAGTCAGTTTTCTAGTATCATTGTAATCTGAGCATGTTTCAGTTTTATGATCTGGAGGAGCTGTTCCACATTGGTGGGCAAGTACCACACACGAAATACATATTCATGGGAGATTATGTAGACCGGGGACACTACAGCTTAGAAACCCTAACATTACTTATGGCACTAAAGGCTAGGTATCCAGATAGGTGAGTAGTATTCTATTGTTATAATGAATTTAATGTGACAACACTATTAGCTATGTACATATTAAAATTAACTTGATTGCCTTAAAGGTGTTATATTCTAATAATAAAAAATAAGTTCATTTTGACATTTCATACTAGAAACTAAATGGTATGGTTATACTCACACAAACTTAATGCAATTGACAATATCAAGCTACTATCACAGATAAGGCAATAGCACATTTATGGAAGAACTTTCAATTTTCAGCTTTTCGCTTTTGAAAAGATTAATTATATTCTATATTTTCAGAATCACATTGCTTAGGGGAAACCATGAAACAAGTCAAATAACAAAAGTGTATGGGTTCTATGATGAATGCCTTAATAAATATGGGAATGCAAATGCCTGGAAAGACTGTTGTAGAGTGTTTGATTTGCTCACTGTTGCAGCGGTAGGTGCCACTAGTACATACACGTTTGAATCTATTAAAATAAGATAATTTTGTGTAAGTGGTTGTCATAGAATAATAATACTAGACTGTTGGCACCGAGTGTCACTGGCCATAATGCTGCATGCATGCAAAAGTAATAGTGTAATATCCCCACCACTCCCCCAGTTTTGCTCACAGCAATATTTCTAATATGACTACAAGCTTTATATTTTAACTAATTTTGATGCTGTTTTTACAGAAGAATTTTTTTATCATATTATTTTCTGTTATATAAATAAATCAATCAAATCAATATCAAAGATAGGAAATTACCCTGTTGTACAAATAAAATATTGTTTGTTATGTGTGAAGATAAATTTAATTTGTTTTACCCTTTTAGTTGATAGATGAAACAGTACTCTGTGTGCATGGAGGGTTGTCTCCAGAAATACCCATGCTAGATCAGATTCGATGCATTGATAGAAACCAGCAAATTCCACATAAAGGTGCTCTGTGTGACTTGTTATGGTCAGATCCTGCTGATGTTAAAATGTGGTAAGTTTAAGATAGAAAATTGGCAATATGGCCATATGCTCACAATGGGCCTTATTTCACTACCTCAAAATTGCAGTGATTCTAGTTTGGACATATATGAGATCTATCTATGAATATAACTATCATGAATTCTGTATTCTAATTTGCCCATTATAGATTCAATAGCTATGTGAATATTCCCTAAATATTTTCAAAAATTCCTTTCCTTTTAATCAAAAGATATAATATTATACTGTTTACCTGTACTACCTGCGGTTAAGCTCGCTACTATCATAATTTACATATTTTTTTAAGTAACGTTGTGTACATCTGTAATTGGTCCATGTATTAGTTCTAAGCCTAAGTAAAGTGTATTAGAGTATTTTATATACATGTACTGTTGATGTACCTTTTTAAATAAATAAATAAATAATATATCTATTTTTTATATATTTGCTTGTTATTTCATATTTATATTGTATTAAACCAGCAGACAAATAAATTGTTTTATTTCAGGTCTGTGAGCCCCAGAGGTGCAGGGTGGTTGTTTGGCAGTTATGTTACAGAATTATTCATGAATTACAATAACTTAACGTTAATATGCAGGGCTCATCAATTAGTAAATGAAGGTTTGTGAAGAATTGTTATGCATTTTACATATTTATTGAAATAGTAGCTGTCATTGAACCTTTATTTTTGACATGGACATCGACTGAATCATGGCAATAGCTTAGTTGGGATTGGAACAGACTGCCAAGATGAATGTCTGTAGGTTCAAAACCCAAGGGTATACATCTCTGACTTTGCTAAAAAATTATGGGTGTACCCTTTGTGAATTATTGCTCGCTTTGATGGTGAAGGAAAACATTGTGAGGAAACTTGCATACCTGAGAAATTATCTGAATTTCGAAGGTATGTGAAGTCTGCCAACCCGCACTAGGCCAATGTGGTGGACTAAGGCCTTAACCCTCTCAGATGTAGAGGAGGCCCATGCTCAGCAGTGGGCAGTATATAATACAGGGCTGGTGTGGTATATATACTAACTTAAACATTTATAATTTAAATGAAGACTAGATAACTTTTGCCTATTTTTATAATGCATAAGTTGTATATTCAGCGAATTACTTTTTATTTTCAGGTTACAAGTACATGTTTGATAAAAGATTAGTGACCGTATGGTCAGCACCGAATTACTGTTACCGCTGTGGTAACGTAGCGTCGATATTAGAATTTAATACTGTTAACGACAGGAACGCCAAGTTATTTCAAGCTGTCCCCGACAGCGAGAGAGAGGTGCCCCCACAGCACACGACGCCATATTTCCTTTGAGCCTTAAAGTATTTTGCAATGGAAAATATCATTTTGTATAAATAAATTGTTATATTATATTATTTGAAGTCATTTTTTTTCTTTTTGAAAAAGACACGAATCCTGAGGTACACTGTGAATAAAATAACACAAACTAGTTGCACAGGTTTAGCCTAAATAAAACATCTCATTGATAGAAATGTTCACCTTTATTATTTAAAAAAAAAATTATTGTGTTAACTGTATTTAGAATATGATTTCTATTCCCTATTGTAATCAAAAGTGTAATCAAAGTATGATTGATCGAAGCTCTGGACGCGAACATAACCGTCTTCACCACCGGAAGCGTAGCTCTTACCATCAGGGTGGAAAGCTAAACTGTTGATAGGTCCAAAGTGACCTTTGACACGGCCAAACTCTTCTTCAAATACTAGATGGAAGAAACGGGCGTCGAATTTTCCCTGTCTGGTTGAAGTGGTGGTGACCTCCATAGCGTCTTGACCACCACCAAGCACCACATGGTCCAGGATGGGGCTGAGAGCAGCCGAGTTCACTGGTCGCTCTGTTTTGTACTCTTTTAGCAATTCCAGAGAGGTGGTGTCAAATAGTTTGGCAGACTGATCTTTAGAAGCAGTAATGAACATTGTTCCATCTCTAGACAGTTGCATGTCATTGATTTGATGGGTGTGTTCTTTTATTGAGTGGATCTTTTTGCCAGTCTGAAAAAATAATTTATGTTTAACAATTTCATGTCAGATTCATAGTGACCTCATGTGTGAAATTATTATGAGATTTTTTCACTACATACATACAAATTTAAATTTTGAGAAAACAAGCCTCACAGGATATCAGTCACAACAAATAAAAAAAAGAAATGTAATATTCTAGGATAAATAATTAATTGATACTGATGATTTAGAGTTTTAACTGATACCTTTATGGCCCTTATTACACCTACGCGAGTGGCGAGACGAGTCGCAAGCCGAACCACGAGACAAGTGTAAACAGCGTTTGCGACTCGTCTCGCGGCGCTCGCCTAAAACATATGCATTTACAGTGAGGGTATAAACAGAAAATTTAATCACGCCAGTTGCAACGTGATCTCGATACGAGCCACGAGGCCTGGTGGGAGTATAAATGGGCAATCAGAGACACCAATATCTATAAAACCTATTGATGAAATATATAAATAAAACCTAATGAAAGGCTAATACCTGCTTTAAATTGTTCGTAAAAAAATACGTACCCTGAGATCCCATTGGATAAGGTCACCAGCTTCGTGGCCAGTAATGATAGTCTCATCAAGAGTGCCCCACACCATAGATGTGACTTTAGAATCTGTTATTTCCCATTTCAGTATGGGAGACTGGGTAGACATGGATTCATCAATGGTCCTTGTGTCAATAATGAAGACCTAAAAATATTAAATATATATTAAATATTAATTATTGTATCTATACTAATATTATAAAGCTGAAGAGTTTGTTTGTTTGAACACACTAATCTCAGGAACTACTGAAACGATTTAGAATTTTTTTTCACTAATAGGAAGCTACATAACTCCTGAGTGCTATAGGCTACTTTTTATCCCGAGAAAATATTTTTGTACCAGAAAAACTTTTTCACGCGGGCGGTGCCACGAGCACTACTAGTTTACATTATATGGTAAAAGGTCTCTAAGGTGACATGGTTTACTTCACAAATATATAAAATAGGGACTATCAATTATTATTACAGTATACATTAAAAAAGTCATTGAATAGAAAGTTGGCTATCTGTTGATTTTTTTACCCATCACTACTGGTGATAATATTATGTAATAAGTATAACAAACCTCACAGGGATGTCCCATAGCTTTGTCAGTAGTATATGCAGCCTGATAAGCACTGTAGCTAAAGTTGCATGTTCTCACTGAGGAATTTGACTTTATTGTGGCTATGTTTTTACCAGTCTCCAGATCCCATAATCTATAATTAAACAAATAATGTACCGTTAATATAATTTTCCTTATGATTATCTGGTAATTTTCAAGAAATATGTTATTAAAAGGGCATAAACACATGTTGTATTATTTAAAAATTATGTAGCACCAGCGACTATATAACCCCTAGACTCCTAATGTTCAATATTTCTCTTCAAATTAATTCTGTCAACTACCTGAGGTTTGAGGAAGCGGGGTACTGCATTATGATTGGTTCTTCCAACACCTTATCGCATTATATAACCTTGGAAACATAGGCATAGGGATAGGACGAGTTAAATGAAAACACGATTTTTTTATCGATATTACTTTTATGCAATAAAGTTTTATAGTAATATCATTATTATTTATTAGACATATTAATATTTTAACGAAACTCTTTATGTTATCGAATGACAGATGGCGCTTAGTAAGTCTCATCGACATTAACAAGAATATTTGAGCTGACTTGTAGGAATAACACAAAGAATAACTCAAAACAATCGTTATAATCAACAAACAAAATAAAAAAATTATCCTAATAACATTTATTTCTGATACCGCTAGTCAAAAATATATCCTAATCATTTTTAAAATGAATTAACTATTACTAATGAACTAACCATTTAAAATAAGAAGCCTGTTAAACATTGAAATTAAACAATTATTACGGATTTTATCGCGGGTTTTTTATTTTATTTTCTCCCGACGTTTCGAAGGCTTTTCAGCACTTCGTGGTCACGGGGCGGACTGAGGTGTAGGTGGTCCGAAAAGTTAATGTAACAAATCTACCTTCAATTTACAATTATACAATATTAAGGTGTTAGTACATTGTTTGCGGTCCGGTCTACGCAGTAAGAGCTCACAATGTCTTGAGGTCTGGCAGTAGGTTGTATGGGGCCCGATTTGATTAGATGTATTACCGGGTCCCAGGCTTGTGCAAGTTTCCAACCATCTTCTCTATTGAAATTGGGATGTTTTTTAATTTCAATAGCCTCGCGAATCATCCTAGGCAGGAATCGGTGTTCTTTGGCAAGGATTTGTGGCTTGTCGAATCTAAGGTAATGGCTGGAGCCTTCTTCTGAGTGTTCAGCTACTGCAGACTTCGTAGAGCGTCGGTGTTTAACGTCAGCTATATGTTCTTTTACGCGGGTCCCTATATGTCTTTTTGTTTGTCCGATATAAGAGAGGCCACAGTCACAATCTATCTTGTATACGCCCGGTTCTTGTAGAGGTATATGGCACTTGACAGGTGGTAAAAATTGACTTATCTTCTTAGGCGGCTTAAAATAAGTTTTTATGGAAGCACGCTTCAGGACGTAGCCAATCTTGTCGGTGACTCCTCTTACATAAGGTAATACAACTGGGACACGATCAACTGTGGCTGGTTTCACTCGGTCTCTGTGACGGCGGCGTGGAATTTGGAGCTTGTTGTCTCGCAGTACTTGCTTGACATGTCGCAGCTCATCGCCCAGGTGTTTCTCGTCACAGATTCCTTGTGCTCTCTGAAACAAAGATTTGCCCACGGTAGCTAACTGTTTTGGATGGTGATGAGATTCACCGTTCAGGTATTTATCAGTATGGGTCGGTTTCCTATATACAGTGTGGCTTAGGGACTGATCAGGATTCCGGATGACTAAAACATCTAAGAAAGCAAGAGAGTTATCCTGTTCCAACTCCATGGTAAATTGAATTTTATTATTAATGGAGTTGAGATGATTTAAAAATGCAGTTACTTTGTCAGATGGTAATATTGTGAAAGTATCATCTACGTACCGTTTGTAAAACCTTGGTGAGACCGGGGCTGTGTTCAGGGCTGTCTCCTCGAAGTCCTCCATGAAAATATCGGCGACTACTGGAGATACAGGTGAGCCCATCGCTACCCCCTCAACTTGTACATAGAAATGATTATTCCACAACATATAGCCAGATGTGAGGCAATGTTGGAGTAGTTCTGCATATTCAACAGGTATGTTATTTTCTGCTAACCTCTTAGAAACAATTTTAATGCAGTCTTGTACTGGTAAACTTGTAAAAAGTGACTGGACATCAAAACTGACCATTGCTTCATTGTCAGCTAATTTAAGGTGTTTAATGTCGCTGACAAATTGGTATGAATCCTTCACAGATGCTCTAGTGTTTCCTCTGAGTGCTGAAAGCACTTTAGCTACGTGCTGAGCCAGTCTGTAGGTTGGTGTGTCGATCTGACTCACAATGGGACGCAGCGGAGCATTTGCCTTATGTATCTTAGGTAACCCATACAGTTTAGGCGGTTTTGCACACGATGGGACGAGGAAGTCTACGTCTAGATTTAACTTATCGGAGTGATTCTTGATTAAAGAGCTTGTAGCCTTATATATTTTGTTAGTCGGGTCCGTTTTGACTATTTTATAAGTACTTACATCCGATAAAAGTTGTTCGATTTTGTTGTTGTAATCTGACGTATCCATTACCACGTATCCATTGCACGGAGAATGGTTAGGTCCTTCAATGATCGCAAGTTCTTCAAAGCGATATAAAGATGTTTTGGGAGATTTGGTTTCGGCACTTTCTTTTGACGCAATATTGACGAGATGTCTTGGCGTATTGCCTCCGAATCATCCTTTTTTATATTGTTTTTGAAGAGACTATTCTCAACGTTGCAAATAACGACCCGCGATAAAATCCGTAATAATTGTTTAATTTCAATGTCTAACATTCGCGTAAACATAAGGAATCATTAAGCCTATTAAAATTAAATAGGCCTCAGATAAATTGATTAGTTGAGTAGCGTTTGAGTATTCGGGCGACAGTTTCTTTTATTTTTAATTTTATCGATAGAACTATCGACAAATCCTTTTGGTGTATCACTTACTTTTAATGTTAAAAAACAAAACGAAATAGAAAATATAAAAAGTACTTTCGTCGGAAAGAGATGCAAATATAACAAGATGGCGCGTAAACACCACATGGCCAGTCTAAGATGAACTCCGTAAAATTTTAAATAAAATGTGATTATGTGTCGTTATTGACTTACCTGTGAAATGTTATGCCATTTTTCTGAAAATTTGAATTATGGCTATTTATACCACACCATTTTATTGTGCACGGGTTCATTACAATAGTTATTTATTAGCAAACACGGAAGTATTTACAGCTCACAGTTGTGGTCGCAACTGACTTGAAGATTTTGAACGGTAAGCTACATTGGATCTATTTGTCAGATGTGTTGCCCGAAGCCGATCGTCTGTTATTAGGAGTCTAGGGGTTATATAGTCGCTGTGTAGCACAGTATTTTTATATTAGCTATGCTATTTGTATATATTTTTTTTATTTATTTGGCTACCAACAATTGTTTACATCAATAATATAATAAATATTGCATAAGTGTAACAATTACAGAAAGTAAAAAATATATCTATAATATTGCATGACATCCAGTGTATAATCATACAAAAAGTTTTGGCTAGGCTGGCCAGAGAGTCAACATGTATGTCATCCTGTCACTGTAGCTATTTACAATTTTAGTGGATCTGGCATAGGGTGATTTCGTACCTAGAACGGTCATTCTCAATGGTGGGCACAAATGCCTAAAACTAACTATGCAAATCTTGTTACTGTCCAAGATAACCTATAAAATGTTTATAAACATTTTACTTATTTGATACCTGCAGGAACTGTCACCACCACCAGTGATGAGGTTGATAGATTGCCAGTCAACGTCCAGGCACCATACGACGCCACCGTGTCCATTGAAGGTACCCAAGCGCTCCCCATTCAGGGACCACCATACGTTTGGTTTTGAATCTTTCGCAGCGGAGAACAGCAGGTCACCCTCACGGTTGTATTTGATTTGTGTGATGGCACGCTCGTGACCTTGCAGCATAAGAGGTTTCTAAAAACGCGAATTATTCATAATCATGACAAACATGACAACCCATCGAGCAGTATTTAGCTAAAATTACTAAGCACATACATCGTTCTGGAAAGAATTTAATCGGAATACTTGTACCGAATACATTGTTTGAAAATACTTACCATGTTTTATTATAAATGACTGCGTATTTTTCGAATAAAATCACCGTTAAGTGTAAATTACGATTTACGGTCTGCTGACATGTGGCAGGTGGCTGACAATTTTGATTTTTTTTTATTTTTTTTTTGTTAATTTATTCATGTCCATGGATACAAAGTCCTTCAGACGCATACTTGTTTCTTTTTTAATTATCCTCAGTACTTACTAACTACTATGTCAAAGTAAAGCAGTGGTTACCTTACCAAGACTTTATCGAGGAGTTTTGGCGGCAACAAAAAAGCACTTGATTAGCACAGTTATTTCAATTCACTTCATTTGAGCCCTTTAATAGAACTATATTGGATAATATACCACCATAATTATGCAACATAACACTAAATATCACCAAAATAATGAATTAAAACAAGAGCACCTCATGACACTACCAAGTTCCCGCCAAAACTCGACAATTTTGACAGCCAGCAGTGTTGCCAGATGTTTGACGGTTGAAGTCGCCGAAAATTCATTGTGAAGTAGCCTAAAGTCGCCTCTTCGTATATGGAGAGGTGAAGGAGCAAAAAAAAAAAAAAAAAAACAAACCGCCCTAATTTCTAATTTATAGTGGTCTGACGCGGCGAAAATTCGAAGTAGCGTAAATTGGCGACTAATCACCATTCGCGTAGCCTAAACGGCGACCAGTCGCAATTCGCAATTTTTGGTCGCCCCGACACTCTTCAAGATAGCCTAAATGGCGAAAAGTCGCGTAATCTGGCAGCACTTTAAGCTACGCTTTTCATATTATGGAGAGTAGAAGTAAGGAGGACCATCTCAGTATTAAATGTCATCAATTAAAGTGTTAGTTGAAAGGGAGCAAATTAAGATGGCGCTATAGTAGCAAGTGGAAGAAATTTATTTAGAGCGCCACAAATTATTAGAGAGATACTAAATTAAAATTGCTTCTATATTTTTCTTTTTGTATTAACAACAATAAAGTCATTAAAATAACAAAGCTGTATCAACAAAATTTCATAAAAAACACATTCATATCATTGCCACTTCCTACACTAGCGCTATTTCGGTGAGTTTTTGAACTATAATTTGCTGTTTACAAGTGGACACTTTGTCGACTAATCGCCCATACTATATGGTTCTCCATAATATATATAAACTTCTTGGTTGTGACAGTACATTAAAAATTCGGATAATCGTATGAAAATAATTTAAGTGCACTTGGTTCAACTTCATGACAAAAGATGTCGCTTAATGGACCCATTAATACCCATTGTTTTTCTATTCAGTATCAGCTCGGAGTCTAGAATTTGTGTCCGACATGGCGATAGGCCCGCCCCTATCATATCATGGGACGGAATAATGGCGAAAAGTGGGTGCACTAGTTGCGCCTCTACCTACCCCTTCGGGGATAAAAGACGTGAGTGTATATTCAGTCTAGAGATTTGCATATTTATATCGTTACTATTACGGTCTGAACATTTCACAGTTTGGCAATATTTTATGTTAGACACGACTCCTTTTTTATTTTCGTTATGTTGGAACCACGCTCTGGGCATATTTGTTTAAAGTACGATAGATGTGATAGTTCCTTTGGAATGAGAGCAATTGTTTGGAGGCGAGCATTATAGGCAATGATTGCTAGCAATAACCGCCAGTACGCACAATGGCCCCATACTTTTACGTGCTAAGTGCGGGAAAAGGAACCCACAACCAATAATCGCCAGTAGATTATCAAAGTATATTTAGATGCAAGCGAGAATGCACATGTCCAATGCTACCTCAATGATCATTGACAGATAGTCATCCTAGACTAGAGGATTTATCAATGAGCATTTTACTGGACATAAATTTATTTTTTAAATCAGTTAAATGGCGATTAGTGAGACGAGCATATCTGCCTGATGGTAAGCGATACGACGATCCATAAACTGTGTCAACAGCATACTGAACTTTTAATAACACAATACTACGTGGCACTCCAATTCGCTCTTCACCATGAGACATAAGATTTTAAGTCTCAATGCCCAGTAATTAAAAATTTATTATAACTGGTGTGACAAACGAGAGCAGGGCCGCGCCGTCCATATGTGCGAAGTGTGCGGCGCACACAGGCGCCAAGGCAATAGGGGCGCCGGAATCAGGATGACATTTTATATTTGTTATACTACCATTATATTCTTTATAGGTGAGTAGGTAAGCAATAGTTACATGTAAAAGTCTTACATATATTATTACAAACGTCTTACAAAAGCTCATTTTCTACATTTAAACTTATGAAACAGGTTATAGGACGACAAAAATCATAGGCGCTCCATAGATTTCCCACACAGGCGCTGTTTTGCGTCGGCGCGGCCCTGGACGAGAGATTTAAGATAATCTTAGATCCTTATTTTTAGTCAATTAACTAGCTGTACCTACAACTTCGTCTGCGTCGCATAAGATCTTTCTTAGCCTAAAATTTCTTAGAGTAAATTGCTGCTAATGTCACAAAACGACTTTGTTTCTACATCCGATTTTATTTTATTGGAACAATGGATATATTCTGCTTCCAATGATATTTTATGCAACTGTGAAAATTACATGAAATCCGTTCAGTAGTTTAGGAGACGTGCACGACAACATATACACAAAAACAGAGAAAAAATTCTAAAAATTTGCTGATTTGTCTGCTTTTAATTTTTTTAGTCACTCCCCTTGTTTTTTACTTTTCTCTCAATGTGCAGACTTGTACAGACACACCAGGTTGTGCTGTTGCATTACATCTATAGATAGATGTTGCATCTTATTTTATAATAACGTTCTTTATCATGTACAGTTTTGCATAATCATTAAGATACCCTTTTATAAATAAATCCAAACACATATTTCACATACATTTTATTTTCTTAAATTATTAACCATTGATTTCCAAGAGTACAACTAAAAAACAAATTAAAGTACAAACACGTTATGCATCGCTAACTAAACACAACTGTAGGTAACTTCTCTTGGCAAACCAGTACATATATCCTTTGACTATCATCCGGCGCACCACTCGTACGAGACAGACACAAACTCCAGATTATGTCCTAACAGTCACTGTATATCTTAACTTGGTCGAATTAACAGCCTTTCATCCATCGAGAACGATACAGCAATCAGCAACTAATGTGATTTGCTACGTGTAAACATAGAACCCTAAGGTATCGATAATACTTAAAAGTACATGCTAGGTCTGAAAGCAATAAGTCTTCATATTGAGCGAGCCCAACTAAATACGTGAAATACAGCACACTCAACCACATAGAACTCTTATTTTAAGTTTTTAGTCTATTTTGAATGTGTTTCTGAAGCACTTTAGTGGCATATCGAGTAATCTGTGACTTACTGAACATCGGTCATATAGGTAATTCAAAGTGGTAGTGTTACTAAAAAAAATGAACAACACAAGCGAAACGTGTTTGCTGTAAATGTAACAAAAATAATGTTTACTGCTGAATAAAATATTGATAACTTGTAGAATAGATATTTATGTTACATAGAGTTCATATATCCAACTGTGACATGAATTGCATACAATAAACACTCGTCAACGTTTCCAAATATATATTCTCTTACCATGTTACACTCGTTTTGATAACTATTTTAACACAATGTCTAATGTACACAAAGTTTCAACCCTTCTTTTACCCGAAACACTTGAAACGCTAGTTTTATACACAACAAACCTTATTCTACCAATGTGAAAATATTACGTCACAATATCTTCTTAGATTGTAATTAATTATTCTCATTATGGACTGTAAAGAAATTGTGAAATGCATTAAGTTTTTGTTACACTCTTATAAATATATTAACATTATTATGATTTTTTACATTACCTACATCAGTCAAAATATTTTCGTAATATTTTTCTACGAATCGAATTCAAAACCACTTGTGTCCCAGTTTTTATACATGCTATATCAAAGGTCGGGAATACGAATTTTAAAACATCAGTTCATTGGCCTGACCTGTTAGTATGTAAGATATCCGTATGAAAATAAAAAAGAGTTGCATAAGCTCGCAGTTTTTAATAGTTTGTTAAGTGTGTAGCCTCTAAATAACGGTGGGACACAAGCTATTTCAAAGACGTTTCCACCGTGAAATTTCTCGGATCATAGATTGGAGATCTACTGTTCTAACTCCATACACACAGTTAAAAACATACAGCAAGCAGAAGCAAATCATTAATAATTCTGTCTGTTTCGGTCAGTCAATTTAGATATTTATATAAAATACTATACGTTTAATATTTTAAACAAGATGAAAAAGGCGAATAAGCCCCACCCCACGAAAACAGCAAATAAATTTAGAAGAGCAACGAAAAGCGAGTGGCATTCTTACCCGTCGAAGCATAATCTGTATGTACATTATGTATGTAATAGCCTCTGAGGGCTGTTCGTGTACTAATCTAATTAGGTACTCGCCAGTAATGCGCCAATTTCATTTTATTTACTAACAATACTAATCCTTTGTACAACGCCAATAACATTCTTAAAAATCTAGTTCCCATTTCAATACACTGCCGTTAGTTTCGCCTTAACAGTATTTATTCTACGCTATTAACAAAATAAGTGTCAATATTACTTACATACATTATCATTTACATAGTAGAACGATGCACGATTCGCGATTAGAGTTACATTACGGTTTCCGTCATTACACGTTTAAAAATCTATAAAGGCATCTTTACCTCAGACTTTAGATTTAACACCGTCGTTCTGATGGTGTTTTTATGAACTAATTAATTATAATTAAGTTAGATAAAATTCAATAAATAAATATAGTTACCGAATTGTCGAGAAAGTTTCGCGCATTGAGACCGAATACAGGCGAGCGCACGAGACGCGATTAGACGTTAGGAGACGCAGCGTGCGAAGTCTTCGTGGGCGTCTCTAGGCGACACGTGAAACGAATAGCATCCCGATGTATTATCACTGATTCACTATCACAAATAACTAATAATTTCACCGACTTCATCATTCACTTAAACGTACATAATTTAAAAAAAGAACTATTTAGGCATTTGATGGCAGTATTGTAACTGGTTGTATTTCAAACTAAATATAATGTACAAAACACATAATATAATCGCTAACACTTAACTAATGGTAACACGATGAGGAACGGACGTGTGTCGCTCGTTTAGGTAACAGGATTCACTAATTATAAAATAATGTGTTTTCTAGAATTTTCGGCCACCGATGCAGTTTTTCTGCTAGTGATACCCTCTACGGTCCGATTTTCCATGTTCACAACCTGTATTCTAAAACCGGTATTATTTATGAAGTGATTTTCTTGGAGAATGAATTAAAACTGATGTATCTCATGGCGTCGACGATAGTGACGTCGGGCGCGACTGTTGGCGATTAAACAAATCTAATTAACTAGAACCTAAGTCCTTAGAACGAACTTTTTGGTTGTAATTACTTAATTATTTTAGCCAGGGCGTACATTACCCTCTAAATCTAATGGTAACTGTTCACCGTTGTTGGAACGTTTATTACAATTTTAACATTACATAATACGAGAGTTTACGATTACGGCAAATAACTTTAAAAATGATAGGCAGTGATTATACCGACAGTGTTATGTTTTGTAAGTCTTTAAACAATGCTAGAAGTGGTTATGTTTTTTTGTTATTTTTATGATTTTTGTTATGTTAATATAATGTAAGGCGACTGCTTTAAGAGGTAAATTATTATTATAAGATGATAATGATATACTTTTGGTTGATTGATGAGTGATATATGAATAGACATTGTTAGACGATATAGAGTGATGGGCATGATTTGACTGTTCAGGAATGCTAGAGGGCTGATGTGGCGAAGGATGAAATGTTCAGCATGACATGAAGATTGTCTGACGCTATTGACTCCACGTTTGACTCTTGATCTATGGCATGAATTCGAGTTAAAATAACTCGGTGCAAACTAGCTAAATAATTTTTAATTACTGATATGAAAACTTGTATTACAATATGTTGAGTATCCGAACGAAACACGGGCCATTGAGCATAATTACATTTGAACACATCAAAGGAAGCAAAAGATCAGCAAATCTTAAAGCACCTACACACACAAAGATAACATCGTCAGAGTAGAAATGCAACGAGAGTGCACACACACACGCACACGTGTGCTGGACTCCTTACATCTAGTTAGACCAGAATCTGAAGTGAAATATTTAGAACGAAACGTATGCTTAGTTGTGTTATGAGAAATATTGGCAATACAAATGCATAGATTGTGACTAAAAGAACCGTGCGCGACGAGGCGCCAACTATTTTAGTGTATAAACAGTAAAGTTGTATACAAGCAGTCTTGGTAAACACTGAGAGTAGGTACTTAGTGCTACTTACGTTACATACGAACAAGTCATATAAAATTAAATTAAACATTCTGATATTACACAGTACACACCCAGCAATTAATCTACTGGTTAATTCTAGATGATATAAAATGCAAACTAAAACAGCGATATTTCATTTACAAGAAACAATTCTGTCTAAAACAACATCTTACGTTTTAAGTTGTAAATTATATTCTATATTTACAGAAATAATATATTATGCGATTCTCCGACTGACAAATTTTAAATAGTAACATAACATATATTTTATTATATTTAACACTAAACAGTATACGCTACCACATATAAAACACTCATTCAAGTCCCTGGTACCTTATATTACAGCTATTTTAATAATAAATCAGTCTGTCAATTGGGACGTTTTATTTCCTCTATTAAACATTAAACCATTACACACATTGACTCAACAAAGGTATAAAGTACCGCACTGACATCCTCGCGATTCTTCATCAGTTTCATCACTCACGCAGAGGCCTAGCCGGCTGCGACTCCGGCGACTGGCCAGTCCGGCGCCCGGTCCGGCCGGCTCGAGCCTCACTGTCTCAGCCCGAATAGGAACCTTTGTACGAACTCTTGTGCTGTGTGGTGGTGCACTGAACACAGGGTGGTGCGATCATAAGACGAGGGTGCGGCGGGGCGGGGGGCAGGCTTCAGGACGCGTGCGAGGGGTCGCGCACTCGTACATCGAGAACTAGACGCCCTGCTGCGCCATATACTATCTGATTTCCGCCGAATTCAGCACAAAGGGGACGTAGAACATTTTGCTCTCGAGCAAGAGGTTCGCCGCTGCTTGGATCTGCGAATGGTGAAAACAATATCTCAGTTGTGAAATCGTGTACTTTCCATTAACAAGGAAGGAACTTTCTAACTGTGCCGGGTTTGTTACTGAATCGCCGAGATCTAAGACAAGGAATATAAATTTGTGATCTTGAGTGTATCAGCACTTTCGAATGGTAGTTAGATTTTGCGATATTGAACGATTGATTGTATCAACTCTACTTTTGTTAACAATACCGGTGAATTAAGTGAAACTTAAAAATGAGCACTTTTATATCATCTTAATTAAGAATTGTAATAATTTAGCTATAGGTGTTTTTTCTAGGTGAATTTTATTTATTGCTAAGTGAAACGATTTATATATACCTCTGGTATCCTTGCGAACAGTTCCTGTAGTCTGCCGGGGTGGTGTGGCGTGGCGTGCTCCAGGTAACTGCGCAGTACTTGTACGTACCTGTCCTGGATGCTTTCAAGCTCCACTTCTGAAACAATTCACGGTTTTATTTAAAATTCGTTAAGGCTTTCAATAGGCCCAATTATTATGTCTATCTTTCAGCGGTAAATATTATGGTTGTGAAAATACATAGTTTATAATAATGCCACTCGCCGCTAGATGGAGTTAAGCGGCAGCAGTGAACTAATGCCAAAGAGCGCGCGGTGCGGCGGTGACGTCACTCGCTCAGTAGGTCACTCCGATAGCAGGGCAACGACCGCGGCTAGCCGTTGACCTCCGCTCGAGCTCGCTCGCGTCCTCACTCGCGCTTGCCGTCTTGCTCGCACTCGCGTGCTTTTTCACTTTATTGTACACGCGACGGTTTAATGTGCAACGTTTTAATTAATGTTTATTTGTTTTCCGAATAGAATTGACTTATTAGTATTATGTGATTTGAGTAGGCCGATCATACGTGTTCATTAGAATTATAGTATTATAGTACGTAATTGAACCGTGTTATTTTGATGCCTTATGAAGGTGCGTCTATGTGTGCACTCATGAGGTACTTAGATGTATAAGTACACGAGTCAGCGGTAGATAGCTCGCAGTACAATCTGTGTTTTTTCATAGCGGCTGGCTGCGCTGTGCTGCGCAAAAGAGAAAGTTCGCCTTCCGCGTCGCGCTTTCCGCCCCGAGAGTGAAATGTTGTCCCGTTAAGTGACGTAACTAGCGCGCTGTATTATACGCTATGCTTACAATGAGACAATGGCATTTTTATAGTATATTTGCGGTCTATTGACATTCATACTAGTTTAGCTTCGATAGCTGCTGTTATTTTTTAGTGAAGAAGTATTTTATATTAAGTATCGACATATATAGATGATTTATCCGTTTAATTGATTTCTAAACCATATAATCAAAAATATTTTATTCCTCGTTAACCAACGAAAATAAATATGAAACGAATTGCAAATCTATTACTTTCTCCTTTCCATTAATTAAACTTATAGCCCATGACCAATCATCCAAGAGCCTAAATCCACGTTGCCCAACATGGCAGCCACACACACACGCACATATTATGGCACACATAAGTCATAACATAACGCGTGTAACACACGCGCTCGTAGAATGGTGCGCCTCGCGGCGGGCCACGCCGGTTGCGCAAGCGCTTTCCATTTCACCGTGGCTTGCACTTGCCGAATGTCGGGACAGTGGCTGTGGTTTGCTACTCGCTAATACTTTCGTACAAATACGATGCGAGATTAGTCAGACAATCAAAATTAAAATGTTTTCCTGTTCGTGAATGTACTTGGCCTTTAATTAAGTAATATTTCTTACGTTACAATAGCATTTTAAAATGTTATATATGTTTAGTCAAATTTAACGGAGCAATGTAATAGTGTTACATTGTCAAAAACTCTATTAATATGTAACCTCTAGTCAACTTGAATACTCTAGCAATTTTTTACATCAGAAAATGTTTGTCAAAAGGAATGTCCTCAAAATGTTAGGTTTTAAACAAAATACATTTCACGTTAATCTATACAAATAAATAAAATTGGAGTGTCTGTTTGTAATATTGAATTAACCGTTTTTATCTACATGTGTATGAATATATATACGGTACACACACCAAAATATATTTTTTTTTACAATTTTTCTCTGTCTGTTTGTTCCAGCTAATCTCTGAAATGGCTAGACCGATTTGGACGGGACTTTTATTGGCAGGTAGCTGATGTAATAAGGAGTAACTTGGGCTACGATTTATCCCGGGAAAATATAAAGCGAGACTTTTATCCCGGAAAAACTTTTTAACGCAGGCGGAGCCGCGGGCACCAGCTAGTCCAATATAAAAGTTTTTACTGCTTACATTTGATATCGAAGTCCAATATTGATAAAATTTACGAGCGCTAGATGAATTCTGTAAAGGCATTCCATTGAACGCATAGTTTTGATTGTCGATCCACTCTGCCTGTAAGTAGGTTATCAACAATATCAATTTGGAGTCAATTCTCTTTGATGGTTCATATCATTTAAAATAACCGGCAATTGGTGCGCGGTATGCGAGCTTTGTTGAGCTTAGTGGTCTGTTGTTGTTTACTCTAAACTGTTATTATATTTTGTTGTAATGCAATAGTTATTCGTTAGAATGCCTCGTAGTGTGGCATAGTTGTATTATGGTACGACTGCAATGCTGAGGTCTCGGGTTCGATTCCGGGGTCGGGCAAAGTGATATTGAGTTTTTCTAGTCAGTATCAGCTTGGAGTCTGGAATTCGTGTCCGATATGGCGATAGGCTAGCCCTCTATCACATCATGGGACGGAATAAATAATGTTTTCGTATATTTGTTTGTGTATTTCCTTTGCTTAGCTGGCAATTTAAATTAGGCATCGACTCCAAATATGCGTATATACTAAGCGAATACAAATTTTAATTATTTTTTTATTTATAGTGGTTGTTCCACAAAAAATATTTTCAATTATGAAAATATAAACCTTGTTATTTTTTTATTAAATGATGCGACGAGCATGCCGTTCTCCTGATGGTAAGCGATACGACAACCAATAAACAGAAGTAACACCATCCAGCACCTTGAGTTAAAAAGTATTGTGTGGCATTTCCCTGCGCTCGTCATCCTGAGACATAAGGTGTTAAGTCTCTTTATGTGTAGTTACCTTGGTTACAATGTCCTTTAAACCGACACACAACAGTGCATGCACACTGCTGCTTGGTGGTAGAAATAGACATTGCGGTGTTACCCACCCAGACGGACTCTGGGTGGATATGAAAGACTTACCACCAATTTTCATACTAAGTATTATCTACCACCAATTTTCATACTGTTTTCATACTAAGTATTATTAAATATGCGGGTATGCATAAAATAAAAAATGTATAACATACATATACCTATTCATAGCATCATAGAGAATGATATGACAATAAAAAGTATAGTCAGGTAAATATTTATAAAACAGAACCGGTACAAAATAAGAACCCGCGGAAGTTATTTAAAACATAAATTGCAAACCAATAATTTCGCTTTTGTTTGTGAAATGACATAAAAGTAATGTGAATCTGGAACGCTATTACAAAATTCATACAGGAAACTTTCGGCGGCGTTGTTACACTATGCACATTATTGATTTAGTTATTTACATCCCAACTATTACAGACCGTAAACCGATACTTAATAGAGTTCTGTAAACACAAATATGGATATTGAATTACATTGTTTAAGTTGTAAAGCAACATAATACGCGGTGGTACTTTCATAGTTTGATAAACAGTGTGTTGCCGGCGCGCCGGTGAAAATAATTTTCAAACACGATCGTGGAGCGCACATCGACCCATTTACAATGCAGTACGATAACACAGGATGTCATAGTTTCCCTGCTAGTACTAGGACACGAGTGCACATTGCAAGTTTAGAATTGCGTTGTCCGTAAAGGACACTCAGCTAAATGTACTCACGAGAATTCACAAATCATGTGCCACTGTGTGTATTTATTATAGGATGATGTTTTGTACACTGGGAAATGGCATTGCGAAATACTCTTACATGTTATTATAGAAACAATTATCTTTAGATGGATATGAGCAGAATTGAGATATGCTTTGATGGGAAACTTTAAATTTATCTTTTTTGAGTAAGATTCACTAGTGGATCTTTTAACTATGATGTCATTATCTCACCATATACATTGATTTATATTTTTGAAACATATTTTTACAACGAAGGTAAAGAATGTTTCATGTTGATAGAGCTCAAATAGCAGTCAGCTATAAATACCGATTTTGACAAGTGAAATTATTAGTGATGTGAACAAATTGTTTTAATCGATTTCGCAAACGAATCGCCGCGCATCTCCTGCAACTGGGTTAAACGGACCATAAATCATATTAATTTTAACGGACATATTTTGTGTTGTCTCATACCATAATGTTATAGTTTATGAGCGCGGCGTGATGTAAGATGTCGCTTTTACATACGTAAGTTTTAAAATCAATGTATTTCCTATGCTTTGGTGTTACTAGTTTTCGTTTGGTCACTAAGATTACGTGTTTGCGCTTATAATTAGACCTACTTACGCAAACGGGAACCAACCCAAAAGCCCATAAATTTGACTTGGTCATAAAAGAATGGTCACAATTAATAGAAGATTTATTATTTTCATATAGAGTTAATTGTCCAAATACCTCTGTTGGTACTTTATAAAATGCCAATCATTTTATATCAACCAACTGGTTGCAAAACAAAAATATTCTAGTTTTTACATCAACTATTAGAAAATATTTTGGTGTGGGTTGGTTCCCGTTTGCATAAGTAGGTCCAATTATGATTTATATTCTTTAAAATGTCAAGTACGGCGTTATGAATATATGAGGAAATAAAATAAATATTTCTATTCATTATGTGTTATAAACGCGCAAAAATAGGCACTAACTATAATAATGCCGCGCTTATATGTTGCTTAAAAAATAATCCTTTTGATTCACAAATTAAGTTTTTTATAAATTCTTTATAATAAACCATTATTTACATAATGTTCTGGCATAGAAAAATACTTTGATTCTTAAAAAGTACAAATAAAAAAAAAATATTTTCCTCTAAATATACTTGATTTACGCGTAAAATAAAACCGGCCAGCACGTTTTAATATCACGTGTTTTAATATCAACAAACAAACTTTTTGCACGTTGCAAAGGAAAAAGGCCTGGCTGGTGTCAAACGAGTATAATGAGTCAGGTGATACCTACGTCACGATAGGATGGCCAGTTTGCGTAACGCTAACTGACCTACATGAATGCTGTGGGCCGTTGCACCCCTGGAGTAGTCTATAACTGGATTAGAGGCTGCGGTGCATTGACACGCGAAATAATAGAGCCGACATTTTGTTGCAGATCTTTTATTGAGTCATGCACGCTAGTGTACATACGCATTATATTATGTATACTGATTAATATGTAAATGTATTTTAATTGAATGAAGCGGTTGTTTTTTTTAAGCAAAGATCCATCTAGTGTTTTGTTTTTATTTTTTTTATTTACGATAATATTGCGTAATAGTTGCGATAAATGTTTTAATTTGATTGTCAACTATTTAATAGAAAAACCGATTTATGAGCGTATTATTGCTACCAACACAGGAAACTTGATAGCATTTTACCTTAAGCGTCCGTTTATTGTACTAATAATATTTTTTATGCTATGCGCAGTTCGTATTTCAATAACAGCGAGTTTTGCACACCGGCATGCAAATATTTATAAGACTGGTAGAATATTTTTAAAGTTTATCTGTGGCACATTGTATTAATTACAACAGAACGCAATCATTCATAAATTCAACACAATATGAAAACAAGGAAATGTTCCGCTTCACTCTATTTACATAGCCTAAATAACGACCGACCCCAATGGCCGTGCGGTGAAAGGTTATCCACTTACCAATTAACACAATTTTAAATCGGAATGTCCATTCCATATTGTCAAAATTGACGTCAAATTGTTCGTCAATTAAGTCAATGAACGTTATTTTTAAGTTGTTAATATTTTTGGCCAATGGGATTTGTGGGCCTAACGCTATTTGGACCCAAAATAAATTAAAATGTGTATAACATTTCAAATGGTTATCAATGTCACTTTACTGCCCTAGTCTACATTGAAATAGAGTACTGGTTATTTTCCAAATCCATATAACGTTGAGAGACCTTTCCACTGGTGGGCACATCAGATTTTGTCAAATATGCAATTTGAGAATTTGAAATACACAAATATTTAGTTGGACAAATATGAATATATTTTTATCTTTTAAAAGCTAATTCCAATTTTTAAGAATCAAAGTTTAAATCCGCTTCCGTTATGTTCAGGAAGTTATTATAAACTGTACATAAATACTAAATACCTTGGTTGAGCAGTATGTAGACCTTCAGGCACACATACTCCTCCATCCGGAGCTGGATGCGGCGGAACACGCACGTGATCTGCGTCATCTTCTCCACCACCAGCCCCACGTCAAGCCTCAGCTGCTCCAGCGTGATCGGCCGGCCCATCAGTGACGTCAGGCAGTTCTGCAGCGTCCGAAGGTTTGCGTTCACCTGGTGGGATCAGAAGTATTGTAATCAGTGAAAATTGAACTTTAAGACTGCAGAATAAACTCGAAATTCGAAGGAAGTTGCTTTTTTTTATTGAAAATATATTTCATCATATTTATTGGATATTATATAAAAATATATTTAAAACTCTGAATATGAATAAAATCAAACAAAGATTAATGATATTGTCGATTAAGTTATTTTTACGATGCTTAATTATTATCATACAACGGAACAGTTATACTATTCATTATTTATATATTATTTTACGAGTCATTAACAATAAACACTGCTCTCGTACTCACGTAATATCGTATATGTAAGTAGTAGGAAATGCTCTAGACAATGAAAATGTGTAACTATCGTTACTGCACCGCTGTTTATGTAATAGATGCAATTGTACCTTTGTTATTATGTTGTTCGCCACTGATTTATTATACTTGTGTTTCGAAAATTATTGCAACAAGCGCCATGTAACTGACAATCCTAACAAGTGTCTTTAAACCACTCTTGTTTAGTAGAGCTGTCTAGAGTACTATACGGCATGTGTTAGAGGTAAAGGTGGCGATATATCGGTGCTCTACTATATAACCAATGGTTATATAAAGGGCATTTATGCTAAGGACAAAGTAGATAATAATCATCATGTTAATTCCACTAATAACATTATACAATAAAGATTCTTAAAAGATATGTTGTATAAAAAAATCGACGCTTAGACAATAAAAACATGTATGTGTTTAAGGCTGATTCGGTAGCGAAACGAAACGTTGCCTAAGACAATATAACAAGTGGATAAACTTTCATCCGCACCGAATGCGTTATAACGGTCCTATGTTGAATGCTTATTGAGTACTTATAATTTCAAGGCGTCAATAGAAACGTTCGAATCATTGAATTATTTTACGATTCCAATACAGCCGGTTATGCAGCGAGTGTGCAAACGTCCGAGTGCAGTTAGGTGTCTGCGAGTCGGCGACTTTCTACCGCGATTGCGCAAGCGCCGATGCAGATCACGTAACCGCATTGCGCCGCATGTGGCGGAAGTCTCTGGAGCGAATGTGACCTGGAGCACTCTAATACTAGATCTAGGGCTTGCGACTGGCGGATTCTATGTTAAATAACTTACAACTTTCATTTTCGCGCATACCTAATGATCCTGACCTAAGGTGCACTCACCTCTTGCATGAAGTCTTGCTCGTGGTCCGATGAGGGCGGCGCATGCGCATGTTTCCCATGCATCGCTTGATACGCCGCTGTCGTCAGAACTGAGATCTCGTGCCACTTTTCCATTAATAGTTTTGAATGTATTTCCATCGGTATTTCCATGATGAAAGGTAGTTGTTTCGTCCACGCGACCATTTTGTGCACTATTGAATCGCCGATTTTGCACAGTTTGTCTCCTATTTCTGAGGTGTCATGTAGTAGGTCTGGTAGGTGTCGCACCGTGGCAATGTCCTCCATCGCGTCGCAGTCTATTAACGCTCGGATCATGTGTAATGCTCTTTCTAAGGGCACTGCGCGATCTCGTGATGAAGATACGGCACTCTCTAGTCTTGCTCTTAAATGAACCACCTGTAAAAGACAGGGTAGAGTTGAACATCCATATTCCATCAAATAAATGTATATAATTTGAATATATCTTTAAAAACTTACCTCGCTAGGGTTAGTAAGTGCAGTTTTAAGTATAGTTCCGTTGACCAAATGCGGGGGGAGTGGTGGTAACGGTTCTTTAGGTTTTTCTGGCGGTGACGCTCGGCTGGTCGTCGTCGCCGCTTTGTTTGCTTTCTTGTGCTTCTTGTACTTCACCTTGTACAGATTATACACAGCCCCGCTATTCCTTCCTCCTGGCATCCGATCCTCTCGTACCGCTGTGTCAAAATTAGAAATTATTTAGTTAGGTACGGATAACGTATAATAACAAGATGTATTATTGAGATACGTACCTTGCAATACCATTCCTTGCTCGATGCATTTCTTAAATCTGCAGTACTGGCATCTGTTCCGTTGCGCTTTTGTTATTTCACAGCCACCATCAGCAACGCATGTGTAAACCCTTCGATTCTGTACAGTCCGCTTGAAGAAACCTTTACAACCCTCACATGTAATAATGCCATAATGGAGTCCGGTAGCCTTGTCTTCACAAATCATACAAATCATTGGTTGTTCATCCTCATCGCGTTCAGTTTCAGGAGCGTAAGTGCGGAGTTCTGGCCTTGGCATCGTGAGTGAGCTGGAACTTGCCACCGACGACGCACCCGCCACGCTTCCTGCTGCTGCGCTCAAGTTTAATGCGTACGGTTGGTGTGCGGGTAACTGTGACACGTCTCCAGCCCATAAAAGTTCCATGTTTAAAGGTGGACCTCTTGGCCGCCTTAGCTCACCACCCAAATTCAACAGTAATCGTGCGGCAGACTCTTCGCTACACGTCGCCGGGTCGGGCGTGGGAGGTGTTGGTGTATGAGACGCGCTTGCCGCTGGCTCTCCACTAGGAGTGGGCGCTGGTAACGTCCAAAACATCGTTCGAACACCCCCCGACTCGCCCATGATGACAGCGGGTGTCCCTCTCCATTGTGTTTGGCCTCTTGTCCCAGGTTTGGGTTCGATTGGTTGCGGTGGGAAATTTCCGCCTATCAGCTCCGGTTTCACTCCATTGATGCAGGCAGACGGCGGCCAGGGACCCGGCAACAGCGACGAGTGTGAACCAGGTGGAGGCGGAGCAATAGTGCGGGGTCGGTAGGGTTGGGGTGACTCTTGCTGTGTACCTTCTAATTTGACGGAGGACATTTGTGATGGCGGAGCTGCGTCATGTTTGCTGCTCGCCGGAGAACTCTCCGGCTTGACGGTGCCGGGCGCCCCCTCGAACTTGATGACAGAGTAGGGTGGCGCAGAACGGATGACGGTGGGGTGGCAGGCGGGCGAGGGCGACGGCGAACCGCCACCGTCAAACACGGGCGGCGGGTGCGGCGGCGTGCTGCACCCCGCCTCGGCCATGCGCGGCGACGGCGGGCCCGGGTCCGGCGACGACGTGCTCGTGTCGGCGGCCGACTCGCCTGCGGAAACACCACCACTTTCAACAATCAGACAACACTACCTTGCGCTTCGGCCTCAAACAAAAGGAACACCATAGACTTTTCAGAAGCGACAAATAGAAACTGGGTGAAATGTCAACGACCGTGCGGTGTGATCGCAGTTAGAAGGCGCGGGGCGTTGGGCGAGGGCGCGGGGCGGGGACGCGACACTGCACTTCCCGACGCCGCCGACTAGATTAGCCGGTTGCGTCACGACGTGAGCGCCGCCGCGGCTCCTAACATATAGAAAACTAATGTATTTTATTTATGGATGAAGTTTCGGAAAACATTAAATTATGAGACACAGATGGGACGGGTGGTGTTTTATGGCACCGACCTATTATTAACTGGTTTATTTTCTGATGAAATACATAATACTATTATTGATGACAGGGAAGAAAGATAGAGAGTACAGGGTTGATGCAGGTCGCGGTGGTTGCGGCGGGCGCGAGGTTCGACCGCGAGCGCGAGATGTGGCGGCGCGGCGCGCGAGGAGAAAGTGAAAGCGGCTCGACGTGAGCGCAGATGCGGCGCCCGGAAGCGTTGTGCGCAGCGCCGTGATGCGTCCCGCGGGCCGCGCACATATCACAAAGGGCCCTACGTCACGCTATTATTATGTTTATGCATTACTTTCAGCTATTACGTGTCACTCATATAATTGCATATATACATATCTTAGCCCAAAAAAGTTATTACTTAACGAAATACAAACTCATTTTCTATGACATAATTTTATAATAGATACACCGATATCGTCAAGTCATTAAATGACTATCGTCTGTGTCATAATTAACAGGATCAACTTTGTATAGGTATCCAAAACACTTCTAAAAAGCAAGTTAACCGTACGTTTATCGTTTTAGCACTTCTAGGAATTTATTTAAATATTATAAACTAAAGATCAAATTGTCACAAATATATCCACAAACCAGGAACTATACCGACTTTTTATTACTAAATCCATAGGCTTCGTGTTACCCTCGTACGCGACCCGGCTTACATCGCGAACACAGTTGAAAGTCCAATGACTCCATAGTAGCCGCTGTTTATTAATCACATAATTGTCCCCGGGATCGAATTGCGAATTCTGAAGCGAAACATACGAATGTGCAGTAAATGATGAAACAATGTCATTTGTGCGTGGCGTCGGCGGTGTCGGCGTTTTTGGCGGAGACGCGATCCGGCGTGCTCGCGGTGATGTAAATTTTTGCACGGTTTTGTTTACACGAGGAAAAACCGCGAAGAAAGTTTTCCAGTGCGCGGCGCGCGACGGCGGGCGGCGGGCGCGCGCAGTGAGCCCGACCTACCGCACGAGCGGCAGCGCGGCCGCTCCCCGCGCGGCGCTTCCCGGTCCCTCCCTCCAGCCGCTATTAGGTCACTCAGGCGGCCGTGCGTGCGAACTGCAACCGCACAATGACTAGTGCAACGCGTGCACCGCTCTCGCTTCGAGGACGATCTCTATTTCACTCCGCGTCCTTTGCCACATCATTGGTGGGGACCGATCTTTCTAGCCGCGTGATGCAATCGCCGCCCGCAGAGGTTCTAGGTAGGCTTGTACTACGCCTAGGTAAATAGCCCGTTTTGATTAGGTACTTGTTATGTCGATAATGCGTACCTACACGTACGAGGTAAATTTAGTCTTTGCGTGGTACTGGCATCGATATGCACCTGCCTACAAACTGTTATTTATTTAAATTCGCCTGTAGAGGTAATCGAATGTCTGGTCACGAAAGTCAAGTTACGTACGGTGGCGGTCGGCGGAGTTATTTAGGAAGCGTCACAGACAAACAATGGAGCCGGTTACGCAAGTCGCAACTCTTTTATTTCTGGGCGGATGATCGCGATCGTATATTCGACCGGTGCAAGCCGAAGGTCGGCGGCGGTCAGCGACACACAGGAAAGTAGGTCGCACCCCTACCACAGCGCCGCCCCGTCACCCCGTCACCCCCGGGCCTGAGGCATCGTGACGACACGTGCAGCGCCCTCCGCGAATCGATACAATCATTCTAAACTTTAACATTTATACAATCAACTCGTTACCCAATTCAGTATGGCAATTTAATTAATTTAGGGGTAAACACGGAACCTCTTTTACATCCTATCCTATTTATAACGCGAAAGTTTGTAAGTATGTACCGATGTATGGATGTTTGTTACTCTTTCACGCAAAAAATACTGAACGGATTTCGATGAAATTTGGCATACGGGTAGATCATGTCCTGGATTAACACATAGGCTACATTGTATCCCGGGAAATTAAAAAGTGGGACGTTTATCCCGGAAAAACTTTATAACGCGGGCGGAGCCGCGGGCAAAATTTAGTTAACAATGTAATCTTATTCGTATTAATGCAGCCGTACATTTACAACGCTTGGAACTAGTAAAGTATAGTATGTCCTAATCTATTATGTAATAATTATTACTAGATAAAGTTTGTATTTTGTTCGGCAAGTTCAACAAGTTTATAGATTGAACCCAAAAATTATATACAATGGTTAACAAGAGGTAATTGAAAATTCTTTTTAACATATTTCTAAATCGAGAACTGGTAGTAGTCAGAGCCGCATAGTAAGTACCTAACGTAAATAATTTACGCGCAGCTCTCGGCTATCGAGAGGCCTTCAGCATTTATGAGAGCGTCGACTCTATTGATTTGATATATTTCACAACATATTATTTGTAGCTATGCATTTTATATTAATTAATATATAATTATTCCCATAAATATAGATATACAATTCTTGATATACAAAGTCACAGAACTTGCAAACGTGAGAAAGAAAAGTAAAAAAAGATGCTACACTGAGTTGAGTATTTTGTAAGCGTTCCAATTGCTCTTTAAGCATTTATTATTGATTTTGTTCTTGATTTGCATATATTTTATCGAAATCATAGCGACAATAGTGCTAATCACAGTTCCTAGCTGTCTGGCTTTAATCGCTTCTGTTCTATTTTTAAAAGTTTAAAAACAAACAGCCAATATTAAAATAATATTAAAACTTTTTTATCCGGATCTATTTATATGACCTATCTCGAGCAGCACACCCCTGCGTTATCGCGGGGTAGCGTCACAGTGACGGCGGGCGCGTCGAGCCGCGTCACACCGCGTCACGCCCCTACGTGAGCGCCACGCAAAAAACTTCGCATGCCTCTCAATTAACCACACGTTTATTTACACGACATTGCGTTGGTATTTTTTTTAGATTAAGATAGAGTTTATCAATAAAGTTGTTAAAATTTGCGACATTGATTGACATGCGAAAATAGGTTTGATATCCAATCCTAGTTTTGTGTATTAAAAGCTTTGAACTATTAGATCCTCTTGAATTTCGATTTTATTTACGTAAAATTAAATTAAGGAGTAAGGCGCAGTATCCACGTTAACAAATAATAAACGTAACCTAACTCAATATCACATAAACCTACATACGGTGACTTTCATAATTGCAGAGCAAAAAACATAGTTGTACACTAAGAAAGCACAAAAAGAGAAAAAAATCAAACATTAGCGCCTTGAGCGGAATGTTACGTGGAACAATCTTTCTCTCATGAGTTATTCATGAAGCCACAATAGTGATAATTACGGCATAAGTATTTATTACTTTCACCTCTCTGGTTTACGTAAACTTTCATCGTGACTTCATGTTATACGTCACAGTTATGTAACCGTGTGTAATATTAATTTATTATAACTGTTAATATTTCTAATCAAATCTGTTATTTTATTGTTATGTTCTTTTGGTGTCAAAATAATTTATCTGTTGTAATTAAACATTTCTATTTTTAGCTTACGCTCACGAATTAATTTATATTAAGCAATGTTTTTCATGTACTTTATCGTATAAAATCTATCAAATAATAGCAGCTGTATGACTTACTACTTTCATCGTGCGTGGAAAATTTGCAAGTTCATTAGTGTATGTAAATTAAAATTATGGATGACTGAAAAGTGGTTACCGTTATTTAGCCCCAATAACATAATATTGATTTCATAAAAAAACGTCGGCATATATATTTTTTCAAAATGAAACAGAAATTATAATCTGTGGGTGCCTCATTATCGGGTTATATTACAAGTTTGGTAAAAGCAAACATTTTACCATAGTTATTTAATCGAACGCCTTTCTCGTTTTACAAATGATTTAATCTTTACCGAATCAAAATACTAACAATTTTAATCCACGCTCGGGCGGTGAACCGGATTTCGTTTTTGAGTATTTTTTGCGAGGTTCCGAGTGAAAGTGGCATTTCTCGAACACGGTTGCTCTCGCGCGGTTATGATGCGCGGATATTATCCAACAAAATTACGAAGATTATCAAATGCGAATGCGCTTATGATTTGACGTTGCGTAATCTATCGATTCGATTGAATTATGTTTGTTCAAGTATAGTTAGAGATGTAGATGTCTTTTCTTAAAGTTAAACAGTTTCTGTGACTGGTTTTATTCAATTAAGTGATGTTATTATATAATTAAAAATAGTATTAATGCCAAAATTTGAGTGGCTTTCAGTTAACTAACCCACTCTTGTACAATTTTTATTTTTCATCATGGCTATTAGTAACATTTATTAACATCAGCGCTTGACCCGCTGCGTCAAAGAGGTTGTGAACTTCGTGTAGAAAAGATTTCACTTCGGAGTTTTTTAACTTTTTGAATTAATGCCTCATAGTGTTGACAGATGGTACTTGAAAAACGTTTAGTCACTTGTTTTAATTCTTTAAAAACTTTTTCATTATGTTAATACATTCAAACGGACGATAGCAGAAGTAGCAGATTCTTACATTAGCTTATTGGATACGTATTTTAAGCTATTGCATAGCTTTTATCGCGGGCCTTGAGCGTGGATACCGAATCCAGAAATTCCGTAACGAAAATAACCTGCCACCCCTCACTATTTTCAACTCTATCACAACCATCTAGAGTGTAAAATTCCATAAGTAAATTTAATATCACAGTCTTGTAAGAATACAATATGTAAGAGGATATGAGCTGAATGTTAAACGATTAAAGGTCGAAATTACCGTGTATTTAAAAATTGTTACAGTCAGTGAAACGTATTGAAATGTCAAACGCGGCGGGATGACGTGATTCTAAGTTTGAATTTTTAAAAAGTTGTTATTTTATATCTGTTCAAAAAGGTTTTTATTTAAATATTACGGCTCTCGATACTAGTCCATTGAGCCCGTCTTTCATATTTTTTTTTAGTTTTGCCATCTATCGATGAATATTTTATTTTATATCTGTTCAAAGAGGTTATAAATATTAGAATTTATGCAATAGCTTTACCGCGGCACTCTCCGAGTGCTACACGTCTTTTTTTTTTATATCTGTTCAAAGAGGTTATAAATATTAGAATTGCCTGCTTAGAGTTTCGGCGTTAGGGCACGAGTGAAATTTGGACAATAGAAAAAAATAAAAATAATTATAATTACATCAGTTGATAAAAAATGCTATGCAATAGCTTTACCGCGGCAGTCGAGTACCACACGTTTTTATTTTATTTATGTATGTAATTTTTTATGTATATATTTTTTATAATTATTTATGTCCGCAGTTATATATGTAGCAAATGTAAATATACATATATTATGTTTAATAATTATCATTGTATTTTAGTCTCATTTTTATTTTTAATTAGCTTTTGCCCGCGGCTCCGCCCGCGTTAAAAAGTTTTTCCGGGATAAAAGTCCCGCTTTATGTTTTCCCGTGTTTTTTTTTAGCCTATGTGTTAATCCAGGACATGATCTACCCGTGTGCCAAATTTCATTGAAATCCGTTCAGTAGTTTTTGCGTGAAAGAGGAACAAACATCCATACATCCATACATTCTTACAAACTTTCGCCTTTATAATATTAGTAGGATTATTACCATACCGAGACAATGTCCGGAGGTTCAAGACCCAAGGCACACACCACTGACTTTTCAAAGTTACGTGTGTATTGTTTATCAATTATCGTTCACTTTAACGGTGAAGGAAAACATCGTGAGGAAACCTGCATACCTAAGAAGTTCTTTGTAAGAATTTCGAAGGTATGTGAAGCCTACCAGCTTGCACTAGGCCAGCGTGGTGGACTAAGGCGTAACCCCTCTCTGTAGTAGAAGAGGCCCGAGCCCAGCTGTGAGACAGTATATAATACAGGACTGGTATGATTATTTAAATTACATATCATCATAAATGTCACTTAATTTAATTTGTAGGTTATAAAGTACAACACGTCCAAATGAAAACGAAATGACAACTAACAGGGGCACTTCGCTATCGTTTGAAAGTGATAGCGGTTCGTGAGTGGACTCGCAATTTGCGAATGCATCTTCGATGAATAACAATAGAGTTCTGACCTTACACCGGTAAGTACATTGGACTCGTTTATATTGCTCAACGTAATGTCAACGAAGGAACTTGAAAAAGTATATCGTAAGATAAAAATATATGACTGCACTAGTTTCGGTTTAGTAATGACGAAAACAAGTCTATATTGCATGAGTTTTTCTATTATGATAAAAAACTAAGATGCAAAATTGTCTATGGATGTTCTTTTGGTTTGAAATTTCATCACACACACACACACACACACTCACGCCTATTATCCCCGAAGGGGTAGGCAAAGGCGCAATTAGTGCACCCACTTCTCGCCGTTATTCCGTCCCATGATGTGATAGGAGGCGAGCCTATCGCCATATCGGGCACAAATTCCAGACTCCGGGCTGATAAACTGACTGATGGGTGTTTGAAATTTCATATCATGGTATAATTAAAAACATATTACAAAAAATGGTTGAAGGATTCAATAAAGCAACATGGATCACATACCATCGCTACTACATCGGGAGTCAACTTTCCGCCTCTTCAATTTGAGGTCTTGGAACAGACTCATGTTGTCGAGGTCACACGGCCCGCGGCTGAGTGTCATTATTCCTGCAAACAAACAAAACGGCATATTATTTTCAATTTACATCAAAAATACTTCAGTTAAGTATGTAATTAATAATTATCGATTGCGTTTCTTTTCTAACATAATTATTGTCTTCATTGTAAAGAACGAATGAACGAAGAAAGCCTCCGATCAGTCAGTTGATCATCAAGGCCAAGGTGCACCTTAACCTGATGAAAAAATCTATTGAAATTCAGGGTCAGTAGGTTCTCACGGTATAAACAGATAAGGAATTCATACACATTATGTTTGGATTTATCACTATGATGGACAATAAATAATCCTACTAATATTATAAAGGCGAAAGTTTGTAAGAATGTATGGATGTTTGGATGTTTGGATGTTTGGATGTATGGATGTATGGATGTTTGTTCGTCTTTCACGCAAAAACTACTGAACGGATTTCGATGAAATTTGGTACACGGGTAGATCATGTTCTGGATTAACACATAGGCTACTTTTTATTCCGGGAAAACATAGAGCGGGACTTTTCCCGGAAAAACTTTTTAACGCAGGCGGAGCCGCGGGCAAAAGCTAGTAGGATATATGTGCATTATAGTACGTAATAAGTACCAGGTTGATGGCTGATTATAAGAAAAGAAATGAGAGCAAAGGCGTAGAAGTTCATGATCGAGAAATCTCAAATAAATAATAATGATTAAGGAGATGAGTATTGGCCAGGAAACCATCTAAAATTGGCTGTTCAATAACATAAATAACAGCATATCCGAGCATCATAGAATCCCTGGTTGTTATGTATCTTGTTACATTAGGCATTGTCCGTTAATCTCTTGACATATTATGCTGAGAATGCTCGACTCTACTAAACTCTTTTCAAACGTAATTTGGCAATCACTTCTATTAATTCAGATAAATTGTTTAAAAATAATATTATTTTAATATTTTTATTTCCGATACCCACTCACTACAAATTTATTATCTATGGAGCTTAATTTATAAATGTTTCTGTATACATAATTATAGAGTCGTTAATTGTATACAGTACTGCCTAATTTCACCACTATAATCACGAGCAGACGAAATAAAGGAGATAGAAAGAGTTCCTAGTTTCTCCGCGTAACCATAAAATTAAAAAATCTAAGATAATTGAAATATTTTACACTAACATTGTGTATAAAATAATTACAACATGAGATAAGAGCTGATAACGCCACTTTTTTATTTGTATTATAATAAATATATACTTGTGTAAACTGTTGTTTTATTATTTTAGACTAGTACTTTGAATAATTGCAAAAATATTTTTGAGCAATTCTAAATGCTACTCACGACTATTAGGCGCCATGTCAGGTTTCTTTACATAGAAAGGTCCGGTGATCAAGAACTGGTGCATCCGTTTAATTATTTCGTACTACCCGTGTATTTCAATGTCAGCGTTCATGGCGCGCCGCCCAGTCACTGGCGCTTCGTACGTGCGGACTTATGTTTTATTTTCATATTTTCATTCAGCTACGTAGGAAGGTTTTATGACTGATAAGAGGCGTACGGTTATCGAAATTTGTAGGGTTATGACCGTGAAAATATTGTGGTGGTTATTTTATGTGTATGTCAAACAAATTTATCTCAGTTGATAATTTGACTTTTAAGTACTTTTGTGAAAAAACTTATTTGAAAAAAAATACTTCTGTTCTACAAACACATCAGTCAAATATTTTATTTCAAATAATAATATTGATATAATAGATGTATACATAATAAAATATATATAATACTTATAAAACAAGTATTAATGATTATGTCTAGTCTCAGTTTATATAAATTGTAATAGTCATCGTAATATGCTTTAGAATCTGAATGAGAAGTTCAAGTAGTATTGTAGACAGTACTCATTGGTACTCCCACCAGCACATAAGATACAGTTACGGTTAATCAAACACGCGCTAAGCGGTCATTGTGCTAAGGATACGAACTGTCGTCAGCGTTACTAAGTAATTTTTTCATTTAGTCAAGTTCATTACACATTTTGCGAAATTTATTCATATTTAAAGCTGTTTTGGTATCAAAATGGCTGGATGAGAGGAATTTATATCTTGTAAAATAAAAAAATATAACAAAACAATATGATGACAAGGTAACAAGTATGATTTTCAAATGTCAAGGTTCGAAATTCAAAAACAATAGTCACAGATCTACAAAACTTGCTATACAGCCAATGGCAAATATTATACGCCTGGAATTTCTCTTATCAAAACGTGTTTAAATTTGCATTTATTTAGGATATAATATGCATGAAACTCGCAATAATATCGTTGCATGACCACATTGATACTTGACCGCTACTACGCATATTTATACTTTGCCGTAACACTGACGTAGTGAAAATACATAAAATTATTTATGGCGAGCGATTTGATAAGGACTGACTCACATATACGTCAGTTACCTGATGTAATATTGAATCAATTACCATGGCATTGTACTCTGTAGCTAAGGAGTCACATAACATTCTTAAAGTTCAAAAAACTCGTCCGATATTCGATATCACAAAATGTAAACAAACTGAAATATGTGAATTTTAAGTATTTCGTCTCTGTATTTCTTTGTATGCTAAATAACACTTCAGTTTTATTCGTGGTATAAATGTGGTTTTGGTGTTGTCACATACCTTCATACATGTCTATTCGCTGTATAACTGCATTTTTATTTCGTAGTATATAAATACTGCAAAAATAACGCGATCGTTTTGCTGTATGGATATTAGTAGGACAAGTTTTACAGATTTCTCGAATGATCCTAATGGACTTGTAATAAGGATCTATTTCCCACAATGCTTTAAATGACGCGATATTTATACGTATCTTGGCAGTATAGCATGATTATTCGTGACTTACCCAACACTATTTCAAATTTAATAGACTTTGGCAAGGCATATCTTAATACTTTCGCGGTTCACTACTAAGAGTGCAATGTTCGATACTATTTTGTCAACAAAGAGATAAACGAACTCTAGTACGCCCCAAAAATAAACTCGAATGAGTCAAAGACCTTGATAATGACGTGTAAACGAGTGAATAAAATTCGCAAGTGTTGATCGCACGTCGGACCGTCTGGGACGCGAACCTCACTCGAGGTCGAGCTTTGACTAACTTCCGTGAACATGTAGGAAACATTGAAATTAACCAGTCGAAAGAAAAAATATTGACCGTCGATGTTTACTTATATATTGGAAAACGTATTAAATTACACAAATAAATTCATAATAATCCGGTAATTGCGATGTAGGCAAGTAAATAAATACCCAAAAACATTGTAGGCAATAAGTAGTGACTAAGATTTTACTTGATGTCAATGACTTTAGTAAATTACTTTGTATGACGAAGAATAGTCACTTAGTGTTTTTGATATTAAATACGTTGACGAGTCATATTCAAAGTCTATTATTATAACTACGCGTAATGCTTATGCGTACCTCGGTGACCGTGACCTTAGTCTAAATTGAACCAAGATTATATTTTCGTATCTGTACTTCTTGACCAACCTCGGAACCAGCGGAAAATTTTGATAGTGATTATCATTTACAATCTGTAATGATTGCTTTAGAATGCTGCGATAGGAATAACCTTGACCAAGATCGCTTTAACTTCATAGTTTAATGTCTCTTTAATTAGCTCAAAATCAATATTATTCATTGACTGTGTACAATCAACAGCATAAGTAGCTGAACAAAAGTAAAATTTCAAGTCACCTAAATACGTTAAGTTAAACTGAAACATGTTTTTCTGCTTCGTTTGAAGTAAAGTAAATATCTTTTATTTTATTTTTGTGGAGAGAAAATAAAGATTAGTAAAAACAAAAAAGTACGTAGGCAATTTGAAATTTTGAATTTGTTCAGGTATTTATGCGGCTGACTGTACCGAGCAGTGTGAGTATTTTATAAAATTACGTCTCGTAACCCGTTAGTGGGTTGCCCTCAGCATGGTCACTTAATTCAAAGGGTTGCGAGCGCCTTCTGCGTTCACCCTAAAGACCGGTGTGGCCAGAAAAGCCGACTCGCGTCAGGCTACTGGCAGTAGGGCCATGAACAAAAAAAAAGTCTAGATAATAGTTTTGTTTTTAAATATATAATTAAATTGTTTTTCGCACTCCCACTTATCTTGCCATTTTAAACACGGCAAGGGAAGCGGAAGTTGGTATCGCGAGCAATTTTTTCCTTCCAGTCATTGGCTTTCACAGTCATGATGGAGACGTAGGTGATAATGAATAAATTAAGCCAGTTTAGTGAACTTGAAATATTTAAAATTAAATTAATAGATGTACATGTTTGTTAAGAAAAAAAACTAAATAATAAGAAATTAGAGTGAGAGCAAGCAGCTGGCACATGAATTTTCAAATTGGAGTACTAACGGTTATAATCTGTCAAACTATTACACATTGCTTCAGTGAATTGATATATCTAGAGAAAAGGAATGTTCCATCAGGCCACTAATTTAATTTTCTCTACAACGCTTGTTTTATCATCCCTTGTGAACCACTGGCCCAGCAACAATGGGCTTTATGGTCTTTTTTTGTCCAGTTGGTTTTCTTGTTTTAAAATTAATGTTGTAGTGATTGCCAGTATTTTAAATGTGTAACAATTTGATTCATTACGGTCAGTGCTTTAGAGTTTAGTTACTGTACCTAAATTTAGATTTTTCTTATTTAAAACAAATTCTTATTGTAAATAAAAAGCATTGTATTTGAACTCTTCTTTCTTAGCACGTAAATATGTGCAAATCTAGCCTGAAAACAAAATAGCTATATCACCTGTTGTAAATAGTTACAGAAATAAGCATTATATTGAAAATTGCATATATTGCAATCCATTTATATAAAAGATCCTATTTTAACACAAGTTAATCATATTATATCTCCCACCTTAAGTTCCCAGACAGATCGAGGAATTTATCGTAGTCTCGGAAACAAATTATATACAGCTACAAATTATTATTTCAATCAGAGTTTCGATACAATGCCACAATGCTCGTTAATAATCTTGACTGCGCAATTCACAAACGCTCGATAGACTAACTTATTAGTCACTATTAAATGTGACTATTAAAATATTTATAAATAAATTGTGAGGGCTTGGTTATGCAACTGTGGCATGATAGATTTAGGTAATAATGGTTTTGTTATTAATCTAATATGAATAACATACTACGCTATGTCATAATGCGCTCTACATTGTCTAATATTGAGAGTTGAATTTTCCTATGGCTTTGTGCAAAACGCTGAGTGACCGCCGCGACCCGCATGTTCTCGTGGTGATGGGGGGCTGCTAAATAAAGTGCGGATTGAGGGGAAGATGATAAATACTGGAATATATTACGGTAAAATATTTATTTTTATTTATATTGCAAAAAAATATATATATATATTACAATAAAATAGTAATATTGAATCTTTAGCAAGATAGATAGATATTGATGTAACCTTGCACTGCAAACCTATTTTACACCACGCCGCGCCGTCTGAGACTATCTTGAAGTTATATACGAAAATTCAAATGAAGACTAGTTATTTCCAAATGTTAAACTTGAGCAATACATATGGCTGAGGCAATGCGAGGCGGAAACAGTCGTGTAGATGTGTCCTCTCTCAGGGCCGGTCAGTCGACTTAACCGCGCTGTTTTGTTTTAAAGTTCCAACATATTTATATACTACTGAATTCTTGTGATTTTGGTTGCTGCCGTTTCCTGTGAACCTGTTATGCTGTCTGCAATCTTTGTTCTTGAGTGCAGAAGGTTGAGAATTTAAATAGTTGTATTAGGTACAATGCATAGCATTGAGGTAATCAAGAATAATCTGTCAGATATACTGAAGAGCTTCAAGTACCTAAATTATTTAAATAATTACATTGTATAAACTAAAGTGACTAAAATAGTTTACCAAAAAGGGAAAGATAAATTGAACATGAAATTTAATTATTAAATATTTTAAATATTATGTTTCCTAATTTTAGTTTTTGTCTAATCCCGGCGTTTTTTTATTTATTTTTGTAATTAAAACTTAGTTCGCACTTTAATAATAATATAGCTTGTAAGGATGTTTTGAATTACTATATAGTCCTAGATTACTTAATTCTAATGTTGTGAACTGTAATGATTGTAGGAGGTTATGCATCTTAAATAAATGAAAATAATTTAAAATTATAATCATAGGTTCGTAACATTTAAATTTGGAATTATCTAATGAATTAACATAAAGGGCTACACGTGCCGCCCTGTGGTTCAACGATCTGTCAGTCGGAAGTGGTCGCGACCTCGGACACGGTCGCCCGGTTATCGCAGGTAAATATTAGGCTTTCCGTGTACAGGTACTTATCGGACACTTGTTGACTGTTGTGATGCGACGATGTATATTTACGCTCTGTGGTCTTACCATGAAGATTTCACGTTTACAAGTGACAGGCGGCAGAGATATTTGACTAGAAAGGGTGTGTGTGAATTCTTTTTTTCCGGCCAGTATGATGATATTGAAAACGTAAAATATGCAAATTGAATTTACAGATAAGAAGTATGCAGTTTACTATTAACATAACTATATTTGTTTTTGAATTAAAGCAATTAAATGAAATGCAAAAACGATGTGTAGTGGTTTAATTATGTATATATTCTAAAGGGTAAGGGTACAGTTAATGTGAAAATGTTATTGAGTATCAATATTCTCGAAAATCATTGCGTAATATAGATACAATAATAACATATTGTAACTTGTATATTCTAGTACTCTAATAAAACACATTATCGAGTTGAGATTTCGAAATCGTTGAGTTTCTTTCTTTTATTACCGATTGACCTTCTAAACTTTTTGTATTACGAACTACAAGTGATTGATATTTCATAACTGCATAATGCTAAGGAGCTGACTTCATTTGAATCTTGTATTTTTTGTAACGAATTGCGCATTTGTTTATACTATATACGATGTTGTGACATCGCGTATTACGCAGCATCAGTTTGTTTTTTTAATATTGATTGTTTTGTATTGATACGTCTTTAAACGAAAATGGTAGAACAAAGAGATTATTTTTGTTGAGCTGTGGGCGGGGAATCAAAAGAGGAAAGTTTTTATTATAAACTAGCTTTTGCCCGCGGCTCCGCCCGCTTTTAAAAGTTTTTCCGGGATAAAAGTCCCGCTTTAAATTTTCCCGGGATAAAAAGTAGCCTATATGTTAATCCAGGACATGATCTACCCGTGTGCCAAATTTCATCGAAATCCGTTCAGTAGTTTTTGCGTGAAAGAGGAACAAACATCCATACATCCAAACATCTAAACATCCAAACATCCATACATTCTTACAAACTTTCGCCTTTATAATATTAGTAAGATAAGATCTAATTTAATTTATAGTACTCTACATAACACATAATTAGGAGTTCTAGGAGTATGTTAAAAAAACTAAATTATTACATTAATTCCTTGTCAGAATGTTCCATCCTCTCATTATCAAACATGATATTGAAGTGTATTTTGTGATTGCTACGGAATTTAGAATGCATCCAAGTATCGAGTCAAAACAAATTGAAACTGTTGTGTGAATGTAGTAACCACAAGGTTACGCCATGTTCTACTATTAGTTGCATCAAACACGAGTGTTTAAATCATATCGCGTACACATTTATCTTGTAACTATATAATTTTTAGTTTTTTGACATATTGTAATTTGAATTATAAATTAATTACGTTTGGTGTGTCAGTTTTGAAATTTATTTTTCATTTAATTAAAGTTTGTGTGATTACTGATTTAAAATGTTACATGTATTTTAAATAGATGAGTATTGGGTATTTTTGAAAAATATTTTTTATTTTTTTATTTTATTTTATTTTGGCAACAAACAGTCATACAAATATGTTTAGTACAGTTATAAGTATTTACTTATTCTAATATGAACTTAATGTTATAGACCTCTAGTGCCGAATAGAAGAATAATTTTACAATGATTAACTTTGTCTCCATGAACAAAACAAGAATATCTTAGGGATATAAGAAACATATAATAAAAACATAATAAAAACAGAAGTGTTGCATTACGTAGTTTTCCAAGAGTGTCAATGTTCACTAATGAATTGCTAAACATAACAAAAAAAAATAAGTATTAAATGTTATCCCCGAAGGGGCAGGCAGAGGCGCAACCAGTGCACCCACCTTTCGCCGTTACTCCGTCCCATGATGTGATAGGGGGCGAACGATATTACTCAACTATATATATTACTAGACATTATTTGTTTGATAATTAACATTTTTTATTGAGGAAGATTCGCTAAGGTAGCTAAATTGCAATATTTCGTATTAAACATTGTAAACAATCAATTAACATGAGCCTTGTGAGCTAGCATAGATCAGTTGAATCTATAATTCACTTCCGAATTGACTGATAAATTACAACGCAGCTAAATTAAGAAGTGTATTCGTGATACGAATGGTTAAGCTCGTGTGGTGCGTCTCTACCGGTCAGTATAGAGTGCAGGAAGTCAGGTCGCAATGTCATTGTCGACGCCGAGGTCGGAACGAGCTGGTAAATGTATCTTGAAATATCTCCCAGGGCTGATCATCTCTCGAAAGCATGATCGAGCGTATGTAGACCTTTGATTCAACTGTTTATTCGTTTGTGTCAGACTTTTATGCGTGAGTGATGATATTTTTCAACTGTGATCTGAAAAAAAATGTGATGAACAAATATTTATAAATCATGAAAACTGTAAATCTTTTGCTGTGCTATGTAATTTCCGAACATATTACTTTGCGTTATGTACCTACATATTTCATGTAATTATTTTTAATATTGGTCTGCGTTATGTATAAAAAAATATTATTTTTGGAAAGACGAAAAGATTAAAGTTATCGTTATAAAGTTGCATGACAAAGTATTTACAGTGTTATGACGTAAATTAACTGAATCATGTAACATCAATGACGTCCTTAATAAGTAACGCACGTGTTCAAATGTTACTATGAAAAGATTTCAACGCATGGCGGTACGTCAACAAGTACAATTTTCCATTAGCAAGTGGTTTTTATTCATTTTGCTCATTTCCACTATTCGTAACTCTCGATAATATAAATATGGGAAATTTTTGAGAAGTTTTCTATACACTAAATAACAGAAGTTTAAGTAATTTATAATATACTATGTTTTGGATTTATTTTTATAAATTATAGTTAAACAAATGAAATGAATGAATTGAAATGTTATTGCACGTTAATAAGTTGAACTGTTTGGGTTTTTTCACCCAGTCTTCGATATATGATTTCAGACAGAAGGAATGCAGATAGCAATAATAATTTTTCTATAATAATATTATTTGTGAACAACAATAGTACTATGTGGCCCTGGTTTCGGGCCTCTCGTCTGGCCTCCACTGCACCTTGACATTCAACGTGCGCGTGCGCACAAAGCTAAAACGTTCCATTTTTAAACCTCAACACTTCCGATCGATACACTTCCTGTTTTGATTCAAATATGCATTATGGTTTTATATGAGATAAACTGTTTGACTGACAACCTATATGACATTATAAGCATACATTTCCGTGTTTGTATAAAATGAATACATTTTCACGGATGGAATATTGAATTTATTTGAAAAAGGCCAATTTATGTGCAATGTCCAGTCTGTGTCAAACAATGAATATATTTTCATATGATAAATAACAATTAGTACCTGGATGACCAAGCCTTGCTCAGTTGATTTTTTAATACTATACTTATTACTCTAAAGTAGGTCCTAATCATGTTTTCCATTTCAAGAAAATATTCACGACTGAAGTCAAATGAATCGATACCTACAGTTATCTTACTAATTTAAAAATGAAAAGGTTCTTTAGCAGTTCAGATTTTGTATTAAATCTTAGGTTTCATATTTTTTCCATATTGAATTACATCACGAGCAGATACATGGTTCAGTTCTTATCCCTTGTCTCACTTATTTGTAAAAGATGAATGTCCTATATTTATTATCATGGGTTAAGATAATTATATCCGCACCAAATTTGGTCTTAATAATATGTTTCGCGGTTTAATTTCTTTCCCCTTTTACTCCTCTCATTTTGGGGTTAATTAAAAAATAATATCTCATATAAATTTTCAAGGTTCAAGATATCTTCAATCCCCCTACTGGGCAATACAATCGAAGCAACAGTATCATTTTACTATGGGGTTAAATGAGGGGAGAATAACTAAGGGTAGTTATGGGTCAAAAATAATATCCCATAGTTATCTTTAAGATTATAGGTATCCCCATACCAAATTCTATTATAGTCTGTTCAGGAGCTTAGTTTCTCGCCCCATTTATCCCCTTAGTCAGCAAAAGAAAAAAAAAATTCAATGCATTTCAATGCTAAAGAGATTTCCATACCAAATTTAATTACAATCGGTTCAACGGTTTAATTTCTCCCCCTTTCACTGCATTAATTATGGCTTAATAAAACAAATAATATCTTATGTTTGTTTTCTGGGTTTCAGATATACCCATACCAAATTTCTTTACAATCAGTTCAGCGGTTCAGTTTCTCCCTCCTTTTACCCCCCCTTAAATGGAAGTTAATACAAAAATGAATATCCCATATTTGTTTTAAACGTTCAAGATATTGTCATACCTAATTTCGTTAGAATCGGTTCGACGGTTTAGCATCTCCCTCCTTCTAACTCTACAAGTTTGGAATTTATAAAAAAAGTTGAATACTGAAATTTCATTTTCACAGCTCATACTATCCAGATCGAAATCCGAGAAGCCGTTTCCGAGAAAATAATTACATATATACTACATATATGTACATACAAGTACAACATCTCTTATTTCAATGACAATAGTATATGTAAACGAAACTTTGGAGAACTTCAAATATATATACATAAAGCATTCTGCTTGAGAAATACACATGGCTTTTAAACAAAGAAACGTTCTGCAAACCTTTGTTAAAGATAGTTAAAAGTGACCCCATAGTTGTGCAGTAAACTGTCAGCGACGGAAAGCCTTGCGGTAATTCAGTAAGCCGTCGAACAATGGCGTTTTTGACAAGCGAACTAACGCCTATTATTATTTAAACTCGATCCTCCCACTACAATACCATGAAAGGAAGCAGTGACATTATATACCTTTTCGCTTTCACCGTATTGGAAAGTGAGCGTAAAAAACGTATTTCGGTAACGGCAAAATGACGGCAGATCAACGACCCCGAGTCATAGACCATAGACAAAGGGAGGCATATTGTAACGAAAGTAAAAGTTCGCCGGTCATACTCGCAGTCACGAGCGCGATTCACGAGATGATTCGGGAATGTCACGGTTACCGGCGTATCGGCTTTGTGGCGTAAGAAGCTAAACTTTTTGGCGGTAATAAATGAGGAAAATAATATTCTTACTGTAATAAATCCGTATAATATTAGGTAATAGGATGTGCGGCGAATTTTTTTTTATATTTATTAAACACCTTAGGTCGGTAACAGATGTGGCAGTTTTTACGAATCACAGTTATTGTAGGTTTTATTTTAATCGAATAATCAAGAGAAGTGAAGAGCGTTAAGAGGGATGATGTTTGGGATTGAATTTTATTTCTGTTCAAGCCCTTAAGTTACTGAGTTCCCACGTGAATCCACCTAGATTTTGTAGTTGGATCTAAAATTTAGCTTACAGTACGGTTTTTATTTTTATATTGATTATGATTTTAATGAATTTCTATGTCTGATACGTAATGGTACCTATAAATAAACATCAAATACAATTAACAAAATACTTATAGACTGAGAAGATACGGATGTTTTTTGAATATCATTAATTAAAATGACTCACATCCGGCATTTGTTTTTATATTACGTTGATACCAATATATGATAATATTCAATTCATTCCTGCTTGTATCTTAGCTGCGCAATAAATGTTTAATTTACTAGAACATTTTACTATTAGTATGCCAAAATATCTATTGAAGTACCTGTATTATACCTCAGGAATACTCCGATTGTTAGAATATCAAATTAGACGATGATGATTATTGCATTATTACGTCAACTTCACAGCCGTTTGCGCTGCTACTATGATACGATATCAATGTTATTTGGTCGACGTAGAATGTTTACATTGTCGACGTAAAAAGCAAACCAGTTTCCACAAAATGCGTGTAAACTTACGTGGCATCATCCCCACATTGGATAAGGGTCATGGAAGTACGATATAATATAGTTTTAAAGATGATAATTCAATCACAAGGTTACGAGACCTTTCAATATACATATTTAAACATTTTGTATAATATAATAAATTTATATAAAACGACCATCAATCTCGAGGACGTCAAATCAATTCTTGTTTTAATTTGCAATTTTAAACATGTTTTTTTAATTTTCACACATCTGCATTCAAAATGTTTTGCACGATATTCTTGTAAAATATTATAGCAATTTTTGTTTATGGTTTATAAATGAATATATTACAATAAATGACATTATTATATATTAAGTGTTTAGGTCATATTTTGACTATAAGCACGCAGAACAAATAGTAACACTTTAAAAACAATCGCGAAAAGAAATGACTGAATAAAGATGGAGTGTGATTTAGACATACTTTGATGTACTAAAATCATTATACCAAGGTGGGTCATAATATTGTTTGAGGCACCATAGATAACTTAATATCATTAGGATGACAAAATGGAATATGACAGTGATTCCATAGCCTAAATCTTTAAATATTCATGATCACATTTCTTTTTATTATACACGTGTGACTCTTTAAACTTGACATTGGCAGAACTCTCGTTTATACAAAATGGCCAAATACAACAAATTGAGATTCAAAATAATTATGTGACGATGCATAAAATATCGAATTGCCATATTAATTTTGACAGAGTCAAACTGACTTGTAACGGTGTGGCTTGTAAACGATATCCCGATGGTTGCGCCACATCTAAGGTATAGAACTAAAATAGATGACGCCTGGGCGTACCTGCCATATGAATAAACCTTAAAAATAAAACATGTAATGAATTATATTTAAAAAAAAAAGAAACATTTTTGTCTTTTTTTTATTCGATGTGGTTAAAGATTATTTTAAATTTGTGTATTGTACTTTTACAATTACCGATACTTGCATACTTTTTTCACATAAGATTTTAAGAAGACTATCGCTACTAGCTTTACGTTTTTTGATAAATGTTTTAACTTATTAAAAATAATTAATAAGTTAAAATGCGCCACCGTTAAAAACGACGTGGTTCGAAAGATTACTGAATTTGTAAACTTGAGAAAGTAAATAGGTTCTTTTTTTTTAATTAATAAAAAATAGACGGAAGATTATTACCTTTTCAGATATTAATATTATTTTAAACACTTACTTTAATATTACGTTAACATGGAAAACTAATTTCAATATAAGATGTTAAGTATATCAAGTTTTATAGTACAAAATATGGTATTAATTTTGCATTCTACAATTATTATGGTTTTACGTCAAGATTAATTTCAAAAGCTATTCTACGCGCTGTAGCGACTGCACCGTAGCACGTAGCAAGTCGCTACGGGTTACACTTTATTATGTATTCTAGAGGGGAAACGTGTGTGGTTATTTTCTTTAGCAATATTATATTTGATGTTAACCTGAAATTAGTTTAAAAATATACACAAAAAAATATATTATTTAAAAAACTAATATGACCTGTAATGAAAAGATTGATTTTTTTATGTATAAAAATGGTTGTTTGTTAATATTTACCCATAGTGGAGGTCATCGTCTGCAATTGGTGAGCGTGCGCAGAGGCGTCGAACGCCTCGTCGGGCCCCAGCTTGTCGCCCGCCGACAGCTTGCCTAGCGCCTCACCACGCACATCACACGAAGAACCACCTTGTTCCTGATGCACCGATCACCTTTTTAATTTACGTCTCCGATTTTTTTTCGAAACACTAACTGTTTTCATAGTTTTCTTACGCAAGCACTGGACACGTTCAGCATGCGGAGGCTGGCACACTTCCTGCGGAACAAGAGCGCGAGGGTAGCGACTAGCGGCGCGGGCGGTCTCAGTCGCGGCTTCAGGCGCCGGTCGCGGTCGCGGTTGTCTGCGCGCTCAGCAAACCTCTCGATTCGGCAAAATCACGATAACGACTGCGCGCAAATGTCGTCATGTCGAAATTCGAAACACTTTCACCTAAATATTCCGCCTCCGTTTCGGCGGACGCGGGCGTCGCTCTCGGCGCGCACGCACACACCGCCGACTTCGTCAGTGCTCAATTACGTACGATGTAAAAATTGCGTCAGTGTTTTTCGTAGCCGACCTTATGTTCGTAGAGTGCACTGCCGAAATATAGTTATCTCTGTCTGGTACTCATTCACCGTTACGCGGGATGCTTTTTGTTTCATTTTTTTTATCTGGCCGTTTCATTCGAGGACATGCGTGTGAGTGTGCGGATTTCGATAGCGGGGTCATTGAACTGCCGAAAAAAGATTCGGTATGATTAGTTGATGCTTCATTACAGACTAGGTTAGACTGCAATGATGTCTATGGGTGTGTTGTGCAGCGTAGCGATGCTAGCGTGTGTGGTCGGACGGCGGGCAGTAATCGTCGCCAGAGCGAAACTGGGTCATCTGCACGCGCACGCGCACCTCATCACCGTACCACCGATGTACTGCCCTCGTACTGTTTTAGTTTAAAAAAATTAATAATAACTGATCAATAAAAATTTACTGCTGATATAAGATGTAGTTTTTTTTTCAGAATGTTTTTTGCTTATCTATTTGTGTCAAGAATCATATTGGACAATCAAAAACTTGAACCTCTTCTGTTAAATGTGTACGAATAATTAATGTTTCTACTAGCGCTTAAAATCGCAATGACCTTACTAATCCTTAAAAACCTTTTGATCTTAAATCGTAAAGTTGTCAAGACTTTGGAATTAAGTATTAAAAATATTTTATTAAATGAACCCGCCAGAACGTAGCCTAGTTAGGCGTTTGTCGTTTTTTTCTGAAAGGTTAGCCGGGCCGACGGCACACTTCTGGTGTAAACTAAAACAGAGTTCGTTCGCATCGCCCCCTTTCATGAGTATTTAGATTACCTCTGAATCAGCGTTGAACTATTAGTAACGAATACTATTAATAATTTAGTAAAATGATATGAACTAATTCGTGGTAGTAAAAGTAATAAATAAAATATTTCATAAACTCGTAACAGCCGATCCCACGTACATTCGATAATCGACTCAGTTAATACTTACATAATAAAAACAATTTTAAAACCGTTAACATAATGACAAACAGCCGAAAACATCTGAAAGTCCAGTTAGTTCGCATTGGTCAACAAGTTGCATAATACGTGTTTACAACATTGACAATTCGTCATGTGCGACGCGGCCCAAGGTGGTGTGTTCGAAGTCAGGTAGCGCGTCTTTATATTTAGACAGCAACTGGGTTAACTATTCTCCCGAAGAAACATGCACAGAGCCGAATCTATTTATTACAGGAGTAAGATTAATTTGCCGTACGGTAGGCTGACTTTTGGCGGTTTTTTTTTGTGTATTCATTACAATACGGGCCTGTTGCACTGTTTTTTTTTGTTAATGGCCCTACTGCCAGTAGCCTGACGCGAGTCGGCTTTTCTGGCCACACCGGTCTTTAGGGTGAACGCAGAAGGCGCTCGCAACCCTTTGAATCGAGTGACCATGCTGAGGGCAACCCACTAACGGGTTACGAACCTCGGCTCAGGACGGCCACTGAGAGAGGATGAGACATCAACGATTAGGGAACTGTTGCACTGTTACATATTAAAAGATTATGCTATCATTACTACTGTTTAATTCCTGCTCATTCCATTGATCCGCTCCAGCGTTGCCACTTGAAACTGACGCAACGGGCTATGTATGGGCGGCCTATCTGAAGAATGGGAGAAAGCGAACCGGACCGCCTAACCCCATTTTGATAGCAAAACAGGAAGTGATACGTAAATAAATTCGCTTTATGAGAAGGTAAAGTCAGGATATGCCTTTGTTGTTGGAATAAAATTTCATATGAATTCTAACGTCGCTGATTATATTCTAACAACGAAAGGGAGAAGTATCATAAATTGACTTTTATATATAGTAGTGTTGTAATGTTTTGTTTTTTTTTTGTTTTGTCTACTCAACGAGTGAGCTAGTTCTATCTATAGAATACTAGTATCTATTTTATAAACTGAAGTTAAATCACAGTTATGGACGAGTCAGTAAGAAGAAATGCCCAGAGGCCCATAACATCCACTGCGATTTTAAGTTTAGTAACGCACCCGCGGCTCTTTTGCTTTCCTAATATACATGGACGGTGGGGCTTACGTGGCATCATGCTTGCATGTTCGACAGTTTCAGCTGTAAATTAAAATAATTTCTTTTTTGAAATTCGAAATTAATTTAATCTTGTTTTAAAAATTAATGTCTGTACATTCATTGCCGGATTCGATAGCACTGAAATAAAAAAAATGCCACCAAACTCAGACATCACTACATTATTAACTACCTTGGAATTCCCGATATGTCTGGTATTTTGATAAACAAAATTATATGATTATGCAGTACGTATTTTAATACGAAGTAACTGGATATTCAACTTGTTGATAGTCCTACTAATATTATAAAGGCGAAAGTTTGTAAGAATGTATGGATGTTTGTTACTCTTTCACACAAAAACTACTAAACGGATTTCGATAAAATTTGGCACATGGGTAGATCATGTCTTGGATTAACACATAGGCTACTTTTTATCCCGGGAAAATATAAAGCGGGTCTTTTATCCTGGAAAAACTTTTAAAGCGGGCGGAGCCGCGGGCAAAAGCTAGTCTCTCATATAGCTTTCACTTTTATCATCATATCCTATTAGTTATTATGTCAGACAAGAAAATAACTGTTATTTCAATTTTAACTGTCAATAAAAAATTAATACGATCTGATCTCCAATAATGATGATGAACATGATTCTTTGCACTCGGCTAGTCAATCGCACGATAATTTAGATCGATAAGTGATGGAGTTGAGACTGATCGATGTCTAGACGTGTTATTACTGATAACACGCAGTGATGATTATTTAATATTGTTTTTTTGTTTAGGACTTTCTTTATCATGCTGATGACAGTTTTGTTGCTAACGGTGATTGCGTGTTATGCATACAATCATTTTGTAAAGTACATTACTTGTTATGGATATTATATTTCAACGTATAGTTAACTGTATTTTTTTGTAAAAAAAACATCATTGGAGTCATCATACATTTGAGATATGTGTGAGAGAAATTGTTAAAAAAATTGTAGTAAACTACAGGGGTTCTTAAATGTTTCAATTTTTTCCTCCCTTTTATACCATTATCTGAGCAAGCAGCAAGCAAATATTTAACCACTAGCTTTTGCCCGCGGCTCCGCCCGCATTAAAAAGTTTTTCCGGGATAAAAGTCCCGGTTTATATTTTCCCGGGATAAAAAGTAGCCTATGTGTTAATCCAGGTCATGATCTATCCGTGTGCCAAATTTCATCGAAATCCGTTCAGTAGTTTTTGCGTGAAAGAGGAACAAACATCCTTACATCCATACATCCAAACATCCAAACATCTATACATTCTTACAAACTTTCGCTTTTATAATATTAGTAGGATAATAATGGCTTAACACAGCAAGATATAGAGCAAATACGATACAGCTTACGTAAACACGAATGATAACGTTTCACAAAGGCATCACGTATGCGTGTCATCAATGCCCTGCCCAAATTCTATTGAACAAATATTTATTCCATACGATTTATCTAAGATGCTGTCGTTCCTATACAGCACAAAACATTTCACAACTGTTTGTATAACTTCGGCGATAGCTCCCATAGTGCGATCGTTTATCGGTGTGTCGAACCGTATCGGCTTATTGTGTTTTTCATAGTATGTGGAGGTTGAATAACCTAACTTAATGACTGATAATCTTGCATAATTCAGCTCTCAGGCTTCGTTAATCAGCTCTCTTTGTTTGATAAAGTCATCACATGATAATACTAAATGAATGAGACTTCACGAAATCGACTGAGATTTAGCACTAGACAATAGGCGGACGTTAGACTAATGGATAAGGTGTTGCGTCGTGAGTGAAAGGTCGCAATATGGCAGACGACGGACATATTTCATGATATAATATGGTTTTTGTATACTTGAATTATTTACGTTGTATACTGGAATTATTTACGTAAACTATAAATAAAAATATAAAGTTTTAATACCGAAAATATTCGGTGGCAATATACTCAGGTTGTGAAACCGTTGGGATCAAACACGAAAACGTGACATCCTAGTAATATTATAAACGCGAAAGTTTGTAAGAATGGATGTTTGTTCCTCTTTCACGCAAAAACTACTGATTGGATTTCGATGAAATTAGAAGAAAATAAAAATAAATGAAACAGGTAGATCATGTCCTGGATTAACACATAGGCTACTTTTTATCCCGGGAAAATATAAACCGACACTTTTATACCGGAAAAACATTTTAACGCGGGCGGAGCCGCGGGCAAAAGCTAGTTTCAAATATTACACGTGTGTTATAAGGGATTGAAATAGGTGACAGGTATCGCGATACGATCGCCGTCTATGAGAATCGCGACATAGAGAATAACAACAGTAAATAATAAATATGAAAATACTAGTTACACCCCATACCGCATTCTCTATTTTGCAGATATTATTTTATATTTCAATTAATGTTACCACGAGTCCAAAATTAACCGTGATTTATAATATATGCCTTTGCGACTCTCTTATCTAGTAGATTAATTCATATGTTATAATTATCTATTAAGAAATTATTGTCACTAAATAATAAGTACATATTATGAATTGAATTCTTAACAATATTTGCAACAAGAATATCACTTTCAAAATGTAGAAAGTCTTAGTTTTTGTTATATTTCTTGCATTAAACTTTCATTAGATTGCTTGCTTCATCCTATTTGAAAATGTGCTTTTTTCACTGTCAAAACTAAATTAAATTTAAAGCCATATCACAAAATTAATCTTCAGTATACGGTTTCCAACAGGCCGGCATAATTGTATTGACTGGCAAGAGATAATCATCTCTCATCAATCGATGCTCTATACGATTTACCATCGAGTACAATCGCTTTGGCCGTGCCCGTAAAATAATAATAGTATCCTCTTTATATAAGAAGACAGTTAAAGCGTGTATGAGTGCAGTGATCTCGCAGACTGCACCGCTTGGGACGTGCTCTAATACGTGACGCATTGATGTAAATACATCAATGACGTGACGTGTTTTACTCAGCTTACTCTACATTCTGACAATATAAGGTAGTACAACTTGGACCAAGGGAGGTCTACCCCGATTTTGCTGCATGAATGAAAGAATATTATTCGTGACGCATTGATGTAAATACATCAATGACGTGACGTGATTTACTCAGCTTACTCTACATTCTGACAATATAAGTTAGTACAACTTGGACCAAGGGAGGTCTAACCCCGATTTTATTGAATGAATTAAAGAATATTATTAGCATAGCTAAGCAAGTGTACATAGTTTGGTATTATGTCTCTTCAATTGCAGAATTTTTATCCATTCGGGTCAAACATATCAAGTATACAAATAAAATGCATAATAATACATCAGTAAAGTACTTTTCACTTCCAATATATTCACGAAATCTGTCTTATTCTAGCAAGCGTCCCAACTCAACTGTCAAATGTGCTATAAATTTGACGAGAACGCAACAGTCTGGCCGTGTCTCTACCACCTGACCGATTAGTGAGACTGTGACGCGTTTGATAGATGTTTAAAACTTTGCGTTGTTGGCGGGCCGCGTTTGGTGACAATCCAAATTCTGCCGAATTGCACGATAAAGGTGTTATCGACCTTTGCAATTTGTAAACAGCCTGACAAAACATCCTAATAATGACTGTACATGGTCTACCGGACTACCTTCATTGTTAATTGCCTTCGCGTGACCTTAAAATAAACGAGGCAAAAATGTACGAAGAAATTGAAATGAACGACGGCAATGAAATTGTGGTCTAGTTTATAATAATATATTTCATAAAATTGGTGTTAATGTCCTCAGTTCACTGGTTGGCTGTGAACTACAAGCTTTAGCCTATATAAGCTAGATTTTGGTTGGCGTTTGCCTTGAAATTTGAGGTTATTCAAGAAAGTCTTGCTAATGACTTGTCGATTTTTTGGAAGAGAATATTAGCGCTATTTGAGTAAATACTTTGTTGCTTATTTTCGGCCAGACAGCGTATCATTTTAAGCGATTAATATGGATCATGTGACTAGATTTCGACTTTTAGTTTATTTTTATATATTTTGGAATAACGATCTCCGTATTTTGTATTAATAGAATATTAATGTATAGATTTATGTGTAACCCTAGCTATTTATGAATGAGAACATTGCAATGCTGGCCAAAAATAATAAGAGCACAAAAACAAAAAATAATTTCTACCATAATAATTGTTAATGAAATTATCATAAAAATAAATAGCATTGGAGAACCTTTCATTACTAGTTAAAGTACCGTTCACCGTTCCCATTTTTGAAAACCTCAAACAATTAACAATGGTTACGTCGATGACACATCATTATTGTGTCATGAATTTTTGTGGTACGACTAACAATTAGATTCAAGTACATGTCAAAAATCTACATTGACTTCTGGAATGTACTGCTACGAACATACAATTACTGCCTTTTATTTGTTAAGCGGTTAAAAGCCAACGAACTAACAATGGGATGGCAGACCAGTTAATAGACATGAGCGAATAAAGCCATGGAAATGGTTGAATAGCAAAATGGGTGTAACTGGAAAATTAGGTCGAATGTTTAGTTCTGTCTTATGACTAGTTATAATTTAAACGCTTAAGGGAATTTGAGCTTGAAACGATTAAGTATATAATTAAAATTTGCCGCCAAAACGTACTTGTATTGGACGTATAAAGTCACTAGGTGATGTTGGCAGCTCCGCCCGCGTGAAAAGGTTTTTCAGGGGTAAACATATTTTCCCGGGATAAAAAGAAGCCTGTAGCACTAAAGAATAATGTAGCTTCCTATTAGTGAAATAATTTTCCAAATCGGTTCCGAATTTCCAAAGATTACCGCGTTTGACTCGTCAAGCCCCGCGACGGACGCCGGCGTCCATATATATAGGGTTTCTCCATACATTTATATATATACGGGGCTTGACGGGTTAAACAAACTTTTCAGCATTATAATGTTACTATAGATTCTTTACAACATAATGAAGTAATAATTTACGTAATTGTCGGTCACTGTACCAAATCGTAGAAGTGTTTATTATATGTCACTTATGGTGAATATGTGAGGTTGAAGAACGTTCAGCGTTACATAAGGTGCGGTGCTTTGGTCGCATGCTCGCGAGTCACCGCGAGTCCACACCATGGCGCGAGGCCTCGCCACCGCCTGGTTTCACAATCGCAGCTCCGCCACAGCAGCCGTTTTCACTTTTTCGCTGTCAAGAACGAGCGTAACGATAAACAAACTAACATTTTGGCCGTCACTGCCAACAAATAATCTAGACGCCATTGGTCTAAAGAACCACTCAGTGCCAGATAATTTAGGGACCTAATACCACGCATCTGGGTTTAAATTGCATCAGCGCTCGCGCGTAACCTACGACAAGGATCCTGTGAACATCGCCACTCGACGAACAACACAGAAGGCCTTCCATTCATAGACAGCGAATCTTATTTTGAACCTTATCTAACCACAATAACAAACACATTCGAACAACAAATTAATACGGCAAATGCCGTTACGTCGTACGAAATACGACTGTAGAAATACCGAGGCTGTTCATTGACCTTTTTAGTACATAATACTAGCGAAACAAAAGACGAATTTTGGTAGATATAAAGAAGAACCTTGATCTGCAATACATTACCTGTTATTGTGAAATACGATTAAGATAATAGCGGTTTTAAATAGCGGCGCGACGGGACGCGTGGGTTTTAGAATATAAAAAATATTACATTTGAGAAATTGAAATATCCCTTGTTTCCCACACTTAACAATTAGATTTATGTACCAAATAATAACCAAGTCAAGGCCACTTATAAATTACACTTAAACATTAAAAAAGCAATAAAAGTAAAATTTTAAAACGCGGCCCTTTAAAATGTTATTCGTAGCATGCTCTAACAAATGGGTCGCCAATTCATTCTCATAAATTTACGTTGTAATTGATAATAACAGTTTCTTAATATTAAGAAATTGTAACGAATCGAGTGTTCAGTTAATGACCGACCTCCAACTGTCTAACATGAATGTTCTCTAGTTAACCAACGCCACAATGGCCCCAAAGTATCTGATTAGTTGTACAGTACCGTGCATCTACAAGTGGTCTTGTCATAATAATAGTAGAAGCTGACATTGCCTCTCACCGTTCCACGTAACTTCATTACGTAAAAGGTCTTTACCCCTCTTTATTTGGCACAGTTGTATTGAAAAGATGTATTAATTTATGAGCGTTGGGTAAGCCGACAATGTGCTCGCGATCATCTCGAATCACTTCTCAATATGTTTGAGCAATGAAGCTTTTAGCGGTTAGCATGTTAGAAGTCGCAGTTTGCACTGCGTTTGCGAAAGACTTCCACAAACACGAGGTGCGGTTTTTATTGTAATTTTTAAAGAATAAAGTTTTAAGAAATATAAATATGTAATTAACATTTTATCTCTTTAAATGATTTTGAATTCATAATTAAAATCGACGCTCTTGTTTGATGAGATTGTTCGTCCTGAGCTATGGTTTAGGGCGACAATAAATCATTATGTTAAATAACTAAAATATAAATCTCATTGAAAATACTTTCTATTATCACCAAATGCCAGTAACTCTTTAAACAATACTAGATAAAATTACCGTGAAATATTTTAAACACCAACCAAATACGATTTTAATAACTCCCATTCTACTTGGATAACATTACATCGATTTTTTTCCTCCTATACATAATAGCAATGAAATAACATAGATTGTCGGTCGTTAGCGTATTATTTTGAAAACAAGATAATGATGAATGTAAATTATCACGTACGCTAGTTTCAAATGAAGATGTGCATTACCGTCGGGAGTCTAATTTGCATTCTGCCCAAAATAATTGCTGCCTACATCGTGCAATACAGCTCGGGAGTAAGGTTTCGCAAATGTATCGCGTCTAGACTAAATTGTATAATAACTTAAGAGTAGTTATCAGAGGATCTATGATAGGCGTGAAGATTTATAGTTTTTGTAATATCTCGTACTATCGCTTTAGATGTTAAGGGTTAGCGTTACTCTTACTAATATTCCAATTGAATCGGTCATTTCAAAAACCTCTTAAGTCACATTTTTTTCAAGATGCTTTTTTTTACTAAAAATGGTTCCTTAAAGGGAGATGCATATTCTAGGTAAAAACTACGTAAGTCGTAACATTCCTTTCTCTTCGAATAATACCGTGCGAAAGTGAAAAAAAAAAAGACGATTTATAGCAAGTTCAGGATAGTATTTTGAAAGAGCATATGCCATTTAGAAGAATATTTTTAGCTGGCCAACTGCAAATGTTGAAGGTAATCCAGATGAAAATGATGGAGAATATGATTATGTATCTTTAAGATATTAAACGAGGACAACGTAATACGTGTAAAATGTTAATAAGGTTATTTTTAAGAGTAATTTTCAATAAGAAGCAATAAACAATTTATTACTACGATTATTTTGTTTAAATTATATACCACTAAGCCTATCTCTCGTTAAAACAACATAGATCAAGAACAATTTTTGAGGATTTTTATTTGCCACTGAAAAACTAAATTAAGCACAAAAAAGTGTCTAAAACTTTTTTTTGTGTGCGTAAAACAGTTTTTATTGTTTTCAGAAAAATTCTAATTGTGTGACTTATGAGGTTTTTGAAATGACCGATTTAATTATGAATGCGTCAGTTTGTGAAAATGTTTGAGTCTTTGTTATAAGTAAACGTAGAAATCGCTGAACGGATTTGGAAGAAATTGTATTTTGCGGTGGCTTTTCGAAGTTACGAGTTTATTGTTTATCAATTATCGTTCACTTTAACGGTGAACGAAAACATCGTGAGGAAAACTGCACACCTAAGAAGTTCTTTATAAGAATTTCGAAGATATGTGAAGTCTACCAACCCGCACTAGGCCAGCGTGGTGGACTAAGGCCTAAACCCTCTCAATAGTAGAGGAGGCCCGTGTCCAACAGTGGGACAGTATAAAATACAGGGCTGGTATTATTTATTATATTATAAGTGACTACTTTTAAAGCGGGAGCAGCTTTTCACGTGGGCGAATCCTCTACAATAAATTAAGACGGCAACACAATTTGTTTAAGAACGTTATTATACATATTTAATGATGATTATTTCAATGTTACTCCTACTAACTTCTCGTGTAAACTTAAGTCACCAGGGTAATAATATAAATAATATGGAAGCTATATACGCGATGTATGTCCCTTAAGAGTGCACGGCGTACTCGCGGTTTCGCAAGGGGCCTCCGATGGCTGGTGCATCTTTGCGTAATTTGTGCCGACACTGTGTTCGGCTGTACCAGACACCAATGTCACATGTTATGTAAACGTTTTAGAAGCTTATATCTCTGACTGCGTCACTTACAACCACAGAAAAACTACTAGTACTAAGTTATAAGTAGTTTATTTTATTTAAAAATATGCTTAGGTTCTCGTAAATATCAAAGACAATACTCGACATTCGCTTACAGAATAACGCTGTGAGAAAACGATTTCAAAATTAATAAAGTTCGACTTGCATTGTTTGTTAAATTTATACTTGACTCACTACGTTGCGTATGAGTTACGAAATTTTACACGAGACCAAAACACTAAAACGAATTTCCTCATACAATCTCGCGTTAACCCAGCTACCAAAAATATATAGTTACGGCGCCGAGCCGCCCGAAAATCCTCATATAGTTTCCCTGTTTACTACTGGCTAATCTATTTTGGAGGATATGTTGCAAGCATTTGTCGTTCGGACATACGTCGTTTTTCCATTAGTTTTGTTTACAAAAATCCAACATCACTGATCGCATATAGATCAGTTTATTGTGTTTATGTTTTCTTGACCCATCAAAATACCGAGTCAGTCGGCCAACTTTCGCGTGTATAACAATCAGTCTATGTTTAAAAAAACATACTTTTGATATATCATATAAAGTCAACGGCTACGATAAATGCACATTATGGCTATTTAAAGACCTCATTCTTATGAAACTAATGTGCCATTTGCAGCGTTTCAAAGAATAGTTTCATATACAGTTGATTTATTATTCGATAGAAGTCGGTTAATGACTCCTCTAGTAAAAGCTTCCTAACCGGTGCATCTTAGTCTCATGCGATAAGATAATTAGGTCTGAGTGTGAGTGGTACAATTCCGGCCGCGCGAGGGTGTTAAGGGTACTTATACAACACGCGATCGAGTCACGCGAGCTCGCCACAGTAACACACTGCTAAAGAAACTGCGAGGAAAACGTCTTCCGGGGTGAACGGCCGTGTTGCGTAAAGAGCCCGTGGTGGCGCAACATGCGCACGCGCCCCTCCGCGCCGCCCGACGTGCCTGCATGCCACGCAATGCCATCTAGCGGCGTGTTGCACAATCGCCATTGGAATATACCATACAACAGCAATACACTAATCAACCACCACAGACTCGCAGGTCACTTGTAAACATACTGCTTTAACAAACCTAGAATTAAAGTTCAGTACCCGGATAGCGAAAAATCGCAGTACAACATACTCACATTTTAAATATAATCCGCGTTGCGAACAAATTTCAATATGTAGCGAATAAAGCGTGTGACGAAACGAAATTTAATTCCTAGGTCAAGGTTTAGCTTCTCTTCGGAATGGGAAAATTGCCACATATCGGCGACCTTAACTCGCGCCGCGACCGGCGGTTTCGTAAGACGATACCGCAAATAACGGCGCGAACACACTGCGGGCCTGTCGAATATTCGCGAATGTGTGAAAGACGTGGTAACGTTTCTAAAGCTTTTGTGTGGTTATAGTAGATAATTGATTGAAAGGGCGTCCTCCATCCAGGAGTGATGTGTGATTGTTGCAACATATATAATTTTGCAAATTGCAACAGATTTCATTTCAGTGTAAAAATATTCTTTGTTATTCCACTTTTAATACAAATAATTTGCACGTAAAACTGTTTTATTTATAAAATATTGCTAGCAACCGTGAAAAAATAATTGAGATGGGGTCTTAACAGTGCCAAAGAAATGGAAAGTCAGTTATACAACGGACACCTGAGCGCCGTGAAAGGCGCGTGCATTTAATGTCAGCCACCCGTGGTCAAGGCTTTAAACTTTTTTGAATACTTGCTTCACGCGATTTTTATCTTTTTGTCTTACGGCACGTGAGCGTTGAACTCGCAAAAAATTTTAATATGGAATAAGCACGCAATTTTTTCTGAAGTCATCCCTTGTATTGAAACCTTGTATGTAGTACTATTGTATTGATTTTCATTATATTTGTAAGTTAATTTCAAATATGCATTATATTGTACACCTGATGAGTAATTTTAGGTCATATATTATGAGATATTTTTATTATGCACTACGTGATGCTCGCCGTTTCGCCCGCGTGAAAAAGTTTTATACAAATATTTTCCCAGTATATAAAGTAGTCTATAGCACTCAGGAGTAATGTAGCTTCTTATCAGTGAAAGAATTTTCAAAATCGTGTCAGTTGTTCCTGAGATTAGCGCGTTCAGCCAATGAAACAAACAAACAAACCCTACAGCTTTATAATATTAGTATAGATCTGTATTTTTCCATGACATAACATTTTAATTTAAGCTCAAACTTCATTCCAAATATGGTTTTAGCGGGCTCAATATTCTTAAATACAGAACCTCCTTTTTGAAGTCGGTTAAAACACAGTAAGCAAACTTATCCCACATCGGAAATAACTGTATACATCTACTATGTATACTATTAAAATAAAATCTTCATCGAAAGTAATAACGTAAAGAAAGCCATTGTCTCGGTACGGTCGGTCGAAAGCGAGAGTAATTGGTCTAGGCTGCGCGGGCGCACGTAGCTAACGGTACCCTGCGTGGATCGAGTTACTGTACTTCCCGTAGGAGCGAGCTCCGGAACACGTTGTGTAGTGTTGTGGATGTCAATGTATTAATAAACGTTATTTATTCAGATTTTTTGGTACGGTTTTCAATATAATAACATTGTATTTTCATAACAATAGATTACGGAGAGCATACAAACTAATCTACAGCATGTACTTTGGGCATTAGTTATTGAATAATATGCTAGTTCGAATGTAATTAGAATGAATAAGTTTTCTTTGTTATACAAGTAAACTTTTTTATAATAAGCTTCGTTCTAATATTTAACTACTTAATATAAAATTTTGCTAAATCAGAGTATGATCGGAATTTCATTTACTATCCTTTACGATCAAAGCATATTTTAATCGATAACAATCTGTCGATACGCGTACAGCACTATAGGCACCGGTCAGCTACCATTGAGACCTTAACCACTTTCTCTTTCGCCAGCCACCGCTCGAGCTTACAACAGGTATGTGTAATATATATGAGTGTGTATGTGTGTTGTTACATCACGTATAACTTTAGCTGACGCATCAAACAAGCGAAAGGTCAATCTATTTATAGTGAAGTAATGTTCACTTTCCATAAGAGTGTGTTCGGGACAGATTCGATTTCAAGATCATTCACCTCGGTTGACTCTAAGTTTGGGCCGTGGGTAATGTAATTAGTGATGTCTGTCAAGCCGGTTTGTCACTTTCATTTATTGCTTGACGTGTTATGGCGTAACTTTGAAGTGTTAAAACTTTGAAGTGTTCAAATGCATTGGATGTATTGACAGCACATCACTTCTAGCATCGGTATGACAAGATGGTGAACTTACTTCTAATTGAATTTATTTTATTCAAAAGCTTTTGATTTCAACTAAGGTAATGGAATCAAATCGTTGAGTACTTTTATCATTTTATAAAACCGATGACATAAAACTGAAACAACTTTTACCGCGTAAAAATCTTTAAAAAAATATTTAACAAATATTATAAGATGATTATCTTTCGACTGATGTGGTAATAATAAACATTTTAATATCTGATAGCAAAAATTTATGGAAGAAGCTGTAAAATACAAAATAAACTTTTATAAGACTTTATATAAAACTGATAATGCTTTTTGCTTTATAAATTGCGTAAATAAATTTTATTTGATGGCTTTACGTAATTGATGACCCGGCCGTGACTGTCACTTTGCACTGACAGTAAAAGTGAGAGGGAAAGTTACATATCGTCACTGAAACTAGTAGATAATGTATTGCGTTACTATTAAAAGCAGATAGAAATAAAAATGCACGTATTACATTAACAATGTACAGAATGTTATACATAACGTAATTGAGGCAGCGGTTCTTATAGGGTCTGGATATATTTCAATGACTTTTTCTAATTATAATATTTTTTTGCATCATTTAGAATACAATGCTGACTTTCATCGAGTAGGTAGCTATTGTAGGTTCAGGTCTTGTGTTTAATCTAGTGAAAAGTTAAAATATTAGATTTCATATCGATTAGTGAAATTATGGATTAGTTACTATAAAAATAAATGTTTTTTACACAATTTTGTAACATTTCAAGGTTTGTCTGTTTATTTTGCGTACGAGTACCTAAAGTTTGTTCTAATATAATTAATGTGATTTATAAGTTTTATATGCGGAATTAGATATTAAAATATCTAATTCAAGTTAATCGAAACTCCGTATTATTACTACAAAAAATAAACAATACTCAGTGAAGCGTAACAAAATATTGATTCAATCATAGTTCAATAGTAATCTTGCGCATCTTTTATTCGTCGAGACAAAGTCTTGACATTGTCGATAGATGACAAAAATTACGCGGTTTCTAAATATAGGCAAAGTTGGCAATGAGTAGATACAATAGTAGAAGGCGCGAGTCCATGACTCGGTGGTAACATTGCCGGTGTATAAAGGTTTGCCGCAAGGCCGCGCTGGGCTGCCTACAGCCTGCGTGGGAAACCCTACTGTTGCACGCTCGGAAGGGACTCAGCGGACTGCAAGCTATTAGCGATGGAATTAAATATTAAAGTACGTAGAATTGTAACTGGCCAATGTGTTCGTAATTATGATTATCTTTAACGATCATTTACTTTTTATTTTAAGTAAAATCACTATGATAGAGACCTATTGTGCCGTGGTATTTCATGGGAGTAGGTGGCATACTATGAAAATTACAAATGTTTTGTGTCACTTAACTATAAGATGCTTGTAAAATATCACTAATTAATTTAAACATTACTAATATTATCAAATTTAATTACTCTTCTTTGCTTTGATTCACAAGTACATAACCTTCAGCTAAAAGATAATTATATTATACGGAAATGTGACTGTATGCTAGTATAAATGTTTTATTAACTTGAAAGTGTTATTTATTTCATTGAGGCAAATAAATGCTACTGTATCGTATATTTTATAGCTTTTAGTTTGTTTGGCATCTCATTTGTCGACTAGATTTGTTGCAATTCTGAACTGACCTATGTTTTCGCAACATGATATGGATAAAATTAGCATTTACAATGCTGTTGGGCTCAAGCCTCTCCTTACTTTATGGAATTGAGCAATAGTCAATACTGGACCAATGTCGATGACCTCTCTAGCCTAGCATAGTATCTCAATTTTAAAGACATTTCAGAGTACAGGCAAATAGCCAAAACAGTTTGCGTCATACAACATTTGACATTAACCAGGATTGATTTATCATCTAAACTTTAGATTTAATTCATTCAATTTACTTTTATTTTGAGTCTACGGCCGATTTTTAAGCCATTTTAGTATAAAAGTTACCCATAAAATAAAAGCATGTATGAATATGAACGAGAACAATTAAACTATTTTATTTAAACGACTATTTTAATTTCTACTTAGGAATAATCTATTTCTGACCGTTGAAAATGATTCCTTATAGGTATACAAAAATGTAAGAACATAGATTCGAAGGGCAACACCCAAGTGAACTAGCGTCTGGTGAGTTTAGCACATAATAGGCACATGTTGTCATTCTTCGCAAACCTTGTGCGATGACTAAAAAGAATTAAAACCTTTCGAACTAGTGTAATAAAATGTAGTGCATAATTCCAGCGAACAAATAATAGTGTCAGTGCTAATTATATATGAAATCCTCCTAGCCAGTTTCGGCCACGGCGGCCAATCTCAACGGAGATCAGCCAGGTACGCAGGAGATTTTATAGTGCACAAGTGTGTGCGCAATACACAGGTGCACTCGCTATTCCTTCACTCTCATAGTCCGGTGAGACGGCAATCCAACATGACCGGACAGAGATCAGGCGCAGGACCAACGGCTTTACGTGCTTTCCGAGGGGTATCACACCGCCAACTTCCTGACTTCGAGCTGCGACTGAGTAATTTTTTTTAAGATGGAAAATCCCAGCCACAAAGTTTTTTGGCCCGGCCCGGGATTCGAAACCAGGACCTCACCGTGCAAATCGTACTCGTAACGCGTACGCAATACAACTACGCCACCGAGGCAGTCAGCAAGTATATATATATCACATGAACAAAGTGTTTTTTATGTTATCAGACTCTAAGAGAGTGCCTAGAACGTTATTCTTAGTTGTAGTAAACTTATCACCTAGATATCTAAGTTAGAATAATATTACTTATTAGTCATATAGACTAGATTGTAATTTATTGACATCTCCACTATCACTAGGCATCTCCTTTAAAGAGATAAAATAGGGAACTTGAAATTGAACAGACGAAGGTAAGGTCGAGATAGCTCAGTTGGCAGAGCATCGGCACGGTACACTGGAGGCCGCGGGTTCAAATCCTGCTTTCGACTGTTTCTTTTTCAATGTTTCCATTAAAAATAAAATCATAATCCTGATATTTGTTATTACCTGCTATCATATTTTCTATTTAGTTATATTGGTTTTTCTTTGTTACATCTATATTTACTAGTTATATATATTTGCTCTAAAGTTCTTTATTAGAGGATGTAATATTGTCTCATTTCATAGAATAAGCTACAATTAACTTTTTTAATACTTCGGCCTTGAAGTTGAATATTGTTTACTAATATTCTATGTGTAGCTAATGCAAGAAATATCAATCAAAGGCCTTTACATTGTTGTAACATGACAGTTTTTAGCATTTGACCAACACCAATTAAAGTGATGAGACATCAAATGACGTCACATAATATTTTTTGAAAATAAATATTGTTCCATGGGTTTAATACATAAACTTCTACGTTGAAAAATATATCATGTACATTTAATAAACCACTTTGCTACTTAAACATGTATGCAAGAACATAATTACTAAGTACTTGTACAAGTACAAGTAAATCAAATATTGTAATTTAAGCAAAGGACATTCGAAAAGCAAAACGATTTCTGATTATCCATAAGCAAGTCTGCCATAACGACGGCGGTTGTGAAAACGCAATTAATGCTCCTACACTAGGGTCCGCGGTCAGAATGTCCTAGGTTTGCTGAAGTTCACTAAGTACAGTCAGCCATAAATTTAGCTCAACCAATTCAAAACTCCAAATCGCTTCCACTAGAAAAAACACAATTTTTCCCTACCAATAATAGTTTTTCTTCATAAAGTAAACTTTAACCGCTTTACTTTATTTTACACATATACACTCACGCCTGTTATCCCCTAAGGGGTAGGCAGAGGCGCAACTTAGTGCACCCACTTTTCGCCATTATTCCGTCCCATGATGTGATAGGGGGCGAGCCTATCGCCATATCGGGCACAAATTCCAGACTCCGAGCTGATACTGAATAGAAAAACTCAATATCACTTTGCCCGACCCGGGGATCGAACCCAAGACCGCAGATTTGCAGTCGTACTGTAATACAACTACGCCACCAAGGCAGGCACTTTATTTTAATAAAAAAAAAAAATGTTGGCCGGTAATTTGAAGTTATGAATTTATGTATAAAAACTATTGCTGAGGATGGGAAACTAGCTTTTTTTGTGGCGGACTGTACATAGGTTACAAATCGCGTGGCGCGTGGGTGTATGGGCGTTCGCCTACTATATCCGCCGACAGACATGATTGATACAAATCAAATATCCATCGCCGCCACGATAACTTAGCGTTTGGGATAATTGTTTACCGATACATTATTTATTACAGTTGATTGAATTGAAAACCGGCGATGAACTGTCGGTTAGTAAAGCATTCGTCATGTGCGGAATCGATTTATTTAGATTTTTTATGAATTTAAAAATAGAATGGAAGAGTTTATTTTAAGGTATCAAATTTTATTTTTAATTCAAATTTACGAATATTGTAATTCATAACTGCAGGTAAGTTATGGTATTGGTAATTTTATTATTTTATAATAATAGGAGTTGGTATGCACGAAGATTTCTTATTACATTTATTTATTTACTAAAACGTATACGTACAAACTCTAAATATAACTTATTATTACAGTTAAAATTATCTTACTCTCGTTTCAACTTCGTTTTGTCACATCACTGTTAAATTATTATATACATATTACATATACACTCACGCCTGTTATCCCCGAAGGGGTAGGCAGAGGCGCAACTAGTGCACCCACTTTTCGCCATTATTCCGTCCCATGATGTGATAGGGGGCGAGCCTATCGCCATATCGGGCACAAATTCTAGACTCCGAGCTGATACTGAATCGAAAAACTCAATATCACTTTGCCCGACCCGGGAATCGAACCCGAGACCTCAGCATTGCAGTCGTACCATAATACAACTACGCCACCGAGGCAGTCATTATTATACAAAACAGCAATATTTAGAAAAGTGTTTCAAGTGTCTGCACACGAAGATTTCTCCAAGAATAAAAATCAGGTCGAAAGATTACTGATAAGATTAAAAAAAGCTCACGAAACCAGAGCAAATATGTCAAAAGATAGTTGCGTGTCCGAAGAAACATTCCTTTAGAACAAAAAAAAATTCCTCTCAAAGATTATGTGCCTTTTTTAAGTAGCGAAAATAATAGTAAATAATCGATTTTTGTGTACCTATAGTGAGATGTTAATTGCGATTAATTTTATAGGCTTTATCAAACAAACATTTTAGTTCTAATTGTATGTGTTCTACAAATTGTACTGTCCCACGCCATATACGGTTTGCTGAATATATTGGCTGCACAACGTACAAGCATTAGATGGCGGTTTTATGGCCTTATCATCATTGACCCTAATTTTAGACAACTACCTCCCGGCCGCTCGATGCTCTGTGACTAACCAAGCGCAGATAAATAACGTAATGGAAACACGTGGTGTGATTCGTGACTAACTTATATTGTTGTGTTCATAAAATCAACCAAAATATTGAAATTATAAAATGCATTTGAGGTTGTCTACCAATGCTCAATGCTGATGCTATCCCATTATATTATAACTCAAAATTTCTATTAAGAATTTCTGAAACCATTAGTATCACTTTAATGTTAAACCATTAACAGATATATTAAGTCTGACTGAAGCGTAAAAATGATCGCTAGCCGTGTAGAAAGCTAATGCCCAAAATCGTAGCCACTGTCAAAGATTTAAATCACTTACGAATAATGATTTGAAAGGCATTTAAATACATATGTCATTACCATTTGATTTCTAATCTCAAAACCCGATTCGGTTCATCACTTATCACAAGTTAATAGAGAGTGAACACAATCAGTTGATCAGAATTTGAAACTCGTTGATACGAATACAAATATCGAAATACGTTATATTCTTTGTATGATTATATCTCTAATATTGTTTTGGTAAAAAATAAAGAAATTTTTAATAAAAAAAAAACGTTCCAAAATTAAATTTTAAAATCATAAAGTAGGTTTGTTTTTTTTACATTTGAAGTTTCAACTGGCTGAATATAATAACAACTATGCGATGGGTAGATCAAGGTCTGTTCCATCTAACCCAGGATTCTAAGAAACACTGAAGAAAATTCCTTATGCACGCAGTTGCTAATAAAACTGGCCACCGCAGTTATTTTACTGGCGCCATAAAATGACTAATGACAGGCAGCGATTTGTGCAAATTGTCAGTAAATTACATGTTTCCATTAATAATAATTAGTATTCAATTTTGAGATAGTATACTTCGTAGCTTGCACTGCGTAAATTTTATTGAGTTTCAGAATCGTATGTAAAATTAATTGTGATTTTTATAAATTGGAGTAGATTGTTTACATTTAAGAGGCATAATATACTGTATTATAATGTAAAACAATCGAAGGACTAAAGGTAAATATTGTACGTAAATCCAGGGCAACAAAGAGTTAATTTATAAAATGCACAATATTAATATCACAACAAAATCAATGGATCTTTCTAAATTACCATCATCAATCAATCATTTCGATCATATCAGCTTTATTTAACTTATAACACCCCTCTTTTTCTGTTGGGGGGTTAAAAAGGAGTGATAGCTAGTAACTAGAACTCTATAAATATAATAAAAATAATAGTCGGAAGTACAAGTTTCTTATAACTATAAAAAAACTCTACAAGGAAACGTCAGAGGGCTGGCTAATCAAGGTACGATAAAAACTATATATCCGCCTTAAAGACGAACTTAATGTAATGTTTTTTTTAACATTATCTCTAAGAATTCAAAAATTGTTACTAGATTTACTTCAGCAATTCACTTAATGGGTTTATCAAAACTATCAATAAAGGTTTATAAATTTTAATGAGATTTTCAATTACCACACTATCGTTTAGCTCTCCGTATAGTGTTTGTGTTTATAATTCATATTATAAACCGTAGAGCTGTTTTCTAATAATAATACAAATATAAACGTGTGTAATTTCCATTTCGGTGCACTAGTTGCCTCTGCCTACCCATTCGGGGATAAAAAGCGTGAGTGTTTGTATATGATTTACAACTAAACAATCGAATGGAAAACTATTCTGCTTTCTGCAAGATGGATGCGTAATATTAATATTTCGATATTGCAATCGCATTATCTCAACATACGCATCATAAACGTCCGACCATCGGAGCAAAATTACCACAACTGTGGTTTACATAGGTACTATCCGAAACTAGGACGAGTCGACCGTCATCCCGACGTAAATACGATCTCTAACAACTTTATGTTTTATAACGAAAAATGTTATCGTTATGTTTGATATGTGATCACCGCCTACGTTTGTTTATATTGTGTTGGTACAAGGCTGAGAGTAACCGATAAAATAAACAAATTATCAGACGTTTGATGTTATTACATGAGATTGAATACCCATATTCATAAAACGAAACACTTTTTTAATTTAATTGTATTCATTTAGTAATTTTAAACAACGGCATTGTTTTAGGCGTTAAATAAAAACCAATAATGAAACCTAATATTAAGGTAGCGTTGTATGGTTTTTGGTTTGAAATATTCAATTTTCTAGTATACAATTTTATAACGTTTGTGCCATTTTTTGTGTTGTTGCTAATATAAAATTGTAAGGAGGCAAATTAAATGTATTTAAAAATGGAAAATACACGAACAAAGCAAGACAGATTATAATTTAACTAATAGATATTTAATAGATTAAATATTAAGATTTATACATTTTCCTCATAAAAATCTATTTTGTAATGTCTTTCATAATGTTTTGTTTATGAGTCAAGTGTTCTTGAGGTTAACATAAGTTCTTAGAAAACATTTATCTTTGCTGTTACACTAGGCACTATTACATTGATTAGATAAATGCTTAGTGCAATGAGATAACCAGCTATTATTCACATGCGTTTGTAGGTAATGAGCCTAGTAAGCATAGCACTGACTTTCATGCTTAATAAAGGCAAGTAAAATTAACAGTAACAGGCCTTATTTTAGTGCATTTTAAATTCTGTAATATCAGGTCGTGTTGCGAATGAATAAGAGCTTTTAAAATTATGATTGTGGTACCTTTTAATATTTTATGAAATTTCACTTTAACGATTCTTGTGATATTGTTTATGGTGCAATTCTGAGGTCTTTGTAAGTCTGATTTTTAATAAATAATTTGAACTTGTTTTAAGTGAATTTTATTTCGAAAACTTTCTTTCGATTGCAGTGTTAATTTTTTTAAATTTAATTTCTCTCAAATATTATGTCGATTTAAAGTTTTTTTTTATGGTATAGGAGCGTATACAAACATAGTACATCCGTTACATATCATTTTTTTTCTATTTGTGCCCGTGAGCCCTCACGGGCACAAATAGATGACACGAAATAAGGTTGGTGAACCGTAGTTACACTAATTACATCTAGTATCATAAAATATGCCGAGAATTTTTTTGTGATATTTAATAAATTATAAATATTCCCCTAAACCTATTAATATTATGTGTACTTATGTACATGGTGCTATTCTTATGCTTTTTTGGGTAGGTCAGGTTTTCATTAATGATTTTTTGTGTTATATATACCTTACTAGAAAAGTATGTAGTTTATCCCGATGATTGAGTAATGAATGAATGAATTTTCTAACGTCCTGTTGAGTACGCAAATAACACGATTACAATAATACATTCCTACCGACAATGCGTCACCTTGCCAGCGTTCGTTGACGCATCAACGTTTTGTCCAAACGACCTTACAGCCTAAGCGTGTTAGACTGTTAGACTAACTAATAACAGCTACTAGTTATTCCATCTCGCTTGCACTAATTAGTTTTACTATTTGCACGAGCGAGATGAAACGTCTTTGATGATGAATTTAGTCACTACGAGCAATCACCTTCGTAAAGGTAAAGTGGATGGCGCTAACGAAAATGAAGGGCGATCGTAGTTGAAGCGTTTGAAGGTAAACTTAAGCTCTGTACTAATTGCTGACAATTCATGTTGCTATGTATGTTTGTACTGTTAAGGGCTCTTGTAGTATCAAAAATTTAGTTTGTTTTGTTGGAGTTAAGACATTATAATACGTTACAGAAAAACTCGTTACAGAAAAACGTGACTGCCTCGGTGGCGTGGTTGTATTATGGTACGACTGCAATGCTGAGGTCTCGGGTTCGATCCCCGGGTCGAGCAAAGTGATATTGAGTTTTTCTATTCAGTATCAGCTCGGAGTCTGGAATTTGTGCCCGATATGGCGATAGGCTCGCCTCCTATCACATCATGGGACGGAATAATGGCGAAAAGTGGGTGCACTAGTTGCGCCTCTGCCTACCCCTTCGGGTATAAAAGGCGTGAGTGTATATATGTATGTATGTAGACAGAAAAACTCGATCCAAATGGTTATAAAGTTGTATGTACTATGTTGTAAAAACAATTTTATTGGCGCATTGCCACATATTCCAAAATTAATGGATAAATGAAAGCTCAGTGGCGTGCTTGTATTACGGTACGATTGCAATGCTGAGGTCTCGGGTTCGATCCCAGGGTCGGGCAAAGTGATATTGGATTTTACTATTCAGTATCAGCACGAAGTCTGAATCTGAAAGTCTTGTGCCCAATGTGGCGATAGGCTCACCCCTATCAAATCATGGGACGGAATATGCACGGCGAAAAGAGGGTGCACTAGTTGCGCCTCTGCCTATCGCTCCGGTGATAGAAGGCGTGAATGTGGGCAATGAATAAATTTTATGACTGTACTTGGAATGTACCAAGTATTTTTTCTCATCGCCCACTGGAAATGAGATGAGTACCTAAGGGCTTGTACTTTGCCGAAGGTTACCGACACATTAAATTGGAACAATATTTCTGATAAATTATGTCATTACTCCAAGGGCAAACAGTAAATAAATTACATTATAATAATTAATCAAAGTTATCTGATTTAAATTTTACAATTCGGTGCCCATTGATACACCTACGGTTATACAAAATGATTTATTTAATTGAATAAGTAGTGCTTAGTTTATATAAAATTAATAGATGTATAGGTAATCGTGCCAAACTTTAAGTTTGATTATATTTGGAAGGCGAAGGGTAATTAATAACAATAATAATTCTGTTTTATTAACAACACGTATTTGTACTATATTGCTAAGCTAGCCTTGTGCTGTTCTGTTCATATTGAATTTACGCTCATATGTAATTTTATGACATTTTGAACCTAATTGCAAATAAAATAAATATGTTAGTGCAATACCGTAAAACCTCATGACTTTGCCCAGATTGCTTGCGTTTTCTAATTCAATTTGAAATATTTAAAATAATAATATTAGTTTTAATTTGTTATTGTGTTACACTACTGATAAATGTACTGTTCTTTGTGCAGAATGTATAATAATGTCCAAAGACTGTATAATTATATGATAAACACTTCAATCTAGACGGCGGGCCAAATGTGTAGCACTTTTTACAAGTTTGCCCATTTTGCAGAAATTTTCATAACGTCGGTATTTTCTACCTTATGTTCTTAATGTTTAGGGACTATTATAGAAAAATAATCAATTTATGATGCGTCCTTAGAATTAAACTTTTAAACGTTCATTTAACCTGTCAAAATTTTGTGGGCAAAGTCCCAACAAATATTTTGTAATTTTTCATACAAATAACAGGATGAGCTAGGGTTGTCACTTTTTATTGTTAATCAATAGGAACTAAGCAGGTACATTGCAATAACGTATTTCAGTCTTTAATATTAATCATAAAATCCTACCAATCTTACTATCTTATCTTAATAATATTATAAAGGCGAAAGTTTGTAAGTATGTATCGATGTATGGATGTCTAGATGTCTGGATGTATGGATGTTTGTTACTCTTTCACGCAAAAACTACTGAACGGATTTCGTTGAAATTTGGCACACGGGTAGATCATGTCCTGGATTAACACATAGGCTACTTTTTATCCTGGGAATATAAAAAGCGGGACTTTTATCCCGGAAAAACTTATTCACGCGGGCGGAGCCGCGGGCAAAGGCTAGTCTTGCTAATATTATAAAGGCCAAAATTTGTAAGTATGTATGGATGTCTGGATGTATGGATGTTTGTACCTCTTTCACGCAAAAACTACTGAACGGATATGGTCTGGATCCCAATACTCTTTTTTTTCTCGCATTTTTAGTATTATTCATTCTGAAATAAATAAAAAAACTACCTCATTCACGTTTTTCTACGCAAAAAAGGAGTATTAAAATTATTATTACCCCAAGTAATATAAATAACGAATTGAATGTAAAACGTTGTTTAATACTCATTCGTTCTGGTACAATTTGTTTTATAGTGCGTTTAATTTTTAATTACCGATGGCGTAAATTTTCACCCCTCTCTGACAAGATGGTGGACATTATGAAGACAATTCCCGCCATTTCAGTTTAATAAAGTAAAACGCACTCTAGGTACTATCTATTTATGTCAGTTCTCATTGAGGTGACAACCATAGCGATATAACTTCGGTGGGCAAAGTCGTAAAAATGGTTACAGAAAAACTGATTTGACATTGCCCACCATCATTTTATCCAATTTATGAGAGATTTAGCGTACTGAGTTCGCTCTTTCTTCCTAATTTGCTACAAACAAATAGCCGTAAAAAAAATACTTACCTGCTGTAATTGCAAACCGATTTGTAGAAAAAGTTTTTCACACCGCTTTTGGCCCGCAAATTCAACGACCATGTTCGACAAAGCCTGACAGCCAACTGAACTCACATTACCAACAATCACTTAGTGAATGTTGCCAGAGACATAATCAAATTTCTTACACAAATTAAATAATAAAACAAATCTTAAAATGTTACCAGTTATTTACATATTTGTGACAGGCACCTTCCTGGGCAAATTCAGATCGGATGGGCAATCTTGTAAGGTTTTACGGTACACGTACAAAACACAATGCACCCGTCAATTGGTATCAAAAGAAGCACGTGATTTTAAACAGGTTTGAATTATATTATCTACGTAAACCTTTTAAGCGCACGTATAAAATAAACCTAGATATACAAACCCTTAAAAGGCAACAGAAAAATTTGGGCTCAATTATCTTCAAAAATATATATTTTTGAAGGCCCTCAAAAGATCCGTTACTTTGTGCCATTTTTGTTCTTGTCATGTATAAAGAGGTCCATTGTAATCAATTAATCTAAGACTACAATGCAGACGCCACACAATAGTCGCCAGAAACATGACGTCATATGCACATCCTTTCTCTCTACTTTCACCGTCCTTGGCGAACAAACACCAATCAGAATCTGTACCTGGCATTTATTAAATGAATCACTCTTATATCCACAAGCATAAAGTTTAAAGTCACATGTCAAGCTCAAGCTTTGTTCATAGGTTCACGCCAACATAGTTGCAAAACTGTCCATTGCATACTCTAATGTGATCTTATCTAACAAACTTAAGGCAAAAAAATATTAAGACTAAGTTTATGTTAGAGAAAGTGAGCTGCATACAAAAATGTAATTTGCCAAATTAATCACGAATTTCACTTAGATGGATGACATTCACCGCATTTAACTTTGTGATGCGAAATTGGACGTTATTGCCATATTAAAGTTTTTATAATGTCCTTATGTATAAGCAAGGTAACATGTAGCTCCATAACAATGTTTCGATATATCTTAGCCTTTTTAATTTAACTACATTATAATGTAGTTAATATAAAAGTCTATTTGTTTTATCTTAATAACTTTATTGTTGTATTATAATAAGTAAAATTAGTATGAAAAATACTCATTGTCTGTAATTGATATTAAAAATTAAAACAATTGTTTTAAAACGTGTTTCGGATGCTAACTGTTCAGATAAGAAAGTTTAAAAAATCGTGTAAACTTGTATCAGGAAAATGCGTGAATCACTAGAATTATTTTTAAACAGTTGTCTGGGGTTACGTCCAAGGAAACATACGGTGTGGTAAGCACATAACTGAAAATTGGGTTAAGGGGATATTTAAAGATAAAACGAAATGTTTAAGACGTGGCAACACATGGCGTTTTTTGAGCCGTTTTGTTCGAACGAATGTTATGAAATCATTTATAATTATGTTTTATGTTGCAAGTTTAAAATATTAAAGAAAGCATAGATAAAATTCAATAATAAATTAAATGTGTAAAAATCGAAGAGGCATTCTATTAATGGAATACATGGATAGCTGTGGAAGAACCGACGGAACCGAATTAACGATAATTTTTACACGAATTCACAGCTACCAGTATCCTCTACATGTCATGCATTCCTTGCACATGTAGAATCGTGTGCGTGTTATCAGGGTAACAGCGCGGGAGACAGGTTGCCCACAGATAACCTAAACGAAAACGGCGATAGCGATTACTCGAGCCGCGAGCCGCTAGGCGGGCTTTTCGCGCTCGCCGCAATCGTTAGATAAACATATAGGTCACTGAACCGACCTAGTTTTGAGAGCCCACACGACGCGATGTGCCCGCGTGCGAGTTTTAGTAAAAAAAAACACACGAACGCAGCGCTCAATCAACGCACACAGGCGTACTCGCTATAGCACACAGCGGCGACAACCATGTGTGCGACTCACGTAATACTCGCAGTTTTACGTTGAAAAGAAAAGCGGATGGATAAGGATTCAAAGTGAGTAATTTGATCGTTCGAAAGTTTGCATATGAGTTATTGTGTTTTGTACAAGTTTGATGTTCTGTGTTAAAGCTATTTTTAGTTTGGGGAAAACGTCGTCGCTCATAAATTTAATGTTCTACTTGCTCGTTTTTCAGCCTAATGATTACAAAAGATACCGTCACAAGTTACGTTGTACATATACATATACATATATATATATGTATATGAAGAATTTTATACTATATAACTTACGTTGTATAGTGTATAATTCTTATTTTAATAAAAATAGGTATTTAATCATTGTTATTAAGGCTGATGTAAATACTATAAGTAACTGAGTATTTTGATTGATCACGTGACACAGTTTACCAATATATGTCCAATAAAAACATCTGTAACATTTTTTTCAGAGATTGTAGACTTTATCTTAGTATGGGCTTTCATTTCGGGTTAATTATATCATTGTGTTACTGCAGCAGTGTTTATACCAAAAATATATGCCGTATGCAAAAATTGTGTAAGTCGAAACAATTTAACCGACTTCATTTTAAAATTCATTCATATTGATCACTAAGAAAGTCTTTGTTATATATTCAAAGGTCTTCGGTAATTACTTGAGTTTAGTTAAGACTTAAAAGAGGTCTCATGTGATTGACGTAAGAAATAAAGAATTGTACATTTTAAAATGCTGAAAGAAATGCTGGGGAAGAGGTTATAGACTTGGGTCACTCACAAAACGATGCAATCAATGAAATTACGGAAGATGAAATAGTGAATGCGATAAAGAGTATGAAGTTAGGAAAGGCTGCTGGGTGTGACACAGTTACCGTAGAAATGCTGAGATACGGCAAAGGTGTAGGAACAAGATTGTTGTGGCTACTTTTTAATATGTGCTTGAGGGAGGGCCGAGTACCAGAAGACTGGTGCAAAGCCATCATCATTCCCATTTTCAAGGGCAAAGGGTCACAGTAAGAATGTAAAAACTACCACGGAATAAGCCTTCTCAGTGTTGTCGGTAAATTGTATGCAAAGGTCCTGATTAAAAGAGTGATTAATGAAACGGAAGAAAAAGTGTGGGATGTGCAAGCAGGTTTTAGGAGTCTTTCCCATAAGGTGCATAACGGACAAACATTTGGCTAAGTCAAAAAAAGTCTTTTGTGCCTTCGTAGACTTGGAAAAGGCTTATGATCGTGTACCGAGGAATGAACTGTGGGCAACGCTGTCATTAACATATGGGATTGAGGGTCATCTGGTGAGGGCTTTGAAGTCTCTCTATGAGAACTCCAAGGCCTGTATCAGGGTAAATGGAGCGCATTCAGAATGGTTTAACATCTCAAAAGGTGTTAGACAGGGATGTGTTGCGTCTCCATGGCTCTTCAATCTCTATATGGACAGCTGTGTGTCAGCTCTGAAAGAGATAGAATGTGGATTGAGAATGGATGAGTGGCGTGTCAAGTGTCTCCTTTATGCCGATGATCAAGTTTTACTTGCACCGTCGGCGAGGGAGCTGCAAGACATGCTAAATTTAGTGAATGGTGTGTTTAAGGACAAGGGGATGAAAATTAATGCGAGCAAGACGAAAGTGATGGTGATAGAAAGAGAGGAAAATGCTACTGAATGTAGCATTAGTATAGATGGTGAGAAAGTGGAACAAGTCAATGAGTTTGTGTACCTGGGAAGTATGATTACAAGAGATGGAAAGTATGACATGGATGTTGAAAGAAGAGTTATAGCAGGAAACAAAGTGAATGGCGCCTTGCGTGCAATAGTGAGTAGCCAGGCGGTGTCTGAAAAGGCAAGAATGGCTATTCACAATGGTGTGCTGGTGCCGACGCTTATGTATGGAAGTGAATGTTGGGTTTGGCAAAAGCAGCATGAAAGTCGAATAAATGCGGTGGAAATGCGTTCCTTACGGAGTATATGTGGAGTCACCATTGCTGATCGCATGAGGAATAGTTTGATAAGAGATCGATGTATGTTAAAGGATGATGTGGTGACTAAGATTGAAAGAAGTATGCTGAGGTGGTGTGGGCACGTGGAGAGGATGGATGAAAGACGGATCACAAAAGATATTTATCGAGCGAATGCGGATGGTACGGCTGGAAGGGGACGCCCGAGGAGAACATTTTCTGACCAAATAAATGATCTTCTCAGAAAAGGGCAGGTCAGGAGTACCCTTAACAGACGAAAATGTATGAAAAGAACTATGAATGTGGAAGAGGCGAAAGAGGTTTGTCAAGATCGTAGCATGTGGCGCTCAATAGTCTCTGCCTACCCCTATGGGATAAGGGCGTGAGTGTGTATGTATGTATGTATGTAAAATGCTGAAAATATAATTTCGATTAAGTACAGACTCTCCAAAATTATTACAAATTACAATATGTGATATTTATGCATACTACTGATGTCACTCACATATTTTTATTATTGATGTGGATGAAAGATATTCGAAGGAAGGTAGAGTGAATCAATAACGAAAAAATATATGTTTCAAAAGACATCATATATTTATGAAGGTAAGGTGCAAAATCGATTGTTATATTAATGCAAAAAAAATACTTATTTTTTATACATTTTCCTTATCTTTTGTATGATTAAGCCATTACTTTTCTGTGTGAAAAGAACGCTATTAACAACCGTTTTACATATTATTTTTTTGCTTCAAATAGAGGAAATATACCTCATAACATATTCCCTTGCACTGATTACAAATTTTATCTTTATCAAGTAAGTAAGTGTTAATGCAAACTGCATTATCATATCATTGACCTCAATATTTGGGTCGTGAAGGATAAAGTTAAAAATAATATATTTGTATTACTTCATATTGTTCATATATTATTGTTCCTTTAAGCACACTGCAATAAAAAAAACAATGTTTATTTTAAGATATCTAATTAAAATACCTTAGTTTGTAATAAAATTACTGCCTCGGTGGCGTAGTTGTATTACGGTACGACTACTTTGCTGAGGTCTCGAGTTCGATCCCCGGGTCGGGCATAGTGATATTGAGTTTTTCTATTCAGTATCAGCGCGGAGTCTGGAATTGGTACCCGATATGGCGTTAGGCCCGTCACATCATGGGACGCAATAACGGCGAAAAGTGGGTGCACTAGATGCGCATCTGCCTACCCCTTTGGGGATAAAAGGCGTGTGTGTGTAGTTTGTAATAAAGTGGCAATAAAATAGTTAACAAAATTGAAAAATAAGACATACATATATAATACTTTACGAATTTTCAAAACTAAAAATAGCAATTACGAATAAATATAAAATGACTAAATTTAAATTATTGAATTGTAAATCATTAAAAAGTTTGCACTAAAATCCTATAGTCGATATAAGGATTATAATTAACGTAAACCTTTATGTACAGTTAAAGTACTTGACCTTCATACCGACCGGTATTACATATTAGCTATTCGATTATTAAAGATAAGTGCAACATTGAGACCGTAGTCCGTTCGCCTAATCTATGCAAGTTTGCAACATTGTAGAACACAGACAAATTGACTTATTCAATGACATATAAGTACCGTAAATTAATTGAAAAGTTAAGAACAGTATTACTAAATGATTCTCCTCACAAATAAACGATAATTGGTGTAAAACTAACTACTGTCTCAACGCTTTCTGCCTTACGTTTAATATTTGAAAGTCAAAGATACTGAACGTAATTGAGTTAATGAAATATTTATTGGTAGGACTCCAATTATAATACTAGCTTCTTTTCTGGTATTTTTTTTGGTCACTAAGCCATAAGACCTAATTGTATACTATCAAAGACAAAATAGATGGTTTAAAAGAGTTCTCTAAAACGTATGTTACTTAAAATATTTTTAATACATAAGAAAAGAACAAGGTGAGGTAATAACCATTCTCCATACCATGGAAACCTCTCTATTGTCAACAATAAAATTCTAAAAATGGACAAAATGATGCGGTGACCCATTATGAGATCATCGATATGATTTCAAAGAATGGTGTAAAAATAATTCGCAGATATGGCTTGCATGTGCCCAAGTATCGCAGCTTCGTCATCTGATTAGCATTAACTGTTCAAAATATAAAATGAATCAAGCAGAGTAAGCAAAATATAAGTTTAGTACAGTTTTCGAAGCTTTTTTTGTTCTCTTATGGTTTATGGATTATTTATTATAAGTTTTATGGATTTCGCAATAAAGCAACATAAAAAAGATAAGTAAGATTTATAGTATTTTTTATTGCGAGAAGTATGTTTATAATTATTATGTTTTTAATAATGAGAAGTATGTTTTTTTTTCACAAAATTTTCACTAAAAATATTATTGACTTTTTCCAAACGCTTACAGAAGAGTAAAATAGCTACTCATAGTCGCAATATTTCAACACATGTAAACCACTTGTTTAACAAAGGCAGGTGACTAAGACAATTAGAGTTATAAATATTCGATTTTTGTGATACGGCAATATGATAGTGGCCCATGATTGTTGATTACATGTCTGTACCTAAACCGAGTTACCTAAAGGAGCTACTAAAAGTAGATAAAGAAACAGGGCATCTTTTGCTGATGTAGAGTCGCTAGCACTATGCGATACCATTGGTACGTTTAAAGGTATGTTACATAATTGGGTAGTTATCCATATTTGATTTTGTAAATAATTTTATATGTAACAGAAAATAATATGAAAAAGAAATTCTTCTGTGAAATCAGCATCAAAATTGGTTGAAAACTAAAGCAGTTATTGATATTTGAAATATTGTTGTGAGCAAAAGTGGGAACGTGGAGGGGATATCGCGCTATCTGTTTCGCACGCGCGCATCTTTATGGGCGGCGACTCTCGGTGACGTCACAGTGTAATATTAGTGTTATTTGACAACTACCCCTTCCACCATATTTCAAAGCTTTATAACTTACTAATTATTGCCCCAATTTTGAGAATTATTTTTCCGTTAGATTTTGGATGGCATATACTTTTTGATAAATGTATTAATAAAAAGTAGTCAACAACCCTTACAACATCCGTATTTTCAATATGTCGTATAGTACGACAGAATAATATCATCATGTTATATACATTTTTATTTTAAGTCTGCTTAACATTAAATTTATACTGTAATATTATAAAAAGTTATAAGACTGCTTGGTGGCGTAGTTGTATTACAGTACGACTGCAAAGCTGAGGTCTCGGGTTCGATCCCCGGGTCGGGCAAAGAGATATTGAGTTTTTCTATTCAGCATCAGCTCGGAGTCTGGAATTTGTGCCCGATATGGAGGTAGGCTCGCCCCCTATCACATCATGGGACGGAATAACGGCGAAAAGTGGGTGCACTAGTTGCGCCTCTGCCTACCCCCTCGGAGATAACAGGCGTGAGTGTGTGTGTATTATAAAGAGTTAAAAATATTAAGTTATTATTGTTACAGTGTTATTCCATTAATGTTTTTGTATATTTCTTAAAAATAATAAACACCCAGTTTTCATTTAATTCGTCGGCATCTATATTCTAATTGCGGTTATTCATTATTTAAAAAAAATGTGTCGATACTAAACCAATGTTAAATTATACGTCATTGCAAGTCTCGCTGAACAGAATTTACGCACTTATTGTATAAGTAAACGTGAAATTATACAATTGATTATAATTTACTGTTGGTTATTATAATTTGCAAATTTAAATATATGGCACTGAAATGTAGCAATTTAATGGCTTAGTCGCTAAAGGCCATACCGATGATGTTTGATTAATAGGCACGTCTCGAAATATAAACGACAAAAAATATGATAATAATGATAACCTACATTAAAATATCGCCTTAGATAATATTTACAATATGACAGTGTGTGAAATTTGGACAAATACAACTTTTTATTGTTTTTCCAAACTAGAGTTCTACGTCGACGATAGAGGGCGTCTATCTCAGTAATAGATAACGCCAATTCAATATGGCGGCGCGATAGAATCTTTTTGCGACAAACTTGTCGAATAATCCACATTAACAAATATTATGGCAATATGTTTTTTTAACAAAAGGCTGTGACAGATAACAAATCATGCGTATATTATAAAAATAAAAAAAAACATACAAACAAGCTATAATACGCAGTCACCTAATCTCCTTGGCAGTCACACATTATAAGGTTTGCCTATTCAATATCACAGATAAAAAATAAATTTTATTGAACTATTTTATGACTATTTAGAGCTTTTGTTTTGCGGCTGCCTAATAGTAAGAAACATGTTTAAGGACCAATACTCAGGTACATAATTTGATACTAGAAATTTATTTGTGTGGCAGATGTTATTTTGTTTTAAATTGTTTATTTTTTTTCTTTGTGTGATCAACTAGATAAATACTAAGACGATTTGGACATTATCTGAAATGTTTTACATACAAAACTAGATAGACAAACACGTGTGCGGTGTGTGCGTGGCCGAATTAATAACAACGGATGAATGAGACGACGAGACCGCAAAGTGCATGCCAACGTGAAAATAAAAATAACATAAAAGCTGTACAAGACGTACACATCATGATCTCACCATAAAACATTTTGTTCAATCGTGCTTGGCGTCCGGTCAGTGCTAGCTTGTTTGTGTCCATTCAAAAACAACGATCGTAGCCGGAACGTCGCACTCGACCGAGTCCTATTTAAACGTTTCCAAAGAAATGTTCATCACTGAAACGAGTCATAGAGTATCGCAAGCAGTACCGGTGTGGTACACGCGAGGCGAGCGAGCGTGCAACAGAGCGGGAGACGCGCTCGCAGTTGGCGCCCGCACGGAAGTAGGTTAGTAACTAAAGTTTTGTTTGTGTGAGGCTGTGGCGCGGTGCACTCAGTGCGCTAGAGCTGCCGCCCGGCGCCGCTCGCGGTGTCGCCCGCGCGCCCCCCGCCTCCTCTCGCTGCGCACCCCGCCCCTTCCCGCGCTCGCGCATCTTTCACTTTCGGCCCGGCCGGTCGGTGTGGTAGCGACAAGCGCCGCCACACCGCCCGCCCTTACCGGCCGGCGGCTATTGCGCCCTCGCTGAACGCCGCTTTTCTTTACAAAAACGCGTGTCCACTGCACTTGCTTTTATTGGATGTATTATTTGCGGGGATTAAAATTTTACATTTAATGATAATTAGAATTACTATACAAACAGGTGTTTCAAGTACGTTAAATGTATCTAATTTAAGACTTTATGTTTATTCAATAAATAGACGTTTATATTAGGTATATTACGAGCTTTATGCTCCTTCTAAATTTATTTTAATTCACATTAAGTAAATCAAAAACTGTATACAAGATGTACGGATTACATGAATTGCAATATCTTTAAGTTCTATTGTAATACGTTCTAGATTTTTCTTATTTTACAGTTACATGGAGCGGTTTTTATATATTCCGTAACTGGTTCTAGAATCTAATTGTCGACTAAATTTCCAAGACACGATAAATCACAAGCGGCGACCTTGAGCATGGAAATGAGGCACAGCAGAGATTTTTTTAGAATTATAATTTTTCTACGCACTTGGCACAAATGTAGTAGGCTTGCAGCAGGTCCATTGGGTGTGGAGCCGTAGTGCATGGTACATCAGAACGCATTCAGCGAGCGCTCATTGTCGGTGGTTATGTAAGGCGGAGGCCGCGTCGATCCGCTGCTTTGAGTCAACGAACGGCATTGACACGCGCCCAGCTCCGCGCCGGCCCGCCGCCCGCGCGCCCCGCGGCGCCCCCGCGGCGCCCCACGCTGCTGCTGAAACCACCAGCTGCGAAATTGGGTCACGAGCTCCGAGCCACCTCACGTAGATACCGTCCATATAAACGAGACCTCTATTATGTGAATATTTTGGCTGCATGGCGACACGTAGGGGAGCTCAATCCACGGTGGTACTGTACTTACGAGACGACAAATGAAATAAACCTTCTGCCGTTTAAAATAACTACGTATTACAACATGATAGATTGAACGCGGAATTGGTGTTTGTTACTATCAATGGACCTTGGAGTTGTATGATCTAAAAATCTATTTATTTATTCATTTAATTCTTTTGTATTTTGAAATCATATTTGGATGTTTATGTTCTACGAGAAGATAAATTTGAAAATATAATAGCTAGATAAATACAAATTGCTAATAACGCACATTTTAGTATATCTGTTGCAATCATTTAAAACAAGAATGTTGCAAAATATTTTACTTATGATATTAGACACACCTCAAATATAAGACAATTACAATATAATGTACAGTTATTGTAAATAGATAGTAGAGCTGTGTTAACAGGGTTCAATGACTGCATAACATTAATATTTGCTAAATGAACGTAATTCGATGGAAATTCTAAACGGAATATTATAACAGCAATAGCTTCAATAGTTTCTAATATCAATGCATGAAAACGGAGAAGGAAAACAGCACTGCGATCGAACGCTCGAGTCAACGAACGTTATTGACACTTCCATTCATATCATTTTATACTCTACGGGCTGCGGAATAAAGTTTAAAATTCATTAAAGCCGCTATACAACCTAGCCTTGGCTCCTACTGGCCTGGCTGACTTAGACATTCTATCTACTTTTACAAGTACATGAGCGAAGGCTCCAGTACTAGTACTTAGGTTCAGGTACTAAGTCGGTGTCATTATAGCAGACGTCAGCTTTATCTATGACCTTACTGTAACGTTCTAATTCTTACTAAATGCTTTCATTGGATTAGCTAGTAAAACGCATTTGATGCGAGTGCCGAGACATTGCACGCAGCGTATTCAGCATTGTTTACCGATGCTTGTGTTCCTATACACACTAAGAACGGCAGTATTGTATAGTTGCTATATATGACTGCAAAAAAATCCAGCCAATAATTCCTTTTATTTTATATTTAAAAACAAAATAAAATCATTTCACACCAAACTTCTTTTGTTTGCAAACGAACGAATAATTAAATAACTAATATAATGTTAGTGTGAATCATTAAAAGATGGTCCTTAACTAAGTATAATTAAATGCTACTTATAATATTTTGAAAATTGCATTTTAAATAATAAAATTGCACCAAAGAACCGCTACCGTGTTGCATTGATTGTATTCTCAGCTCCATCAAGGTCAATAGCTTTATTAACAATCCTGTATGTTGCAATAGATCACAAAATCGAATGCGTTGCGTACGGATGTTTTAAAACACAATAATGCAAAAAACACCGTTGTGAGGGTGCTCTACCGCCCGCGCCGTCCTAGTTTCAGGGTGCGCTGCATCGGGTGAAGGAACGTCATTGACCCACCTAGCACCTCCGCGCTAGGACTCCGCCCCTCCCTCCTCGCGCATTCCCCGCGCCCCCCGCATGCCCACCACACCACCCCGCACGCCCCACAGACAGACTGATAAATATAGCGATCTCCAGGAATATGGCATTGAAAACGTTAACTCTACGTACCTACATAGAGGCGCTTGAGTGCGTCAAAATTGCATACGTCAACCAGTTTATCAATAACCAATATGACATTATTGGGATAACTCAATGCAGTGTCGCAGTATGCACGACCGTTGCCATGGGCCTTATCCACCTGCATAATATACTATAAGGCTTACGTACTACCTATGACATTTACAGTTCATTATTGATTGCCGATCGACGCGCATACGTTACTGTTTCAGTTGAATGAAACCTTTTACCTTTTAAACGTAATGTAACGCTCTAATTGGAAGTTAGTTACCTAATAAATATTTGACAGAGTTGTCATTAGGTCACGAGGTATGCCCTTAATGCTACGAACGGCATATTGATTTTGAGTATAATGCCTTTATTTTGGGGGAGAGGGGGATGACGCCGGCGGGAGGGGTTGCGAAGCCAACACGTGCGGGTTGCAGCGGGTCGACGAACGTCATTGACCCAACTCCGGGCCCTAGTTTGGTCCGATAAAACCCCTTGTGATAGCGTCTCTCTGTGTGCGTGTCGCAATTTATTATAAACAATACTACTATATCCGTCATTACCAACGATGAATGCCGGCCGATTGATGTATTACTAATAATTGTAATTATTAAATAGTAATTGAAAAGAGGGAGTTTGACATCGTTTGGTATTATTTTATTCTTGACTCGCGTTAATGTTAAGGACGTTTTGTCGGTTCGCTTGATTTAAACATGTGAATAATTTTCCTTATAGTCGACTAATACCGCGTCAGTGTCAAGAATAACGAGAAATCCCAAGTATTACTATATATTTTTAATTCATACAACTAATATTCTTTTGTTTCCAACTACTAAGTTCTTTAACTATTTTAATTGAACTTTAATGTCAAAATAGAAAAGAAAAATGTTTGATGAGTAAGATGGCACTTTTTTACCGTTATTAAAATATGTAATTACAGTATCATAAATCAATCTAATTTAATTTGCTGATAAATTAGAGTTCTAGATACATTGTTAAGAATAACACATGACACTCGAAGTCATAAACCGAACGTCACAATGTTGAGGTAGGTTTTCACGATCACGATACAATCCGCGATCATTCAATACTGGAGGTGCTGGGTAGCGGTATCTGCAGCGTCAACATCCGTTGCACCGGAGTCCCATTTCCGGCCTCGACGGCACGATCAATACGGATCGGGGAACGAACCCGTGACCTCCGGCTAAGAACTGGGGCGCCGCGCACGCGCTGCCTCACCCGCCATGGTGCATCCTCCGCAGGCTACTCCATTTTGAATTGGTAATCTATACTAATATTATAAAGCTGAAGAGTTTGTTTGTTTGAACGCGCTAATCTCAGGAACTACTGAACTGATTTTGAAAATTCTTTCACTAATAGGAAGCTACATAACTCCTGAATGCTATAGGCTACTTTTTATCCCGGGAAAATATTTTTGTCCCGGAAAACTTTTTCACGCGGGCGGAGCCGCGAGCACTACTAGTTTCTATACAACAGTCTTCACTGAAATTACACTTGGGAACTCTTTTAATCAGTGGCAGTCGAACGTCTTGTTTGATGTTGATGGATATTAAAAATGCACATTAGGTACATTTTATAGTCGGCCATTGTTCTATGCACTTCGACATTTAAAGTTTAATGATAGATAGTGGGCAGTAGTATATAATGTTTGTTTTATTACTATAATGCCACGGGCGTGGCTTTTATTTCTATTCAGTTTGAGTGGTTGATATTTATATAATTAAAAAAATTCATGGAGCCGTATCTGTTTATTAAGCTTTTGTTTGAAATCTAAAACAAACGGACATTTAAGCGGTGTTTGAACCTAAAAAAGTCTGTTAGTTAGTTGATGTTGTCTCTTAATGGCGTAAAACTGGATCCTTCAAGCCTATAAAAACATAAAAATCTTTAAAATCGTAGATAGAACATCCAACTTAGCTATTGAAGATATAGTGGCTAAGTGAAAAATAACGTCAAAATAGTAGCCCAAAATTGAACCTTACGTACCACGTAAAATAACTAGTGGTGTATCTATTATCAATTCATATTTGATTGGACGGCATTTTTGGTGCTACTGTTTATATAGCAATCCATTGCTCTTGTTTTAAGTACCTAAAAATACATTGAGAAATATAATCTATATTGTTTCTTTGTTCTTGTGTTAGAGATATGCAGATAAAAAATAATAATTAATCAATTTTAAACAGCTGTTCTTACTTTACAAATTGTCTATTTTATTCTTAGAAAATACTTATAGATTTTAAAATTAATGCCGATTTACAAAGTGAATAAAAGACAAAACAACATCATCTTGTAATCCATTGTAATCCATAGACACAACCAAATAATTTAAATACAGAAGACATCTTAAAAACGACCACAAACATAAACCGACGAAGGTAAAGGCCGTCCAAATGTTGTCTGGTTTATAATTACTTAAGTTTGAGGTACTGGTTGAATGCGGCCCTGTTACAATGCCAAGGCGACTGCCAAAAAGAGGGAGGTCAAGCCCAGTGCCAGGGGCCCAAAGAATTCGTCTCCGCTGCATTTTAATACGATCATTACCAGAACTTCATTCACAATCTTCCATGTAATAACATGTAATACGATTTTTATTACATTGTGTTCACGTTTCGTTCATAAAACATATGAACGGTTTGCTTGTGTATATACACACGCATTTATCTATAATTATGTTTGAACTTGAAAGTTGCAATGTTTAGTTAAAACAAATTGTAAACGATCATTTTCTATAAATTGTATGAAATATCGAATGTGTTTGGTAATTTTATTTCTATAGTACCTACGGAGATTGCAACGGCTCAGTACAAAGATCTTTCATAAGAAAAATCATTTGTAGTTTTCTCCGCATTCAGATTGTCTCGTTATTTTTAAAACAGATTTTTTCATTTTCAAAGCTTTGAGATGAACAACTCCAAAAATATGAAATAATTTGCCCGCGGCTCCGACCATGTTAAACAGTTTTTCCGGGTTAAAAGTCCCGCTTTTTATTTTCCCGGGATAAAATGGATCCAGGATATGATCTACCCGTGTGCCAAATTTCATCGAAATCCGTTCAGTAGGTTTTGTGTGAAAATACATACATCCATACTTAAACTTTCGCCTTTATAATACTAATTAATAGGATGGAATCGTGCTTGATAAACTACTGTACTATTACATAATTTCATTCATACAAACATGTATGCAATGTTAAAAAGATGGCATGCCAATGGTAAATTTGCGCCTTTACACATTTATTGTGAAAAGTGTATAAGATGAAATATAAAAAAACTAGTTTTTGCTCACGGCTTCGCCCACGTGAAAAAGTTTTGCCTGGACAAAAGTTCCGCTTTATATTTTCCTGGGGTAAAAAGTAGACGATTTTACTCAGAGATATTGTAGCATTCTAATGGTGATAGAAAGTGAAATCGATCTAGTAGTTTTTGAGTTTATTTGTTACAAACATAAAAAATTACAAATCTTTCCTTTTTATAATAATATAAAGTGAAATCGAAAAAAAATGGATTCGAACGTAAAAGGTAACTACGGAACCATCTGCCGCGCGGCGCACCTTTCGGTTGAGGCGCGTTTTTTAAAACGTAGTAGATATTGAGATACTATTTTCTTAAAATCCTGTTGTTTATGGCGGATATCATAAAACATAATAGGTAGTTGGCAATAACAAAGCTTTAAGCTTAAAATGATTATGGTATAAATTTAAAGAAAAAAATCAAATAAGTCATTTATACTAATAACATAAATTGGTATAGCATTTGTCGGCTAGGCGCGAAAAATAAAAACAAAAAAATATCCCCTGATACAAGATACGTCCAAAAATTTTAAAAATAAAATGTGTTTGTCGAATTGGCGATAGGCTCGCCCCCTATCACATCATGGGAATAACGGCGAAAAGTGGGTGCACTAGTTGCGCCTCTGCCTACCCCTTCGGGGATAATAGGCGTGAGTGAGTGTGTTTGTCGAATTATTTTGTTATAAGTACCTAGTTTTTTTTCTACTTTTACAGGTACTTATATAAATTTTTACTTGAAACTTTTAGAATAATTATTTTTGCCACCTCGTGATTATCATCTATCTAACACCAACTCATTAAAATCATTCTTATGAGCCCAAACCAAACTATAACTGCTGTAAGTTGCCGAGGAGCTGGCTATCTCCCAGAAAACTCGATGCTGCAGCACCAGCTTCAGGTTCATCATCATCATCATCATCATCAGCCTTTATCAGTCCACTGCTGGACATATGCCTCCCCTAATGAGCGCCATAGCGCCCTGTCTTCAGCTTGCTGCATTCAGCATCTGCCTGCAGTCTTTCGCAGATCGTCATCCCACCTGGCCGGAGGGCGTCCTACACTACGTTTGCCCAGTCGCGGTCTCCACTCAAGAACACGTTTACCCCAGCGGTTGTCGGTTCTTCGCGAGATCTGCCTGCAGTCTTTCGCAGATCGTCATCCCACCTGGCCGGAGGGCGTCCTACACTACGTTTGCCCAGTCGCGGTCTCCACTCAAAAACACGTTTACCCTAGTGGTTGTCGGTTCTTCGCGAGATCTGCCTGCAGTCTTTCGCAGATCGTCATCCCACCTGGCCGGAGGGCGTCCTACACTACGTTTGCCCAGTCGCGGTCTCCACTCAAGAACACGTTTACCCCAGTGGTTGTCGGTTCTTCGCGAGATATGGCCAGCCCACTGCCACTTCAGCTTGCTAATTCTTTTAGCTATGTCGATAACTTTGGTTCTAGACATAGCTGTCTGTATGTCTTAAAAATACTACCGAAATAACAGCTCGCCAAATTTCAAATTAATCCGACCTGTGAAAGTAGGAAATGAGCTGATGATCTTCAACGCCTGAACAGATCTTCATAAGCTAAGAACCGTGTCGATCACGTCAAGTTTAAAAAAAAACCCTCGAAATCAGTCCATTCGTTTGAGAGCTACGATGCAACATACATAAATATAGATACACTGATATACTCACCATAAACTTATAACCCCCCACTTTTTGCATTGAGGATAGAAAAAATAGCACCCTATAGCGAATACAGAAAAAAAAGTAGGAACACCCCATTCAAATGTTTCAGTACGGAACTTGGTATATCAATCCATCTCGCACTTTACCGTTTATTTAATCTAATATAGTGTACCATACGGCACAACAATGATTTCTATTACGTTGTAAATCATACGTGATAGGATTTTAAATAGTTTTATTGTTTCCTTGTATGTACGTGCATGAAATGTAATTCTAAAGCGTTGGAATAAAGTCCTTTATATCTAAGGATATTAATATTGAGATAATAATAATAATCTCCCTCGCCAATTTCGGCCACGGCGGCCAATCTCAACATAGATCAGTCAGGTACGCAGGAGATATTATAGTGCACAAGTGTGTGCGGAATACACAGGTGCACTCGTTATTCCTTCACTCTCATAGTCCGGTGAGACGGCAATCCGACATGACCGGAGAGAGATCAGGCGCAGGAGCAACGGCTTTACATGCTTTCCGAGGCATGGGGTGATCACACCGCCAACCTCCTGACTCCAAGCTGCGACTGAGTATTTTTTTTAAGATGGAAAAACCCAGTCACGATGTTTTTGGCTCTACCCGGGATTCGAACCCAGGACCTCATCGCGCAAATCGTACTCGTAACGCGTACGCAATAAAACTATGCCACCGAGGCAGTCAATACAATATTGAGATACCATGAAATAGTAGCATTATGTTGGAAGGAACACATTCCTTCCAGCATAATAATTCTACAGTGCTACATCACAGAAGACTTACCTGAATCTTTGATACCTTGTAAAAATCGTAACCTCCCCTCTGGATGGTACACATAGGCGTTGATCATTTACTATTTAGAAACTCGGGTGCTTGTCTGTCACTTTTCTGAAATATAAGCTATATGAGGTGTCCTTGAAAATTCTGCATCAAATTATGATATTTTTTTTTGCAACAACTGTCATACTCAGACATAAACAAGAAAAATCAATTAAGATCATTTATTTTTAAAGCAACACGTCGAGTGGCAAAACACACTTGTCCACTTAGAAAAATAGCAAAAGGTAATTAAGGTCAACTTCGCAAAGCTCAAAATAGATTGCCAAATTTAAGTGAATACATCGGCAAAGATGCTGCAATAGAGGAATTGCAATAATCACACCTTCTTCACTACCTTGTGTCAGAACCATTAATTTAGAAAATTTGGTAATATAGATAAAAATAATTTAACATGGCACTATAAAAGCAAATATCTAATTTTACACGTTCACTGTGCATGCACCATCGATGAATCGATTGAAGTACGCACGCCTGTAAAATTTAATAATTATTGACAAGGAATCGAAAAAAAATAATTGACTACTTTATAAACGCCATATTTTCTTTTCCATAGTGAAGCGACTTATTATTCAGCTATGATATTAATACCCGATTGATATTCTTTAAGCCCACTAATTGCGTAACAAAAATAATTGAAAACTTTTCAATCGAAAAATAAAATGTAGCAGTGTAAATTAAATAGTTTCTTTTTATATATGAACTAGTAGTGCTCGCGGCTCCACCCGCGTAAAAAAGTTTTTCCGGGACAAAAATATTTTCCCGGTATAAAAAGTAGCCTATAGCACTCAGGAGTTATGTAGCTTCCTCTTAGTGAAATAATTTTCAAAATCGGTTCAGTAGTTCCTGAGATTAGCGCGTTCAAACAAACAAACAAACAAACTCTTCAGCTTTATAATATTAGTATAGATATAGAGTATATACCCACGGAATAAATTTATGCATATTACATTCACTCACGGCTTTTATCCCCGAAAGGTTAGGCAGAGGCGCAACTAGTGCACCCACTTTTCGCCAATATTCCGTCCCATGATGTGATAGTGGGTGAGCCTATCGTCATATCGGGCACAAATTCCAGACTCCGAGCTGATACTGAATAGAAAAACTCAATATCACTTTGCCCGACTCGGGGATCGAACCCGAGACCTGAGCATTGCAGTCGTACCATAATACAACTACGCCACCGAGGCAGTCATAATAATTTATATACAGAAAATATACACATTGAAACGCTTAGGTATGTTTATAAAACAATACAAAATGTGGAGCAAAAATAACATTTCAATGTGTTTATCTGATCAAATTTTCTTCATAAATTAAATCGATTGTCATAAGAAATCGAATCGGTAACGCATTAGTACATCCCCAATTGACTAGAAACGGAACTGCAAAAGTTACATAAATTGTAGGACGGAGTATAACACAAAATTACGTTACGAAAACTTTCGAGTTCTTGACAGATTTATAATTTTGACAAGACAACTAGCATCGGTCATACGTGCATGTCACATGGCAGGGGCATGAAGTAAAGACGTTGTACGTGTATGACCCACGGATGGTTCATTCGTTAAAATGACTTTTTAAATGAAGGGGGTATAAAAATAAAACAGCATATTATTATTTCCAATTTGTGTTTGCACTTATGGTGTTGTCTCCGTGTGTGTCTCCGTGACTATAGCTACACAGTTAATGTGTTAAGTGACAAGATATTAATGATAATAAATGTTTTTTTTTCATTGCTTTAGACTTTTTGATTCTTAAGCCTACAACGTTTATAATAGAATATCCTCATTCTTCATTATACGAAGTGGCTAAGTTTAAATTGGTAGTGGACGGATGGATGTCAAATGTAGCAATATTAATGACAATACCGGGTGGAAGGGAAACGCTCTCTATACCGGAACGGTAAGAGAAAAGAACCATAACATTAACGAAAAATTATATTCATTTGCAAAGCTAAGCGATAATACTTACGATTTTAGTATTTTCGTAATTCATGCGCGCGCAATGTAAAGCGTACAAAGAACTGGGCGGCCGTCGCGCTGCGCCGGGACCGGCCCGCGGTCGTTAACCCGTCAGCTGATGTACGTGTTTCATTACGATTTTTTTGAAATATTGACCTATTTTACTATGTTTTTCAGAATAATAGTGTGATTTATCTATACATACGTGAAGCTGTACAAAAATTTGAGAAAATCCTACTAAAATTGTAACAATGCGATCGCGATTTTTTTAGTGCCATCACGTCAGGAATCACCAATACTATCATCTGTATTCGTTTCCGAGAGCGTTTCCCTTCCACCCGGTATAATTCGCATAGAATGTATAAAAAAATAAAACCGACTTTAAAGCCACTAAATACCAAAAAAAATTCGTATATTTGGAGTCGGTGCGTAATTTAAATTGCCAGCTAAGCTAGGCAAATACACGAACAAATATAGGAAAACAATGTTCAATTTAAATTAGGCATCGACTCTAAATGTACGTATCCTACTAATATTATAAAGGCGAAAGTTTGTAAGAATGTATGGATGTTTGGATGTTCGGATGTTTGGATGTTTGGATGTAAGGATGTTTGTTCCTCTTTCACGCAAAAACTACTGAACGGATTTCGATGAAATTTGGCACACGGGTAGGTCATGTCCTGGATTAACACATAGGCTACTTTTTATCCCGGGAAAATATAAAGCGGGACTTTTATCCCGGAAAAACTTTTTAAAGCGGGCGGAGCCGCGGGCAAAAGCTAGTATAAAATAAAATTATTCTTTTGGTTTGCAGTGGTTTTTAATTTGGTTTTATTTTTTGTTAAAAAGTTTTTATTCATTGTTTTTTCTTTTGTTAGCTAATTATGGAATGGTGTAAACAATACATCATAGATATACGATTACAGAATTCGCGGGTCATCTGCTGTTAATTATTGAAGAGTTCCATGGTCTATATCCGAAGATCTTCACCAGATCTTAATAAATTATACACTAAAACATTCCCTAAAAAATATACATTTAACGAAAACCCCATCCAAAAGGATCAGTAGTTTTTGAGAAAGCCGCGGACATACAAACATATGGGTCTAATACAGAACCTACTTTATTGAAGGCGGTTAAAAATAATATTACGCAAATTATATTTTTTCAATTAATTTATACTTTCTATGAAAAATAATGACCCATTTCACTAACATCTAGATAAAGTATGTTGTAAAAAGACCATAAATAGTATTTATTATTAAAATAAAAAAAGAAATCATAAAATGTACAGCGCTTTCCTCGAAGAAACCGTATAACATTATCGTGAGCTGGCACTAAGCAACTGACCTCACAGAAATCCCTCCATCACCAAACAATTAAATTATTTAAACATAAAAACTGTTGCGAAATTGTTTCCCAACTCTTACCAGTTCGTCCTAGATTCCTCAGGCCCATTGAATAAGCGTCCTTACGAACAACGCCCCACCCCGACTCCCCTAGAACTACGTAGAAAGTCATGGAAGCCATAAGATCGCAGCCAGTTACGCTGACCTCTCAAATTTTCGAAGGTCGCTCTTCCGTATAGTTACACGTGGCGTTCTCATCGATTTTGAGGCACATCACTATAGATATAGATGCTGTATGACAGTGACAGTGGTTCGGCCCCCTTTTGACCTATTTTCAGGTCCCTTCTACGAGCCGGGCGATGACGCAAGCACGCGCATATATCGCTGCCGGTGTTACTTAAACTACGGAATGGAGAAATTAACACTTTTTACTGTGCTTTAATGAATTATAGTGTGCGTTCGGAATTACTAGTTATGATTCCTGGAATACTAGGATATGATTTTTATTTAAGTTTAATATTAGTTTAATGTAATCATTTAGCGTTTTTTTTTTCAAATTGCTGCCTTATATTATGTCCTGGTTTTTAATCGATTTTATAACTAATAATATTAAGACGAAAATAAAGTTACATGTATTGTTCCCATATATGTGAAATATCTTGGTACAAGGAGCGTAATTTTTTGTCTTGTTTATTTACTATCTATATGATGATTCTCTAGACTTTACTGTTAGTTTATATTATGTATACTGTTTTCCTCAATATTTTAAAATCCTTTAAAGTTTTACGGCATAACGACAGAGAATCAAAAGCTCAGCAGAAAAACTCTTAAAGCACCATTTGATTCCTTTACTCTCCACTGGGTTTAGTTGATGGAATTCCAAGTCTCCTAATAATATCCTGTTAATTCGTTTTGTCACGCGATACTTTAATAAGTCCACACACATCGTGGTTGCGAGTACACGTCCGGTCCCGCTCCATTTTAGTTGCGCCGATAGTTGCGGGCCCTTTGCTAGAACACGAGCCTTTGACGTTCGGACGAAATTTTGTTTTTTGCAGCTTGCTGCCTTTGGATTTAATGGTTTATTTTGAAGGAAATAAGTTAATGCCGCAATAGCAAATAGAAATTATTTAATCGTCAAACAGCGCCAAATATGGTCTGAAGCAATTATAGAGTTGTATGGGGTATGTAACCATCCCCGGAAAAATTATACGAAATGACTGTTTATTTTTAGCAACAGTTTGAATAACCCAAATTAAATCCAAACAAACGGGCTGTGTTGATTGAAGCCGTTTGGCGGAGGGAGCGCGTCTGGGCGACGCGGCAACTTGCGGCGGCGTCGTTGCCATGGTGACGCTGCAGCCTGCCGTCGCACCGACCCAGTTTTGCGGCCCGACCGCCCAAATGTTAATGACCTCCAAAACCCAGGTCGAAGTTCACGAGTTACACGGGTAAGGGATATATGTACCCTTATAGGCTTTTTACGGGTCAAACTGCGTATTGATCCATTATGAGATGGAATCTAGGTTAGGTTGGCCCTCTGGTTTGTGGACACGTGTACCCTTGAAGATATTGTTTTCGTTTTTGTAAACTTAAAAATAATTGGAAGTGAGGATTTTGTTCTGCTTTGTCTTTTTCTTTATTTATTTATAAATTGGCAACTAACACATTTATTTTCAGTGTAATTTGGAACTTTGTTGTGAAATTGGAGTGTCGTAAATTTTATTCTTGTTATTCAATTTCAGTAGTACGTTTATTGAAATAAAAACCCAAAATATTTATAATTTTTAAAATCAAGATCGAGTTAAGTTGTAAAGGCTTATAAATAAAAAAAAAAAAGTATGTACACTACACACTTTCAATTGTTCTTTCAACGCATTTAGTACAAATTTTAGTGTTTCCACACATTAACTTGATGAATTTACTTTTAACCTTTGGCCATAATTATTACATTTTCATTTTTTTTTATTGATTTTACAAATGGTTACATTTATAGTGTATATCATCCTTTAGCTGTACACATGTGGCGTGTGGATGAGGTTTCGTTATTTAATTTGTAGCTCACCCCCCCCCCCCCTCCCCTTGTCTATTTACATATTACGGTACAAAAAAGGTCAGCTAATCGTGCGTACACTTGTTGCTTCCCCACGTACTCTTTTATAGAATACTAGCTTTTGCCCGCGGCTCCGCTCGCGTTAAAAAGGTTTTCCCGGATTAAAGGCCCGCTTTATGTTTTCCTGGGATAAAAAGTAGCCTATGTGTTAATCCAAGACATGATGTACCCGTGTGCCAAATTGCATCGAAATCCGTTCAGTAGTTTTTGCGTGAAAGAGGAACAAACATCCATACATCCATACATCCAAACATCCATACATTCTTACAAACTTTCGCCTTTATAATATTAATAGGATAATAGGATTGTAAGAAGGGAAGTTTTTAAAAAAGGTTTGAGTTTATATATTTATTAGCTGAATTATCGTTTAAAGCCCTGTTCAAAAAAACATCAGACTTCTCTAAATAAATCCAATGTAAATAATATAACTTATTAAACTCTTTTAATTACATACTGTGAAAAAAACTTTTTAGTTCTCTTTATATGGGCGCGACAAATGGACCCCACTGCATACGTCGTAGCTATGGCTCTCACATGGGGGGTCCTACGATATAAAAAATTTAGTGGCACCGTACATGACACCGTATAAAAATGAAAAAAAAATCCGCCTAGCCAGTTTCGGCCACGGCGGCCAATCTCAACGGAGATCAGCCAGGTACGCAGGAGATATTATAGTGCACAAGTGTGTGCGCAATACACAGGTGCACTCGCTATTCCTTCACTCTCATAGTCCGGTGAGACGGCAATCCGACATGACCGGAGAGAGATCAGGCGCAGGACCAACGGCTTTACGTGCTTTGCGAGGCACGGGGGTATCACACCGCCAATTTCCTGACTCCGAGCTGCGACTGAGTTAATTTTAAGATGGAAAAACCCAGTCACAATTTTTTTGGCTCGACCCGGGATTCGAACCCAGGACCTCAGCGCGCAAATCGTACTCGTAATGCGTACGCAATACCACTACGCCACCGAGGCAGTCATCGTATACACCGGTCACGGCATTAGTGTGTTTTGTAGCCCGATCATTTTAGAAGCTAAGGGATCCGGATCCCTACACTGTCAACGGTCAGTGGCGTAGCGTGGTTTATTGTAAGCTAAGGGGGGGTCTGGTCCCTCTGAGCCCCTCCCCCTTCCCCCTTATATACGTCCATGCCACTGCACCTGATAGTAAACGGAGAGGGGTCCAGATAGAGCGTCGACTGACGAGCGATGATTATTCCTCGTCAGTCGAAACAATTATGTCGGCCTATATGAACCGGATGTTCACAGATCCCGGAACGCGGCACTCTTACGTGGACCACTATGGCGGGTTTTAGGACCTTATGTATTTTGTTTTTTTTTTTATTAATGACAAGACGAGCATGCCGTTCGCCTGATGGTAAGCAATATGACCACCCATAAACAGTAGCAATACCATCCAGCACTTTGGGTTACAAAGCTCTGAGTGGCATTCCACTGCGCTCGTCATCCTGAGACATAAGATGTTAAGTCTCATTATGTCCAGTAGTTACACTGGCATGCACACTGCTGTTTGGCGGTAGAAATAGACATTGCGGTGGCACCCACCCAGACGGACTCTTGCATATGAGAGACCTACCAGCAGTAAATTGAAAAATAAAATATATGGTGGTCGCTACCCGAGCGGATACAAAAAATATTCTACCACCAGCGAGAATGTGTTGTAGAGGATACGGGGCACTTGTGGGTATGTTATTAAGGATTCTGAATGGGATGAACAGTATAGGAAATCAGTCTCAAAGGGTTTTTAGTTTTTTCTATGTCATTTGTTGCTCGCCAATAGGTACCTATTCCTAGTTGACTACCCCTGCATTATTAATCATGATAGAATTATTTGTGACATCATAAATAGAGTAATCTCTACGTACAATAGTTTTAGGAAGTGCTAAAATTCTTTAGACTCTAAATGGACGTAACTAAAAATTTAAATCCTCTATATTCTACAAGCAATTAATGGTTTTTGAGACCCGTACACATTAATTGCAAGATGCCTCACTTTGTATAGTGTCAAGTTGAAATAAATGTCACATGGCTACAATGTAGCTACGAACGAGCGAGACCATCTAACAGCCGTACGTTAACCCTTATTGCATAAGCACATAAGTCACCTACGTGCATTAGTTTAGCACAATACAATCCGCATTATCTATTCTTCGCTTCAATGTTACGTCACACGTGGGTTCACGTGACTGGCCTGACAAGCATTGCATCTGGCCGATGACACTCTTTATTAAACACGTGATTCGCGTGTCACCTCCTTTCTAGAAAGTTCTAGTTTTGATAAGCCTAGTTAAGTCCTAGTTTACTTGGCAAAAAAACGAACATTGCAACATTGTTATGTGACTGTTGAATAACGTGCGAGATCGGTAATTTTAGTGTAAGTATTTAGTTGCACGAAAAATCTTTTCAAATGTACATATTATCAGATCATTCAGTCGTGTTTGTATACTGTAATAAAATTATATTTTATTTCAACGCTACGTTTAAGATGGGATTTACTTGCACAAGATTTAAAATAATGTTAAGAAAATATATCAATATCGTAATTATTATAACACCGTATATACCCGTATACTTCCTCGGTGGCGTAGTTGTATTACGTTATGACTGCAATGCTGAGGTCTCGGGTTCGATCCCCAGGTCGAGCAAAGTGGTATTGGATTTTTCTATTCAGAATCAGCCCGGAGTCTGGAATTTGTGCCCGATATGTAGAGAGGCTCGCCCCCTATCACATTATGGGACGGAATACGCATGGCGAAAGTAGGTGCATTAATTGCGCCTCTGCCTACCCCTTCGGGGAGAAAAGCCATGACTGTGTGTACAACAATTCCAATCAATCCTGCAGATTTTGTAAAAAATTAAACGTGTAGAGATGTTTTATTTTTTGGCATACTTTAAATATTATTTAACAAGCCTAATTAAGGCGCTTCCTTTGGTTAGCTGAGAGAAGTTTCGATGATATATAATGAACATCCTAAGACTACCCGAACGCTCATCTCTATTTTGCTATTTACTCTAATTTGAATATAAAATATATTATTACCTACTATGTAATTGTTTAATGTGCATTGAAAGGTTGTTCGCCTAGTCGATCGGCATTAATAAATTATATGAGTATGGGCCATTTACCTGTACTAGGCATCATGTCTTACCTCATACAAAATTCCTAGTAACATTATGTGCGCAGTTAATGTAACCGAAAGGAAATTGCAAATAATTTTAGCTCATTACGATCGTACCTAGACAAGGGGATCTATGTGTGAGTGTGTACGGACACGGTATCTACGCAACCACATGCAAACGAACACACACAAACAAACACTGATACACACTCACACACATATAAGTGAGTGTGATCGAAGGACTGCTCTCCGCCACATACATTTGCAGAGCTCGTTATAGATTTAGGGTTGGAAAAATCACTTAATATTAAGAAACACAACAGTTCATTAAATTGCAATTTATTTGCCTAACTACTAAGTAGAAGTACATAGACATTATATTGAAATCTATACTAATATTATAAAGCTGAAGAGTTTGTTTGTTTGTTTGTTTGTTTGAACGCGCTAATCTCAGGAACTACTGGTTCGAATTGAAAAATTCTTTTTGTGGTGAATAGACCATTTATCGAGGAAGGCTTTAGGCTATATAACATCACGATGCAACTATTAGGATTGAAGAAATAATGGAAAATGTGAAAAAAGCGGGGAAAATTATTCATCCTTGAGGGCTTCCATTGCGTGCGCTGCGAAAACGGTCATAATACTAAAAATATATGTATGAAAGAATTATTCCTCTTGAAATGATCTAAAAAATGTCTGCGACAGTATATGTCTATCTTTTAAGATTAACTCACTAGAACCGTATTTATGGTAATCAAATTTGGTCGAAATTAATGCATTATTTGTTAAGAGTTGTATCAACGTCATCATATTGGGTAAGCTTTATCCAAATAAATGTGTTGGATAGAGTGATTCAACGGGAAGGTTTTTATGTACTTTTAGCCCGGAAAAACTTATTAACGCGCGCGAAGCCGTGGGCAAAAGCTAGTGTTACTATAAAATATAAATTCTGCTAGCAGTATTTATTTCTACTCTGGAACTTGAATTTAATACTTGATATGAATATGGTAGGAGATGGTAGCCCTAACTCGAACTATCTGTGACACTATAACTCATGTGCATTAGGTACATAGTGATCTAGTGATGCAACGATCACTAAGTTTTACGACAACTAACGTTAATATCAGTGTACTAGCTTTTGCCCGCGGCTCCGCCCGCGTTAAAATGTTTTTCCGGGATAAAAGTCCCGCTTTATGTTTTCCCGGGATAAAAAGTAGCCTATGTGTTAATCCAGGTCATGATCTACCCGTGTGCCAAATTTCATCGAAATCCATTCAATAGTTTTTGCGTGAAAGAGGAACAAACATCCATACATCCAGACATTCTTACAAACTTTCGCCTTTATAATATTAGTAGGATAATACTAATATAAGTTGCAATAAAATATAAGCAAATTTAATTTATAAAGAGGAACCTGAAAATACTTTAAAAAGTAAATATTTTAAGTTTATAGGTATTTTAAAGATCTGCGAGATCCCACTGCCATCCTTCAGTTATGGAGATCTAGGCACCTGAAGAAGAGATGTAAAGAAATATCGACACATATACCTATGTTTATTTTTTACAGTATTTATAAACTAAATTGCACATTGCATTTCTTTTATCTAATAATTGCGTTGAAATAGAATATATAGGTACCACTATAATTGCTTTTGATTTCTTTTAACTAACTAAATCATTAACATTCGTCGTACAATAATGGTCTTTAAATTAAAACAATTAGCTGTCTTACACACTAAGTTGGTTCCAAATGACAAATTCAATACAAATCTACGAATATCAAGGGTAATTAAATGAAAATGAATGATAACCAATAACCATTAAAGACGTTTCGTGTACCGAGGTAATTATAATAAAGGACGTTGACTATTATATAATGATTGGTTAATTCAAATGCCAAACAGATCCCTTATAGTAATAATTGTTAATTAGTATGCACTAGCAAGACATCTGGCAGCTTAAGTAGGCTGCACCTTCTTTATATTGCATATGTTTATTCCAGTACTTACTAAAATGATGTTTTGTTTATTGATCTATTTACTTGAGTAAAGTATATCATTGGTTGCTGCTGATATACTGCTACACATATTGGAGTATATATAATCATTATAAGAATCTCACTTATAATAAAAATACGAAAAGTACCACAGATCTTTGCATTCGAAGTTTGGTACATGGACTATTCTAGATTATCTCTTAGGCAATTTTTATCACGTCAAGTACATAGTAGCACTTTATTCCGGGAAAGATTTTTCATCCAAACAAAACTGCGAGCAACGCCTAGTGGTATAATGTCATCCTTTGTCCGAGTAGAACTGTCCCGCTCACGCCCGGTTAATGCGCTCAAAACCTTAGTATAGACATAGTTCACATAGTTCAGTGTAACTCTACTTGTTTTCCGCTTTTCATGTCAGTGAACTGCAAAGGCACTATATCTGTTCAGTGCTTTACAGGGGTGCCTAATGAATCGTACCTGTTTTAACAAGCTCTAGTAATAACTAACCGGTATTGTTTGTTTCTAGCCATTTGTATAGAAATATCGCATCGTTAAAACATGTAGATTCCGCATTAACGAGTACCATGCTATTTAACATAGCGCCACTTTCACAAAAATCTTCGAGATTTTTGATAGGTCTCAATTAGCGAGTAAAAAACTTGCTACGCTTAAAAAGACTCTTATAAACTCAAATAACAGCGTAGGAAAACTTTATACATTTTCCGAAACATCATCACCTGAAAACTGGAGAGGCTATTCAGTGTAGTGGCGGTGTAAAAGAATTTCAAAGGGCCCGAGCCCTGTGCATACATGAGCGTGCATGTGTGTCCTTTAACGAGTGAGTAGTTGGCTGTCAGAGGGCGCGAGGCGGGGGCGGCGCCTATTCCTAGCGCGAAACTAGGCCGGCCGCCGACCGCCGCTGCCGATGGCGCGAGTCACGAGCGCCGCCGATCGCTCATTGTACATGCAATGAACTCTTCGTACCAATAAAATATTGATTTGTCGTACATTTTCCGCGCTTATGGAGAAGCAAAATAGAATAAGCTTAGTCCGATATCACAGAGAATAAGGTAAATACTAACTAGCAGTACCTACCTATACAATACATATATGTAGGTAGGAACTATAAATTGTAGTCGATATTTACGTAAAATCGAATTCTCGTTTCCTGCACGCTCCACAGGAAATAAGGGTTTCGTATATTTTTCGTTTCATTTCTTAAATTAAAAACATCAATATTGTCAATATTGCCAAATTTCATGAAATAAACATTTTGCAACTGTTAATGAGCATTTATAAAACGGATGTGTGTATGCTTATCTTAACACTTCATCTATATAGCAAATAATTAATATCGATTACTTAAAAACTCGGTCAGATACATAATGGGATATAAAGAGACTCGTAACATAATGAAACAAATGTCAGCACCAGCTGTTTGTTTGTTCGTGGCAAACCATTTAGTTGGTTTCTATAAAATTTAAATACAAGATTACACCTTTAGTAAATTAGTTAATATATTTTTTTAACTGAATATTTAAGTAAGCCTAATTGACGTTCATTGTCCGATTATTATGAACATCACTTTCCCGGTATGATCCCCCTAGATCGTTAAAGCCTCTCAACATCAGCCTTAAAAATAACACAGCTAAACTATTAGGTATTTAAAAAAAAGATTTAAATGGCGACGTAACTTCCAGATTGTAATATAATTAACTAGATTTTGCCCGCGGCTCCGCCCGCATTAAAAAGTTTTTCCGGGATAAAAGTCCCGGTTTATATTTTCCCGGGATAAAAAGTAGCCTATGTGTTTATTCAGGACATGATCTACCCGTGTGCCAAATTTCATCGAAATCCGTTCAGTAGTTTTTGCGTGAAAGAGGAACAAACATCCTTACATCCATACATCCAAACATCCAAACATCCATACATTCTTACAAACTTTCGCCTTTATAATATTAGTAGGATTCATTGAATGTTTATAGGGGAAGAAATATATTCGTTATTTTATTTACGAATAATATTATGTAAATTACCTATATCTAAAGTTTGCAACGGTAAGCCAATACGAAGCGCATTAGGTATGTGGCACTTCGCCGCTCTTAATCCTTATTCCTTACTAATATTATAAATGCGAAAGTAACTCTGTCTGCCTGTCTGTCAGGCTTTCACGCCAACTACTGAGTCGGTTTAAATGAAATTTGGTACACAGATAGTCTAGAGCCAGAGAAAGAACATAGGCTGCTTTTTATCCCGGGAAAATATAAAGCGAGACTTTTATCCCGGATGAACATTTTAACGCGGACGGAGCCGAGTGCAATTTTAATATAAACGGACGAAGTTGGGCCCGCTCTCTTATTTTCAATTAAATCAATCACTGGAGAGTGGTACATTAAAGTGTTCTCTTTATCTCTTACGCCAATCAACATTTTAAACTCCGGACGCGTTCAGTGCCAACATAAAAATTACTTCTTAGAACAGAGGTTCAAGAATCAAGATCTATGTCACTTGACAGAAGCTTAAATATCATCTCTTCCTGACGAATATATGTCAGATAAATAGATGAACTTTAGACGAAAATAAATAGATTAGTCCCTTTCTTTGAACATTATTCTTTGGTTAGAAAGCAGTTAACGTAAGTCAAAATTAATATTACAATGACGTACCCTATTAATATTAATTCGCTTAATTGTTTTACATACACACACATACACTTTCGCCTTTTATCCCCGAAGGCGTAGGCAGAAGCACAATTAATGCACCTACATTTCGCCATGCGTATTCCGTCCCATGATGAGATAGGGGGCGAGCCTATCGCCATATAGGGCACAAATTCCAGACTCCGGGCTGATACTGAATCTAAAACCCAATATCATTTTGCCCGACCTGGGAATCGAACCCAAGCCCTCAAAATTGCAGTCATACCGTTATACAACTACGCCACCGAAGCTGTTGTTGAATTGTTTTGTTAATGTATATTTAGTCTGTTTACATTACGTTGTTGTTTTTGTAATGAGTTATAATTAGCTTGATTTTTCATTCTGTTAGAGTTTAAACAATGCGAGATCTAAAAGACGAGGGGTATGACAAGGCCAGTAAAGGTATATTTAAGCATTTGTCAGTATCAAATTTCTAGGTAGAGTCATTTAAGGTAAAACGGTTTAGTTTTATAGACCTAAGGAAGAATACCAAAGACATTTTTGACTGCAATAATTACCAGGTACTTACATTTGACGTGCAAGATTTTTAAAACACTAAAACAGAAGTGTTATTACTTCAAAAAGAAAATTATTTAGAGGTCGATTTTTGTGGTTGAGTAATTTGAATATAATTTTTTCTTTGTTCATAATATTTCTTCTCTTTTGAAATAAGTAGCATTTATAGTCGACAGCCTAGTTCTGCAGTTCATATTATTGGTACGGCTTTGCGGGCTATGGAAAAGTTAAAACAAATTAGCAGTCCATTGTACCGGCCCCGGCCGCCTGCCACCGCCGCCGGCCAGTATTGCAAAACATCCGCATTTATTAATGCTCTGTGGATGATCTATGGAGCAGAGCGAGATCCGAACCGATCCACATTTCGCTTGCACTTTAGAAAGCGACTCTTTGTTTTCGCTCGCCACTGTAATTTATAGTAACGAGGAGAGATCATTGCACGTCTTGTAAATTGTTTGACTGAAGCCCGACCCGTCTCGCCGTATTTGGCCACTCTCCAAATGTGCCACGTTTATTGAGTCCCAAAATGTGATTCTAATTGCACCGTGTTAAGGTAAAAATGGAAAGTTAAAGCGCGCGCTTCGAATGCCTTCCAATTCTATGGCGATCCAATGAATGCAGGTGGCGAAACCTTGGATATTGCACCGAACACACTTTCACTAGTGCGATATTAGGTGTAGATACGATATATAGGGCGGATCACATTAACGCGTACCGCTTTTGGGTCGTTTCTAGTTCTTTGTGCGTATTTATCGCCGCCTTATCGCAGAAAACCTTCATTTTTAGACTGTACGAGTTTACATATGTAAACAGAGTCATGGTCGGTTGTCGATCTCCTAATTTGATGGTCATTTTGTTATTTTATACATGTCACCTTGATAATAAAACCACACCAGTATTAAATGTATTCAATTAATATTCAGAATAATTATGAAGTTACTCATGAAGCCGTTGTAGCGGCGCATTCACAATATATTTTTTCAAGGTCATGCGAGTCTCGGCACGGACCTTAGCCTAGACCGAAATAGCATTATTGAGGCGACACGGACATTTTTTACTCTCGCGAAATTTGCCGACCAACATATCATCAAGAGTTATGGTATGTTTACTTGAGCCACGGTCTCGAGCGCGAACTTGTACGATTTTTATTGCGAGTTTAAAGAAGCGTGCGAACTTGCCCCAGTGACCACGGGTTGCGGTTGATATAAATATAATACACAGGCCCACGGCCAATAATAGAATTTGTCTGTGGCACGTTGCCGCCGCAATGCGAATCTGAGTCCAAATACTTCGCCTGTGACTGTAACAACACACGCTCATCGCACGTACGACGGTGCAGGAATGCATTCTGACATTTGGAAGACCAATTTGTGCTGCAAACGTTTACTTCTAACTTTGATTCAGTGGAAAACTTATTTACGTCATAGTTGCATATAATTAAATCAAGCAGCATACAATTAGTGATGTTTGCGGTAAACTCCCTATAAAACATATCTGCCACTAAGGACATCGCATTTCAGTATTTCGCTCGCAAAGGACATTGCTCGTCGCGTGACTAGTACTGAAAGTAATCTCCCCGATCACCTATCTGTCGGTGTATACGTATCTAAATCGTCCACTGTGTCCCTAAGGAGTGCATTTGACATTTTCTTGTTTCAAAGTGCACGGGTCATAGAAGTAGTTGCGTGGTGCGCGGGGCGGGGCGCGGTGCGCGGCGCGCGGGAGGCGGCCGCTGGTTCGCGCGGTGTAACCTACATACCGGTCAACACTCCGGCTCAGTCAACACTCGCTACAGGGACATTAGGAGCGTTTGATGAGACAGTGCACTGGTATACATTGTTGCTGGCTAGTACTTGCCGCTGGCGTAGAATGTAGTTGAGCGGCAGAACGTCTCAAGATACGAAATCCGTAGTGCGTTTTTGCTTAGTCAGTGTGTGTAGTAACTTTGTTTTAACGTCTATGTATGTATACAATGTTAATAGCAAAACATATTGAATTTAGGATATCAAAATCATTTCATGGCTATCTATGATTTACATAACAGTATCAAGAATGAAAAGGAAAAAGAAATAGCGTAATACGAATCACCCGGTGGCTTCCGCAGTACCACTTTGAAACTATGTAAAAAATTAAAATATCAAGTTTACAAACCCAGTCAACATGCTCCAGATCGTAACACTCACCTGAAACAAAACAGAAAAGACATATATTAAGTTCTCTGCAAAAAGAATATTGGATCCTCACAAAATTAACCATGTCAATGACCGTAATGTTCGTTAATTGAACATCTGTGTATACATTTTTTCTTGACACAAATGTGTGACCTACTAAAATTATGCGCAGTGCACATTTGATAAATTTCAAATATCTCTTAGCATTCATTACTAGATCCGATGATTTGCACAAAGGATTTTTAGTAGAGTCAGTGTTAGTAGAGAGGCGAGCGACTCGCCAATCTAACGCCGCTCAAACGGTCTAATGCCAGCATTAGATGCGACTAGACAAGGCCATAGCTATCAGTGAAATGTCGAGAACGAAAGAGATGGAAACATCAAGTATTTATTGCACACACAACAACAACACAAGTGCAACACACGCACACGCGCGCAAATTTTCTATTTCTATTACATGCTCTATGGTTGACTACTGTGATTATAAAAGGAAAATGGATTCCATTTAAATTTTAGTTTCAGCTTTATTATTGATCCAAAAAAACAAATTGTTGAAGATAGTAAATTTACAACGTTAATGTGTGTCAGGGGCGTGACTGTTGACTTAAAAGATTACTGTGCCTTCAAATATAATCGATATTCGAGTAGTATCAATTAAATAACGTAGAGTACTTGTAAGTGTACTAAAAAACAAGTTAACTTATAGATCTCACTAATTAGTTTTACAAACTGACATTTATTAGTTGTGTATATTACTTTTCTATCCTGTTTCGTCAGTGCCTATGATTTTATGATTGCGAATTGTAGAACAAAAACGACGTCATTTAACGAAAGGTTGGTCGGCCGCAATCGTGTGGTTGTTTTATGAAGTAGCCAAGTAGGCAGCTGCTGAGTGCATATACCGTGTGAAGTTGAACCGGATATATATATCTTACTACCTTATAAAAACAAGAAAAACTCTATTACTATTTCTATCCATCCACAAACGCGCCTTAGCTAATGTTTAAAGTTCCATTATGTAGAATACAATAGTTCATTCGATCGATACCTACAGCTTATGAACAGTTCATATGACCACAACAGGCGCTCTATATATCGTGCACCCAACATATTATAACAATAACATGGTAACTTGGAGTGTACAAGTGGGTAACGGTAGCCGACCGCGGTTTTACTTTCTACGGCATCCATGAGCGATAGTGCGATTGCATTATACATACGCTGTACATGTAATCTTGTTCAGTGTGCCGCAGTTACTACTAAGATTTAATTACTAAAATTATCTAATTTTCAACAAGCACGTGGCATAATACGTATATAAGTGTATATGTCAACTTCATGTTATTATTATACTTTTGAGCTACCTTTTAGTTAAGGGATGCGAGCGCCTTCTGCACTCACCCAAAAGACCGGTGTTCTTTCATAAGCCGACCCTCGTCAGGCTAGAAAGAGTAATGTCAGGGACAAAAAAAAAAAAGCTACCTTTTGCATTATATTTGGCAGAATCTCTGAACATATAGTTTTGAAATATAGTCCGGCATTTCACCTGCAAGCAGGTCAGGAGTATGATGGAAACATTCTGAGAATGAAACTAATAAAATTTCGGAAGTAGAATGGATGGTCTTTAACAACAAAGAAGAACGATCAAAAATTTCAAGAACTTTTCATATAGATTTTACAAGAATTCTATCCTACTAATATTATAAAGGCGAAAGTTTGTAAGAATGTATGGATGTTTGGATGTGTGGCTGTTTGTTCCTCTTTCACGCAAAAACTACTGAATGGATTTCGACGAAATTTGGCACACGGGTAGATCATGTCCTGGATTAACACATAGGCTACTTTTTATCCCGGGAAAATATAAAACGGGACTTTTATCCCGGAAAAACTTTTTAAAGCGGGCGGAGCCGCGGGCAAAAGCTAGTATAGAATACATTTGTATACTTTAATTTAGCATACTATATCTTATTCAGCGAACAAATTAAATTGATTTCAACCAATAATTATCGACTTTTCAGTCATCCCTATTGTATTTGTGAAATTGACAGGTTTGGAAAACGTTTTTTAAATTATTTTTGTTTACATTAGATTATGATTTGTTTAATTTATATTTTTCCTTCATTGAATACGTAATATCTACATGATTAATAAACAAAGAAAGCAACCAAAGAAATCATGTACCGCGTAAGTGTTTTTACAAAGTAGGAAAAAAGGCGATGCCGTCTAGGTCGCCATTAAGGAGGTTACCGTTTATCTGCCGAAATTGGGTGAGCGGAGTATAATGCGCACTTGATACAAAATACCTATCTGATACCGCGGCGACAGATAACAACAGTCCGAACTTGCGTTGCGACAGACTGGCCTAGAACCCACTCTGAACTGAAATACCCTCAATAATTGTGCCCAATTATATGCACAAAAATTGTAAACAACTTGCACGAGTGTAGCTGTATTGTATAAAATAGCACCCTTTTTCGTTGTTAGCGCATTATTGTAATAACTAATATGTGGTACCTCGTGTGGGACTGCCTCGGTGGCGTAGTTGTATTAAGGTACTACTACAATGCTGAGGTCTCGGGTTCGATTCCCGGGTCGGGCAAAGTGATATTGAGTTTTTCTATCCAGTATTAGCTCGGAGTCTGGAATTTGTGCCCGATATGGCGATAGGCTCGCCCCCTATCACATCATGGGACGGAATAACGACGAATAGTGGGTGCACTAGTTGCGCCTCTGCCCACCCCTTCGGGGATAACAGGCGTGAGTGTATGTGTATGTGTATGTGTGTATGTGTAATATGTGGTAAGTCTTGTATACAAGATACCATCTATACGTAAGGCCACTGTGTCTATTTCTATCTCGAAGCATTAACATGATTTGAGAATATAGCCAATGCTATTGTTGGGCAGAAAGGTATAAGGTTTCTAGATGTCCAGCACAAAGAAATGCTACGCAGTGCCTAATCATTCAGTGTACGGGTGTTGCTACTGTTTAGGGGTAGTTGTGTCACTTATTCTATCAGCTTACTCGTCTCGGCATTCATTGTTATCATAGACTTAGAGCAAAAGCGCGATGAATTGAAAGCCTGACCACCTGCGGCAATCAATTATATCTACATAAATAATGTGCTCACGTGCCCGCTGTGTCCACGGCAGTGTTGCCAGATGTTTGACGGTTGAAGTTGCCGAAAATTCATTATGAAGTAGCCTAAAGTCGCCTCTTCGTACATGGAGAGGTGAAGGAGCAAAAAAAAAAACCTCCCAAAGAGAGGTAAAAAAAAAGGTCCCCAGTTTTCAAGAATTGCGTAAGAGGGATCTGAGTACATGTTTTGTACCCTCAAAGCTATAAATATACTCAAATTCGACAAAACAAGGCATAAAACACGAACTTTCCGAAGTAGCCTAAATTGGCGACTAATCACCATTCGCGTAGCCTAAACGGCGACCTGTCCCCATTCGCAATTTTTGGTCGCCGCGACACTCTTCAAGATAGCCTAAATGGCGAAAAGGTGCCTAATCTGGCAGCACTGGTCCACGGTTCTTTACTAGAAAGATAGGTTACATAAGTCACATGAGAGCACACAACCGTTAGTCGTAGGAGCGTTTTGAATGCAGTCACCATGGTCGAAAACGGGCGGGAGCACCAGCAGCAGCTTTAAATACAGTAGCGTTACCACACCTTAAAGGGTCCGTGGCAAATGAGTTCATCTTAGGGCCCCCAGTCTGCTGACGGCCCGTGAAATTTTGATCGCAATTCAACCCTTTAATAACGCCACTGTATAAATAATCTATACTAATATTAAAAAGAGGAAAAATTTGTGAGTTTGTTAGTAGGTTTGTAGAATCTAATCTCTATGGATTTCGATGAAATTTGGTATGGAGATAATTTGATATACTGGGAAAGAAATAGGCTTTTTGTCCCGGGAAATATAAAACGGGACTTTTATTCCGGAAAATCATTTCACGCGGGCGGAACCGCGAGCTAAAACTAGTTATTAATAAAACTAGATGTTTTTAAACCATCCTGTTCTTAAGCGACACTATCCATTCGATAGTTTAAATGAGGCAAAGCATTGTATGACAATTTGTATGACACCATATCGCGCTCAAAAATCCCAAACCACAAACTGTTAATTTTATCTTAAAACGACAAAGTAACTTATCGAGAAAGTATGTACCACTTAACCTCTTTGCTGAGGACACAGGTATTTGTAATGTCAATTTTGTGCAATATTTGTTATCAAGTTCTCTACTTTGAAAAGTTATATGTTCCTCGCACACAATTCCCATAGAAATTGGGTTATCTTGATAGATCGTCCGCGGCAACCACACGGCCGATCCAGAAAACTGATAACGCGCAAAGAAAATATATTTCTGTGTTGTTTTACTATTTTCATTTATGTTGGGCATTCTTCTATTTTAAACGGGATTTTGCACAAATTGATGAGAAAATGTTATCTCTGTAACGTTATTTTAATGCCTCATTGGCATAGTTGTAATACGGTATGACTGCGATGCTGAGGTCTTGGGTTCGATTCCCAGGTCGGGCAAAGTGATATTGGGTTTTAGATTCAGTATCAACCCGGCGCGGAGTCTAGAATTTGTGCCCGATATGGCGATAGGCTCGCCCCCTATCACATCGTGGGACGGAATAACGCCGAAAAGTGGGTGCACTAGTTGCGCCTCTGCCCACCCCTTCGGGGATAACAGGTGTGTAAGTTAAACATTTAGCACGTTTATCGCCACTAAAAGTTCATAACGTTTGCATTTAGATTGCTGCCATATTCAGATCAGTAATTATAATATTTTGAAAATGCAATGCTTAAAGGGTTTTTAAAAGGTCGAATATTAGTATTTTTTATTTTAAAATCATGCAAAAATAATTGTGAAATAATTAAAAAGTTTATGTCATTTAGAAAATGCAAGGCAGTCGGTTAAAAATAACGACGCGCATTGATTTAAAAAAAAATAGTTCTAAAAACAGGCATAATAAAACTTTTTTTTTTATCCAAGCAGAACCTATTTGGACATGTACAGATATATCTACTATGTGTGTGTAGATGTGACGAGTAACGAAGATCAATAATTATAATAGCAGCAAGTAACCATGATCGTTTGCTATGAAAAATATCTAGAAAGACGCTTTCGTCGCCAATTAAAATTCTTATCTATTAACATAAACACACACGTCACATCTACAGTACTAAAATAAATAATTACATTAGACATTTGAAGAAACGAAACTAATGTTGAAGGACGAATAGTCCTGTGGTAGTAGTATAGTAATTTACCACATAAAATATTTAAACTTCTCCATAGCGTCAGCTTTTTGTAATAGAGTATAGCAGTTGGAGATTTTATGGGGTCAATACAAAGTCCTAACTAAATATATGCACAATTGTTTTGTCAGTCATATTTACATTTCCTTATTTCTTATTGTTTTATGGCCTTCTTAAACTATTGAGCTTATACGATCTCAATGTGTCCCATGATCACTTTATTTGTGTTTTGCTGTTTAATTTTATTACGTATGCAAAAATAAAATAAATGTGACAAAATAGATATTTCCGCTATTTGTCATATAAATGTAAAAAACTATCATATGAAGTGTGTGTTTATTCGTTATGTGACAATTTTTATGTTAGCGATGTTTTTTATATTTTGCATGAACATTTGAAGACATTTTTATGTATTGTGATTGATGGTTAAACTGCAAATATGAATCAATAATGTTTGCACGCGGCTCCGTCCGCTTTTAGACTCATTTTCGGGTTAAAAAGCAGCATACATCACGGAGTGATGTAGCTTACTAAAGTGTGTGATTTGGCATAATTACAAATCATATAGGCAAATAAGGAGTGCAGTATAATAAAATGTATGTACAATATGTTTTAAAAATATATCATTCAATTCGACGGTCCGATTTCGGGCACTGGAATACTGCTAGCATTGCTATTCATATATTAATATTTATCCCGGTAGTCTTAGTACTCATGTCTAACCAGCGACTTGTCTAACTAGTCCTAATTTCTCATGCCAGAGGTCCCATAAAAATCCTTACATACTAAATTATAAAACAAAGTCCCCGCCGCGTCTGTCTGTCTGTCTGAACGCAATAAGCTCAAAAATTCTAGTTTAGAATAAACTAGAATAGATAGAATGTACAGGCGGACTTAATGCCGTCAGCATTCTCTACCAGCCAACCTTAAGGTGGTGCAGAGATAATCATTATATTAAAAATATAGTGTACAACTTCATAAATAAGAAATTACTATTACAGGTGATGAATATGAACTATATTTTAAACGTTGCTACATTGTAATTTCATTAAGATTGAAATACATAAGGCATAACTTTAAAAAGAATTCGAAAATAAAATGTTCAATATCTAATGTCCTATTTTTTAAAGTTGTTCCATGATTAATTATGATTCCTTATCCACTTTCAAAACGATTTAAAAATAAATGATGATGATGATGATGTCTTCCTAGCCGATTTCGGCCACGGCGACTGTTAATATACTGGACATGACTAACTTAAACTAAGACTGGGTATCGAATTGTCGATCTTCTGCCCTTTGATGCGCTCTTGCGTGACTTATATAGCCAATTTTATTTATGAAAGTGCGAGCGCACCTTGGGCACGTCAATACCCCACTGACATAATTATAGTTTATGGCCACAGGTGGACGGACCTTTAGTTGCTCTCTTTTATTATCAATTTCAATGCGACGCTCAAACTCAAAGGCGTCCACCTGTACTTGTATGAGACGTCTCCATTCTGGGCGCTGCCCTGCCTTCGCCTCCCATTCAGAGGGTTCTATATTGCATCTCTTCATATGTCTTTTCAGAACATCCTTATATCTTAAATACTGGCCACCGCTTTTACGCTTGCCGTACTGGAGTTCTGAAAAGAAGATGCGCTTCGCCACTCTTCCCTCAGACATGCGCGACACATGTCCACACCACCGCAGCTGTCGCCTCATCAGATACACCTCAATGCCCCCTATGTTCGCACGTCTTAGGATATTTGTGTTCCTGACGCGGTCAGTCCACCGAATGTTCATAATATCTCGTAGGCATTTAAGGTGAAATCTGTCAAGTGTGCGAATATGTTTGCGATAGAGGACCCATGTCTCTGAGGAGTACAGGAGGTTAGGCAATACTATTAGCCTATAGACATTAATTTTGGTAGAAAGTTTTAAATCGTGTGAGCGGAAAACTTTTGCCCGCAATTTACCGTAGGCCGCAGCAGCAGCTCCTATTCTGCAGTTTATTTCGGCATCTAGGTCATATTTGGATGATATAGTGCTACCAAGGTATTTGAATTTTTCTACACGATTCAAAACATTTCCACCAATGCATACACTAGGTTGCGGGATGCCTGAAGCATTAACGACCATGACTTCGGTCTTTTTAACACTTATTTTAAGACCGAACCCAGTGCATACACTATCCAGTCTATCCATAAGTCTTTGAAGGCCCACAGGCGTATCTGTAACAAAGCACAAGTCATCAGCATACATAATCTCCGCTATAGTGGCAACGGAGACTTTGGTGTTAGATTTAAGTCTGGACAAGTTAAAAAGGCCACCATCCATGCCAAAGCGGATGCGAATTCCCTCGGATAGCTGCTGGATGGCTTCATGAAGCACAACAGCAAAGTATAGTGAGAACAGAGTAGGCGCCAGAACGCAGCCCTGCTTTACACCACAGGTGACTGAGAAAAACTCCGACTGTTCGCCATTAGCTGTCACACAGCAAGCCATGTCATCATGCAGTAGCCGCAACAATCTCACAAACTTATCCGGACAACCCAACTTGGTCATAACGATCCATAACGCTTCCCGAGGAACACTATCAAAAGCCTTTTCAAGATCTACAAAACATAGGTACATTGGCCGATTTTGTTCTCTGCTCTTCTCTACAAGTTGACGTACTGAGAAGATAGCCTCACATGTCCCTCTCCCGGGCCGAAATCCCAACTGGGTTTCAGGTAATATGCTCTCTGAGACGGGTGTAAGGCGATTTAATAGTATTCTTGCGAACACTTTGCCGGGTACTGAGAGGAGCGATATGCCTCTGTAGGAATTGCAATCAGAACGATCACCTTTGTTCTTATACAGTGAGCAAATACGTGAAATCTTAAAGCACTTAGGTACCCGCTCTTCATCCCACATGCGTACGAATAGCTTCCATAGGGAGCTGTGCAGATTATCTCCTCCATACTTCAAAAATTCCCCGCAGACATGATCCACCCCTACTGCTCTTTTGTTACGCTGCTGTTTAACTGCTTTTGTAACCTCATCCAACGTAAGTGGATCTACAAGCTCTGCTCTTAATGGTAAAGCAGAAAGTGAGCTTATGTACTGCAAATCAGCTGAACGATCGACGTTAAGTAGATGGTGATAGTGTTGTGCCCATCGATTTAGAACATCATTCTTCTCAGTAAGTGGGACGCCATTTGCTGATTTTATAGGAACTGAGCTGTGACTCGCTGCACGGGTTATTTTCCGGACTTCATCGTAAAAAGCACCCAGTTGGTGAGTATCAGAAAGCCATTGAAGATATTGTAACACCACCTGTCCTTGGCATCTCTAGTGAGCTTTCTTAGATGAGCATTGCTGTTCTTGATTTCATTTGCAAGGCTGTTGTCAGCCGATCTTTTCATTAATAGTAAAAATAAATATAAGCATAACAAATTAAACAAGATCATTAAAATTGCATACTGGTGATAATAATGCTGTCATTGCAACTATAGGGCCACGTTTAGATTTCATGAAAATAACAATTCAAAACACAAACGATCACAAAAAGATAATATGTGATGCAGTTGTTTCGACGGCCTACATATTCAAATTTCGTTCTGTCGTCTGGCATTATGCCCAAAAATAATTAGTCATCGTTCTGTGTGCTCCTTAACAGTCCTGGTCTAGGAAAATTCTGAGAACGCGCCTCAGTTTCATTGCATCTCTAATCTTAGTTAAAAATAATAAGCTATTTGTAAAATGACTGAGAACTTTGAAGATAAACCTGATTATTATAATCATTATTTAATTTACTCATCTATTCTTTGTAGTATAATATTGTAAATACTAATTGTATTTCAAGAGTATTTTTCCTGGATACGATTATAATTTGTTTTGTTATCGCACTATTGCCATCTAGCGTTGAAACGCCGAACGAATTTGTCAGCTATTCACCGCTTGGTGGCGCCATTCCAGTTACGCGAATAAAACGAATTAATCTCGATGGATGATACAATAAGTTTACTTTATAAACTCTTATAGTAATTATACTGATATTAATATTTATATCACACACTTTGAGGAATATGACGTTGTATCGACAAATTGATTAAATGATTACTTTGACTTATTAATCTTCCATTTATTAAATAACATAATATTAATTATCACAACGGCAATGTTTATATTTAATAACATGTCTTACTATAAATATATTAATATTATTTGAGCCTAGACTGTAGCTGCTACGCAACTTCTACAGTTTTTGTAGCAAGCGCTACGACGCGGCGCTATAGTCGCTTTGGTGGCGACGTCAACCGCTGAAAGAATGGTAAAAGAAAATGCGCAAAAAGAAAATTATTGGATAATACATTTTCACGATTATAATCGATTTTTATATAATCTGACAATTTTAAAAGAGGAAGTAGTAAGTTCTCTCAGCAGTTGGTTAAAAGTTTATTTATTAATTTATTTTGCACTTTATACACTAATGTACAGGCGGACTTAATGCCGTAGGCATTCTCTACCAGCCAACCTTAAGGTGGTGCAGAGATAATCATGATAGGTGCATTCAAGGTATATATTAAAAAGTATTCAAGTTCATAGATAGCATACATAAACATAAATACACGACAAATACACAAATACTTATTATACATAATAAGTATAATTAATATAGGTACACATATAAGAAATAAAATAATAAGTATAAAAAATAAACATATAAAAAAACCACAAACCATATAATATATAACCATATAATATTATAATTAAAGTGGTGACTCTTCCGCTTCATTTAGAAGTAATTGCCGAACTCTCACTTTGAACGCTAGCCGTGTGTTAGACGTCCTGATTTCGAGAAGGAGTGAATTCCATAGAAGGATATATTGTACAGCAAAAGAGGAATGAGTGAAGTCAGAGCTATGAGGGGGAGAGGAGTAAGGGGGTAAGGAGATGATTATTGGATGAGCGAAGGTTTCTATTATGGTTATCACAAAGAAATTTAAAGTTAGGAGATAAGTAAGCAGGAGCGGTAGGGGACATAAGCAGTTTAAAGTTATATATTTTATACCTTAACTAAGGGACATTAGTGCTTCCTCTTCTTAAAGAAATTTCATTGTATGTAAAAAAATATTCGAATCAATCATAACAACTTGATACTAATTAGAGCTAAATTATGTATAAAATGTATCTTATTGTAAAACATTTAAAATAAGTAATTAAAAAAATATGCTATCTGTTCTTCGATTTATCATAATAGGATTATGAACTTAGAATGGGGAAAGTGTACCATAAATTAAAATATACGTAACGTAAAATAATGAGGACCATGTATTATGTTTGTTGAAGTTGGAATAAACTCTGTATGTAAACGCAAAGTATGTAGCATCGCATTTCTATACTCCCTGATATTGCAGATGCTCGTGGGCGGTGGTGATCACTTACCATCACGTGAACCGTGTACTCGTTTGCATAAAAAAAAGTGTGAAAGAAAACCTCACTTATTTTTTTTTATTTTTTTTTCTATTTATTTAGTTTTAGGGACATTTACGCATAACGTATGTCAGTCCCATCGTACCCTAATACATAGTACAAACAAAAAATTATAATTTAGACATAAATTCGAACAGATTTCGAGCTTGGATTCCGTTTGGCTGACATAAGATTTCATGATACATACCAACATTATTTTTGCTACATTTTAAGACCATTGTTACATTATGTCTCATAGATTCAGTTCGAACACATTCCATTAGTAAATGGTGTAGATCTTCTAAAACTCCACATTCTTCACAATTGGGTGAGATAGTCTTCTTCATCATAAATGTAAACCTTCTGCAGGGAATGTGTCCAGATCTAAGTCTATGAGCAGTTACAACCAATTTCCTGCTCATACCACTATTTGTAAACCAAGGCACACGAAAAGGCTGACATTGAAGGGTACGGTACCAAATTCCTTTTTCTAATGATCGCTTATTAAAATACTCTTTCCACAAGTCATAACATATATTTTTAAATTTAACTAAACATTCCGAATAATCTACAGTTATATTAGTTTCTTTTCCATTTTGAACTGCATATTTCGCTAACACGTCAGCGTTTTCGTTCCCCCTTACTCCAATATGGGATGGAACCCATTGCAATCTCACTTGTTTCCCTTTTAAAAGTAGTTCATCTATCTTAGATAGAATAACATAAGCTATCGATGCTCCTCTGAAACCAGAGGTGCATCGAGCTATATGTTGTAAAGAACTCTTACTATCTGTGCAAATAACAAAATTTTTGTGTTGACTATTGCTAATATAAGTCAATGCTTCTGAGATTGCAATCATTTCCAACTCACTTATTTTCCACAACTGAACTTACTCAACTTTACTACTTTAGTAAAATTCCATATAGACATACTGTAATGTTTCCAGGAAGAATTTGTATAAATTATATTTATAAATATGCTACATCTATTAATAAATGTGGGTACATACTGTTCAAGGCCACAAGGACACGGTGAATGCGGTCCAACTTGCAGCTAATTAAAGCTTCGCGAAATGTGGTTTAATTAAAACAAGGGAAAACGGATAAATAAATTAATTTGCATTCTACAAGAAAAATTGAGCAAATTCCAATTTTACGAATGAGTTTCGTGACATGAAATCCTCCTAGCCAGTTTCGGCCACGGCGGCCAATCTCAACGGAGATCAGCCAAGTACGCAGGAGATATTATAGTGCACAAGTGTGTGCGCAATACACAGGTGCACTCGCTATTCCTTCACTCTCATAGTCCGGTGAGACGGCAATCCGACATGACCGGAGAGAGATCAGGCGCAGGACCAACGGCTTTACGTGCTTTCCGAGGCACGGGGGTATCACACCGCCAACTTCCTGACTCCGAGCTGCGACTGAGTAAATTTTAAGATGGAAAAACCCAGTCACAATTTTTTTTTTGGCTCGACCCGGGATTCGAACCCAGGACCTCAGCGCGCAAATCGTACTCGTAATGCGTACGCAATACCACTACGCCACCGAGGCAGTCAGTCAGGCAGGCAGTTTCGTGACATAAACAAGATACGACGTAAATATTAGTAAATGACAGAAAACGTTTGTTTCTATACGGCGATCGAACTCGAAGCTTCTAGTTTTACAACCATTTTATCGCACTATACGCTGTCATCTTAACATTAATTTACATATGTATACAATTATGTTTAAAGAAAAAGATGTAGATGCGTTATAAACGGTCCGCAAGTGGCACACTAAGATTAAGCTAATTAGCACAATCGGCCTTAGTTCGTTTTAGAATCTGTTGAAGTTTGTCGTCTCAAGAATGTTCGCTAAAATCTATACTAATATTATAAAGCTGAAGAGTTTGTTTGTGTGTTTGAACGCGCTAATCTCAGGAACTACTGAACGATTTTGAAAATTCTTTCACTAATAGGAAGCTACATAACTCCTGAGTGCTATAGGCTACTTTTTATCCCGGGAAAATATTTTTGTCCCGGAAAAACTTATTCACGCTGGCGGAGCCGCGAGCACTACTAGTGTTCTATATGATAATCATAAGAATTATGATATGCCGTAATTCTTTCACGTGTCATTATAGTTTATTATTATAATATTAAGTTAACTATACGTGCGATAATGCGTCGTTTTTGAAAGCCGAGTGTCGTATAGATGACTTATCTACTACTTTTTATTAAAATCCTAGACTTCAGCTCGCGGCTCCGCCCGCGTGAAAAGTTTTTCCAGCATAAATATATTTTCCCTGGATAAAAAGTAGCCAATATCACTCAGGAGTAATGTAGCTTTCCATGAGTGAAAGAATTTTCAAAATCGGTCCAGTAGTTTTTGTGTTTATCCATTACAAACAATCAAATCATTTATCTATTTAACACGCTTTTTATGATATTAGTATAGATAATTGTATGTATTAAAATAAATGTTTCCTCTGGACTTAAAGGGGCTGGAGCGATTTTAATAAAATATGTAGTAATCTTCATATTATTAGTTTCGGAGGTGAACCTGTGAATCTTCATCATTGCCAGATGGCGGGACGACTGGCACAAGAGGGCCGGCAGCGACTGGATGCATAAAGCAGCAGACCGTGCTTTATGGTGTATCTTAGGAAAGGCCTATGCAGCAACTGCAACGGGCTGATGATGATGATGATGATGATGATTGGCATCTGATTGTAGATAATTAGTGCTATCCACCCAAATGTAAATGTTTTTCAAGATGCCTGGATGTTTATAAGAGGGTGGGTGATATAGAAACTGATCTGATGGTGCAGACATAGGCCATTAAAGTGCACATTGGGGCTTTCAATACGGGCAGACCTAATAATAAAATACCTATAATTTAGTATTTTATTAGTACGAGTACTAAAATTGTAGTCCTATTTTTTTCAAATTTTTGTAACCTTTGATGTAAGACGCAAGTAACGAAGACGTTTCATATCTCGCAACTAAATACATAATTAATGAGTCCTAGTCTGTCTGGAAATTTGTTGCTTCAATAAGTACTATATCTACTCCTACGCATTTTACTTTTACAAGGACAATGTTCTCATTATTTCTAAGTGGCTATATGTTCATTTATTTTCAAAATTATTTCTATTAAAGTATTTTTTTAATAAGATTTGTTTTCGTATTTTAATATTATCCTTATAAAGTACTTGAAACCGAAGTCGAAACACACGTGACCGCATTTTGTGGACCGATAGTTTGCTAGAGTTGACTGGTGATAATCTATGTCTGATTATATGCTGCCTCAACGTTATCCTCCGCACCAAAACATGTACAGTCAGCCTCATAAGTGTTTTATATCCACTATACAAACATGTTAAACACATATAAAACTAATTTAGTATTATTTCACTTTGTCTTTAAAGCGTGGCTAAAGCCTAAAATTACTCATATCCATTGTTTATAAACAGAACGGAGGCCAATGTCCTTCAAAGTTGCATTAATTGACTCAATTTGTCGTATTAAATGAATTAAAGTACTAAAGAATCATCTCAGAGCGCGTCCTTTTGCCCTTGAAGCTTAACATGTGAAATGCATATACGAAAAATCTATGTGTCTGAATATAACTGAGTATATAGCACTCATTGTAGGGTTGCAAAACGTCACAAACCTAAAAGGACAAATCGATTTTTAAGGTGGTTTTGGGGATCAATATTTCAAACCATGTAGTAAAGATTTAAAGCAATCTTAAGGTACAATTAATGATCATGTTTCATTGTGCAATATTCGCTCAAACCAACAAAATTTTTGAAGTACTAAATTAAATCTAACTGTCCGCTAGTGCGACAAATTTGGCATCCCTGCCGCCACCCCGTCTCGTGGGTGTGTGCGTGTTAGTGCATACAGTAGACACTAGGCAGCACACTGGCCTAGGTCGACTGCACTGTTGGGGTAGGTTCAGACGTCGCACACACACACATGCACTCGTTCGATTTTGTGCCGAACGATTTTTATTGACCACCTGTGCTGTTTGTAAATATGCAAGAGATTTCATGCGCAAGCCATTCTAATGTCTTACACCTATTGAATTACAATAAAATTTTGCATGAGTTACGAGTTTGTATTTATTATTAATTTAAAATGCATATTTATTTCCCAGAGTTTAGAGTTAAGTGTGTCGAAAACAAATTTGATAACATTTTAAATATTTTCTGAGCCATCTTTCGCTGCTTAGTTTCATGATAGAAAATATTTATTTTTTAAGAATAAAAATACTTAAGAATTCAGTATCCACTTAAGAATTTACGTAAACATCTGACATAGTGTTTACATTTTATCAGCTCCTCGGGTAGCCTTACGTCCTTACAGTTTATAATAACTATAACAAGTTAACAACATTAAATTCATGTTATGTGAATAATGTCAACATTACTTGTAGAAATTTGAATAATATTAAATGATCTTTATATTATATTAGAATGATAAGCGTTACATTTCGTTAAAATATCTATATTTTCATTGGTATAAAAGACATAAAAGCTTTGTTATGTGCACTTATCCCATTAACACACACACACAAATTAAATGCAAACGAAATTACCAAATCACACACATAAACAAAAATCGCCAACACAAGCGTAGAGTACATAGGTATCGGAGTGTGCGTGGGGGGCAAGGGGGTGGCCAGACATCTAGCTGTCTAGATGTGCGGGGTGCATCGGTGCAGCGTTGGCATAGGTCCGGTGTACCGCCCGCTGCACTAGCGACACGTAATCAAACGCTCAGTCTCGCCCCTTTACGAGTTTGTTTTTCTCATTCTGTTGCTCATTTTGAGACAAATGGTTAATTTGTGTGCTTAGTTACTCCACTAAGCGAATTTAAGAATCTGTTGTGTGTTTTTTTAAATTAAACTATAATTACTAACGGTTCCGTAAGTTGTGCTCTGTACGTTATGACTATATTACTATAAAAGATATGGAAATTATAGACTAATCCCAAATACGCGGTCGAAATACAACTTTACCTATTTACTTTTGAGATTTAAATGATTATAATATTAATTCCACTCAGGGCGTGGGAATTTGTAGATATGGCTAAAACACCCAAATCAAATAATCCAAAATAAATCAGTATTTAATGTCTACAGTACAATGTTGTTAATTAACGATTTTATCTTCAGTGAAAGGACAGTTTGATTGTGTAAAGCAAATTACTTTTGGTATTATATTGGAACAAATTTCCACACTTAGTAGTTACAAAGCGAAGCATATTTCTGAAATCAATAAATTCTTATTGGATTTATTAAAACAGTTCCCCCGAGAACTAGACACTACGAGAGTGTTAGAGACATTCTATAATATTGTCTTATTTTTCTGTCTAGACAAGGGAATACTATTGGAGTGATAAGACAGACAATTGATGCATAAAGTGAACAATCTCCCACGTGTGCTGTTTGCATCGGCGCAATCAACAGTTCAAACATTCTTTGCTTAATAAATTAAAAGCATCAACTGCATATCTGGAGAACCAATCGCACTATTATAACAAACACATTTAAAATTAGAAGAATATTTCTTCACAATTAAAAGAATATTTCTTTAATACAACACATTTTCTCTCACTTCATTGCAAATAAAATCATTCATATAACGAATTTGTTCGGTAGATAAGCGTTCTGGCGCATACTGTCGCTCCAAAACATTCGATATTATATTCATTATATAATACCAATGTTTATTTACCAATACGTATGTCGCAGGAGGTCGTCGACCCCGACTCTTGGTCGGGGAAATTCGACATTGTCCGCATTTTAGACAGAGACAGACGTATACATTTTACTGGGGATGGGAGAGAGAAAGCTGTGAGGGTAGAGACCTTGAGCTGGCAAAATCAAGGGTAAGGCTATGTAGTTGTGTGTGTGAGTCCTGAGAACGGACGCTGTGTGCGATGGCCATATATACTATACAACACATCCCGACGAAAAGAACTTCGTAAGCTTATACAGTATTGCACAAAACGTCTTCAGTCCACTGAACTTCGAAAGTATCATCTTAGCCAGACAATGGAGTTATTGAACGTTTGTTTTACGTACCGTATGTAAGTGCTGATACTAACAGTTGGTACATAGTAGTCGGTGGTCACGACTTCAAGCCAGCTTGAGAATTTAGACCAGTTTAATAGACACCTGTTAACCTGTTTGAATCAGATAGATCCACTATCATATTGTAGTAGCATTATTTTGCCCGAGAATGCAGTGTTGCGTAAAACAGTATCTTAAATATTTCATTTATGCACAAAGCCATGTAAAATAGCCCAGTGCAAGATGAAATCGATTTCATATAGTCGTAGATAGACGTCGTGAGTCTTCAAGACGAAGACGTTTGCGCTCTTTGTATTGAGACGAGGGGAGAGATTGGGATTAAGATGTTGAGCATCGTTCGACTTAAATCTTAATGGAGTATTTGATGATTCCGTAACATTAAAGATGAGTTTCATTACTTTTGTAATATGTTTTTATAATCAAATGTTAATAATTTAATATAATTTAAAAAATATTGAAAGCATTTATCGACATTAAAGTTCGATTTGTAATTAATTTTGACGTTAAATTCATTGGCGCTTAAAACAGCGGCAACAATATAATACAACCAACTAGTTATTGGCCACTTAAAATGTATGATGCAATAAATTTTAACAATTGCATTAAATACTTCTGTGACCCCCGTGATGGACGGCAGCGTGTCTCATGCTGCCTCGGACGCCAAAAGGTGGGCACGGTACGGTGTTAAGGGGGCTTCTGAGCCCCCGCAACAACAGGAAAAGGACCGCAACAGCGGTACGCGCAGGGGCGGCTGCGGACGACAACTTAGACGTGAGTCGGAGGAAGCCCGCAGCCGTCCCTAATGCGCCGAAGATGGCCATGAAAAAAAAAATAATTAAATAATGCATCCATTCTACTTGTTTGTATACTCGGTGGTATTAAGTTGGCTTGCTTTGGATTCAACGTACCAATTAATCATATACTAGACTTCTGCTCGCGGCTTCGCCCGCGTGAATGAGTTTTTCCGGGTTAAAAGTCCCGCTTTATATTTCCCTCGAATAAAAATACCTATGTCACTCGCTAATAATGTAGCCTTATATTAGTGAAAGAATTTTTCAAATCGGTCCAGCAGTTTCGGAGCCTATTCAATGCAAACAAACAAACAATAAAATCTTTCCTCTTTATAATATTAGTATAGATACGTACCGGACTGCCTCGGTGGCGTAGTTGTATTAAAGTACGACTGCAAAGCTGAGGTCTCGGGTTCGATCCCCGGGTCGGGCAAAGTGATATTGAGTTTTTCTATTCAGTATCAGCTCGGAGTCTGGAATTTGTGCCCGATATGGCGATAGGCTCGCCCCCTATCACATCATGGGACGGAATAACGGCGAAAAGTGGGTGCACTAGTTGCGCCTCTGCCTACCCCTTCGGGGATAACAGGCGTGAGTGTGTGTGTGTATAGATAAGTAATAAGTATAGATGTATAGTCAAAGATGTAGTGTATTTGATAGTTGGCAATCATTACCACCTCGGGGCGTACAATCACGTTGTCCCTACGTGGGGTGAGGCTAATCAATTAATATGGCTGGTGTCAAAACCGATTTACGTACGAATTGGACGGATATTACTTTGATGGACGCTAGATGTAATTTGCAGACGTGACGTACCCTTAAATTAGCCTAAGACTACCCGTCGTTAGAATTATCCCAGTAAGTTGGTATTAAGCTTATCACTTCTATTATGTAAGAATTTAATGTAAATACTTTAAAACTTTGCACTGCATAGCAAGAAAAATTATAGCAAATAATGTAAGTAACCTGTAAATCCACATAAAGTAGTGACCATAAATCCGCAATGATGTAAATCAATTAACCGATCAAGCCGAGAAGCCGCCATAAAAATAAAAACGCATGTCAACAGGCAACAACTACGACCACGTGCTCTAACCAAAATAGATGTGCACGCACACACGCACACGCGCACGCACGCGCGCACGCACACACACGCGCGCCACGCGGCCGCAACACCCGCGGAAAAATCAATATTTTGAGCAAAACTACTTCCCTCGAGGCGGCTGTGTGCGTTGGCCGCCTCCCCACCGTCGGCATACAAAAGCCTCATCGCCGATCAAACGACCAAACCAAACCATACCTTATGTGTTACGAAACAAAGTGTTATTTCTCTTATTAAGAGCAGGGGTGGTTAAATCGTGAGGGTACCGGGAGGTAGCGCCGTCCCGCTCCAATCAATCGGATGGCTCGGTCGCGCGGCCGCGTGGCGGCGGCCGACGACCCCGACTCGGTCGTTACCCCGCGACAGTTGCACCCTGCTACCCCGAACCGGTAAGTACGCACCCTTGTTCTTGCCGAATCTTGGAACCGAGCCTGCCGCCGCGCTGCTGACATTGACTTCATGTACGGTTCAACGAACTCCGGCAGCGCTTCCGTTTTCCGGTGCACTCTATCGAAATTCGTGCTCGATAAGTGTACTTACTATAGAATTTTATTTTTATTCAGCCACATAAAATAATACGAGCGCTGAAGCATTGCGTGTTATTCGGCCGCGCGATGTGCAGTATGCGTTTCCACGACGATTGGAGTTCAAGTATTGGGAAATAAGGGGCCGAAGATTATTACTCCATAGTAAAGAACATGCACTACTCGTATCATTATTGATTCATCAAAGAACAAGTTCTGCGAAACTTAATACATGTTATAAGGTACAATTAGGATTACGGGATGCTCGCGTAATTAACCCCAATGTGAACAAAACAATCCATTAATGAATGAAAATGAATGACTGCGCTTGCGTGTGAGCAGAGAACTCGAGAACAGCTGGTAATGCAGAAGACACAAATCATCCGAAATTCGATGCGAATTAGGCGCGAATGTACGCGCCAGTGCGTCGTTTAAGAGCCGAAAAATTTGCATGCACCTCGCCGAAATTAACTGAGTGACTAAGTGAAGTTTCGAGACGCACTCACGCATGCCTTTGATACACAATTATTTTTAAGAGAAAGAACGATTAACCAGTGTAGGCAGTATTTCGTCCAGTCGCTTGGGGTTGATGTTAATGTGAGGTACGTACGTTATCACAACAGGGTTGCGACGCGACTGTTTAAGCCACGAATTGCTTTAGTTGCAAGAAGAGATGCTCAGGTTTAAGTTTTTTTTAATGTTAAATCGTCTTTCTAATTTCCAAAATATGGCTCAGTTACTATCATTTCGTAGTTTCAATTTACTTACTAAAGGCAGTTTGAAATTTCTGAGATCTTTTAAAAAGCTGCTTTATTATTAACACGCTTTTATTAGCTTCATATTCATATTAGTATGTAACCTTAACATGATTTTGATCCGAAATCGAAATTTGGCATACAAATTTATTTTCTATTTTTTGGAGTTTCTGTAAAAGCGTGTTTTATAGCGAGAAAAATAAAATGATAATGGTTATAATATTTTATAACCATTATCATTTTATTTTTCTCGACAACCAGGCGAGCCTAAGTGGCCATTTTTTAAGTCGCTAGCGTGACATGCTAATCAGTTATGAGACTACCTGAGAGCATTTTAATATGTAAAGTTTAAAAGTATATTTAGAGTTAGTTAACCCGCCAAGCCCCGCTTATATATATAGTATGTATGGAGAAACCCTATATATGTGGACACCGGTGTTCGTCGCGGGCCTTGACAGATTAATATTATATCAAATTACTCTTAAAACAAGAGTTTGTCCATATTAACCTCTACGAAAGAAAAAACTTTTTGGAACTCACATTTGGCAAATATATGTATCTGTCAAGAGGCCGTGCGCGTCCGCAGCTTCGCTTAAATATGCGTCAACAGTAATTGACTTTAAATTTCGAACGATAAATCTCTTCCCGGACGCCAGCGGTGTCCTGTTTTTAGGGAATTTTTAACGGATTTTCCGGGATAATTAGTTTCGCGCTTAACCACATTATTGAGTTTGCATCCACGTAGGGCCATATGCTGAACAGGTTTACGGCTCCCTTTATCCGCTCGTTAAACAAATAGATAATTTACTTACTTGCTATTATTTTCATCGGCTTTATTCACTGTTGTGTTCTTGAAGGTTTGTAATAAAGTTCGGTACTTTAATATAACCTGCGAGTTTGTAACATGATCCAACATAATATATAGCCAGTCGTTTTATTCTTTTCGAGGTTTTCCACTAACAACCAGTCAAGTAGTATTTTAATATGCCTTTTATTATTGTATAGTATACTATTACGTTGAGGCCCATGTTCAGCAGTAGACGTCATTTAGCTGATGATGATGATACTATTATGTCCTCCATATTTTTATACATTGAAATCAATTTTCACTGCCTATGTTTCGAGTAACAATTAAACAATTTTACCGCGAAAAAAACCGTCAAGCAGTTTTATTTTAATATCGAATATTCGCGTAAATATAATAAATCATAATTTTTATACATATAAAATATAACAAACTTATAAAAAAAAAATCATGATTTTCCTCACGAATGGTTCGCCGATAAGTTGTAGTGCTAGTTTCACACGTCAGTATCACAGACGAGCGTGTTAGTAGCTAAGTTATTGCATAATTTTGTTCCGCGATCTACATCAACTTGTCGGCACATTCGCCCGAACGGGGTCGTTAGTCGTGAGCATTGATCTCTCATGTATCACCCGCTTTAAACGGAATCACACTCATTCAAGTAGTTGAGTTTGTTGTTTCAGGAAAATAAAGTAATACAATTTTTATGAGCGTTTTTATTCATCGTTTATATGCATTTTTTTTTTTTTTTTTAAATGCCATCTTCGGCGCATTAGGGACGGCTGCGGGCTTCCTCCGACTCACGTCTAAGTTGTCGTCCGCAACCGCCCCTGCACGTACCGCTGTTGCGGTCCTTTTCCTGTTGCGGGGGCTCAGAAGCCCCCGAAACACCGTACCGTGTCCTCCTTTTGGTGTACGAGGCAGCGTGAGACACGCTGCCTCGGACATGTCCATCACGGGGGTCACAAAAGTTGGCTAGACTAATGGGTGGGCGGCACGTCCCGCCCACCCGTGACCCCCGGAGGCCCCTATTAGTCGCCTTTTACGACAGGCAGGGGATACCGTGGTGGAATTCTCCAAACGCCCCCAATCCACAGGGCGGATCGTTTATATGCATGAATTAGTTGACATGTAATGTACCTTTTTAAGAGTTTACTAAGCTTGTGTTTAGGTTCCGGGGTCAGTAACTTGCCTTTTACAGCTTATGTTTACATTAATATATTTCGGTTGCCTCACGTCATTATGCAGAATTAATTCAGTTTATTTTGTCTATAAATCTCTAATTTTTTATAGAATATTGACGTATATATGGATTAACAGTGCTTTGGCATGATTCTGTGCACTTAAAATTTTAATACATAATGCATTTATTTTTGTGGATAAAATTGTCTAGAAAGCACTCTTAAATTGGAATCTTAAAACAGCAATGATAAAGTGCGGATTTCTCTTGGATGAATTTATTAATGTTACATAAAAATTCAAAGGTTTAACTTCGGACAAGTTCCTGTGTAGAACCAACGGCATAGCGGTACGCTGTCAGGAGGATAGCACGTTATATTGTATAAATAGTAGCCAAAACTCAGTTACAAGCACTGAGATTCTGGTAAAAGGTGTAGCTGATCTAGTTTATGTGATTAGTCTTTATTGGCGCATCGACCACGTGACTTTTTTCTACGAAACGAAGGTGCAACATTAATGGTAAAATACTCAAGTCTATTCTCAAGTCTATTTATTTATTATTAAAATTACATACTAATCATCACATCACTTAAAGTGTTACTAAAATATTAAAGTACACAGGATGTTATAAAGAGAATGGTGCCCGATGTAGATAAATCGAAAAATGGAATATATACCCCCATCAATTACCTCAATGTGCAACACTGTCGATCTGTTGCTCTGTAATACTGAAGCATCAAAGAAATAACAAAAAAAGCAGTTTATATTACAATATTGATAAATAAATAAAGATAAATTAACATAAATAGTATAGTATGCACCGGTATTTTTTCTGGACAGCTGAGTCCCATCAACGCCTGTGCGATGTGTGACCAAACCTTTAGTATTAAGTTCTAGAACATCAATCATTAAGAATTGCATATCATTATTAATATTCATTTATAATGGTTATTTGAATTCGAAGATGTGATGTCATTATTACAATAATGAGGGTCCCAATTTATCGGGTCTTATTAATACTTAAACGTGTTATATCAGTTATTAATCAATCGATTGATCTCTGAATGTAATATTTGTTGACTAAAGGAGAAAAATCTTTAACACTGACTAAAATGTATTAGTCGTAGACATCACTTCTTATGTTGGCATATAAATAAATACAGTAAGAAACAATCAAATATAAACCGTATGAGCTAAGATCATGTTGATCCTATGATGAAATATCCGCGTGTGTTGCAAACACTTCCTGGACGCGGTAAGAAACGCTCCTTACATAACTTATCTAACGTCTACAGGACGAAAATCGATAGGGCCCTTGCTATACGCGGTGCAGGAGCGTATGGCGAAATATAGCGAATAATGACTATACTGATGTGAAAATTAAACCATGCGTTGTATCTATAACATAGGTTATCATAAGTAGCATTTTACGATATTTAGATTTTTGAGGTACCTATTTGCTCAGTGAAACAATGCATATAAATTTCGCTTCTAAATACAGATTTAAATATACGGATGTTGTTAACTTCGCAGGTTGAATGGTGTATTTTTACAATACAATTTTGTTCATTGGAAAATGTATCGCAACTAGACAAAAAGCTATACCTTTCTGCTGAAGAGGTACCTGCAAGTAGCCGACCCCGCTTAATCTCCAAGATAAACGCAATAGTACGAGTTGCGGCACACAAATAAACGCATCAAGAGATGCACCGCACTAGATTCAGCTACAGCTGTAGGTTCAGACATCCCAGCGGTCGGGGTCAATGCCCACTCGTATTTTCAACATGTGCCGACGATTTCCGCGTTCCACGGAAAGCTCCCGCTTGTCATTCCTTCGGGAGCCTTCGGCGTTCTTCGGGTTTCTTCGGCGCACTCCCGAATAATGGTGTGTTTATTCTTTTTTTAGTCCGCTCTATGATTTTATTTACTCCATGGGTTGTTTGCTATAGCTCTTAGTTCATAGCACGTGTCTCCCGTATTTTAAATTTGTTTAAATTTTACTTAGTTATGATGAATACGTTATGATAATGAGACGCCAACGCCTTGTTTAGATTGAAAAATAAATTTGTATTAAGAATATAGATTCTTATTAAACTGTAATTTGTTGTAAAATGAGAAATTTGTTAGCAGTATTCTTAGAACTTGTTTATTTAAGTACTACGGTTAGAATTTCTTTGCGATTTCAACGTCTTGTAATTCTTAAGAAAATTGTGTTTATATCCCACAAAACTATATTAAATACTGTTTTAGAAGAAAAATACTGTAAAAAGCTGACTATCGACGCAGATCGGTCCAAATTTCCACGTCTGTTATCAACAAGGATTTAAAGTAAGACCAGTTTAAGGAAGTCAACTACCAGGAGTAGAAAAAACGAGAAATACAAACCGAAAGAGAAACGTTTCATAAAGAAGATAAAGAATTGTACATCGAAATACCTGCCAGACCTTGCTACATTCTGAAAGTAGGAAGCAAATCGTAACGTTTTTTTCTTCTTCTTCTTCTTCGAGTGCCTCTTCAATGTTGAAGGTTGGCCGTCAGCTTCCCGTACTCGTCCCTGTCACTGGCCAGGCGGAACAGGTCTTCAACGGAGCTGATACCCGTCCACTCCCGGATGTTTCTTAGCCACGATTTTCTCCTTCGCCCAGCGCGTCGTCGTTCGTCGTCGCGTCGTAACGTTTTTTTACGTAACGCTATTACCTGGAGGAGGACCTGTACACACATGCACTTACATGCATATAAAATTTTTATGGTATAGTGCGGCCCACAATAATTATAAGCGGATCACCTGATCTTTATCGTCCACGAACACTCACAATCCCAGGTAAGTCATGCATGTGATGCCACCCTTAAATGTTTAGGAAAAGAAGGCAGTTGTTTAAGCCCCTGAAAATCCCACACACTAGGTATAGGCACAGAGGTACCACACATCGTCCTGAGACGTCAGTAAATCAAGCATCAATCAAGGGAAAAGATATTTGGAGGCAAATATCTAATCATCTTTATATATATAATTCTTCTGTACGTGTGTATGACACTGAACTTTTTAGGGCAGGACAACGTGTGTCAGGGCCGCTTGTTATTAAATAAATACCGTTATATTCTATCTGGTACCGCGAGTTTGACAGCTGACATTTGTTTTTTTTTTATTTTCATACTAAAATCTTATTGCGTAGGTAGGAACGACGATTTTCGCTTTTATGACAGGAGCTGTCATGGCCCAAATAGGCCAAGCGGGCCTGAAGCATTTGTATGTAGTCCGTTTAAAAGATTTAAACAACATCATTATTTTTATATTTTTTTCCTTCCATTCGTATATTATAGTTTTACGCTGTTACGCGGTGACTATGATGTTCCATAAATGCACTTACACTTTCCCTTGACCGATAATTATTTGTACATTAATCTTCAAAAGTCAATTTATTATTTAATTAATATACACTAAAATATTATAGGTACACTGTGTAATATGTAACATAAAACTAATTAATACAATTCAATTGTATCTTCAGTAAGTGTATTACTGTCTCATCTAGACAGAACATTACCAGCAAGTTAATTAAAAAGTAATTATATTCATATTGAAATAATAAATATACTCGGTATTATAAACCACCAATTCACATTCTCTGTAAATTACATTTATGATATTCTCAAGCTCCGAATCGAATCTGCATCAGTCTTTATCGGCAGAAACAAAAACAAATGTGTTATAAAGTGCACCGTACATTGTTTATAAAACAGAAGGTGAACAGCAACAATCCACTGACACTGACATTCGAGACGAGCTGACGTCACCGTAGCGTGATTTAGCTTCGTGCCAAGGTCTGAACGATTGTTACTTATGGCTGAATCTTTTCTTTTTTGTTGCGGAGAAAGTGATTTACTACTACTTCCCAGCCTTCGAGGGGGTGACTGAGCGGTTATGTTGGGTCCACTGTGCCTTACGTCCCGACGTTGAGCCTCCCGCAGAGGTGAAACCATCGGGCGACTGCCGGGCCGAGTCCCTAACCTATGTACAACGCACAGCATACCAACCAAAACTCCGCGATGGCCATCATCCGTGTATTAGGGACGGCTGCGGGCTTCCTCTGACGGGAGGGTCTAAGTTGTCTCCTGGTTTGGGGGGGGGGCTCAGAAGCCCCAGCGCAAAGAATGACGGCCGTGGCATCAACGGCAGCGTGAGGGATACCTGCCACGCTGCCGTCCATCACAGCATCACAGGGATCGTAACAATGTGCTAAAAAAGAAAACACAACCTAAAGACAGGTAGCCCCCTCCTAATTGGGGAGTAAATAAATTTTTACATTCCAATGCACAAATAAAACATACAGATCTAAGAATCCATCTTATTTTGTAAAAATACTAAGGGGGGAAACCTTGTAATATGCGATGACGCAATGGCAGGTTTCGACAATATCATGTCTGGAAATTGAAATGTCGGTGACCTGAACGAAGGTTCAAAGTCTCGTTACAAATAGGTCAGTGGCTTAATATTGAAGTGGGTAAAATGCTTTTAATTTCTTAAATTAAATACAATGGAATATATGGAAATTATAACATGTTCATGGGATTTTCCAAGTCGGTAATAAATAAAGTACGTTTTGGAAAAAAAAGCATCCAATATTTATAGTATAAAAACAGTTAAATGCTAAATATAATTTTATGCACACATCTGTGTATCACTTTTTAAATTCAGAAATTCGAGTCGTTTACGACCGTGCGGTAGAAGTTAGACGGGAATTTCATCGACCTTTGGATAGGTGATTTTAAGGTACCGACGTCGCCGGTGCCAAGGTCACTCAACGCTGATATCTGACGAATGACCTTGAATCTTCAACTCATTATGTAATGGATGGTAATGAACTCTAAACGATTTATTTGTGTTGATTTGTAAATGACCACACATTATTAGGAGAATAATATTTAGTAATAAAGAAAAGGAAAGGTTGTGGTTTACAGTTAATATTTTTTTGCATTATTTATTGGCTTACAAAATATACTTTAGTCATTATTTTGAAATAACAGGGATCAACAACATTGTGAAAGCAATCGTTGCTAGTAGCTCTTGATTCGTTTTGTTTTTATCTTTACTTCTAAGTTTCAGCAAAAACTCTTTACTCTTTTTTTAAATGAATATGTTGAAGTACAGACTATTAAAGGCTGTAATTTTATTTTAATAATCAGTGTTTTTTAGAGATTATTTTGTTCATAATTTATAATGTATCAATATTATTTTTAATCAATCATATGGATTTATATTTGATGTAATATAACGTCCAGATATTATATATAGTAGTATATTTATATAGGGTAGTCATTAAAATAGCATGTATATTTTATTATATAGCAAATTTATAATATTTGAAAACATCATTTTGATTAAAAAATTATGCCATAATTTTGTGAAACGTTTTGCAACGGTGAAATCATTTTATTATTGAAATCATCTCTCACATGAACAATCGCGTCCCTCCAAAATAGCATTACCGATCTAAAAATAACACATTTTATGACCACCATCAAAAACTCATGTGACGTCATAAGGGACAGCGTAGGTGCAACAGCAGAATTTAACCAACAGCCATTGACATTTTTAATGGTGTATTATACAGCGAATAAATGGGCTCAAACAAAATATCGACAAAATCAAGATTTTGGAAGCGAGATTTTAATTCTTCTTCATCAGAGAAATTGAAATAGGTTGCACGCTTCAGAACCGATATTTATATATTCCAACATAGGCGGATAAACGAGTTCCTGGTCACCTGGTGTCAAAATTATGTAGCCGCTTATTGTATAACGTTTATAAAAACGGATAGGAAAAACAGAGGAATCATACATTCGCTGACGGTTTTTAGAGGGAATTGATCGAGGAAAGGGGTTAAAGTTTACGGAAATCTTACTCGCCACACGAATAGCAACACTCAGTTTTTTCGAACCATTCATGCTATAGCCTATACACAAATGTCCAGCGTAACTCTATTTATTAAATCCGTGACAATAAACTCAGAATACAATGTTGTCATACATTACCGGCGATTACATTCGGTGCGCCGGACAATATTGACGCGTCAAAATGTTATTTTCTCATGAAACATGTAAACAACGATGTGATTGGACGTTTATCTACATGTGACCGCGCGTGGTATCTGAGAAGCGGCCCGTGGAGTCATTGTCACGTAGGCACTGCAGTGCACGCTGAGCATTGTCGCCTTTATGTTTACCGGCCTTATCAATAACATGCGTAGGGTTTGGTTATACTTTTTGCTATGCTATATTGTATATCTTTAAACGTCTTTTAACACATGGTTGGGCAAGAAGTAGAGGTGATTTATTATGAAAACGGCCACAATCAGATCAGCTTTTCTACCGCCAAGCAGCAGTGTGCTTGCATTGTTGTGTTTCGGTTTGAAGGACAGTGAAAGGAAGTAACTAGTGTAACTATTGGACATAATGAGACTTAGTGCGGTATTGATAAATCAATCTCAAGTTTGAGTTACATCTCAAGTAGACGTAATGTATTACAAACTTGAGATTGATTTATTAATACCGCCCTTAATATCTTATGTCTCAGGATGACGAGCGCAGTGGAATGCCACACTTTACTTTGTAAGTCAAGATGCTGGATGGTGTTGCTACTATTTATGAGTGGTCGTATCGCTTACTATCAGGCGAACGGCATCTCGTCATTCAATGAAATAAAAAAAACTGAAGACGATGTAGAGCAAAGAATCTGAGTTGAGCATCTTATTCGGATTTGATAAGAGTAAAACTTGGTTCAAAATCTTTCATCATACAAATAAATGATAAGACTTTACGGGGATTCAGCCAGTGTTCAGTGCAACCAACGAAAACTAAATGAATTTGATAAAAACGATTTAGGATTCGAATTTTGACATTTCGATACGTTAATGTTTTAAATAGTAGCTTTAAAAAGCAATTGTCTAAAGCTGTATGTTTCTAATTCCTGTGCCTACTTCAATAGATATCAAAACTATTGCAGCTCAAAGTAATATCCTAAATTGCTCTACGTAATTAAACAGCTTACAGAATACGCATAGTTTTAGTGAAAAACATCGAAATGATGAATCTTAAAGGTATTGCAAGTTTTTTGAAGATCATTTAAGTACTAAATAGTAATTCATTAAACGTATCTTGTATGGTGGTTGTAAAACACGGAAAAATCCGTGGCACGAATTCTAGTACATCTCTGCCCATTTACTTTTACGGAAAGGAATGCATCAATACATCAGAGATTACGACATTGCTACATTGATGGACCTGTGTCCAAAGAAGAAATAACTTTTATTTTGGAATTTTTTGGGTCTATATTTTAGGTGACATACCATTTTTTTAAAGATAGAATTTACAATAATTATTAACAAGATAAATATTTTAATATGATAATTATGATTATTTTTAATCAATAATCACCGAGACTGCCTCGGTGGCGTAGTTGTTTTACAGTACTACTGCAAAGCTGAGGTCTCGGGTTCGATCCCTGGGTCGGGCAGAGTGATATTGAGTTTTTCTATTCAGTATCAGCTCGGAGTCTGGAATTTGTGCCCGATATGGCGATAGGCACGCCCCCTATCACATCATGGGACGGAATACGCACGGCGAAAAGTGGGTGCACTAGTTGCGCCTCTGCCTACCCCTTCGGGGATAACAGGCGTGAGTGTGTGTGGGTGTGTGTAATCACCGATTAACGATTACGACCAGGTTTTTTCAACTGTAGTTATCTTTTTGTCAGGGTGTTATTAAGCAAGACGCACTCGCAGAGCTTCGAGTGATCCAGGTGCTGCGAGCGCGTCCAGCTTAATGGGACCGTGACAGGAAGATAACTACATTCATTCATAAGGCGGTGTACGTTTAACGCAATATTTGGCAGACACGAAAATCCCAAAGCCTTATACGTAAAGACGTGGATTCAGATATGTAGTAATTCACTAGAACTAGTGTTACGTTACGTTGGTATTAGAGGATTAATCTTAAATTCCGTACCTGCTCGTAAACGTTGCAGGGTGGTATCTCCCGCGAGGCACCACTACTCCTCTGTTTTCAATCTCCTACCGAGGGGCGGGCAATGTCTACTTAAATTGCATTTCTAGGTATATCGTATCCCTGAAGAATAACAGGGTTTTAGGGAGGGTAATGGAATTTATGACATAATATACTGCGTAGGTGTGCTAGTAATATTCCTGGTCGTCTAAATGCGTTTAATGACTTAAAAAAATATTGGTTGGTTAGAGTAGGCATTATTAGAGTAGACAACTTTTTCTATGACAAATTTATTTTAATGTTTTTTTTTTTTTACAATCACCCACTTCCATAAAGCACATGAGAGTAACATTTCACAAAACAAATCGACACAAAATCATGATTCGGGTAAAGGGTCGAATACACAATCACAATTAACTACATAGTTAAATTAATTCAAATATGTCCTGAATTTCACTGTCACTATATATCATTACATAGCGTAGCGTATCTTGAAGTGTAGTAATTGTCGAATCATGAGCGGGTTCAAGTTCGGGCGGGCGACAATGAACTTGGCCGGCCGTGACTCATGCATGCCAGCCATCACTGTTACGAAACCATAAACATTGTGCATCTGCGAATGCAATTGCGACCAGCCAATGAAGACACACGACTCATGCATTGTCCTCCACGCCCTTGACGCACGACACCAATTTATTAATTTCCTTGGCTCCGGCTCAATGTTGGATTCTGCTATCATAAAGTGTATTGTTTAATTTCATTTAACGATATGGTTTTATTTTAATTATACAATTCCATTTACCTTTTTATTTAATATCGATCAGAAATACCACTATCAAAATAAATACTGGCATATATAATATTACACTCTACCGCAAAAATTAAACCACAGTAGTAACTTTAAAAATAATAATAATCTTTTAGATCATTGACCGTTTATGCATACATTTTCCAATCTAACCATATGTGAACATAAATAAACATTGTACATATTTTCCCCGACAGCAAGTAAATATCTATTTTTAATTAATCAGCATTTATAAGTAACAAGTAACTCCGCAGTCATCGTTCGTCAAGAAGTGCAATGACCTGGCGATAAAACTATTAGGAATGGCATTTAGGATACGTCAGTGGTGTCGTCATTTTCAATGTCAAAGTATTGCCGTTAACAAACGCTGAGTGACTCCGTATTTACTTTGGTAATTTTGATTCGAAAATTGTATTTCGTATTTGAGTTTTGGTATTATGTACTACTTACTTCATCAAAGTTTTTTTTTTGTAGGTTTTTGTTTAAACGGGATAATTTTTTATGTTATCTAAATTAAATAGTCGTATGAATATTTAAAACACTTATCTTGTATGCTGTATTAGACATGTCTAAATATTTTTGTGGTTTATCAGCATTTGCTTGCATAACCCATTGTTAACTCGAGTTTAATTATTGGAATTGAGATTTTTGTGACCTGTCACGGTCATTCATTTTGAATCCTAATTGACTTTATAATATTAAACCTCGAATTATACTCATTACTAATACAAATTATACGCGTCTTACGGGTGACAATACGGAGTTAATGTGGTGTAATTTCATTTATGTTATAATAGCAACTAACCATTAATATAGGTGGTAGATCTGGTATAAGAAAATCCGTCTTGGTTACCACTGCTTTGTCTATTTTTGTCGCCAACAATGACTATTGCAAGCACATTTTTGTGTTGCTATAATGACTTGTAGCCAGTGGACATTATGGTTTAACCTCGATGTGTCAGGCTGAACAGCAGTTTATTCCAGAGTTTTGTAATCAAAGACGTGAATTATTGAGGGCGGTCATAGCGATTACAATTAGGCGTCCATCTTCCTCGTCTCATCATTAAGCTATGCCCTATGTGGGCAAAGTTCAAACGTATATAGCATCATACAATGCAGGTATGATACTAAAATGTTTGCAAGCGCGTCATGTTACGACTTCGACGAGACAATCGACTAATCAAATTGATGTAACTTTGAACTCGCAACTCTAAGCTCGCAATGTCTTTGTAATGCAACACTCTTGAAATGATTAGATAATGATAAAACACGTTTGAATATTTAACGTGTCCTTGACTAACCGACACTGCTTTACAAATCCATAGTTTTACGGGCTACTAGACTAGTGACTCATATTAAAAATTATACAGATTTTTTACCATTGATAGTTATAACAATAAATTAACAGTATAAGAATATAATGTTAATAAGAACATTTTATGTATTTAAAAAATGCAATATGACTCCCACATAATTTGGATTACGTAATCGTCGCGTCGGAGTCTACTGCTCTATATTATACACTAGAGTATGATATAAAACCCTTTATCATAATGAGATGTGTTCTTCATTAATTTGGTGTTATAATTAAAATATACATAGCTGCTATTAAATATATATATATTAAATACATATTAAATATACTTAACTTTAGCAGACTTCGTGGCAATAATAGTTCAAAATTATTTAAATACATATGTTTAATATATTTTTAAAAAGCTGATGTTGTCAGCTCTTGATCAATTAGACCCACAGTTGGATGGTATTACAAATTAAAAATACGCTTTTACAATTTTTTTCTTACTTTTTGTTACAAATTGTATGGATATTTTCTACGTTCGATAGCCAATTTAATGTTTTCGCATTACAAAATTAATACCACACCCAACAAATACTGTAGTGAACTAACTTGATTTCCTAGTACTAGTCTGCAAACCGGATAGGGTTTAGTCACATAAAATATATCTCTAAGATATAACATATATTACAAACTAAAAATAAATTGATTAGTATCGATTACTTTGAAATTGTTTTGCACACAACATGAAAAGCAATAGGAATCTAGTTTGACTAACTAGCAAAGATAACCTATATGGTTCATCACTGGGTCATTATCTAATACAAGTTGACACGTACCTTGCGTCTATATCCGCGACTCCCGTTGCCTACAAATAACCCATGGAATCGCATTAGCACGATCACCAATCGCGTAAGACAAAATGCGCGGTGTAATTAATCTGTTGGTATCGCGGAGAGTACGTATACAATAAATAAAACGCACGCGATATTGGGAGTTCACTGGCGGCCGTCCGCGGGGCCAACGACCGTCCTTAGCAGCTGCGCGGAGCTGACAGAACTATCCCTGTCTCGTTCTAGCGGACGTTGCGCGTTACCGAACCGATTTCCATATACAAATCAATTATAGTGCGATAGGTTTGCCAGTTCGCCAGTCGCCACCCATCACGTCTGGGATCGATGTGTGGCGAAAAATGGGTGATCACAGGTCATCAATATTGGCTTCAGTTGGCGGAAAGGTCAAAGTGTATGCGCAGTTCTTTTTAAATATTTTTGTAAACGTATTGACTGGTTATAAATAAACATACCGTAAGCTCAAACGTACATTGTACAAAGGCGGTGCGTAAGTGGTCCGAAATAACAAGAGAATTCCTTTTGTAATATTTTTATATGTAAAGTTCAATGAAATTCACAACAGATTTAAAAGTCATTGAAATTGTTAATTAATTATGCATTGAAATGGTTAAATGTTTATATGTTCAAGGATATAGGTAGGTAGGTACGCATGAAGCATGGAACATTTCGAAATTATGTTGTTTACATACGTGTACCTAGTCATGTTTACAGGAAAATCAGTATCAATCAATTACGAACAGAGAATTTCACAAAAGACGCAAACATGCTATTTTTATCATTGCATAGAACTATTTTCTATGACCGATGAAATTAAATTAGAAAACTCGTCAACTATTCAAACATTGCCCTCCACCTACGCAAAATACTATGGAAAACGGAAAACACAAAGTGTACGCGGCGTGTGTGAACGCACCTGGTAGGTGAGGCGATGAACTCGCGGAACCGGCTGGTGATCCCGTGACGTCACCGTCTCGCGAGCGTCTGCCCTGACATGTCGCACCTACGTACTATTATACCATCCAGGGGCATCGATTCTTCCGGGAGGAGTCAACACCCGGGATCAACCAGTGCACGTCATTAGCATCTTAACGGGAATGCTTCGACCGCTTTCTGGGAATTAATTTGAAATTTTACCACCGGTCCGCTCGGAATAACGTCATTCACAGTCGAAAACAAAAGAGCGTTGATATAAAGCGTTCGATTGTAGGGGAATATTTTTCGGGACATTTAAATTCTCAACAATGTATTTTGATATACCGGCATGTATGTAAAAAATAAGTACTGTCCGCCATAATAAATTATTGCCTTTAAACGAGTGTTTGTTACAGTTATAATAAGATAGTTCCTAAAATTGCTGCTGTTTTAAATCATTTTTTAATATATTTCAAAGACTATGAACAATAAATGGAACCTATTAGTGTACACCAAGCAGAATAAGAATGAATCCAACTAGTAGGATCAATAAGAATAAAAATACTTTAGTTTATTCTTGAATTTCTTCTAGCAAAATTTAATCTGGTAGAGATACGGTCCAGCTTAATTAGGTTATACTACTATACATTAAGCAGAAATGCAGTCACCTCTCCTCTTGCCCTAAATCCTTCCCTCTTTCCTGATGGTTTGGCACGGCACAATCACCAACACCCACAATTTCTCTTCCATTATGTGTGTAAGAGATAAATAACTTCCGCGTTCGCCGGCCTTTTGCTCTTAAAAATTATTAGGTTGACATAGTTCGCTTTCCTCTAAGAAGAGATAACGTGTCATATTGCTCAGATTATGAACTAGAATAGTAGATTTAAATCTCGAATTGTATTTTATAATATGTAGTAAGTGGATACTTTCTTAATACGACTAGAGAAAGAGACATAGAGAAGGGAGATTTACACACATAAGAGTATGATTTGTTCATGTATATCATCACGATGATTTAAATAGCGTCAATTGTTAGAGTATTCTATTACTGTTCATATAAATTATAGAGCAATGTGGTACACTATAAAACTGGATTAAGAAATTAATGAACGCCCCATATAGTATGTGGCTCACAAGGGGAGAGCTAGGGTTCAGCAGAGATTTACCCTATCCTCTACACTGATGCAGAGTAAATGTATATTAATTAAACACATTCCACGAAGGGAAATTAACGCAAGATTTCCTTTAAACAAGCGACTGTCTCCGGACTTGTTAGGGCGGTAGGCAAATATTGATCCTACAGGACTCCGTATTAAAGGCAGAATTCTTATGGGAAAATATATCGTATTGTCACAACTCAATTAACTAAAATTATAAAGGATTTTGTGAGCAAAGTTTCCAAATAATAGAGATGTAGAGTTCTTTATATGTACTAAGGTAATTATTTCTATAAAGTAGGTGATTTTATGGTGTTTGCATTGTTATTTAAGCTCAAAATCACACGAAAACCAACCACCTACAAAGGAGTAACGTGTTTATTTGTTTTAACATAAAGATTTGACTATTATTAATATTCGTAAGTAATTAGCTCCCAAGAATGGTTTTTAATGCCCTCAGCCTAGATTCTCCTAAATCGAGACCTTACTCTACAATGCAACTCTGTGGCATTTAACGATTAATGATACAATATTAATAAACTTGAGATTAGTTAAAGTTATTTTATTAATCTGTGGTTACGGTATATTATCTAGACCGCTGTATAATAGAGCATCTTGTTTGAGCTCAAAATGCTTTTTTCATTTAGGAATGTTGGATTCCAATAAAAATAGAACAATAATAGAGTCAACGGGTAATACTGAATTAATTTAGGCTCTTTTGTTAACTTTTAATTATTTTAAAGTTTTAAAAAGACTTTATTTGAAATAAAACCACCCTACCAGCCCTGTATTATATACTGCCCATTGCTGAGCACGGGCCTCCTCTACAACTGAGAGGGTTTAGGCCTTAGTCCACCACTCTGGCCTAGTGCGGGTTGGCAGACTTCACATACCTTCGAAATTCTTATAGATAACTTCTCAGATATGCAGATTTCCTCACGATGTTTTCCTTCACCGTTTAAGCGAGCGATAATTCATAAAGAATACACACATAACTTTTTTTAAAAGTCGAGAGTGCGTGCCCTTGGATTTTGAACCTGCGGACCTTCGTCTCGGCAGTCCGTTCTACTCCCTACTAGGCTATCACCATTTCGGTCATGTCGGATTGCCGTCTCACCGGACTATGAGAGTGAAGGAATAGCGAGTGCACCTGTGTATTGCGCACACACTTGTGCACTATAATATTATCTCCTGCGTACCTGGCTGATCTCCGTTGAGATTGGCCGCCGTGGCCGAAAACTGGCTAGGAGGATTATTAGTATAATTATCACCACTTTTTGGCAGAAAACTTTCTAAAGAATTGAATTATATAAAATTATCATAGATAAAATATTCATAAAGTATTTTATATTTATTATCTATGAACCTTGATTCGACGCACAGGTACTTAATCAAATATATATTTATCTAAAAAATATGTGAACAAATATCGATATAAAGATTTATATCTGACTAATGCCGGGACAAATAATGTTTCATTTATTAGCGCACTAAAGCTGACATAGACTGATTTGTTTTTTTTTACTGGGCAAGGGAACCTATGACCTCACAGCCACATCAGGTGTAAGTATTTATTTTCGATGGTTTATCGTTGGGTACGTAGTATGAAGAAACAAAATGCTTCAAACATACTATTTTTGTCCACCACACACAAATTAAATCGACTTATTTTGGTCTTCGACGTCGTAATTGGTGAAATTATTGACGTGTCACACAGAACCGGCACGGACAATAAAATTACCGTAATTATGTGAAGGATTTTGTGTGTTTTTCTAACGACCGGCATGTTTTTAAACTTAATTATGTTTGTAGATCTATTTTGAGTAGGTGGCAGTTATTGTAAGAAGTAACCAAGGAGCGAGAACCTCTGAAAAAAAAAATAAGGCTAGTAACCAAAAATACCTACTAAGTTACAATGGTATGTATGTAACAGTCCAGAAAGCTTAATATATTTTTTAGTTCGCCATAGGGTGTTCGGCAGAGCAGAATAATATTTGCCTTGTGCGCGTAATGTAATAGGAGGCTACTAAAGTATTTTGAAATAGATGGGCGGTTGCACATATTTACACGTAGTATAATTTTTAAAGACGAAAAATTTGTATCTTAATCAAGCTACAGCAAGATCGTTTCTTTCTGTCTATCTCTGTTCTGTGTTTCTTTCGATTCAAAGCGTACACGCCGTATTTGTGACATTATAGTTTCGATGACCTATAAAAGTATGGCTTATATTCATTGATAGAATATAATGGGTTTTCATATATTATAATATATTTATTCTTTTTACCCGACTGCGAAAGAAGGAGGGTTATGTTTTTCGAGTGTATGTATATTTCTTTGGCATGCCCTAGAGACTTGTCGTATTTTTATGTAAGTGGTTTTAATAGATTCGTATTAGTCGCGAGAGTGATACTGGGTACACCAAAATTTAAAAGAAAAGAAAATTAAGGATTTTTGGCGGCAAAAATTAATCTAAAAAAAATATTCTTTTCAAAATACATCGAGTGTGTGATATCAAAATAAACATTTTTTTAACGGTGATTATAAATATATATACAACTTATATGTTTTATAGGAGTTTGGAATAGGAAAAGCTAATAAATCACATCACACTTCACACTAATAATATAAACGCGTTTGTGTTAGTTTGTTACTTCTTCACGGTAACACGGCTTGACGGGTTTGGCTGAAATTCGGCACGTAGGTAGTTTATAAAAAAAAAGAAAACCAAATAGATGAAAATAAAAACAATCATTAAAAAAAACAACAAAAGACCTGACTGCGTCAATATTTGCCATCTATATCAAATTCATTGAAGATCTGAAAAGATAGAAACGAGATTTTAATTTGAATATTTTATTTTGGTTTTTGAATAATCTTAGTTGACAGTGTTCAAAACGAAAATAAAAAATTCAAATTAAAATCTTGTTTCTATCTTTTCAGTTCTTCAATGAATTTAATAAAGATGTCAAATATTGACGTAGTCGGGTCTTTTGTTTTTTTTTTATAATTGTTTTTTATATCACAATTTGTTCTTTCGAACCAGCCAGTCATTTTATGTAAGATATTTCTACCTAAAAACATTGCAGTCTGTGTTACGTAGAATTTCTATTATTTACGCTAAAATATCGTGGTCAGGTGTTAGCAATGAGTCAGAAAGCAAATAGCTTTCGCCGCGAAATCAAACGCGACGTTTTGCGTTGTTAGAACATTAAATGCGGGATCGAGTGCGCTCGACGACCTTTTCTAGGATTTCCATTTTCTAAAACTCACGTAGAAATTGTAAGTTGACTTTAAAACCATTTAGTGTTCCATGTTTGATCTGCCTATTCTATGCGGATATCAAATATATATTAGAAGTATGATTCTATTACATAGATAAATACTTTTTTGGTAAATACTTAAGTCTTGTATGAGTTAAATCTGTACAATAAACGATAACTGAAATTTTAGGTAGAGGACACATGAGTATGGCTTTCGTACAATGTATATTATAAGAGCATATTGTAATTCCTGTTAAAATTCTTGATATCTTTAAGGCCTGACTCGCGTCTGTAGGTATATCAATAAAACAATATAATTAAAAATAGAACTGTTAAATTCAACGATAACATCGAAGCATATAGATCTCATTTAGCATGCACAATACTAATTATCGTTATAAATTTAATCCTTCGAGATACGAGGGCATTGTGCAACGTCTTATGATTCGTAGAAATGCGCAAGTGAAAGTTCTGGGAAGCCCGTCTCAATAGGCCCGCCGACAAATGCAATGTGCAACTCCAATATGCAATTCTCCTGCAAACTTACTTATGAATCGTGAAGTGTAATTACTTTTTCTTTTTAAATCTGGCACGAAATAATCGAAAAGTGAGGTGGATGTGGGAAATATTACAACAGTTTAAGGGCAGGGTTAGCTGAAACGGCTTCGATGAATTATTGAGAATTTAAAAAACTTTTTTTTTTGTCCCTGACTAAACTCTTGTTAGCCTGACGAGGGTCGGCTTATACAAGAACACCGGTCTTGTGGGTGAGCGCAGAAGGCTCTCACAACCTTTAAATTTAAGCGACCACGCTGAGGGCGACCCACTAATGGGTCACGACCTCGGCTCAGGGCGGCCATTGAGAGGATAAGACATCAGCGTTTGGGGAAATATGGTGTAAACCTAATCCTATTAATGCGTACGTAGTAGTCTTCGGCACGCGGGCCGGAACTGCTAAGAGAGGGCAGGGGGTTGGGGAACGCGACGAGATCCTCGACGGTGAGGGCGGTACAGCGGTCTTGTGGAGTGTAAGAGCTTTAGATGCTCGGTCTTTTCGCGTAAAGCCAGAGTGATTTCGTCCTCTGGATCTGACAGGACTGAACGCGGTCGTCTCCATTTGGCGCGATCAAATGGAGTATATATAGACGCTTTACGGATAAGCGTGTTCGGGTGGTTTACTGCCCTGTCGAAATAGCGTCTGCTGGCGCACTGCATAAAGTGCCTGATGGTCGGCATATTGGTGTTCACGTGGAGGTTGCGATTGCGAACGTACCACGGGGCACCAAGTGCATGTCATAAGAATCGATTTTGAAGCACCTGCATTCGCTGAAGGCGACGGGGCGGTAAATGAGCGAATACGGGCGACGCGTATGTCATTATCGGACGGATGCATGTTTTAAAGATCCTAATCTTGTTGCGGATCGACATTTTACTATTTTTGTTTAAGAGCCAGTGGAGCTGGCTCCTCGCGAATGCGGCTCGCGCGCATTTACGTGTGGGATGAAGGTCAACCTCTGATCAAGGGTTACTCCTAAATATTTGGCTTGGCCCTTCCAGGGGATTACCTGGTCAGACATGCGGACTGAAAAGTGAGGGACATGGACTTTCCTTTTCCGAGTGAAAAGGATGGCCTGGCTTTTGGTGGGATTGACGGTGATTCGCCATTTGCGGAACCACTCACCGAGTTCGTCGGCGGCGGTTTGCAAAAAGCGAACCACATCGTCGGGGTCTCTACGTGAAGCGTAGATTGCGGTATCATCCGCGAATAGTGCCAGATGGGCGTTTTGTGGTCTGGGGATGTCGCTCGTGTACAGCGAGAATAGAAAGGGGGACAGGGCGGAGCCTTGCGGGACTCCGGCCGTGATGGAGTGTCGGGAAGAGAGAGTTCCCTCCACGCGATATCTGAAACCGCGATTCGACAGGAAATCTCGTATGATATGCACGAGTTGTGTGGGCATGTTGAGAGTGTACAGCTTGAAAAGCAAGCCGTTGTGCCACACCCTGTCGAATGCTTTTTCGATATCGAAGAAAATAGCACCGGTAGGCATTCCTTTACGGAATTGTTCGTGGACGTACTCCGTGATGCGGAGCACCTGATTGACACAACTGTGTCTAGCGCGAAAGCCAAACTGTTCCGGAGGGATCAAATTTTGGTTATGGGCTACTATTTTGAGGCGGTCGAGGACGATCCGCTCGTAGATTTTGCCCAGAGTACTGAGCAGTCTGATGGGCCTATAAGAGGAGGGTTGGAAAGCGGGTTTCCCCGGTTTGTGGATACCTATCACAACTGCCTCTTTCCAGACCTCTGGGAAGAGGCAGTTACGAAACGCGGCGTCATAGATAGAGGTTAGAATTTGTACTAGATGCTCCGGGAGCATTTTAATCATACGAGTGGGGATTAGATCGCCCCCGGGGGCTTTCCTACGTTTGAGTGCCTTGATCAGAGTGGTGACTTCTTCGATCGTCACCGGCGCAAGGGGATCGGGCGGCAATTTAAAAAACACATATTTTATTTTTAAGTACCACATGAACTGCAAGAGAGACAAACATTTTCCGGCCGAGTTGTTTAGATTTATCAATGTTGTCAATAATGAACGCGCAATCAACATTCGGCAATGAATTCGATTGCGTGACATCACTAAGATGTATTAAAATTATGTGCATTCGATTGGCACAAAAGAATTAAATAGAGTTGTTTACATGAAATTATGATAAGTATATGCACTTCATTAGCTTCTAATAGGAACTACATTAGTGTTAGAAACGTATGTGCTGAATACTATATAATACTTATCCACTTTTGAATCTTTTCTATATTAATCAGTGTAATCAACAGCGTGGATTTCTTAATAAAGTGATTATTGTAATATAAGGCATGATAGTTTATACTTATTTAGAACTATTACAATGATTAGCACCGACTGCCTCGGTGGCGTAGTTGTATTATGGTACGACTGCAACGCTGAGGTCTCGGGTTCGATCCCCGGGTCGAGCATATTGAGTTTTTCTATTCAGTATCAGCTCGGAGTCTGGAATTCGTGCTCGATATGGCGATAGGCTCGCCCCCTATCACATCATGGGACGGAATAACGGCGAAAAGTGGGTGCACTAGTTGCGCCTCTGCCTACCCCTTCGGGGATAACAGGCGTGAGTGTATATATATGTATGTATATGTATAATTACATAAGTTGATAAAAAATGCTATGCAATAGCTTTACCGCGGCAGTCTCCGAGTGCAACACGTCTTTTTTATTTTATAAATTATACTTCAAAATAAACAATAGTGAAATGAAAATAAAAGGATAAATCATTCAAATTCCATTAATTCTTTTCATTAGAAAAATAGCAAAAGATTTTTTTTGCGTAAAATCAATCTCGTTAAAATATTCAAACGTAATCAATTACAAGAGAATAATTCGCTATTAAAAATACAAAAACGAAAATGATTTCCCGTTCGCATTATGGATTTCCTTCGATATAATTTTGCAGTGAGTATTCAAAGTACAGCGGACGCGGAGAAAGTGCTAAGCCAATGCGGAAGAGACGGCTTGCCACACGCCTGCGTTAGGCTCTATTCACACTGGTCTTTGTTCTATACGCGAATTTAATATCTATAGAGAGCAACAGTAACATAATAACAACGATAACAATGTGACACATGTTTTAATTCCTTTATGTTGCGTCTCTCGAAATGTTCGGTGGCTGGGAGTCAAGAAATCGCCGAACTATTTTTGTTAATTTTAAGCACAGAGTATTTACCTTTGGCAATAACAATTTGAATTTGAGTATCTTACACAAAATATTATGATATGATAACGTTTACGGACGGTAGCCTAGTTGGTATTGGAATGGTCTGCCGAGACAATGTCCGGAGGTTCAAAACCCACGGCACACACATCTGACTTTCCGAAGTTATGTGTATCATTTATCAATTATCGTTCGCTTTAACGGTGAAGGAAAACATCGTGAGGAAACATACCTGAGAATTCTCCATAAGAATTTCGAGGGCATGTGAAGTCTGCCAAAGCGCACTAGGCCAGCGGGGTAGACTATGGCCTAAAAACCCTCTCAGTGGTAGAGAAGGTCCGTGCTCAGCACTGGCCAGTATATAATACAGGACTGGTGTTATTATATTTTTATATTAACGTTTAAAATTATATGGCCAAATAAAAAAAGTTGCAATATTTTCACGAACACCTTCCTTAACTTTTGTAACATCAAATACTGTATGCGGTATGCCAATGATAGGCTAGTGATGTCAATGACGGGTAATGATCCTTCGTGCGCGATGATGAGCGATTTCCGCCTCAGTGAGAGTGTTGCATGGCGCTCGAGAGTAAAACCAAGGATACTCAGATGATTCTACAGCTCACACGAGACGCGGTCAATAAGACGTTGAGTTTTCTATATGAAAATTTTCCACAGTGAATTGAAAAAATATCGATACCTAACACCTACACGATTTTTTGTTGTTTCAAAGGATATTTTGAGAAACTGCTAATCCATTTTATTATTTTTTATTAAATTTTACTCAAAATAAACCTAAGCCTCGGATAACCTGAAATTCAAAGTAACATACCATTAACTAACATACATTCTACAACCAAAAAAAAACAACGTTTTCAAAGTGATTCACACGCAGTTTCTTTTGTCTGAGTGTATCCTGATTCAATGAACGATCTTTAGATTTAACCGCTTGTGTTTATATCATCGTGATAATGTTTGGGCATTTATTGGCACCTTTTGTTTATCTACAATATTTAATGTTTGCCGATACAATTATTTGTATTGAACGATAATGTCGACATCATTTGAAAAAGGTATCTCAGTATTCCATGAACACTGCACGCATGCTATTCGAGGTGTTCATGTTGTCGTGTCATTTTGCAGAAGTGAAACTACTTTAGGAACTAAATGACAGTGACCAGTTTTTGTTCAAGCGTCTAATGGAAAAGGGATACGCAAATTCGATAATCATCAATCACATTTCGCAGGCGTTAATTGGCGTCGCTTGGACGTACGTAGGCGCATGAGGTGTCGCAAAGCGCTATCACTGTGCTCTGAAGCGAAATGTTGTTACGTGCACCGCACAGTATATTAAACGTTTCCGCGTGCGAGCAGGAAGCCTCCAACACTTTCCCTTTTGCCCGAGCGCAGCAGCCGACCACTCTATGCATCACTATTACCCAACTAACTGAAGAGCCGACTGACACGATCGTGATGTACGACCCAACAGTCCTCCGCAACGCAGTCGCTTTATAATGCAGTTAACTAACAAATGGGGTTAAGTGTTCGCTGCTTCGTGATGTGTGGCAGCTGCTAAGCATTTGAATTAAAGCATTCTCAAAGATAAAGGTTATGAGCAGTATATAGAAAGTTAATATCGATAAATCGAGAACGTACGCAAATTAAGCTATTGTCGGTTCGCGTATCTAATACGGAGTTACATGACAAAAAGCAAGGAACTTGCTTTCAGTAACTTTAGGATGTACTTTTATGCGAATTATAATGAAATATTTCACCCCTTCCACAGTGACGAGTTCATACATAATTCATTGATGTACGACTGGTTGTTATCACACGAGTGCCCCGTCCAACGTCGTTCACAAAACAATAAGATTAGAATCTATTCCCGTTTTGAAAACGTGTTTCTAAAATTTTTAAATAATGTCGACAAAACCGAATTCGCGTAAGACTACCAGGCTGACATAATACAGACGAGGAGGCGCCTCCATTTGACCTATATACCACTGGCGGACATTGACCCCGGCGCACAGACTCGTGTGGCCAAATCGCGATGGGGTGGCTCGAACACCGCTTCGGTGCGGGAATTCCGGCAAATAACTCCTCATTGACTTGTGGTTATGGCGATTACTTCATATTCTATTCAATCTTTGGATATGTTCAAGGTTACTATTATGATATTGCAAAATATCTTAATTGATTGAACATCAAAAATAGTTATTAAATTATAATTTAGATTCATTAGCATGTAAAGAATTTTAATTCATGGCCTCACGCATCAAAATTCCGTGACAGCCTATACTTGTGAGTTTTCGTGCGGAGGATAAAAAAGGTGGCATGGCTGATGTCAGGACGGATCGAACGCGGTGCAAAGTTCACGTCCGGGCGGCGACCTGCTCAAACTGGGCCGCCTGACACTGGCTTGCGGAACATCGTGAACATTTATCATCCCCATGTTCTTTTAATTGCTGATTGATTAGCATTATATGACTAATGTAGAAAATTATTTTATGCTTATTAGGTAATTTTGGTCAATTTGTAGATTTTGTAAGCTTTTTGCTGAAATACAAACCCTAGTACTTTATGAAATAATTACGCGACTAGAAAGTGATTAAAATGTTAATTACGTAATTTAATTATTTTATTAATATTACTTATTTAGGTATATACCTAGAGTATATACTTAGAGTATATACTCTTAAATATATTGTTGAATCCGAAAGTTAAGTTTTATTTTCTAATAACATAAGCCCACGCATATCAGCTTTTAATTTGGAAATTATATAAAGAAAGTTTGTAACTTGTATGTTGTGATAGCCACATATAAAGAATTCTAGAGTTGAATCGTATTTGAGTTTTATGTAGTATTTGTTATTAAATGTGTAGCAAACCATGAGTTTTGACCACAACGCCGTAATAATATTTAATTCCAGTTACCTTTCATTTTAAGTAACATAAATCTAGACTCGTAAAAATAGTAAGAGAAAATAATAACAGTATATATTTTTAGAATCCTCAATAAAAATGTTGGTGATTATTATCATCATTCCAATGTGAGTTTTATATTTACATGAAAAATTAAAAATTACAAACTAATGTTTTAAACTAGACTAGGGCGAAGTTTTGTCCGCAATATTCAAGTTCCGTGGACTGCTATTAAAATGTTATAATTTTCGCGCAGCGCCACTCGAAAACGTATGCTCGCAACAAATCCGCTTTGTCACCGAATGTCGATTGCAGGATATGCCTGATAAAATACAGCTCTCAATCTATATGAAATGACAGCGCTAAATGTCATCATCATCATCAGCCTTTAGCAGTCCATTGCTGGACATAGGCCTCCCCTAATGAGCGCTATAGCGCCCTGTCTTCAGCTTGCCGCATCCAACATCTGCCTGCAGTCTTACGGAGATCGTCATCCCACCTGGCCGGAGGGCGTCCTACACTACGTTTGCGCTAAATATATTTTTAATTAATTTATAATAATATTATTAGGATAAATGTTTAGTAATGGTATTTGTAACGGTATCTGAAGCGTGTTGCCAGTTGTAAAAACCAGTAGAGACTTCAAAGTAGTGGTGGAAGTGACAGTTGGGTGTATAAATATGGTGCCGCACTGCCATTTGCATTCATTCGTGTTCAGACTCTCGTGCGCGCTCAGTCTCCCAGTCGATCTCGGTTGAGTAAGTTGAACATTGACTTTCATACTGGTCAGCTAGTTTCAGATATCTTTGTAAATGTATTTGTGATATATGTGCTTATGTAAAATCAGTGACAAGTGTGTTTATTTAAAATAAGTGATAAATCATTCTTTTTAATCAAACCCGCTTCTGGTTCCTAATATCAGAAGTGAGATCGGAATCTATGCCCATACGAGTGGATTGTGTGCATTAAATACCTACGCTATGTGCTACTACTGCGTAGATATTTCAGTACCCGTATATAACGCGGAGAACAATAATTAATTGCACGGAAGAATACCAGGGTATGTAATCACAGAAATAGATTGTGCTCACTACATATGTTCGCTATGTGGAATCCATACATGGTACGATCGAGATATTTGACTACCCGCAATTTACGTGAAGAAAAACAAATTGCGCTGAGTAATATCGGGATAAGAATTAGACTGCAATGTGAAATAAAAGTAGTTGTGTGGTGTACAACGTAGCCATCGTATATACGTTTGTGATGACGTCATGTGTATACGACTTCAAATGAACAATAAGTGTTTACGAGTACCACGATTGAACTGTTCGTGCTCATGCGTTGTTTTTGGTGTTGAAACGTTCCTGTTGGCGTGCATACGTTCCTGTTGGTGTGCAAACGTTCCTGTTGGTGTGCAAGTGTTGCGGTGGATGTGCTGCGTATGGTGTCACAGTTGGTGTCCTGGGCAAAGTGACTGCGCGGGTGGCAACTGGCGGTTGAAGCAAACTGCTCCAGCACAGAGAATGTTCATCGGTGACTGTAAAGGAAGTTTGGTATCGTATGACCCATAATCCTTATTTGAAGGTTATGGTTTCCTTTATTATTCTGGTGACCTCTAAAAATGTTGGGGATTTTGTTTACTGGTCATGTAACTAGATTTTGGACGTAATAATCAATTTGTGGATGTAACTCAAGTACCGTATAGTGTAAAAAGAAAAGTATAGCCATTTTCATGTGTAATTCGCATAGTGGATGTGTGTTTGTGGCAATGAGAATGCTGACCAGATATAATGGCAGTGATATTTGACTTTTGAGTTGAATACTTACGGGGTTCAAATATTTTCCGTTAAATGGCAGTTTAACTAAAAAAAAAAAATATTGTACATGGACCAATGGGTGAAACTTTTAATTTTAATGGATGATACTAAATAGTTTGAACTACTTAGAATAAAGATTCCTTAAAGGGAAGTCCTACCTTAGTTTAACTTATGTGATTTCTTTTATTTCTTGGTAACTCGTACAAATATTGAGATCATGTTTAACCGGGCATGCGCAGTCATGGATTAAAGAGCAATTCATGGTTATTGTAAGTACAGAGCCGTCCTTAAACTTATGTACCTGTTGTAGTAAACAATGACTGTACATAGCCTTGGTTGAAAAAAAAAAAACTATCTAGGTGTATAGGGTTCGGTCTGAAAGATTTTTGGCCTTCCTTGGTCATGGCTTCGAAACGCAACACTGCACTGTGTAAAGTTTTGGATTAATAGCGAGACGTGCGGTAATTTTGATGTTCTCATGCTAAGATGACTACTGAATTCTTGACCAAAGTTTGATGCCAGATATGATTAAAGGCCTAGGTAAAATGAACCGTTTGATGCCGTTGTGATATTTTTTATTGCAGGGACTGATGATCCTTGCAGGGCGAACTTACTCAATGTTTAACACTCCGTAAATCGTGACTACTGAAGAGCCTCTGTGGGATCCTTTGGAGGACCTGACTTTTCCGCGATGATGGAGGATATTTGGTATCGTATTACCCGTAACCCTTGTATTATTTTTCCGTAACGTTCTCAAATGCTGGGATCTCGTTTTACCACTTGGTATGACTGGAGATTCTCCCTAAACCACTTTGCAGGTGGATTTCCTTGTTGTAGCAATGAGAGGGCTGTTCAGAAAGTTTAACGCCAGATTTTATTTAAGGTCAGAATAGGCCGAACGGTGTGTTTCTGTGTTGGTTTTTCTTTGCTTGCAGAAACTTGATCTGTGCAGTGGGTGCCCAGTACAGAACAGTGTACTTCAGGCTGTGCAGAGACGCGCGGTCCATGCCGTGCAGGTGCGCGCTTCAGGGAGTGCGCGTACGCGCTCCAGGGCGTGCGGAAACGCTGGCTCTAGGCTGCGCAGATGCATACGCATATCAGGCATTGGCCTGACAGATACTCGTATTTAGGAGTGTGGGCTGTTTTAAAGTCGACGCATAAATTTTGTGAATGATTGAAGGCCGGAATTCAGGCAGTCGGAATGCACCTTTCTTTCGTAAATTTCTGTTACAATGAATTGGTTCAAAATTATTTTTATGGGGTTACTCGTGAAAGCTCGAGTGCACGCTTGCTTTCGTGAGTCATAAGCTTTTGTCGAAATGTTACTTCACTTTACACGTTAGACGTGCGGAACGGTGCACTCCAGGCTACGCGAATGTTTCGACATCATAATTCTGCCTAACGGGGAGCTATGGTGGGGCTGTATATCGGTTCCGGTAAGGTTCCGTCAGCATTGTGTGTTTCGACTTCATAGTTCTGCCTAACGGGGAGCTATGGTGGTGCTGTATAGCGTTTCCCTCAAGGGTCTGACAGCATCCCGTTTCTTTATTTGTTGATTATTTTCAACATGTTTCGGCATGACTGCAGCATGTCTAGACATGAGCTTATTAGTTTGTAACTTGGTTCTAACAATATAGGACCGATATATTATTGGAAACAATTCAGTTTAACTGTTTGCTAATATAATTTGTGTGTTGCTGTTGTGATTTTTATGATTGCAGTGTACATGCCCTGTCTTCGCAAAGCGGAGCAGTGCGGAAAGACGCGCTCCAGGATGTACAAGTGCTGTATGTCGCGCTCCTGGCTGCGCAAATGTGGATCACACGGCAGACACACCATGTGTGTACGGGCTCCGTCCGGCAGACACGTAATAACGTGTAGGGTTTTTACCCGGCAGACGCACTTTGCGTATACGGGCTCTGTCCCGGCAGACACACCATGTGTGTACGGACTTTGTCCGGCAGACACGTAATAACGTGTAGGGTTTTTACCCGGCAGACGCACTTTGCGTATACGGGCTCTGTCCCGGCAGACACACCATGTGTGTACGGACTCTGTCCGGCAGACACGTAATAACGTGTAGGGTTTTTACCCGGCAGACGCACTTTGCGTATACGGGCTCTGTCCCGGCAGACACACCATGTGTGTACGGACTCTGTCCGGCAGACGCACTATGTGCGTGTGGACTACGGTCCAGTAGGTTGTACGCGAGGCGATGCGGTGCGCTGCTGAACTGCGCGCTCCTGGCGACGCGGTGCGCTGCTGAACGGCGCGCTCATGGCGAGGCGGAGCGCTGCTGGCTGAACTGCGCGCTCCTGGCGATGAGGTGCGCTGCAGAATTGCGCGCTCGTCGCGCTGCTGAACTACGCGCTACTAGCGATGTGCGCTCGGGTGAGAAGTTTTCATTCTGTCATGTCTTTTTGTTTTGTTGTGATTCGATGAGGTCTTTATAAAGAGTCGATGTTTTTGCGAATTTAGAAAATTGATCCGAGTACAAAATTATTGGCAAACCGTCTATGTAACAATTTTGTCATTATGCCGCCGGTTAAGCGATGAACACATTCGTATAATGATCGATGTGTGTTTTAACAACACCTAATGCAAATTGTAGTTGGACATTGAATTTGGAATGGAAATTAAATTCGAAATTGAAATTAAAGTTAAAATTTTAGTTGAAAGTTTTGAAAAGCGTACCTAACCCTCAAGGTAATTTTCCACCTTACGTCATGAGGGTCAAGAATGGCTGAGCTATAAGATGTACCTGTGTTTCCTTATTTTAACAGGAAGGGAGACTATTGCTAGTTGTAGCACAAGTAACATATTTCAATTCGAAAAACTATCTTCACCGCAGTTATCGAACAGCTTCGATGAAACGATTTCAGCATTTAGTAACTTTTTGACAGCTGTGATGTGACAGCAGTGATGACGGAAGGGCATTTTGGGGCGCTGCATATTTTGTAAAACTAAAGTTTTCATGGAAAAGTTTATAAATTCTTAAGGAGTGAAAATGTAATGAGAGTTTTATCTTATGGCCTTATGCCAGACATATATCCTGATCGACGAATACACTTCAAGAGCAGTATTGTTTCATGTTATCAGATGCTGCCCTGTAGTACGCTCAGGCACGTGATCCTAGTACATAGGACTTACTTTGGATGTTTGTTTTCTCATATTTTTGGACATGTTTTTGTGCTTTGGATTTTTGTATGCAGATGCAAATGATGAGGCAGATGCTCCTAGCGCCGCACAGTGTCCTGAAAACGAAACACCTGGTGGCTTCGGCGAGCAACCAAGCACGTCCGGGACGCAGAGGTGCATTGAAGAGCCTGCTGCACTATCCAGAGTCATGGCGAGTGAAGACATTTTGGCGACTTCATCGTCAGTTCTGGAGACTGATCTTCAGAGCTAGAAGATGGAGCCCGAGGACGGACTCTTGTCAGGAGAGGCCGTATTAGGATAAATGTTTAGTAATGGTATTTGTAACGGTATCTGAAGCGTGTTGCCAGTTGTAAAAACCAGTAGAGACTTCAAAGTAGTGGTGGAAGTGACAGTTGGGTGTATAAATATGGTGCCGCACTGCCATTTGCATTCATTCGTGTTCAGACTCTCGTGCGCGCTCAGTCTCCCAGTCGATCTCGGTTGAGTAAGTGGAACATTGACTTTCATACTGGTCAGCTAGTTTCAGATATCTTTGTAAATGTATTTGTGATATATGTGCTTATGTAAAATCAGTGACAAGTGTGTTTATTTAAAATAAGTGATAAATCATTCTTTTTAATCAAACCCGCTTCTGGTTCCTAATAATATATATGTCGGAGACAGAGTGGCGGCCGATATCGATACACGTAGGTTCACATAATAAAAGTCACAAATGAATTCTCTTTAACTCGCTATTTATTGTTCGTTCGTCAATTATTACGTAATCGAATGTTCACAGAGTACAATACCACGTCAGGAATAGTTATTAACTTTGGTTATTATAACACACTGCATATCGAGACAATTACTTAACCGTTTGGTTAAGTGATTATAATCAACTCACCTAGTAACAACTCGAAATAACATAGTAACCGCTTTACTAAGCACTGACCGATATGAACACCACCATAGTTACCACATAGTATTGAACTGCACCCAACTACTTGCAACACCACCGAACTTAATGACGACAGACTAAGACTGTTCCTTCAAATGATTGCGCACCCCTTTTATGCACCCAACTGTAACTCCCACTACGAGTTCGACATACCGACTGGTTTGTCGCACGATTATTATTTTATCTTACCCGACTTAATATATTCAGACACCCTCAATGAGATTAATAAAAATCATAATTCCTTTTTATACTTCCTTCCTGTCCCGACACGGCCATTCTGGCAAGACACACGTCCTCGTGTGTTACTCTGAATGACACAAAGTACGATCATCACGTAAACTTAACAACACTCTTCAAAACAACATAGTTAGTACCAAAAATGTGATTAATAAAAATGATAATTCCTTTTTATACTTCCTTCCTGTCCCGACACGGCCATTCTGGTAAGACACACGTCCTCGTGTGTTACTCTGAATGACACAAAGTACGATCATCACGCAAACTTAACAACACTCTTCAAAACAACATAGTTAGTACCAAAAATGGATGAAGGTCCGTCTCGATTGCCAAACGCAAACTACATAATCTAACCAATTAAGCCCTGCATGTGACCTCTAGTTACTCTCATCTCTTCCGCACTCTATGGCTTCCTTTGAAACCAAACCACCGCCAGAACCACCCGCGCAACGCACAACCACGGATTGCTTACACAGTAAATACCGATTCCCAACGGACTACTAAAGTCCACTCCAGATCATCATGCAAACTTAATTACAGTCATTTCCACTTGTCTCTGCTACAATTTCATTGATTATCTCAAAACTTAACCTTCAAGCATTTTTCGCTAACGCACGCTTCATGAAAATTTAACACCGAATAATTAAATGACAATTTAAAATTCCAATTAAAGTGTAAGAACCCAACCAAAATTTTAAAACTTAGGAATTAATGCTGTCATGAATTTAGAATTATTTCTGCAGTCATACCAGTGACCATAATCGATAGGCAAAGAAAGTTATCGCTGTAACCATTTACACAAGTTACTGTAGTCAGTTGCTTCCATTGTTCAAACGTTAAGGAAAAGCTCGCAATGTGTCTCCCTAAGTGCAAGGGATTTAAGAAACAAATCTAATTTTAAAATTCAGTTAAATCACGTATAGTGACATGATACTCCTGACATGTGATCGTTCTCTTACGTATGTTTTACAAAATAGACAGCACCCCCAAATCGCCCTTCCGCCATCACTTCCTAGTACCTCCTAACAAGAGAGAAGTAGTGACGGTAACAAACTCTCAAGGATACAGCTGTCCAATAGTTATTAGAACTGTATACAATGCAAACAATTCTTATCTAAACGGAGATCAGTGCCACTGACGATCAGCAGCAATCTTCCCTCGGAAGCGGCTCAGTAGCTGCACTGCACTGCACTGCACACTGTCTTCGAACCGGAGTAGACACGTCACACGCGGCACCACCAGCAGTAATTTCCAATGCCTGCAAACAGAAAATATACGCAGCAGCATCACATCGCTCGGCCTATTCTGACCTTACATTAAGACTCTTCCTAACTACTACAATCACTATTTCAGTTATGCTTGTTTACCATCAGGACCAAATTTGCTACAATGATTCAGACCCAGTGGAGGATGATCACGCTATAGTTACAACACAATACACAAGACACATATAGTGAGCAGATTGTAATTTATTTACTATTTTCACAATATAAGACTGGTCGAAGTCACGTCATCGATTTGATCACACAGCCATTCTTAACCACATGGACTTGATCACACAGCCATTCTTAACCACATGGACTTGATCACACAGCCATCCTTTACCACGTGGATTTGATCACACAGCCATCCTTTATCACATGGACTTGATCACACAGCCATCCTTTACCACATGGACTTGATCACACAGCAGTCCTTAACCACATGGACTTGATCACACAGCAGTCCTTAACCACATGAACTTGATCACACAGCAGTCCTTAACCACATGGACTTGATCACACAGCAGTCCTTAACCACATGGACTTGATCACACAGCAGTCCTTAACCACATGGACTTGATCACACAGCAGTCCTTAACCACATGGACTTGATCACACAGCCGTCCTTAACCACATGGACTTGATCACACAGCCGTCCTTAACCACATGGACTTGATCACACAGCCGTCCTTAACCACATAGATCTTGTACAAGATTTTAACCACAAAGATCCTTTTCGAGATATTTTACTGGAACATTCATCACACAGACTTATTGCGAGAGCAGGCTCATCTACTTTGTTCTAGCGTTGAACGTTTCAATCACTACTTCACTTTCAGGCTTTTCCACAATCAATCGCAGGGACAAATAAAAAAAAAGCTCAACACAACAAAATGAAAACTTCTCACCAAAGTGCAAGAATCTTCAAACTCCTGATGCCCAAATCCTCTATCACCGCAGTTAATGTCAGATCCACCAAAGGATCCCGCAGAGGCTCTTCAGTAGTCACAGCTTACGGTGTCTTCTAACGCTGAATACTTTAAGTACTCCCTGCAAGGATCTCCAGTTCCTGTAATCAAAAATATCGCAACAGCATCAAACCGTTCACCCTATCCTGAACTTAAATCAAGTCACGCATCAATCTTTGAGCGGGAATTCAGTGGTTATCTTAATATGAGGACAATCACAAAATTATCGCACGTCTCGGTCTTAATTCAAAAATTTTAAACAATGGGAAACATTGACCATGGAAGGCTAGCAATCCTTCAGACCCAACACTATACACCTAGATCACTTTTGTAAACCAATGCTATGCACAGTCATAGTTTCCAACAACAGGTACCTACTTGTCCTTAAGTTTAAGGACGGTTCTGTACTAACATAAACCACGAATAGCTCGTTAATCCATAGCTGCACATGCCCTATTAAACAAGATCTCAACATTTGTAAAGGTTACCAAGAAATAAATGAAATCACATAAGTTGAATTACGGTAGGACTTCCCTTTAAGGAATCTTTTTATGCTAAGTAGTTAGTAGTAGAAATTAAAAGTTTTACCAATTGAAGCCATGAACGATATTTTGTACTTAAAACAGTCATTTAACGGAAAATATTTGAACCTTCATAAGTACTCAACAAGTCAAATATCACTGCCATTACATCTGGACAGCAATCTTATTGACACAAAATAAATCCACTATGCGAATTACACAAGAAAATGGCTTTACTTTTCTTTTTACACTATACGGTACTTGACTTACATCCACAAATAGATTGTTACGTACAAGAACTAGGTACATGATTACTAAACGAAATTCCAATATTTTTAGAGATAACCAAAAAATAATAATAAAGGAAACCATAACCTTCAAATAAGGATTATGGGCCATACGATACCAAACTTCCTGTAGTGCTGCAGTAAGCATATTTGTCTTCATATATAGCCACACATGATACGCGATGCAATAGTTAGCATCAACCGGTACTAGGCAACCGTACAGTCATGTCTGGGACACCAACTACGACGCACCATACGGCAGCACATCTACCGGAACGCTTGAGCACCAACAGGAACGTTTGAACACCAACAGTTCAATCGCGGTACACACGCGATTCTCTTTCATTCGAAGTCGTATGCACATAAAATCACAAATGACCATGCGATAGTTATATTTCACACGTTGTCACTTTTATTCATGTTGTAGTCTTGTTCTTATTCCGACATTACTCAATGCAATTTTTTTCTTCATGTAAATTGCGGGTACTTAAATAGCTTCTCCATAGTACCATTAATTGCATTTCACATATCTGCGGGAATAGGCTCATCCCACCTTCTGATGTCGGAGACAGTGACGGCCGATATCGATACACGTAGGTTCACATAATAAAAGTCACAAATGAATTCTCTTTAACTCGCTATTTATTGTTCGTTCGTCAATTATTACGTAATCGAATGTTCACAGAGTACAATACCACGTCAGGAATAGTTATTAACTTTGGTTATTATAACACACTGCATATCGAGACAATTACTTAACCGTTTGGTTAAGTGATTATAATCAACTCACCTAGTAACAACTCGAAATAACATAGTAACCGCTTTACTAAGCACTGACCGATATGAACACCACCATAGTTACCACATAGTATTGAACTGCACCCAACTACTTGCAACACCACCGAACTTAATGACGACAGACTAAGACTGTTCCTTCAAATGATTGCGCACCCCTTTTATGCACCCAACTGTAACTCCCACTACGAGTTCGACATACCGACTGGTTTGTCGCACGATTATTATTTTATCTTACCCGACTTAATATATTCAGACACCCTCAATGAGATTAATAAAAATCATAATTCCTTTTTATACTTCCTTCCTGTCCCGACATATAAATATCAATGCTGGTTTGTTCGCGTTTTATAAGGCACCAAACCGTTCTTCCTATTAAGATAGAACATTGTGAGCTTAGAATATATGATTGTGAGCTTATTGCTTGTTCTTGTGTCAAAATTATAACCTATAATAATTATTTGGACCTGATATTGCCAAAATCTAAACAGTTGAAATGTAGTCTACATAAAATGCGGGCTACATAGAAGGCGGTATATGGTAGGACAAACTCTGTCGGCCCCCTAGTTAGATATTTTAGCTATTAATAAATGAGTCAGTCAGCGCAGTAGGTTGGTGGAAGTATATGAAATAATTACACTTATCTTCATCTCTCTTACTTCTTGTGTATAAATTAATCAGTATAAACTAACAAATAAAATCAATAACAAATCTCCAAACTCATGAGAACTTTAAAATTTTTCTACTCCGCGTCTTCATTATTATGCACACACACACACACTCACGCCTTTTATTCCCGAAAAGGTAGGCAGAGGCACAACTAATGCACCCACTTTTCGCCCTTATTCCATCGCATGATGTGATAGGAGTGAGCTTATCGCCATATCGGGCACGAATTCCAAACTCTGAGCTGATACTGTATAGAAAAACTCAATATCACTTTGCCCGACCCGGGATCGAACCCGAGACCTCAGCATTGCAGTCGTACCATAACACAACTACGCCGCCGAGGGAGTCTTCTTGATTACAATTATAATTTATCAACAAACATTTTATTACTGTATATGTGGGACATGAAAACCGTAAATTAATGGAAGTACGCGCGGCTATAATACGATAAGGAGTGGAAACAATGCTTATTATATTGAGGGCGCGCTAGACCTCAGGACCATAACGTTGTAGGAAATCATTAACCTAGTATTTCTGCGACGTTATCTTAAATGTGCACGATCTTTTTATTTAAATTGTAAGATTGTAAAAGGCCTATGATTTGCGATTTATTATTATTTATTTAGTTATTAGTATTGGTCTTATTCAAACTTTTATTGAGTTTATATATATTTAACACTGCGATTATATACAACAAACTTAATCGTGAAATAAATTTAATAACTTTATTTATACTGTTTATTGTATTTAAAATATGTAATTAATCGTTTAACGTATACTACCGTTATTTAAGTTAATGCTTCCACGCGGAGAGGCCGAGATACACAAGGTGAGGTTGATTATGGTAATTACGAAACAAAACTTAATAAATATCAACAAGCTTTGATCAAGCGAACGAATATTCTCAGTATCGGTCTAAAGAAATTATGCTTCCGCCTTCCGGCACAGTCATATCACGAACGGACGTTTTTTTCTAGAAAGTACGCTAAAGATTTATTATTAGGTTATATCTTTGAATCAATCTAGTAATAAAGTTGTGTATTCTAAGAAATTACATGTAACCAGTAGGCGACATTTTGCTAACAAAAACACCGTTATCATTTATAGAAACTTATTTGACTCTACCGAAGTCAAAGCTTTAAGTCCCACTCCCACTCTGATAAAATCATATTTCCATAACGAATTCCGAGTAATTTGGTAAGTACATACACCCGTTTTAACAGTTGAAGCTCACCTGTCTACAGGCCCCTTGCCAATCAACGAAAGCCCACAGCGGTGTCTGTACCTCCGTTGTTATTCAGAAAGGTGAATTAAGACAACACCCATTCCGAATGCTACTATTGGAGTTCGGTTAATTAAAATACTATAATTACTGTAATTTTGAATAGATAAGCGACTTTTTTATTGCAACGGGCTGCGTCGCGCCGTTAGAAAATTATTTTATTGTGATGTATTAATAAACAATAACTAGTAGATGCTGTTAAAATTTATTCTTGACGTTCTTGTTATCGTATCACAACAGAAAGTAGTTATCTAAAAAAGAAAATTTTAAAAGTCAGTCATTAAAGTAAATTAATTTATAATAAACTAGCTTTTGCCCGCGGCTCCACCCGCGTTAAAAAGTTTTTCCGGGATAAAAGTTCCACTTTATGTTTTCCCGGGACAAAAAGTAGCCTATGTGTTAATCCAGGACATGATCTATCCGTGTGCCAAATTTCATCAAAATCCGTTCAGTGGTTTTTGCGTGAAAGATCACACCCATACATCCAGACATTCTTACAAACTTTCGCCTTTATAATATTAGTAGGATGAAAAAGCTTCCATAATTTGATGACAAGATTTAAAAGAATATTAAACAAGATTATACAGATTGCAGGCCCTAATTTGTATAATCTTATTTAATATTCTTTTAAATATATACGCCTTATTCTATTTTTAGACGTTATTTAAAATTCATGGGTCGTCGCGTCGGCCTTTTGAAATGATATGGATTCATAATGTCAAATAATAATTATATAAACGTCAAATACTATTACTTTAAAAATATAGTATACAACTTATCATTTATATTAGATTACTTTTACATATTACTGAAGTACCTATTATATTACATAGTACACATTATCGACTTATGGGAAAAAGGTAAGTTAATAATATAGTCACACCAAACTCGTCACATTTTCTGTCACTTTGGACCGCTACGGCGCCGTCTTATAGTGTCATTATTTGGAAGAAAATCTTGACATCGCGATGTAGTAATTAGGTCAAACTGTACAGAGCCATCTATTGTCGACAAGCGTAAACAGTTTAAAAATTATGGTTGGCTACACTTATAGAAATTCATTTGAATAAATAGTGAATGTGAGAGATTATTTCCTTATTGTTTTGAATAATCATCACGTGCTAGTAATTTTGGTATTATTTTTATGTTAACCTCACTTTTGATTTTAAGTTATAGTAAATGTATATTAATTTATTGAAATTAATATCAATTAATAATATTACTATCAATTTAGTAGACAATAATATTTAAATACATTTAAATGAATAAATAAATAATAAATAATTTGACCGAAAGGAGTACAACAATTATTATAAGAACAGTGAAAAAAATGAATTGATTCAATAAGTTTCACTTCATTTGTGTGTATATTAATTCACACACACAGTTTTATTATATTTTTAATGGCCAATATGTTAGTTTAAAATCAACTGAAGCGTGTACGTTCGTCAGCAGGTATATCCTCAATGCATTTATGAGGTATTTTATCGTAACCCTATTCACCTTTGATTATGAAAACTACATATTGGTCCATCACGGAATATCAGTTCTGAAAGATGAAACATAAGATTATGCAATACGTGTGTTAGACAGACATGCTTGACGCCTTTTTGTCACTTTCAGCCTGCGTAATTATTGTTCGGGTGACATTTCATAATGAATATTGAACCAGGACAAAATTAATATCCCTTAAAACTTTACTAGATGCAGATTCAATGCATGGGGGATGAGTGAGCCTTCAGTTAGCTGTAACACATGTAGTGCAGTCACCAGAGCGGGGAGCGTTGCTAATCTAACTGACCTATATAATGTGGCCGGTGAAAGACCTCATAAACCACTACCGTCAGAGCATTATTCCTGCAACAATACACCACGGTGGACGAGCACACGATTTTGCATCTAAACACCATCGATAATAGTCCTAGTGTTGCGTGCATGACTAGCGGTCGTAGTTATTGTAAAATTGTAACTAAATGGTTTCACAGAATAATTTTGTATAGAACGTATTTAAAGGTTCCAATTTCTAAAAGAGGAACGCGTTTGGATGGTAAATTTTATATTCTCATTAATTGGTAGACAGTATATATATAGCAACGAATGCTTGATATAGAAATGATATTTAAGTATGAATGAAAATCAAATAAGATGAATGTTATATTATTAAGAGATAGATATTGTGTACCCAAAATGTTTAAACAGTCTGAGCCTAAACTACATAGTAATATTATTTTTGCGGGAGTGGTACCTTTTTAGTGACGAAAATAATATTTCAAAATGCAAACTTGTAGTAATTTTCATATTATTATTGGGTGTGTCTTATAATTAAAGAAAAAATGCATAAGTGTATTATATTGTGTAATATGTTATTGTTTCTTAGTTTATATCTGATACCATTGTATGTTAGTTGTCTCTGTGCCCAATAAAATACATTTTTTTCTTTCTTTCCTTTTAATCGTAAATTACGAACGTGATAAGGTTGTATGGTTTTAAGAAGTGGTCTAATGTCCTTACAGTGAATCTTACAGTATTGATTATAAAAGTTAAATATGACTTATTATTAATCATTAATCAATAAAATATGATTTTATCATTCATCTGAATTTTGTATATTTTTATACAACAAACTCGTAAACAAGTCAAGTTGTTAGATGTGCTAGCCGGATTAGGACTCAAGCACCTTTAGAATATTGTGAAAAACAAGTGAGATAAACGGTGTTATATTCCTGGAACTGTTCTATTTCGGAAACTAAAAATATATTTATACTAGATTTTGCCCACCGCTCCGCCAGCGTTTAAGTTTTTTCGGGATAAAAGTCCCGCTCTTTATTTTCCCAGGATAAAATGTAGCCTATGTGTTAATCCAGGACATGATCTACCCGTGTGCTAAATTTCATCGAAATTCGTTCAGTAGTTTTTGCATGAAAGAGTAACAAACACATCCAGACATCCATACATACTTACAAACTTTGGCCTTTATAATATTAGTAGGATTAATTTAGGACAAACTCTTTATTTTTGTTCTGTACTCTTTGTTACTCAAGGTAATTTTAGATACTTTGTTTTTGTGATACAAATATTCACTCGCGGTTCCGTCCGTGTGCAAATCAGCCAAAAACCCAGACAAAAAATTCCACTATGCTGTTCTCCGGGGTAATAATAAAAATCCCACTATGCCGTATTCCGGAGTATTAAATAATGTTAATTCCGCACCTGATCCACCTGTGAGAACAATTTCATCAAAATTCATTCAGCAGTTTATGCATTTGCTTCCAGTAAACACTCCAGGCCCGTGGTTGTCAATTTGTTTTTAAATCACTACTTATTAAAATATTTGTGTTACACTTTAGTTATTTAAACTAACAGAATAATAGTGAATTGAAATCATACTTCACTTTTTATTACATTTAAAAAAGTACATCTGAACCCTGTGTTTGATTTAGTTTAGAGTAGGTAATTTAAAACATATTTTTCTAAAATAATTTAGATTTTTTTTTGCATCTTCAGAAATAAGGTTTTCTAGACAAGTATGATTCAAAAAACTATATAGATAGTTAACTACATACTTACATTTTTATTCTTTGTCCTTTTGTATATGTTTTCAGCCTTTTTCCTTCATCTCTATGGGCTGCGAGGGAAGGTAAGGCGATGGGGTAGCTGGAAATATAGTAAAAAATATTTTAATATTTATATTTACGCCTAGGCAATAGCAAAATAAAAACAAGTATATATATAATGCCCGACTGTCTCGGTGGCGTAGTTGTACGACTGCAATGCTGAGGTCTCGTGTTCGATTCCCGGGTCGGGCAAAGTGATATTGAGTTTTTTTATTCAGGATCAGCTCGGAGTCTGGAATTTGTGCCCGATTTGGCGATAGGCTCGCCACCTATCACATCATGGGACGGAATAACGGCAAAAGGTGGGTGCACTAGTTGCGCCTCTGCCTACCCCTTTGGGGATAAAAGGCGTGAGTATGCGCAGTTTCAAAATAACATAATATTTCCCTATTTTTCACCATGCGTATTCCGTCCCATGATGTGTTAGGGGGTAAGCTTTTCGAGCCTATTTTGGAACTGATTGTGATTTATTTAAAGAAAAGAAATGCCCGAAAACGGGCCTAAAATTCTAACCAAGATACACACACACTCACGCCTTTTATCCCCAAATTGGTAGGCAGAGGCGCAACTAGTGCACCCACTTTTCGCCGTGCGTATTCCGTCCCATGATGTGATAGTGGGCGAGCCTATCGCCATATCGGGCACAAATTCCAGACTCCGGGCGGATACTGAATTCTAGAAAAATCACTTTGTCTGACCCATGGATCGAATCCGAGACCTCAGGATTGCAGTCGAACAGTAATACAACTACGCCACCGAGGCAGTCCTAATCAAGACAGCTTATAATAGTTGGATAGTATGCCGAAAAACGAGGGCTTTGAAATAAATTGTATAATTTTCAAGTCCTCCGATATTGAGATGTATGTAATTTTGATTTGTTTAAAAACTAAACATAAAATTAACGTTTTTTAAAAAGTCAGTTCTAAAGAAGGGCCTAAAAATATTTTTTTATGGATCCAAGGTCCATATTTTTGCACCATTAATATCCATAAAGTTTGAGCCTGGTTAGATTTTGAGGCCCACCGCCCATACAAAAAGCGGATCTCGTTTGCTTTTTAGTCAAGACATAAAGGGAATCTTATAAGAATTTTTAAATAAATGATAGCCTATGTAACTGAATATTCAAGATAAACAATTCAACTGTTTTATTTAAACTAATTACTAACACTTTTTTTGTTTTTTCTATGAATATTTTTTTATCTGAGATTAGAAAATCAGTTCTTAACAATATATGTACAACGGAAACTGATGCATATTGGATGAAATACAAATATGATGACGGAGACAATCAATTTCAATTGCCTGAAAATTTCGTTATCCTTACAATATAAACTATATATACTGCCTCGGTGGCGTAGTTGTATTACAGTACGACTGCAAAGCTGAGGTCTCGGGTTCGATCCCCGGGTCGGGCAAAGTGATATTGAGTTTTTCTATTCAGTATCAGCTCGGAGTCTGGAATTTGTACCCGATATGGCGATAGGCTCGCCCCCTATCACATCATGGGACGGAATAATGGCGAAAAGTGGGTGCACTAGTTGTGCCTCTGCCTACCCCTTCGGGGATAACAGGCGTGAGTGTATATGTATGTATAAACTATATATGTATCAAAATACGAATAAATCCGAGATTGTGGCATACCAACCTAACTACAACTCTAAAAATGATGGTAAAGCAAAAGACCAACCGTGTGCAATCGCTATGCTCCAGCCGCGGGTCCATCCCGTTTTGAATGAACGTTATTAATACAAATACTGTGTTCACCTACTTTTCGCCTCGTTCTATTTCTGTCTCAGACGTATTAGGCGACGAACCTTTCGCCATATCGGAAATGCATCGCACACAATTTTACTACCGCCTGTGCATGTAAGCCAAATTTATTTTCTTACACCACGAAATTATAGCGGATGTAAACTACTGCGGCTTTTTTAAATCGGACAAGTAAAATTCTTTTATAATTATACTAGTAGTGGTCGCGGCTCCGCCCGCGTGAAAAAGTTTTTCCGGGACAATACATTTTCCCGGGATAAAAAGGCTGAAGAAGAAGAATAATTATAGTTTAATTATCCTCATATAATTTATTCAACGTACGCAAATAGATCCCATTAGAATACATATTAACAAAGGCTTCAAATTGAATTTTTGTTTATCTTTCCGGAGTACATATTCAAGGATGATGGATAATCATAAAACCTTAAGAGTTAAGACACAGCTAAGTTCAATGACCCCTTGTAGTAGTTGCATCCCTTAGTCCTCAGAGGATACCGGCAAAATTTACATATTTTTGGTTTACCAGGAGTTCCATTATACATCTTACGATTGGAAGTAATTTCTTTAAAAAAATGTATCCTATTTCCTAACTTAGGAAATGGATTTGTAATAAATTCAAAATCATCTAATATTTTCCGCACATATCTATTGCATACAAAATTCTCATACAATAATCTTACATTATAATTTTAGCAAAATTTTTCAAATCAAGATTAAACCAAGTGAAATAACTTTTATACCTCATTTTGAGATCACCGACCACCATTAAGGCTTACTTAGCATCACTTGGCTCGAAAGAAACGAGATTTATAACCATCTTTATTTCCTCAATTACAAAGCAAATGTAAACTGCAGCTCAACATAAAAATAAATCAAGTGAAGTGCCACGATTTTTTTCGTTTGGCATGCTTTCACCATTCTATACTCACATCAAACTTTAAGATGGTTTTATCATATCCGTAGTGTCAGCTTACGTGACACAGGTCCTAGGTTCTTATTTCCAGCCGGTAAATACATTTTTTATGCAAAACACTGCTTACGATCGAAATTGCGACCGAAACGTCGATATTAATACTTACCGCATTAAATGGAAATACCGGTAACGAAATTACGGTGCACTCGATACACCTCTGTCTACCCCTTTGGTTTATAGGCAAGAAGGTATATGTGCTGATACTCAATGCTATGGAAGCGCAAATGCACACCTTAGAAATATAATTTTCCGCTGCGCAATTCAATGAAGGGTCCATTTAACATGTTTCCATTATAATATATCAATCAGTAGCTTTTCACTTCCTAGGGACACTACATGATACATAAAAAATCAATTACAATTTGCAACTATTTTATTTTATTTCTCAAAATGATTTTCTGCAGTAAGTAAATTTTTGTATGTACACTATACATGACATACATTTATGTATGTACCTAAGTGAAAACTCTCGTTGTAAACCGTAGCCTGTAGGTATACAGAATACTTACACCAGCTAAGCAATGAATAGGCTATCGTTATTAAGAATTCTTCGGAATAAAATGGTTTCCTTTATAATACTGTCTTTACAATAGCAGTAAGCAAAAGACTTTTTTGTAACAAGCAACAAGTTTCTTTGCGACTGTTATATAGAATGTTTAAACTTTGAGAATTTCTACGACTTCAAGTTGGCATAAAGGTTTCAAGCAATAGCAAAAAAAAAATAACTTGTTTAGTAATATAACATTGAAAGTTTGCTGAAAGGTATTCTATTGAAGCTCACATGTTCTGCCTTATCAAGTAACATCTACAAAGTACAATTGCTAGTCTATAAAATGTATTTTGAGACCTGAAGTGCTCACAGCTAGATTTCTTCCGGCAGCAGCCTCAACAAAATCCGGAGCAATAATAATCCTTCTTCGCAAGTCACTCTCCACTTTCTTACACATAAACGGTCACAATCCACTGAAAGATAGGATGCACTAAGTCTGAAAACAGAAAATCACGTCACAAGTTCATACGGGGACGTGCCATGCGTGCCAGAGCAACCAGGGCGGCAGGTAAACATTGGAGGTATCAGCTCGGAACAATAACGGCGAGCGTGAGGCGACACGACAAAACAGCGAGCGCGCGGCACGCCGGCGGAGCGGTGACTGACCGGCACACTGCCGCGCCACCCCGCCTGAATCGTTCCTCCGGGACCCTTCCGCCGGGAATCGGACCCGCAGTACGCGACCCGACGACGCTTTCCTCACGCAACCACACCGCAGATCCACTACGGTGTCTTTGTAGCCATTGTTTCATCGGATTTAGGTAACGACACGTTTTCAGCTCTCAATCCGCCATATTTTGTGTGCATTTTTTAGTTTAGCATTCTCGACATGTATAGTGTAATCAGCATGTAAGTATGCGGTTGTTAAATCAACCGTACTTCATCTGTTTGGATCTGGAGAATGCAATGGGACCGTTGACCGCGTGTTTTTGGCTTTTATACTGAGTACGTGATTTGGTGCAGGCGTGATGACATTGTGAGACCTCCCTCGTTATAGTAATTGGATACGTATAAAAAAATTGCAGTGTGGAACTGGAAGGTAGAGTGAGGAGAATGTACAAAGAGTGGGTGTCGGGTTTCGGAGATGGTTTGTTGCTCTGGAACGTTGCGCGACAAGTGCTTTATCAATGTTGCCGAGTAATTTGCCATGTGTGATGAAGTTGAGCGGCAAGTGGTCGTGTGGTGCAGTGTGGCGATGTGCGCAGTGCGAGTGGTGGTGCGCACTGTGCGTGCTCTCGCAAACAGTGAAAGTGGTCCAGCGCTGAGTGAACGCTCGTGGGCCCACAGCGGCGCGCCCTCACAGACCTTGAGTGCCTTGTTTACTCTCATGGAAAATTTGTTTATATCTACTGCTAATATACTGCTAGTAAACAAACATGCAAGATTAATTTCACATATAAGTCTATTTTATTTTATTAATTATCTACGTAGAACCACAAACAACTAATATAACATTAATCTTGACTAGTCCTCGGGTGTCTATGTATTATTTAATAATAATATTTCATAATTGTTAATTATGTGAAGGAAGTACTTTACATTAAAAATAAAACAATATATTGTAATAACCTTTTAAGAAATTAAAATATTAAATATCAGCGCAGTACAATGCAGTAATCCAGCTTTGTAGAGTCAAAATTATGCGAAAAGACACAGCATAAAAGAAAACAACCAAACGGTCAAATGTGAAACCAAATATTGTATATACTAAACCGTCAAATTCATCATTTTTGACTATATTAACCTATCAGCATTTCTTCAAAACGAAAGTGGAAAGTCTCAATTCACGAAATTACACCTACACTACGGTCGTAGACTGACTAGCCTACCTAATTTCACTAGAATTGATGGACTACATCCGAACCCTTTTATTTGACGGCAGGCCAGTGCTCTGAAGGGGCTTATGTAGGTCAAAACACCCTTTTTCATGACAGGGGACAGACATTTGACAGATATCGGCCATTTTCGTCGTAGGCGCAAACTGCTACTTTTTGTTGGTGGACAAATTATTACAATGTACCTTGTACATTCAGGACAGTCTAAAGATGAATAGGTGGGGTTAAAGGTATGGAAACGAACCATGATTTAAAGAGAGATTATTATCTCAGACAGAATCATAATGACGTATTTTCTCTTATCCGGAAGCAAGTCGAACACAATAGCTCAGCAAATTTTACAATTTTTCATCATTTAATAACGCATGAAGTCAAAACGGCGATAGCCTAATTGGGAGTGGAACGGACTGCCGAAACGAATGTCCGCAGGTTCAAAACCCAAGGGCACATACCTCTGCCTTTAAAAATTTATGTGTGTTATTATTTGTGAATTATCGCTCGCTTTAACGGTGAAGGAAAACGCCGTGAGGAAACCTGCATACCTGAGAACTGCCCTCGTAATTCTAAATGCAGTACTTGCAAAACGGCGGTTACGAGAAAAACGCGGTTAAATGTTTTTTTTAAATCTCTACTCATTTACAAATCTCTCTTAACCAAATTCGAAGTAATTTTAATGAATTTTTGTAAACCAATGGTTAAATACATGTCTTATGATGCCGTTTTGCTAAAAAAAGAAAATGCAAAAAATTTCGATTACTGCATTCTTTATTACGACGGCAGAGAAGTTCTCTGAATTTCTAAGGTATGTCAAAAACCAAAACCCGCACTTGGCCAACGTGGTGATCGGCCTTAACCCTCTCAGTTGTAAAGGAAGCCCGTGCTCAGCAGTGGGTAGTATAGGGCTAGTATGGTATGGTATGGACGTCAAAACAATAGCAAATATTAATATCAATGAACGCAGACAGGCGAAAACGTCAGTAAAATTACTCATTAACGTCGAGTCAAAAAACTGGCGTCGACTGATGAGTGTACAGGAAACGAAGGACGCGTGTTAAAACTCAGAAAAACGTATCACTCTCTGCTGCGGAAGGGATACATCAATCTGCTCATTACAAAAAATAGCTTAAAAATAAATTTTTAATTCGTGTTTATGTTTAATCAGAGATGTTTTTTTACAATAATTATTTAAACACGATTTTTAATTAACTGACTATACATCTAACCTTTACCTGCATAAATCTTTACCCATGAATAAATAGAAGTCTTGTATTTCAGTGAATCGCATTCACTGAAAAACCAATAATCTGTGGGTTCAGAACTCTTTAAATAAAGCCTAAAAATGTCACGCATGTAATTTTTATAAATATTATTATAAACTCATTTATATACAGTTCATCAATGTTATTAATATATATACACATATGATTTCACTTACACGGAAGTATATTAAAATGTCAACGAAACTTATCAGAATCACTATGCTGCAATGAGTCACATAAGAATGTCAATACCAACGTAACAAGACCAGCCACCGTTGGTATACTTGCAAAAAAATACAGAGTTTTGTAGTTTACACGGGGTCTTATTGCGTGGTTATCAGTGTGTGTTTGTATGCGTTAGGGTCTCGACAGTACGCAGGAACGATTACGCAAACCGCCGAGCTTCCCCGAGGAGTGAGGTCGTTGGCAATGGAGCCGGTTCAATGTCACCAAATATATCACCGCCAGTTATAGCACGCGCGTAGCGTTTTGATACTTGAACGAGTGTGTAACTTAACCCGTCAAACCCCGCTTATATATATAGATGTATGGGGAAACCCTATATATATGGACGCCAGCGTCCGTCGCGGGGCTTGACGAGTCAAATATTTACTGGTTTATTTGTACGTAATAATTATGCACACATTTTTGTTATAGGTACTATGCCTATTACAATATTGATTACTATGACAATATATTATTTACGATTTAATTCTACTTCTACCATCTACTAAAAATCATTAATGGAAATGAACGTCACTTAAATTTATTTTTGTTTTCTTTATATATCTAAAACAATAGGACGCAAAGGAAAGAACACTTCTTTACTGTTTACCAACAATATTTATTATTAAGGGAACAAACATGAAAAAACAAGTACAACGCGAATGAAATAAAATAAAATAAAATAAAATACTTTATTCATCACGTAGGCGAACATAGTTGCACTTATGATATGTCAAGATACATTCAATTAATAATAATTATTACAAATAGTCACTTATATAACTAAAGACACATTTAAAGGGAGCCAAATCAATGTAAACTAAATATAAAGAAGCCAAGCTCGGGCTGGCAGGAAAGAGATAAAAAAAGAATATTTTTTATTAAAATTAATGGGAGGCACGCGTCGCGATCCTCACCGGTGAGGACACTACAGGCCCTAGCCTAGCTAACCTACCAGCCTTTCACTAGCTACCTAAGAGCTATGAAAGAATAAAACCGTTACAATTTAGTGGCATCTACATTGATGTATTAAAAACCCAATACATCAATGGGCATCTATTAACCACTTCTATAAGTGAGAATGGTATTACAAACGGCACTTGTTTGGATTTTCATTGGACTATAATGTGATAATTTATTGCTTACTGCCCCATACGATCACGATTGCAATGCTGAGGTCTCAGGTTCAATCTTCGGGTCAGACAGTGATTGTTGGGGTGCCTGTGAGACCGTTCGGCACTCACAGACGTGCTGGGCGTGAATCTGAATTGATAAATTCAGTCGCCGGTACCCAGCCCGTAATGATCCCCGCACTATCGAGATGTTACAAGCTTCTGAGGGAAGCGAGTGCGATTGCAATGTTGTCTGTACTGTGGGTGTGTACGAAGTACTTGCAACAGCGACAAGTACGAAGTGTGTAAGGGTGAAGTGTAGGGGATGGCAAAAATAAGAAACAGTATACTTGTTAACTTTGCCGAAGCTTGTCAACGTTGTCGTTTGCCAACCACCTAACCCTACGTCCCTAAGCACCCCCGGGTACCGTATCGAAGCCACCGTACGTCGTGGGCCTTCGATACTGCGAGTCTTCCGTCTCGCTCTTCCGATCTTCCTTTTCGCTCTTGCAATCTTCCTTTTCACTCTTGCAGTCTTCTGTCTCGCTTGTTCTTGCAGTTTTCCTTCTCGCTCTTGCAGTCTTGATTCCGTTTTTCTTTCTTCGGTAGAACCCCGACGATACGGCATAGTGCGCGAGCTTAAGTACTCGCCGGCTATACCGTACAGAGACCCAAGTCCTATTTGACCCAATTTCTAATAAGATTTTTACTATGGCAAACGACAATTTCGACGATTTATTCAGAAACCATAAAACACACATACACAAGTCATATATCAAATTGTAGCTCTTAACTAGCTCTATAAAACAAAACAATAAGTAACACTACACATTAATACTATCAAAAGTTATTCACAAAATACTGATCAAAAAACACATTGCACTTATTTACTACATAATGTCACTTTCACATATAACGTCCGTATCGTTCATATAATGTTCCTATAGTCTCTAAGGGGTAGGCACAACACTTAATCACTTAATAATAATATCACACACTATTGTTCTGAGGGGTCGGCACGCGGCTAATGGGAGCCGGCGCGTCGCCAACAGTGATATTGGGTTGTTCTATTCAGTATCAGCCCGGAGCCTGGAATTTATGCTTGATAAGGTGATAGGCTTGCCCCCTTTCACACAATGTGTCGGGATATACACGGCGAAAAGTGTGTGCACTAGTTGCCTCTACCTATCCCTTGGAGGATAAAAGGGGTGTGTGTAATTGAAGTCAAACTTAAATGCGAATGTTATAGTTTCTTAGTTACTAGGTGATATTCGCGGCTTCGCCCGTGTGAAAAAGCTTTCCGGCTACAAAAGTCCTTAAAAAATAATACGTGCCATCTATTTAAATAGTTAGATAAAAAACATCCATTATTTCACAAGGGAGCAAATAACCAAGATAAAAAATTGCCTATGTATTAATCCAGGACACGATCTACCTGTGTGCTAAATTTCATCTAAATCCGTTGAGTTGTTTTTGCGTTTACTCCTAACATCCAAACATTTTCACAAACTTTCGAATTTATAATATTAGTAAGATGTATCGAGTACTTGCAATTTTTGTCACGTTTACACACCCGTCTGGGGGTTGTCACCTATATATTATAATAATTTTATAGAAAAATGAATTGATGTTTTGTTCATATTTTATATATAGCATAAATCATGTAAGATATTATAGCTTTTTTTTTTTTTTTTTTTGTCCCTGACTAAACTCTTGTTAGCCTGACGAGGGTCGGCTTATACAAGAACACCGGTCTTGTGGGTGAGCGCAGAAGGCGCTCGCAACCCTTAAATTTAAGCGACCACGCTGAGGGCGACCCACTAATGGGTCACGACCTCGGCTCAGGGCGGCCACTGAGAGGATAAGACATCAACGTTTGGGGAATATGGTTTTTAACCTAATCCTATTTTACGTGTTGATTGTAGTCTTCGGCACGCGGGCCGGAACTGCTACGAGAGGGCAGGGTTATGGGGAACGCGACGAGGTCCTCGACGGCGAGGACGGTACAGCGGTCTTGTTGAGTGTATGAGCTTTAGATGCTCGTTCTTTTCGCGTAAGGCCAGAGTGATTTCGTCCTCTGGATCTGACAAGACTGAACGCGGTCGTCTCCATTTGGCGCGATCAAATGGAGTATAAATCGACGCTTTACGGATAAGCGTGTTCGGGTGGTTTACCGCCCTGTCGAAATAGCGTCTGCTGGCGCACTGCATAAAGTGCCTGATGGTCGGCATATTGGTGTCCACGTGGAGGTTGCGATTGCGAACGTACCACGGGGCACCAAGTGCATGTCGTAAGAATCGATTTTGAAGCACCTGCATTCGCTGAAGGCGACCGGGCGGTAAATGAGCGAATACGGGCGACGCGTATGTCATTATCGGACGGATGCATGTTTTGAAGATCCTAATCTTGTTGCGGATTGACATCTTACTATTTTTGTTTAGGAGCCAGTGAAGCTGGCTCATCGCGAATGCGGCTCGCGCGCGTACCGCATTTACGTGTGGGATGAAGGTCAACCTCTGATCAAGGGTTACTCCTAAATATTTGGCTTGGCCCTTCCAGGGAATAACCTGGTCGGACATGCGGACTGAAAAGTGAGGGACATGGACTTTCCTTTTCCGAGTGAAAAGGATGGCCTGACTTTTGGTGGGATTGACGGTGATTCGCCATTTGCGGAACCACTCACCGAGTTCGTCGGCGGCGGTTTGCAAAGTGCGCACCACTTTGTCGGGGTCTATACGTGAAGCGTATATTGCGGTATCATCCGCGAATAGTGCCAGATGGGCGTTTTGTGGTCTAGGGATGTCGCTTGTGTACAGCGAGAATAGAAAAGGGGACAGGGCGGAGCCTTGCGGGACTCCGGCCGTGATGGTGTGTCGGGAAGAGAGAGTTCCCTCCACGCGATATCTGAAACCGCGATTCGACAGGAAATCTCGTATGATGTGCACGAGTTGTGTGGGCACGTTGAGAGTGTACAGCTTGAAAAGCAAGCCGTTGTGCCACACCCTGTCGAATGCTTTTTCGATATCGAAGAAAATAGCACCGGTAGGCATTCCTTTACGGAATTGTTCGTGAACGTACTCCGTGATGCGGAGCACCTGATTGACACAATTGTGTCTAGCGCGAAAGCCAAACTGTTCTGGAGGGATCAAATTTTGATTAGAAGCTACTATTTTAAGGCGGTCGAGGACGATCCGCTCGTAGATTTTGCCCAGAGTGCTGAGCAGACTGATGGGCCTATAAGAGGAGGGTTCGAAAGCGGGTTTCCCCGGCTTGTGGATTCCTATCACAACTGCCTCTTTCCAGACCTCTGGGAAGATGCAGTTACGAAACGCGGCGTCATAAATGGATGTTAGGATTTGAACTAGATGCTCCGGGAGCATCTTAATCATACGAGTAGGGATTAGATCGCCCCCGGGGGCTTTCCTACGTTTGAGTGCCTTGATCAGAGTGGTGACTTCTTCGATCGTCACCGGCGCAAGGGGGTCGGGCGGCGGGTCGACGTCCGGGTCGACGTTATCGTATAACGGTCGCGGTATAGAGACTGGCGGTGGCCGGACCGCGTTCCTATCTTCGACGAAGGTGTCAACCGCAACAAGAATGTCGTCATCTACGGGTACAGAGGTGAGCGAGCATTGAGACTCCAGGCTGCTGGCCAGTAGTTCCGCTTTCTCGTCGTCATCAAACGCCGGGCGTTGATTCGGACGATTGAGCGGAGGCATGGAGGCCACATCGTTTCTCCTGAAGGAACGAACCAGTTGCCAAAAGGCGGTATGAGTCGGGTCGATATCGGCAAGACGAGTGTCCCACCTCGAATCGACGACCTCTTTTACGCGACGCTTAACCTCACGTTGGAGGTAGCGCGCAAGATGCCGTCGTTCCGGGATGGGTCTCGTCGCGCAGGCTTTGAGCGTAGCGTTACGCAACCTCACCCACCACCGAACGTCTTCGGGAAGTTGCCAGTGGCTGTGAACAGTCTCTGGCACCCTCTCGGAGCTTTCGCTCAAGACGTTCTGAAGGTGGTCGGTGAAGACGCGTATCGCGCTGGTCGTTTCCTCAGGAGTCACGATGTTGGTCGGGATCGCGGAAAGATCAGAGGATGAGGTGTCTGCGAGCTTGGTGCCTAAAAGACGCCAATTCGTTTTCACCTTCATCGGAATATTAGGACCTGTGTCAGTTGGACTGTTTTCGGGGACTAGATCGAGGATCACAGGTCTGTGGTCAGAGTCTAACTCTTGTAGCACCTGCATGGAACGCACGCTAAGGCTTACGTTCCGTACAAGTGCCACGTCGAGTATGTCCGGTCGGTGGTCGTCGTTGTAACTATAATGGGTTGGTTCTGAAGGAACCAATAGGCTTAAATTGATTGTGTCAAGACAACTCTCTAGGACTGCACCTCGCTCGTTGGTCGAGTTGCAGTTCCAGAGGGTGTTCTTGGCATTGAGGTCTCCCGCCAAAATGACGGAATCTCCCAGATCAAATAATGTTTCTAGTTCGTTGGAGTGAAGCTCCTTAGTGGGCGAGAGATAGGCCGATATGATGGTGATCGGCGGGTGTCCGGTCATGGCTAGCCTGCAGACCGAAGCCTCAATGTTGCTCAAGCTTATCGGTGATTCTAATGGAATACAATGAAGGGACCTTTTGTAATAAATGAGAGTGCCTCCTAAACGGCCACTGGTACGATCATTTCGCACCAGTTTGAAGTTTGGGATGTTGGGATCGCGGTGAGAGGGCTTAAGGAACGTTTCCTGGATGAGGAAAACGTCAATTTGGTTGTCGCGGACAAAAGAAGAAATTTCGGCTTTTTGGTCCCGAATGCCGTTACAATTGAAAAACCCCACTCTGAGGGAGCGAGGTTTTGTCCGCTGGGGGAGTTGTCTGGCGTTGGTAGCCATTTATGAAATTAAAGAGGGGAGACGCACAGCGTTAACTGTAGCCTCGAAGATTTGTTGCTGGATCAGAGCGATCTCAGCGATTAAAAGGGGGTCTTCTACTCCCGTACGGGTGAGTAGACGAGAACGCTCGAAAAGTTTCCCGTGGAGAATTATTATCTCCGGGGAGCCTAATAGTGAGGCGACTGAGGAAGAGGCGTCGCTTGCCTTCGCCGCCACCGTCGCCGACTGAGAAGGGGTGGGAGGGGTGGTGGGTTTGGGTTTGGGTTTGGGCTGGGCTGCCTTTGAAGAAGGAGCCACAGCTGGGGGAGGAGAGGGTCGAGTAGAGGCCGGGGCAGCGGGAGTGACTCCGCTGGGGGCCTGTGAGATGGGTTCAGCGCGCGCCGTGGGAGGAAACCACGGGTTGCGCACTGGCGCAGGTGCCAGTTTGAATGTGGTGGCCTGAGGGGCCGAGGGAGCCGCAGCTTTAGGAGCTTTGGCAACTCTTTTGGGGGCGCGAGGGCATCCGCGATAATTCGCTGGATGGCCGGTTTGCCGGCAGTTGGTGCACGAAGGCGGCTCCGTGCACTGAGAGCGGTCCTTAGGACGGGGGCACTCGGATGTGCCGTGTTCGCCGAGGCACTTGACGCACCTGGCGGGGAGGCGACAGCCACGAGAATTGTGGCCGTATTTCTGGCAGTTGTGACACTGCCCTATCTGGGTCGATTTGTGTGGGGCTTCGACGGTGAAGCCGCCTAGCCCCGAGATATCTTTAATCTCAAAAAGTCTTTTGACGTCGGAAGGGGACTGGAGGATGGCGAGAACCATCTCGTATTGTATTCCCGGCCGGGAGGCGCGGGACTGTCTGTGCATCCTGTGCACTTCTAGGGCGTTAATGCCTTTCTCTTCGAGGCCTTCTTTGACCTCGAGAGTTGACATTTGGACGGGGATACCGCGAATGACGTAGCGGAAGCGCCGCTCGTCCGGAAGAGAATACGTAAAATAATGCCAATGTTTGGCGTCCAAGAATTTAGTCAGCGCCCTGTGGTCCGCGATTGAGGCGGGCTGCAGGGCAAGAAGCTTGTGGATCTTATTCCACGAGTTAGACGCGATTGCTATGCGCTGTTTGCGCAATTCTTCAAATATGTCCCGAATGGACATATTTGATGGGAGTTGTAAGTTCAACCTCGGGGGTTTTTTAGGCCCCTTTGGTTGAGTCGGCGGCGGTGGCGGCGTCGACGCAGACGCGGACGCGGTTGGCGCTGAAGGCGCGGAAGGCGCAGAGGGCGCGGATGGGGAGGCTGGTGCGGGAGCAGCGACGCTTCTCTGCTTCTTCCTCCGGCTGTTTTTCACCGTGGTGAAGCCTTCCTCGTCGCGTTCCGACGAGGACGACTCCTCCCCGGATTCACAGGCGGAGGAAGAGGCCGAGATCGGCCGTTTTTTAGGGTTATTGGCTTCGGGTTGGCTGGGGGACGTGTCCATTTCCTCTTCAGACTCCGCGGAGCCGCCCGAGGTTTCGGTGGTCTCCGTTGAGGTCGTAGCCTCGGACGACTCCGAGGTGTCTGAGGACGCAGACGGTTCCCTGGCTTCCCTGGCCATCGAAATAATTTCTTGTCGGACCGCGTTGTCCGACCGGAACATCTCCCTCACTACTCTCATTATTTCCTCCTTGGAAATAATGGGAGCGGCGAAGGGGGTGCTAACTAAGTTTGGTTGAGCGGCGACGACAGGCCGCTCGGGAGCCAAATCCATAGGCCCAGAATCAGCCATATTGGCGGCTGAGTCCGAGCCTACGGTAATATTAATTAGGGGCCGCGTGTGTGTTCACTAACCCCGGGTGTGCACCGCCTGTAAAGAACACACAGAAGAAACCAGGCGGGTTCACACAAAACGAAACGAGCGCGGATCGCGACGCGGTATGGGACGCGATGAACTAAGTCCCCGGGTAGGAACGCCCGGGGGTGAGTGAGTGCGTGTCCCTCCCCGCCGGGTATAGGCGAGGGGGGGGTGTACTTAGAATTAGGTGTGCCCTAAGCTTGTATCCCTTTTGCCAGTCTTATTGTGCAAAAGGGTTCCTAACAGTCCGTGTACCGTAAACGGTATTGGCCGGAGGCCGCACGCTCAACCGATACACGGGATGGATTTTAAGGAAAGGGTAGGGTTGGGAAGGTGATATACGGGAGAGACTGCGGTGTGCCTCCGCAGCCTCCGGATCCGTACCCGTCGGCTTTGCCTTGCCCTGAAGGGGCGTAGCGCGTTGCCGGTGACGCGACTCGGCTTGTTAGCACCGTTAGGTTTCCGCCGAGCCAATACCCTGAAGGGGCCAAACGTCGATAAGAAACAAATTGGGCTAAACCCTGTCCTGAAAAGGACGCGGCTTGGCCCGAAATAGGTTAACAAAATAGCAAAGGGTTGCCCCTTTGCTACCTGTGTAACCTTGACGGCAGCGAGGTCGCTGCGGACGCACCGAGCAGGTACTCGGGCGGAACAATGAAAGTTGTAGCGAGCGCTACAACAAACAATAGGTCCGTCCGAGACGGCTGCTCAGAGCGGAATGATGATGAGATATTATTGCAACCAAAGCTGTATTATATACTATCCACAACTGAGCACGGGCCTCCTCTACATCTAAGAGGGGTTAGGTCGTAGTCTGCCACGCTGGCCTAGTGTGGGTTGGCGGACTTGACATACCCTCGATATTCTTATGAAGAATTCTCAAATATGTAGGTTTCCTCACGATGTTTTCCTTCACCGTTACAGAGAACAATAATTGATAAACAATACACACGTAACTTCGAAAAGACAGAGGTGTGTGTCTTGGGTTTCAAACCTGCGGACATTGTCTCGGCAGACCGTTCCATTCCCAACGAGGCTATCGTCCAAGATATTATATTTGAAGCATATAAAAAAAAACAGTGTGATTTAAGAGTTAAGAAATTGAAGTAGCAACCGTCCGAAATACCTACAACTATAATTAAAAAGAAACTAAGTAAATATTACAATTTTACAATACCGACAATTCTTCATGGAAATCTAAAATTTTATTAATTATAGTCTATTCTCTTCACTTGTCGTATTCATATCACAATCAAAGGGTAATCCTATAAGAAGTTATTACGAAATAATACCGACAACGCTATCTTATTAGACAAAGTACCAAGTACCATCGGTCGCACTCTACGGCCGCGCTCCTGACCGGGTCGACGACCGCACTTTTCGGCAGGCGCCCCCAGTTTCAGCTGTAACGTGATCCTTACGCACACTCACGCACTCACGCGCACAAACAACTCGGGGAACCGGAAAACCATTGTACAAATGTCACCATTTTCTATCGCTAAAACTACCGAATGAATTAATGTTATTATTATAAGCAATTGTTATTTAAATATACATATGATCGCTTGTGAAATATGTACTGTAGGGACTTGATTAATCTGGGAAATAAAGAAAGATATTGTTAACGGTGTTATCACGGTAATCGTAGTAAATGCAATTTAAAAAAAATATTAGTACAGGAGAATCATGTACAGCAGCGGGATAAACAAAACTTGATAACGCTAAATTATTTATACTAATAATAATATTATAAAAGGAAAGTTTTTTTTTCGTTTGTTTGCATTGAATAGGCTCCGAAACTACTGAACCGATTTCAAAAATTCTTTCACCAATATAGAGCTATATTATCAGCGAGTAACATAGGCTATTTTTTATCCCGGGGAAATATAAAAAGTGACTGTTATTCCGGAAAAACTCATCACGCGGGTGGAGCCGTGACCAGACGTCTAGTCCTACTAATATTATAAAGGCGAAAGTTTGTAAGGAGGTATGGATGTTTGTTCCTCTTTCACGCAAAAACTACTGAACGGATTTCGATGAAATTTGGCACACGGGTAGATCATGTCCTGGATTAACACATAGACTACTTTGTATCCCGGGAAAATATAAACCGGGACTTTAATCCCGGAAAAACTTTTTAATGCTGGCGGAGCCGCGGGCAAAAGCTAGTAGGTTATAAAATTATTGTAGAAACATTTTACCTATATAGCTTAATGCTTCAATGTGAAATATACCTATAAATAAATTTAACCTACTTTTTAGTCGTTTATTAGTGTCTGGTATAATACCGCACTTAAACGTAATAAAAAGGGTGAGTGACGCATTCTTCACTCCCCTTCCATTAATATTTACAATGAAAATAGCAGACCAAGAGTCAAAGTAAATTTAATGTGGTCTTAAATTATATTTATTACTATCATTTGCTTAATATAAAGATTCTGATGTATATAAAAATATAAACATAAATGGGCGAGTCGGGCATTCAACGAATGGAAATATTTGACAGAATTTAGCAAAGTGAGGAAACGAACCCTGTAATCAGGATATTTTGCGCTGTTATTTCTTCCAATATTTATTACTTACACACACTTCAATAAAGAGAATGAATTTGTAATTATATTTACGTTCGTACATTATGATTTTTATACATGTTAAGGGCCATGTAGTGCATGGACAATGATTTTATTTTTAATGGAACCATTGAAAAAGAAACAGAAATAAATATTTACGTTACAAACAAAACCGCTACAAAATATATTCCGCACAGCCCCGAATTAGTCAAAACATTATCACAAATAAGCTAAGGAATACAGGAGCCGTGAACCTCGAGTTGTGACCTTTGAACTTGAAGTGAACGCACCCTTGACTCGGCCAGCAGCGGTCCTCGGCCCGCTATAATTAGTAGCTGATAATGATAACGGTAGATATTTTCGTTCATACGCTGGCGGTCTGGCGATTCATACTCACGATATCGCATAATATGTGTACAGGAAATATTCTATGTATTGTCTGAATCGGTAATTGTAACTGAATTTCGATAAAATTATTGCTTTTATGCGGTGTTATTATAAATGCTTTATAATGAACTAGCTTTTGCCTGCGGCTTCGCCCAAACGAAAGAGTTTTTCCTGGATTTTTATCCATATGTACGTCATCCATATACAAATATATAGTGACTACTTTTTATACTTTACCTTTATTTTCTAAAACCTTCCCAGGTTCTTAAATTATCTCCATACCAAATTTCATCGAAATTCGTTCGGTAGTTTTAGAGTTTATCCCGTTAAGCTTGGCGGGGACTTAATTTTATACTATACAAACTTTGCAACGCCTTTTTAACCCCTTAGGGGTTGAATTTCGCAAAATCCCGTATTAGTGAGCACCTACGTCCTAAAAGGAACTCCCATGCAAAATTTGAGACTCCTAAATACATTTGAAGTTTCTGAGATTCCGTCATGAGTGAATGAGTGAGTGACCTTTCGCTTTTATATAGTAGAAAGTTGAATGAAAATTCTTAATATACTCGTTCACGTGACAATTGTTATATTTACACTATTTTTTAATGCTAAAATTTTATTTATATTCCATAAAAAATACTTCAGTTGTCCAACAGTCCAGATCATAAAATATATATGAATTCTTATCGGAAAAATCCTTGGGTGACCGTTAAACGATCAATTCAATCAGTGTCCTTTGAGCGTTCAATGGAGGATTAAGCATTTGGACCACCTGTCAAAAAAATTAGTGGCTATGAAGATACGTTTACATGAATAAAGTTTTGTTGTATAATAAAAATCCCGGCGTTGGACGTTGGTTATATAGATATTTTATCTAATCACACACAATTATAAAAAAACCGAGCGAGCACAGATAGGACAACCTATTTGGCACAAACAAACTAAATCATAAATCGACACGTGTAAACAATGGAAATCACGAACTATTTTAATATTTTTAATTCTAAAAGTGTTCTCGTAGATACGAATGGTAAAAATAAAATGTCTCCTCAAAGCATTAAAAGGTTGTTCACCCAATATTTGGGCATCGCTCCCTTCTGCCTCTATTTGTCAAAGGATACGATCTTGTTGTGTGCTTTCTTTCCCAATTTACGTGTTAGTTCGTAAAGTGATCTGAGGCCACCTGTCTGCCACTTGTCGTGACAATTATGTCTCGCAGTGTCACGTTGCTATCGGATACAAATCGGCTCGTTTTGGGTGGTTAGGGATATTTTAAAGTTAAAAAGAAATGTGATTGTCTGGCGGAGACGGGCATTTATAGCACCGGTTTATAAGTATAATACGTGTTTATTTTAGCTGCGTGCACTTACTAGTGTTTTTTACTTTTGCACCTACTTACGCAAACAGGAATCAATCCACAAGCTCATAAAATATGATTTGTTATAAGAAATCATCACAAATAATCGCAGACTTTTTTAAAAGTATATTAAATTATCCAAATACCTCAGTTGCTACTTCATCAAATGCCAGACATTTTATATTGCCAATTAAATGTAAAACAAAAATGTTTTAATTTAATCATCAATATTCTGATGTGGGTTGTTTCCCATTTGTTTGAGTACGTCCGATTTTGCTAGGACTACGTCTGTTCTTAAAGTTGACTTCATGAATTATATAAAAATTATTACAAAGACACACCTAGGTATATTAATACGAAACAAACATGGTATTAAAATCAGAAAGGAAAAGTAACAACTAAGCAGCTACATCTATTTTCGCTACAAAACATGGTGTATATTTTGGTTTAACACGTTTTAGTGAGAGTTACAATACCTTTCTCTCGCGTTTTGTGATACAATCTACTATCGCTTTAGAATGTCCTGGCACACAGTTAATTATTTTCAGTTAAAGTTTTACAGTTATTTTGTTTTTTCCTGTTAACAGATTTCAAGGAATCAGTGGGAGATTTGATAATTGGGTTTTTGAAAAAAAAATTTTTTTGTTATAAATAGAAAGATTATATATTAGTTTTATAACAAAACTATTTTTTTTTTTGCAATAATTCAAAAGTTATTTCAAAATAAAAATTAATTTTTGAATCCAGTACCGAAGACACGCCGACAACACCCGAACAAACCCGAGCGCGTGTGACGTCATAATGTTAGTTTTCACTCAATGCAGTTGATAGGAAAATAATGAATGCAGTGTTTTGATCTATTTAATTTTGTTGTCATTATTAAATATTTAAATTTATATTAAAAATGTCGAACCTCAAAAGTTATCGTTCTTGTTTTGTACCATTATGTACGAATACTACAAAGGCAACTCCTGACAAAATGTTTTTAAATGTTCCCCAAGATGTCAAACGTCGAAATAAATGGTTTCAAGCAGTGCACCGTGATAATCCCCAAACAAAATCGATTTTTTTTTGTTGTGAAGATCATTTCGATGTAAGTATTTATTAATATCATTGTTATTAATTATTATTTATCTAAGTATACAAATCAAATAATTATTATGTATTCAAGTAAAGTTCAGTAAATAAAAATTTTCAACAGGAGTAGTAGAGGTTTTTTTTGTCAGTTTTTCTGCTTCAATATATTTTATAACTGTACCAATGCCCGATAATCGAGACTTTTTCCAATAGCAAGCGACTTCTGTTGGTGTCGGATCTTCACTTCTACGATGGGTCCACATAAGTAATGCTAATGCATGTTTGCAACCACCTGTAGACACAATATAAAAGATTATTATTGCTTACAACATCAAAAAATTTAAATTTAATAGGAGTATAAATTACCTGCTGAAGCTGCACAGTCATGGCATTGAACATCCTGAATTTTTTTTGACTTTTCATTAATAGTTAAAGTAACTGAATAAGCTTTGCTCCGAACTCGGTGTTCTGGACATACCCGTCCTTTTACAATACAAATATTATTTGTACGACTTAGTTGAACATAACCTATAGCTTTGTCGCCGTAACTCTCACGCGATGCTCTACAATTTATGAACTAAATAATTATATTTAATGTAATGGAGAATAAATACTTAAATATTTTCATTTATTATATTATTTTTTAACAGACTTACCTTGATGCCTTGGCACCTCGAACTTCAGCAGAATTAAACCGAACGTCATTTTTTAAAAAATCGGTAATCATAAATATATCAACATCAGGAATATTATCAGACTTTGCCTTAATAAATCCTTCATCACACATAGCTAATCGGAACCAACTAACAACTCGTATTTTAGCAATAAATTTTCAATATTATTGTCTAGTCACGTGTAATAGCCGTAAACGCTGTACTGTTATTAAATAGCTATAACATTATGACGTCACAACTATGGTGACCAATCATGGCGCGTTTATAGTCACGTGATTTTTATTTAAATTTCATCAATTTTTAATTGTTTATAATTAATTGACAAAAATTTTTTTTAAGTTTTTTGCATTAAATATCAATATTATTAAAAATAAAGATTTAAAATACATAAAAAAATCAATATTTTTTCAACATTTATGCTGTATTATACAAGTATAACAAAAACATTACGGCAACAAATTTGGACAAAAACCATATTTCATCTGCATTTGATGCGCGTTTGGATAATGCGGCTTAACCGCTTCATAAACGTTGCATAATAATTCCGCATACACAGTAGGTACCCGACGAGCGACGCGGGCGCAGCACACACACGCACACACACTCACACACATCGCCAGATAAGAGCACGGTCGTTGACCCCACGGGGAAATAGCGCCTGAAACCTTTACGGTCTCTGAAGATACTTTAAAAATACATGATACTAAATATAAATCAATCACTTTTGTATCGTAATATTGGTTACTACAGATACATGAACGGAAATCGAATAGATTTTTCTTATTGGAAGTATGCTCTTGAGACAATTACTAAATTTTATAGTTTTATTTTTAAATTGTATATTAAATAAAAATATTTTGAAGTGTGGCGTGCGTTGTTTTAGGTACGTGTTTTATTCCATTAATTAATCTATTGCGGAGTAAACAGATGTTTATTAGAGTTTTCATTTCAAACCCAACAAACAATAATCACTTTCCTGCAATTCTCGGGTAACGCCGCGGGTTAGACGGGATAGGTGTGTATATAAGTGAAAAGAATATATTCGAATGATTTTGCTTTTGTTTATGCGAATGTTTGATATTAAAATAAAACTAACACATAACGGATTTCTTAGCGATGAATCTGTTTATTTTATAATATTGTAGAGAAAAATCTTTAAGTGAGGCCTATGTTCAGCAGTGGATTCTATAATTTACTACAGAATTTCGGGTCATTGTTTTAAAAGTTATTCGAAATTGCGTCTACAATAATTCAATTCTTTGGCTTATGAAAAATGAATCGAAAATCGCAAGAGACATTAAAATAAAAATCTATAAGTTTTCCAAGTTACCATAGTTTGTTACAGTGCGACGATAAATTTTGCCTAATATCATACCTTGGAATAAAATATCATATTGTTCTTGAGTGTTAGTTACATGCACTTCCACCTGCTCCAAGGATTCAAGGATGATTTTATAAAGTTACATGCACAATTATTTGAAAATGTAGGTATTTATTTTAGTTCTCCTTTCTGGTTTATAAAGCAATTAACCTAATTTTACTATTTTTGTTGCTATATTTGTATGTCTTTTACTTCCGACATTTCGAAGCTGTTCTGTTTTTATAATTTTGAAATGAAGTCATTGTAACACGAACTTTTTAGAAGACCAACACCTCAGTCCGTCGCTTGACCATGAAGGCTGTAGTCTACCAAACGACGGGACTAAAAATAACACAAAACACACACACACACACACACTCACGCCTGTTATCCCCGAAGGGGTAGGCAGAAGCGCAACTAGTGCACCCTCTTTTCGCCATTATTCCGTCCCATGATGTGATAGGGGGCCAGCCTATCGCCACATCGGGCACAAATTCCAGACTCCGGGCTGATACTGAATGGAAAAATCAATATCACTTTGCCCGACTCGGGGATCGAACCCGAGACCTCAGATTTGCAGTCGTACTGTAATAAAACTACGCCACCGAGGCAGTCACAAACATATAACACAAAACACACACACACGCCTGTTATCCCCGAAGGGGTAGGGTAGGCAGAGGCGCAACTAGTGCACCCACTTTTCGCCGTTATTCCTTCCCATGATGTGATAGGGGGTGAGTATAACACAAAAATAATGATAAAATCCGTAAAATTAGTGTTTTGATGTCTAACATTTGCAATAAAATTATTACAAGTATAAAGACAATAGCTCAGTTATTGTGCACAGGGCGCGCCGTTAGCGGAACTGCTGATCTTGAATGGAGTGAAAGTGGCTTCGGGTACTTCCTGACACGTGGAAAGTGAGCGCTTGAGCTTAGCACGAGATCGACTGCTAGCCGATACACATCTCACGTTCAATGGTAATGTAAAGAAAGTATGCAATTTATTAGCTTGCTAATAGAGTTGGGCCAAACGCTGAGGGACGGCGCGAAATGCTGACAGGCAAGATATGGTACATGATTTTTACATTAGGATAATTTAATAATCCGTTTAATTTATATACGTAGTATTCTACACATTACACACGTAGGGTTGAATAAATTGAACATTATTATCGTATATTTGGTAGTGTAAATACACAAAGCTACAGCTATGTAAATACTTAGCTAAGCTGGGAAATTAAATTTGGTACGAATTCCAAATATAAATATAATGTACGTAAATTATTTTTTGATTTGTACTGATTTTCGAATTTTTGAAATCGTTATATTTCTTACTAAACAGCCTTCATTATTTTATTAGATACGCAATAAAACACACACATACACACACACTCACGCCTTTTATCCCCGAAGGGGTAGGCAGAGGCGCAACTAGTGCACCCACTTTTCCCCGTTATTCCGTCCCATGATGTGATAGGGGCGAGCCTATCGCCATATTGGGCACAAATTCCAGACTCCGGGCTGATACTGAATAGAAAAACTCAATAAAATAAAATCTTTGTTAACAATACATAGGTGTATGATCATAACAATCGCGGGTCATTTGTTGTTAGTCACTGAAGTGTTCCATTGTCTATTTCCGAACATCTTCATCTAATTCTAATATAATATTATATACTTAAACCTTCCCGTAAACATATTCATTTAAAAAACGAAAATTCCATCCAAATCGGATCAATAGTTTTTGAGAAAATCATGGACATACAAACTTGTATTTTGAAGTCAGCTAAGTATCCTGTGTATTGCCATGGCTACTTAGAATACCATATCGAGGGTCATAGTTAATACAGATTATCTAAAAAAATTGTACTAAAAGAAAATGTATGTACCTATTGTAGTATGCATATTACGACTGTTCTTTCAGGACACATAAATTAATTTAAATTACTACTACCTGCTTACTTGACTTTCAGGAATCAGAATTTAGAATACAATTAAAACGCACATTGTTTGTATAATTACGAATTGCAAGACAAATGAATTTTCAGCATTTACACATTTTCTTCCATTATTAATTATGAATTATCACCCTCATCGCAAACGATTGGGTACAGAAAAAGGGGAAAAGTTCATGACAAAAGAAACAAATGGTATCAATGAATCATTTCATTCTTAGGAATGTGGATCTTTTTTAACTACGTCGATTTGTCGCTGTCGCCCTGCTATATTATGATTCATAAATTATTTATTTAAGTCGTACGCAGGATGATGCGTTCAGAATCTCCACATTCAGATAATTTATTTAAATATAGTTTTTTGCTATTCATATTTAATTACTACATTATACTATACACCCTAGTTAATAACGCTTTAGTAAAATCTATGGACACTTATTGACAATAACTATTGGTGTTTATTCCTTTTCCTATTATTTATAACATGCCTTCGTCTGGGAAGTTTACATTATTCTAATTTCTCAATATAATAAATATCGAACATCGGAAGTTCAATATTATGTAAAGTCGTTGGGCGATGCCAAGCCTCACTGGCCGTCTACGTAGTTTGTATCAACCGATATTTACTAGTTTTAACTGCATGTTAATATATGGGTTCCGGAATAAAGTGAGATGTTTAAATATTGTGATCAATTCGTCAGTGTATGAATGAGTTCAGGTGATGGATGGGGTCGTTCACCCGGGGTGCGGGTCTACGACCGTCCGAGTTTCACACAGCTGATCGCGCCGGCCACGGCAGGCCGCGGCTCGCCAACACCACGTCACTCGTCACGCTGCCCCGTTTCCATCCATCTATCACTCAACATTTTCATAGTTTCAGACACCGTTACACTTTTGCAATTCATGGAATCCAGTCGCTTACGTATAGGGTGTTCACTACTCGCCGATAGATGGCAGCATTTTAAATACACGAGTCCTTGCTCGTATGACATTTGCATTTGATTTTCAAGAACGTCATTTTATATTTATACTTACTTCAAATAAAAGTCAATGAGATGAAATATTTTTTTCTAAATTGCAGTAAAATTACTAAAAAAAAGATATTTTGAAATACTATAGGTTCCTTTTAACCTGCAATATGGGTAATCATGGCCCAGAAACAAGTCATGAAGAGCGCACCCATCGGCGGCTGCAAATCGTGTATACGCGCAAAACCCGCGAGCGCCAGATATTTATGCAAGAACTCAAAGAAATTCGAAAACAACGAGAGAAGCGTCTGCTAAATTCAATAAAACAATCCATCGGGCCTAAATGGTACCAAGTTCTTGGTGTAGAACAGAGGAAAGCGTTAGATAGTTTAGAATTTGCCATATACCAAGATATATTAGAAGGCCGGCCTACAAGGACGAGAGGTATAATGAAATTGCTCGGTTTATATCCACGACCGAACACAATAGACCTCATGAACTGCGTTTATTTAGGGCGACATGATCCTAAAGAAATGTTAGCACAACTTTTTCTGATGACTTATGGACACTCTATAGACGGCAAGCAATTGTCCTATTGTCTCAACGCCAGGCTCATGTTATCAGGTATACTGTACCTTGGTCTAGATAACCTCATAAGTCTATTGCGAGATAGGTTTCGTGCAGAGCCGGAGAAGAAAGAACCAGCGCCTAAACGTAAACCGAAGAGCAAGCCGCCGCTTGAATCTCCTTATCTTCAAAAGCTAATCGCTTACCTTTATGAGCCACCTGAGAGAAAACCATTCAAACCTGCGCCTCTGCCCAATTTAGATGACCTGAATGACCCTTTAGCCTACGGTGAAGACGAAGCCCCTACGGTGTACAAGCCACCTCCTCAGCCGCCGCCGCCCCCGCCACCGAAGAAGAGATTACCTCGAGGTTACTGTGACAAAATAGCCGGCGTAATGACCATAGAACCATATTCCTCTGTCACTACTCTTACAGTAAAGGCAGTAGGACGCAGCAGCCATCGCAAAATACGAAGCTCAAAATTATGCCTGTCTGAAGGAAAGAAATCTTACGGTATTGGTGGAGGGAAGCCAAAAGGCGGTCGCAGAAGGAAACCCGTCGCACCCTCTACTGGCAATTCTAACGCGCAGTACCTCATTAACGGAGTTTACACAATAAATGGAAAGTCAGTTTTCGTTCTAGGAAATGTGACAATATTGCCAGCGGTAGGGGATCTCATACACGGCGGATACAAGTATATGGGTAATGAATGCATAAATATACACTGCGGTTACCGTGCGCGACCGCCGCCGCCGAAACCCGATCCTTGCGATTGCGTAAAGAAATGGCAAGACACAGTGCTTGAGTATGTGAAAAAAACAAAATGCTATTGCGGACATCATTACGATTATGGCAACGAGGGGAATTTTCTTCCGGATGATTTGCCGTTTTTCCAAAAACCCACTAGAGGTTCCCCATTTACCTTTAATTATCACACCATATACGATATAAACGAGAAGCGATTGTATGTCGAGAAAGAGTTCAAGAAGATATGGGACACAGACAGCGTCCTCCATGTTGACGATGGTACGGTGAAAGACAAGAAAGATAAAAAGAAAAAGAAGACAAAACGCTCGTCGACGACTTGTTTGGGGCAGAATCCGAAGCCGGTGGACTATTTGAAGTGTGCGCTACGGATGATGAAACAATTGAACGTCGCGGCTCGTCTCCCGGACATACATTTAGTCCCGGAGCTGAAGGAATGGATGCGGCGGAGGATATACGGTCCTCATTCTCCGACTTCAAAGGCGGACAAACTACGCAAGAGCTCTATACACTGGCAAATGTTTAAGACCCTCGTAATGCATGGCTATGGGCACGTGTACCCGCCCAAGGATGACAGGTTTATGGGTGATACGGATTGGGTACACAAGTTGGATTTGCAGAAGAAATTCAAAAAATATACTCGGAAGTATCGCCTGGAGTTGTTTAGATCGTATGCGTACTTCACGAATCTAATGTGGCCGTCGATGTGTCAGGCGCAGTTCCCGGATAAGAAGTTTCGTGAAATATACTTTTCGTATTTGTCGTCGCGGATTGAGGACCTTCAGCTGATGCACCCGTACAGCCCGAAGGAGGCCACGGAGCGCAAGTTTACACTCGCCAGGCGACGCTATGTGTGCTTACCAGCAGGAGCGGAAACGCTCGACTAATATCACTATAAACTAATTTTTCTGTTGACTTTATACTAAGTACTTAGGTACTTATCATAATTCATCAAAATAAAAAATTATTACTGAAAGTGTATTATAATGAATTAATTAGAATTGAGGGGTCGAGGAAAATAATAGACAGAAATCCATAATTTACAATTTAATGTGATAAAGTTAATATACCTTTCTTCAGGTATATTTTACATTGTTACGGCTTAAAATTATATTTTTCACTGTAAAACAACTAAGTTGTAGAATGTGTGAGTTACAAATTGAAACGTCTTAATTTAAAATGGAGGTACAATTTAATTTTTCAGCGTTCCGAACGTTATATAATCCGCACTATAAATACTCCAATGATATTAAAAATATTTTTTGTATCATACCACATTTTTCTTAATTTTTCTCTAGGAATATTATCATACAAGTCTTACGATTACTATTATAAAATCTATTAACGTTTTATTTTAAAACACTAGTGCTCTACAGTTACAGCAGGCGTCACGTGACCGCTGCAAATATAGTCCTAAGAGATATTCAATCGTCTTTGGTATAATTATTGTTATAGAAAACAAAACAAACATGTCGGCGCGAACAGAACCCAGTTAATCAATACTGATCGAACGAAATGTTAACATCGGTTAAAGCATCATTCATTATAACTAAATTTATGAAACAAGTGTAACAAAAAATATCAATGGCCAAACGAACATTGTGATTTGTAAACAATTACGATAACAAATTTGCCTCAATGGCCATTCAATTATTGCATGAAAAAATATTTCAATATAATTTGATCGAAATTCCTCACAGTTTCAGACGAATTGTGCATAAATATTAATTGAATATTGTTTATAATAAAATATTAGTAATTTATTACACAGAGAAACATCGATTTGTGCGAGAATATTAATAAACGCATTTGTTACTATTTCAGCAATTAAAAACATAAGAGAGACGACTAAGTTTACAGTTTGTTATTATCGATCTGATCTAACAAAGTTAATGAAAAAACATTGCTCTGAATGTCTTACACTTGGGAGGAGAGCGGGGTAGATCGCACATTACTTAAGGCAATAACGATTTCTATTCAGTTCAGCGACTACGTCACCCCTCTACAGTTACTTGATAAGCTCTACAGCGCGGAAATGCATGTACACCATTAATCAATGTATACGCGACTCCCTTTATTGGTTATAACTTATAAGTGTAATACAATTCTGAGTTTATTGAACTTTTTTTTTTATTTCTTTCTAATGCATAAAATCAGTAAATTCCAACAGTTTAACTTTCATTTAGCACGTTAATCTCAGTTTATATACAAAATATTGGTAAATGATAGGGAAATTTTATAAATAAATTTTCACTCAATTTGCACAAAATGTAATCATCCGAAAATGGATAATTTTGTACATGTAGCACCACGCTGTAAACACGAATTTATATTTGTAATTCTTGGTGTGAATGTTGCGAGTGCGGCGAGGGGTGTGAGTTGTGTGGAGTGGGGGGGTGCGCGGGCGCGGGGTGGGGGGCGCGCTGCTGTAGGTGGACCAGTGCCGAGAGGAGCCTCGTGTTGGCCTCGTCCAACGCCGCGATCCTGTGCTCTTGCGCCTCGATTACACGCTGTTTGTGAGACAAAGCAGCGGCCATCTTGCGCTGTTCCCGTCTCAGTTCTTCTTCGACGCAAATTAACCTGGAAATAAATAATTGTAATCAGACGCAAAATTTTTAAGCTTGCAAAATGTTTTTAGAAATGAACAAAAAAGCATCGTTTTTTTTAAATGTAGTTATCAGATTATAATATTTGACATAAATTAATAATTGTTATTGCCGTTGGAATAATGTAACGTCAAATATAGCTTTCCTATTTTATAAAAGTTTTTAAGTTATAATACTATACCTGGAAATAATAGCCTTCATTTTGGCATCGGTATGGTCCTGACCAGGTTCGGATGGCCCTAGTCTCCCCCGTAATAGTTCCACTGAGCATTTCAACCTCTCTATTTCTCGTTCATACTATAAAAAAAATGCTGGTTATAAAATATATTGATGCTACTACATAATGCAAATTAACAAAGTTCTTGAATTATAAAAAACATATAAATGTGGACTAAAAAATATTCATATATTTTTAAGTAACACCTTTGAGTAACGACTACCGAACTAGGGAACCAATAGCAACTGTTATAGCACCTCATAAGAGTCAGTTTAGTTATTGCATAAGTGACTCAGCACGCACCTGCTCAATGGTCCTGTGATGCTTGGACGTGCGCCGTCGGCCCGTGGTGCTGTACAAGGTGTCCTCCATCTCGTCCGAGCTCTCTGTCAGTTCCCGCGCAGACTCCAAGCTCAGCCGCCTCTGCAGCTTGTCGCGTCCCGGCACCTCGCGCTCGGTCCTCACAGGCGCACGCTCGCTGGCCTCACTGGACTGCGACTCCCGGTTGAACAGCCCCCTCGAAGGAGACTCCCTCCTCTCCCGCACTCCGTAGTAATCCTGATGTCTCTCGACATCCTCATTCAACCTACTGCTAGATATTTTGGCACCAGAGTACGTCCTGTCTAAGGGATAATTCGTCTCGGGAATTGTACTTTCTGTTATGGAATATTTCTCCGGAGAATTTTTGGTGCTCTCCATATTATACAATGCCTTCTGACTCCTCGATATCTGAAGCCTGTACATTTCTTTGTTTACTTCCTCCACATTAGAATCTGATCTGCTCATAGGATAGCCAGAATCAGTTGATATATGATGAGGCTTGTTTTCGTATAGAGTCTCTCCCCGCTGCCCGAAATGTTTCAGGTTCAGCTGATTTTGGTTCGTAGAGTAAGAGAGCATAGGATTCGTCCTAGGCATTCGCGTCTTGCTACTTTTCCGCAGACTCGGCGAATTGCTTGACGACTCGTCATCCCTTATTCTCGGCGAATGACTGTGGTTGCTTCTCTGGTACAAATCTTCATAATTACAATTATCTCTGGCGAGTTTTCGGTGGGTATTGTTGCGGTTTTGTTGGTCATAGTTTCTACTATCCTCGTTGAAGTTAGTAGAACCCTCTTCCGAGTTGGTTTCCACGTTGTCCGTGCTCAAGCCCTCCTCATCTATCGATGAACTGGATGAGCCACAAGCACAACGCTTTGAGTTTCTATTTTCATTATTCTTCTTCTCCTGTGACTGGCGGTTGTCCTCCATGTTGTAAACTGGATTCGTGAATACTAATGGCGCTATCTTAGCATTCATGTTGGTGTTTGTTTGCGCGTTGTCCGCTGTTGTGAAGTTTTGAATACCATATTTTTGGATGTCATACTCGATTTTTTGTTGCACTGGGCTCTTTGGATAGAATTTCTCATTTTTACTGTCGTAATATTGTTTTTCTCTCTGTTTTTGGTAATTTAGCTGCGAATATCGGCTCATCGGCTGACCACCGTTCTCATATGATTGATGATGATGCGTTGTGTTTTCAATAGGACTAGAACTTTGGCTGTATGTTGCAATGCTTTGGTAGCCGGAGCTTGCTACATTAGATAGACCACTAATCGAGACATTCGAGCCGTTGTTTGTGTAATTTGTTTTGTTTCCGTTGACGATGTTGTTGTTATTGCTCGATTTGGACTGGGCTAAGTTCTTTTTGTTTATGATGAGTTTGTCCTCCACGATATCAGAATCATCAGCATACTTCAACAAATCTGATAGTTCTTCTATGTTCGCCGTTTCTTTCATTATGTTTTGCATATCATTCGTGCAATAGTTGTGATTAATACTGTCGCTACTTGGAGATCTTTCTGTACTATTGTAGTTGGAGTTATGGTAATGCCCTTGTTGATTGTAGTTGTTCGGTTTGTACCTCTCTTGCATTCTGCGTTCGAGACTTTCATTGACGCCGTTGCTGATTCCTTTCGGGTACTGATCTGATCCAAAACCAATTTGCACGACCTTTAGATTGACGCAGTGTTCTTGGTTGTTGTACTGCGAACTATACCGATCAGGGTTCACGTTTTGATTGACGGGGTTGGACCCGTAACCGTTTCTTGGTAGAGTGGCTGATCGGAGGTTGAAACTTGGCGATTTGGAAACGGCGACGTAAGCCCCCTTGTACTTGGACTCCTCGGCGTTGGATTTGGACGGGCTGATGTTGAACTGCACGCCGTTCTTGTTCATAATCGGCGAACTGTGAGCGAAGTTGCTGTTCATCTGACCGTTTGTTGTTGGTTCGACCGCGTTCATTTGTTTTGGTGTTGTGTTGCATGTCGGGTCGTTGAACCTAAACAAAAATAACGGTATAATTCATTATTTTATTTCCATTTGTGTAATAGAATACAGTAAAAAAAACATATTTGCGCATTCTCAGTTGTAAACAAATATTTTGAGCGAATTTATGTATCCCAAATACGTTACAACTTACAGGACGGATTATGTTCGAAGGGAAAAAACATAATAGTAAAACAATTTAATTTTGAAGCGGCTATTCGGTTGGTCTAAATTTGCTTACCTAAAGATATTGTCAGTAACTGGCTGTGTAGGTCCATTATCATTGCTCACTAACCTCTTGCTTAGCTCATCTAATATGTCAGACAGCGGATCCAATTCCTGAAAGAAAAACGTATAAAATTATGCCATTAGAAGTTTCTTAAGCCGCTATTTACTATCTTTTTTGCTTCAAATTACTAATACTTTTGACATATTTTTATTTTTGTAGTAACTAATACAATCATTCATATTTGCGGAGGATATTTTCTCCTGATTGCAATGTAAACGCCAACGTCTTCATCTAGCAGTATGAATAATCATGAATAAGTGCAGTAGGTATCTTCTGTTATATCAAAAGTATACAAATTCAAATACCTGAATCTTAGCAGGTGGCAATTTCTGCAGACTATCGACCAACAGGCCGTGCAAGGTCGCCAGCTGTTTCCCGAGGTCTACATGCGGCGCCCATTCAGGGTCGGGCTCCACGCACGCGTCCCCGCGGGACCCCTCCGAGCCAGCGGCGGAGCCCTGCGACGCCGACGAGTTCCTGTTGCTGCCGTCTTGGTATTGGTGCATCTGTTGCTGGTGGTCTGGTGGCCGCGACTGTAGAGAAGGCCATTCTATATTATAATATACATGTCTTTTTCCTTTTCAGGATTAAATCCTACCCACAGATTATAGGGAGCCCGCCTGTTGCAATTTACTGGACACTATTCCTGATCTTGAACTAATAGGCGCTGAGCAGAAAATGATATCACTTTACTTGACCCGGGAATCTAACACGAGACCTCAGCATGGCATTCGTACTACAATACATAATTCTAGACAATAACGTCGTGCCTTTATTTCGTTATTATAAACCGCACTTAAATATTCTTACCGATATTGCTCTGAGGAACGCCTTCATGTTGGGCGCCTCCTGTTCGAGGAAGTCGTTGAGGAACTCCATAAAGGCTTCCTTGCCCTGGAAGCGCGTGAAGTTGGCCAGCGTCTGCAGAGTCTTCGCCACCAGCGTCAAGTTGCGTGCCGCACGCTCGTTCGGGTATTCTAAAATATTCGTAATGTAATAAATATTTTTATAATTTTTGAAAACGTGATCTTAGATTTTTTTATTGGAAGTTTTAATTGATAGAATCAAAAGAAGATTTCTCGGACGCGAGATTTAGACTTACCATGAGTAATTCCAAAGAGGCTCGGAGACAGTATAGCTGGACAGAGGAAGCGAAGGAAAATGGACGCGCTGATCAGGTTGTCGGAGATGTCCTCGCGACCCATCGATGTTAACCTATAGAAAGCAAGAACACTTTTAATTTTGGTGTTTTTAGGGGAAAGTGCAATTACTATGACCACTCGGCCGGAAGGGATTGGGGGTTATGTTGAGAACACCCATCTTACGACCACAGCTTTGTGCTGCCAGGAAAGATAGACTTCGGGTAACTTCTGGGCTGAATTTGTATGTACCCCTGTAAAGTAATGATTTGATGTAATCTCTCACTCACCTTTCCCTGAATGTGGCGAAGCAGTCCCTGAGGGGCGGCGGGAAGTGCGGCGCGGAGGCGTGTATGGAGCGCCAGGCGCGCGTGACGGCGTCGCGCAGCGCGGCCTGCTGTCGGCGCAGCGCCGCGCCGCCGCCCGCGCGCAGCGGGTCCACCTCGCACTCCGCCGCGCCCGCGCCCGCCGCCGCGCACACCGCCTCGCCCAGCGTGTCCTACACACACACACAAACTATTAGGTACGATATTTCAATAAAAATAGTATTTTTATTTTATATATTACATTTATTTCGGTCATCCGAGAACTTTTTGCCTGAAATGAAATAGTCACGACTCACGAGGGACGTTAAAAGTTTTTCCACATTATTCGATCCGATATCCGCCAGCATGTCGGTGTCCGGTCCGATATCAAATATCGGACCGGACAATTTCAAAGGCAAGTACATATTAGGGTATATCATACATTTTACTTGTCCCGATATCGGTATCAGCGTCCGATACCGATATCGGATCGGATAATGTGGAAACGCTGTTACTCTAATATTGTTTTCATTGCATTATTTTTCTCGGACGGAACGAAATGTCTTGTATATCCAAGGATAAAAATGAGTGAAGTAAAACATGGGTTGTCTAGTTGTGCTTGTGCCTCATAAGTTTATGACCATAATTTATACTAGTAATTTGTATTAAGTACCTATCAATAGTGTATAATACTCTCATTCTCAATTCTTCTACAAAGTAGCTATGTAAATTTAAATATCCTTCACCACAGTATCGTGATAACAAATTTTAATTTTTGTTAATTATATTTCCTTTTTCACAATAATTTTGCATAACATGATGTCAAATTGCGTACAATACTCGGCAGTAAATAGCACATTGAGTAGAAAAATTTACTATTTTTTCTACTACATAATATTATACTACATATTTATTCGGAGTCAGGAGATTGGGGGTGTGATACCCCCGTGACCCGTGCCACTGAAAGCAGGTAAAGCCGTTGGTCCTGCGCCTGATCTCTCTCCGGTCATGTGGGATTGCCGTCTCACACTTGGGCACTATAACATCTCCTGTGTATCTGGCTGATCTCCGTTGAGATTGGCCGCCGTAGCCGAAACTGACTAGGAGGATTACGTTACGTTACATTATTATATTCAGCTTGGTAGAGCGTTATCTTTGTCACTTACAGATGTTATATCCTTACTAATCTGACGTTTTTTCCCTAACTGAATTCTGTTTTGAAACACCTTGTGTAATATTTATTACCGATTGTACTGTCAGCAGCATAAATATCTGTACAAAATCTAAATTTCAAATTGCCCATATACGCGTTAAGTTAAACTGAAAAAAAAATCTTCATATGAAGTAAATCAAATCTCTATTATTTTATTTTTGTGAAGAGAAAAAAAGATTAGTAAGAACACAAGAGAACGTAGGTCATTTGAAATTTTGAATTTGTTCAGCTACTTATGTTGGTGACTAAATAAATAAAAATTGACTGCCTCGGTGGCGTAGTGGTATTGCGTACGCATTACGAGTACGATTTGCGCGCTGAGGTCCTGGGTTCGAATCCCGGGTCGAGCCAAAAAAATTGTGACTGGGTTGTTCCATCTTAAAATTTACTCAGTCGCAGCTGGGAGTCAGGAAGTTGGCGGTGTGATACCCCCGTGCCTCGGAAAGCACGTAAAGCCGTTGGTCCTGCGCCTGATCTCTCTCCGGTCATGTCGGATTGCCGCCTCACCGGACTATGAGAGTGAAGGAATAGCGAGTGCACCTGTGTATTGCGCACACACTTGTGCACTATAATATCTCCTGCGTACCTGGCTGATCTCCGTTGAGATTGGCCGCCGTGGCCGAAACTGGCTAGGAGGATTTCAAATAAAAATAAATTGTCATACCTGTAGATACTGATCGCCGACGAGCTTCAAGTACGCCTCCATGCTCTTGGTGGCGAGCGAGTTCCCGCGGAAGGTGAGCGAGTGGTCGCCGGTGCGGCGCACGTCGAGCGCGACCACGTCGGCGAGGTACCGCGGCGCCAGGCCCGCGCCCGCCATGCACAACACTAGCGCACATCCTATGTCTTCTTTCGCTTTCACTCCTGTCAAATACATTTTTTTTACTTAGATACATAGCATCACGTCTTTGTCCCTTTTCAGGAGTAGGCAGAGGTGTGAGAAACCCATATTTCACCGCTGTGTTACGTCCCTTGTAATAGGGGGCGGATCTATTGCCATTTACCGGGCATATTTCCTGAGCCCGGCCTGATACTGAGTAGAAAATCCCAATATCACTTTGCCCGACCCGGGAGTCGAACCCGAAACCTCAGCTCTGCAGTTTTATTAGGTGTTGTTCGCATCTTTCGGATTAATAACATTAGCTGTAAGCAAACAACTTAACCCATTGCTTGTAGATGTCCGCGGGGAAACGCACGCGGGGCGACGGCGTATCAACCGAAGGATTGGTAGATGCAACTTTTGTATCCTACACCCCGCTCAGGCCCCGTCTACTAGGTAAAGTTGTTTAACAGTATCTATTGTGTTAAGTAGCTGAGTAGGTAAATAGGTGTAGTCCTAAATTGTTGACTGCATGATCAGCGACTACCAATCGTCGGAATTATTCCGGCCAGTGTCTATTATTCTATTATGCGGCTTATGTCAAGAATCAGACTCTACACAGGCCGCGACTATCGTAATACATAGGTATTTAATCTAACTCGACATTTTATCATACCAAAGAAATAAAATATTTATTTCCATTTTTTGCAATTGTAATTCTGTACGTCGCGTCATCAGTCAGCGGTCGTTTCAAATATTAATTTCCAACTCATGTCTCGTGGATTTGAGTCGGTCGTCGGCGCAGGTGACGCGACACATAAACAATAAAATGAATTTGCATAAATATTGCAAGAGCTCTGTCTATATTGTATAGTTGTTTACATTGTAAGGCGACTTTTGATGCATAATTATTGGTACTTGTTTATGGTTTGTCTGTTTATTTATATTTGGTAATACTGCCTTCACTCTAAAGTCAAGAGATATAGTTTAACAAAAATAGTCATTTTTAGAATTGGGACCCATAATACGATCGCGATTTACGTTTATATATAATCAGTATCACCGGTGATATGACGCGACCTAACAATATATTACCCTTGATTGTTTATTCAATATCGGTGGCGTAGTTGTATTATGGTAAGACTGCAATGCTGGGGTCTCGGGTTCGATTCCCGGGTGGGGCAAAGTGAAATAGAGTTTTTCTATTCAATTTCAGCTCGGAGTCTGGAATTTGTGCCCGACGTGGCGATAGGCTCGCCCCCTATCACATCATGGGACGGAATAACGGCGAATAGTGGGTGCACTAGTTGCACCTCTGCCTACCCCTTCGGGGATAATAGGCGTGAGTGTGTGTGTGTGTGTGTGTGTGTTTATTCAATGACAAAAACAAAGCACAAGTATCAAAACTGACCTATAACCGGCTCGAGGTACTCGCAGAGCCGGCGGTAGTTCCGCTTGAGGTAGTCGAGGAACCTCGCGTAGCAGTCGAGCGGCAGCACGTCCACGCTCTGGTAGCGGCACTTGATGCGCAGCGCGGGCGCGGGGAGGGCGCCGCCCGGCGACTGCGGCTTGTCGCTCTCGCTCACCGGGTACCACCGCTCGTTGAGGTATCGCGACGATACGTCGTCGACCGGGATGCGTACCGTGCCTAGGGAAACGAAATTATTGTGTCTCACGGAGTGCTATATAGGTCATACTGGCTGTCATAATAGAAGCAAGGAAGTACGACCGCTGTGGCTGAAGTGATACAATATAATAGTCATATATAAGTATCTCCCATAGGGACTTACTCAATAAATTTTAATCCCCGATGTAATAACGTACGTTCTATATCTCAAGGGAAGAGTTACCTAACCTGAAATGTAGGTTAACACTAGTTGTTGCTAGCAGTTTTGCCCACGAAAAAATCATCGGGGAAAAAAATTGCATAATCGAAGCAGTGTGTGTGTGTGCAGTAAGTGAACGATAGCCTAGTTGGGAATGGAACGGTCTGCCGAGACAATGTCCGGAGGTTCAAAACCCAAGGCACACACCTCTGAATTTTCAAAGGTACGTGTGTATTGTTTATCAATTAGGTATCGTTCGCTTTAGCGGTGAAGGAAAACATCGTGAGGAAACCTGCATACCTAAGAAGCTCTTTATAAGAATTTCAAAGGTATGTGAAGCCTGCCAACCCGCACTAGACCAGCGTGATAGACTAAGGCCTGAACCCTCTCAGTAGCAGAGGAGACCCGTGCCCAGCAGTGGGACAGTATCTAATACAGGGCTGGTATTATTTATTATTATTAATCGAAGCAATAGTTCCAGAGATTCAAACAAATCGCACCTTTAGGATGAAAACGACACAATTCAAAAAGATAGGAAATTGGGTTATCGTCATAAAATTACTTAAAACGAAGTACTCAATACAATAGTTGAAACACAGTCATATTCAAGCAGGAAAAGGACAAAACTGTTATATTGGTACCTTTTTAATTATATTTTTATAAATAAGGGACTAGTTTTTAGTCATTTAAAATTGACAACTCGATTTTAATTTTTTTGAATTGTGTCGTTTTCGTTCTAAAGGTGCGAAATGTTTAATTTTTATGATAAGGAAGTGAGATCGACTGACCGACTAGCGCGTGCTTGTCCCGCTTGCGCGAGCGTCGCTCGGGCTCGCGGTACACGTTCACGTGGATGGCGCGCACCGGCGGCAGCGCGCTGAACTCGTACACCTCGCCCCAGAAACACAACTCCGTCTTCAGCTTCGATGATGACCTGCAAACAAACATCACATTTTATAAACATTTTGCAAGAGTTCAGTGTTCGACAAAGACCACGTTGATCGTTTATATAATATGTAAGAATATTCAATTTTAAAATATTATGATGGGACTGTTGCGTACGTAGGTAGGGATATATAGCTTATTTATTAATCTATTCTAATATTATAAATGGGTAAGTTTAGAATATTTTGTTTGTTTATAAAGGATAAAATCAAAAACTACTCGACTGATATAATATAATTAATTCATCAATATAATGCTACATTATCATCGAGTAACATGGGTTACTTCTTATCCCGGCATAATAAGGCGGGCCTTTTATCCCGGAAAAGTTCACGCGGCTGGATCCGCGTGCATAAGCTAGTAAGTTAAAAAATGGCATTTTAAAGTATAAACCAATTAATTCGATTCATTTACGAACAATAATACAGACAATAAGTGTTCCTCACCTGGCGTACAACGTGTCGTCAAGCATGATCTCGCAGTAGTATCGTTTCTTGGGCGGTATCGCCTTCGCCTCGAGCAGCCACAGTTTGACTGTGCGTTCACATCGGCGCGTGCGAATCTCATCCGGCCGTGCCGCTTGCCGCAAGCTGCAATGTAATTAAAAAAACTTCTTTATAACATCAAATAAAATTCTGTAGAGTACACCAGTAAGTAGTACAAATGAAAAAATAAAACCCAATATGTAATATAAATATGAACGCGATTATGATAATTATTTCGAATGACTACGGTTGCATAATATTATATTTGTCTCTACGCGGGAGTCCATTCGCTGCTTCACTAAACAGTACAATTCGACCCGTTATGTGGTTATGAAATCAATTATTATCTATCATTTAGGATTAAAATAATACATGATTATATTTAAAAATATACATGTTTAATAAATTAATATTAAACATTTTATTCTACTAAAAACCAAAAAACGGCGTACATGTTTGTGCTATTAAAACGAATACGGAAAACTCATTTCAAAATATCCAAAGTATATAGTATCATTCATAAAATAAGAATAAAATTAATATTATACACAAATCAGTATGTACTTTACGAGGTGTGTCAAAATGTTCGTCAAGTGAAGAAGTTAACGATAAGTTACGAGATGCTTGAAATTCCTTTACCACTAGTAATGTTTACTCAATACCAGTAGAAGTGGTTAAGCGCCATAATGACGAGTCAAACTGGTCTTTTGTAAAAACACTCGAGCGCCCGCGACGAGGTACCCCGTACCATACATTACTAGTAACGATATTTCATATTACAATAGGAATTATTTAGCTAAAGAATGTGGATTGGCGACTGGATTATTCAACTTCATATAAGTATTTCTCTTCAGTTTAAAACCAAAAATACGAAATGGATGTTACACAAAAATTTTGGAAATCATTGGTTACATATATTATCTCTATCTATTTATAAACATTCTAATTCCGATAACTTCGTTACTGTAGCCTAATAATTAGTTTTTCATATTATTTCGTATTTTAAATTTATGTAACAATAAAAATACTTCAGTATTACCTAGTAGGTATCTATATACCTGTATATCCAGCGGTCGCGTTCCTTCCGCGATGCGCACGCGAAATAGCGAGGAGCACGGTTCTCCGCGCTCAGCGCGAAACAGTGCGGCCTGCCCAAGACTGACGAGTGTAGCGCGCGGATTTCCACCTGCAACGCATTACATCCAGTGTCATTCATTTCCTCTGAGCAATGAGTTTTTTTGTTTCATAAGATCACTAGCTTTAGCCCGCGGCTCCGCCCGCATTAAAATGTTTTTCCGGGATAAAAGTCCCGGTTTATATTTTCCCGGGATAAAAAGTAGCCTATGTGTTAATCCAGGACACGATCTACCAGTGTGCCAAATTTCATCGAAATCCATTCAGTAGTTTTTGCGTGAAAGAGGAACAAACATCCTTACATCCATACATCCAAACATCCTAACATCCAAACATCCATACATTCTTACAAACTTTCGCCTTTATAATATTAGTAGGATAGTAGGATAATGTACTCGATTTATAAATATACTAGAGTTCGTGACTTAGCACACTAATGTATCTCATTGAAGGATTTAGTGTAATGAGCATTACTAAATTTTCAGTCTTACTTAGTATAAATCGTACAACCATACGCATATTATACATTTGTCAATCGAAAATAAAAAACATACTTGATTCGGCGGTCCCAAATCCATAGTGGAGACTGCCGGTGAATGTGCAGATAACAAGCTCTCGTGAGACCTGAAACAACAGAAAAATTTTAAGCAACGTATTTCGAATAGGCATTCTTATTTGAAAGAATAAAAATATTATGCTAAATCCTTCGACAAACATTCGCACAATACAAAATTGGAATAGTATAAGGGCATGTCAAAACGGGCTTATAATTCAAACCAGGGTTCTATATATATCAATGCAAGATATCTTTATATATATTTGGATAGTACTCCCAAAACTTTGCCTTTGCAATAAATCGTATGATTTTAAAGTCCTTCAATTTTGCGATTTCTGTCATTAAAATACACTTAAAATGAACATCTCTAAAAAGTTATTTTATATTATGATTTTTTTATACATGTCAATGGCCATGTAGTGCCTGGTTAATGATTTTATATTTTTATAGAATCCTGAAAAAGGAACAGTCGAAAGCGGGATTTGAACCCACGAACTCCGGCGTACCGTGCCGGTGCTCTTCCAAGTTGGAAGTTTCTTTTTTAGGATTCTATAAAAATATAAAATCTAAAAAGTTAGTTCTAAATGGAAGGGTATAAAAATATTTTTTAATGGACCCAAGATCCATATTTTTGCCACTTTAACATCCATTATGTTTGAGCCTGGTAAGATTTTGAGGTCCAGCACCCATACAAAAAGTGTAGGTACATCTACTCTTTTTCCGAATAGGTAGAATTTCGTCAACTTTCTGACGTGGATTTCCTAGCATAGCGGTTAGTGCATCACATAACGTTCACAATGTAGGGTTCACTGACGTCACTGACATGTTATCAAAGTAAACACGACGGCGTGGTTTTATGGTGACCGTTTTTGAGAATATAATGTCATTTAGTCTCTACGCCTAACCTATTGTAACCTTATTATAGTTAGGTAGTAGAATAATGCACAAGTCATATTTATACCTCTTCACCAACGTGGCATCGGGAGCTTATTTCTGGTATTAGTATTTTAAAGGTTGACAAATTTTAGTAAGGAAATAACGGAATATATTATATCTTCCGAGACGATATATTATGTCTTATAAGTTATAGTTTTTGCTTAAAGCTCTGCCCGCGTGATAAAGTTTTTCCGAGGTACAAGTCCGCTTTATATTTTAGCGCGATAGCCTATGTAACTCACTGATAATGTAGCCTTTTAATGGAGAAATATTTTTTTAAATCGGTCATGTAGTTTTTAAGTTTATCCATTACAAACAAACAAAACATCAAATCATTCCTCTAAACTATTAGTTAAGATTAGTATTAGTATAGAAAATACACAACAGAAAATTAATTAATTTAAATTCAGAAACTGTTGCAATCGCCTTGACTCCGTTTACAATTCCCGTTCATTTTTCAAATGACATCATTATTATTGTAGATAAAAGTAGTCATTACGTGTTTATATAATAATAATAACACCAGGCCTGTATTATATACTGCTCATTGCTGAGCACAGGCCTCCTCTACTACTGAGAGGGTTTAAGGCCTTAGTCCACCACGCTGGCCTAGTGCGAGTTGGCAGACTTCCTAGACCCTCGAAATTCTTATGGAGAATTCTCAGGTATGTAGGTTTCCTCACGATGTTTCCTTCACCGTTAAAGTGAACGATAATTAATTGATAAACAATACACTTGGCAACTTTGAAAAGTCAGAGATGTGTGCCTTGGGTTTCGAACCTCCGGACATTGTCTCGGCAGACCGTTCCATTCCCAACTAGGCTATCATCCACTATATACCGGATAGTAATTAAAATCATATCGTACATAATAGAGACGGGCGGGGCGTCACACCCTCGTATGCCAACACCTTCGGTGCCCGTAACGCCGAGCAGTCACGACATGTCACTAAATACACTTGACACTTGCTTTACGAGCCAGTTGACTATGAACTTTTATAACCACACGCTAAAAACTTTATGAATCCAAGCTTTTTGTTACCTACTTACATAAACAAGTGTGTTATATTTTAATAGCAATGAACTTGGGAAGTTAAGTGTACTCTAAAAATAATGGTGACCGAACAAGAGGTGAGAAATTGTCTTCAAAATAGTCGTGTCGCCCCAAACATCTGGATATAGGACTGGCTGATTTGTAAACAGGATTCACGATTGTTTTTTCATATATGGTATTCAGGATACTCTAATACACTTGTATTACAGTATCCTGTATAGAATGCATGTCATGCTAGGTCAAAGAATATATCATAGTTAAAGAAATAATGGCCGACAATGAATGTTCCTTAATCACAAGGTTGTGAACCATTATTTAAATTAATCGTGATCATTATAACTGATAAGCATCTATTAATTGTGATTTTGAAAGCGTTATTTCCTATGTTGGCAATAGTTACTAAATCTGACCTTGGTTTGTTGTTATTACCATTGTTAAAGTTAACCGTGACACCGCTGTTCGAACGGCAAGGAAAACGACCACCTTACATTTAGAACAAGTTATAAGGGAATTTTGTAAAAAAATAACTTAACTTTTTGGCTTTGCCCAATGTTTTTTATTTCGACAAGTGTAAGCCGTGTCCTTTTTTTGCTTTTATTTAAAAGAAAATAATGTTCTGGTTGAGTGGACGATAGCCTAGTTGGGAATGGAACGGTCTGCCGAGACAATGTCCGGAGGTTCGAAACCCACGGCACACACCTCTGACTTTTCGAAGTTATGTGTGTATTGTTTATCAATTATCATTCGCTTTAACGGCGAACGAAATCATCACGAGGAAACCTACATACCTGAGAATTCTCTATAAGAATTTCGAGGGTATGTGAAGTCTGCCAACCCGCACTAGGCCAGCGTGGTAGACTATGGCCTAAAACCCTCTCAGTAGTAGAAGAGGCCCGTGCTCAGCAGTGGGCAGTATATAATACAGGGCTAGTATTATTATTATTATTAATGTTCGCGTTAACAAAAAGCGAGGAGAAAGTAAAAAGCCCAAGATTTAGTAAATAAAAACAAAATACACCTTTTTCATCAAAGCTTCTGTAATCTGATGCCATTGTATTTTGACGGGCAATAAGTTTCCTACTGGTGTTACCACATTGCCAAATGGAAATTGGTAAGGGCATAATATGATAAATATGTTGAAAGAAAACTGGTAGAAGTATAAAAAAGATAATCTTCCTAAACGAATTCTAAATCAGTCAATAATGGAGTTATTGAATAGGAAGGGAAATATTATTTATTTTGATATGTAGTTATGAACAGCTTATATTATAGTCTGCATTTTTCAATGTACGGCAGCGACATGCGACACTGTAATAATATGCGACGCTACGGACGCCGGCATCCGAGTATATAGGCATGAACTAATAAGAGTAGGGTTTCCGCATACATCTATATTATATTATAAGCGGGGCTTGACGGGTTAAAGTCTGGTATCGTAATCTATATAGAAAATAATTGTGCATCCGTACGCACCTTGACGTCCTTAAGGCGTGTGTAGGCGGATGAGTGGGGACGGCCGCCAGGGCGCGCTCCCTCTCTAGCTTGGTGGCGGACTTGGTCCTCTTTAGCGGGTTGCTTCTGAACGAACGCTTCGAGAAGAAGAACGACGCGAGCCGCGAGGGGCTGTGCTGCGCCTGCGCACCTGGCACCGGCGTGCTCGGCGCCGAACCACGCCGACATGCTTTCTCGTATGATGTGTCTGGAAAGATAAAAAATGATATGTTAAATCTATGATTTTAGTGCTTTGATAGGTTTTTAAAATTAAAACCAGATAGAACCAGCTAAAATGGAGAACTCAGTTAGATAAACGGTTTATTTTTTAAATATTACTTTTTCATAATTCGTACAGTTGCATCGTAAATATAAAAAAAATCAAACAGACACCGAAGACAAATTGGATTTACTCGTATCACGCGATTACAATCAATGAAATCGATTAACACGAGTGAGCGTAACGAATCGGAAATACACTATTGTAGTAATCGAGTGATGTCGAGTATAGTTTACCGATACACCAAAAAAACATATCGCGAATATTCTCTCGCATATCTGCGTAGTGGAGGCACTCAATTGATAATGATTTGACATCAACCTTGCTGGAATATGAGCGTGATTGAAATAATATGAGGCTGGTATGAAACGCTTATTGTGCGGTCTCACGTTTCAGCGTGTTGTGGTAATATAAGGTGCTGTGTGGACGCGCGCGTACTCAGCATTTGGAAAGGCGGGCAATTACTATTTACTACATACTATCGATACCGAATTTATAAAAAAAAATATATTGTAATTGTTAATCAACCCACTTATCAATCATCAATCAATGCGTTTAATACAATAAAAAGGTTTTAGGTTTCCACAAAAACTTTACTAGTAAACTTGTTTAACTTGTTTACATTTATTTTTCCTCCCTTCATTGCTGTTAATATTATACAGCAGAAACCAATTAATACATCACAATATTGTCCCGGGTTAATTGAGAAAATATCTTTTGTCTAGCGAAGGCCTAATTGCGGTTTGATTTTGAGTAATATTTCTTAGAAAGGAATGTGACAGTATGTTTCCAGGAAAGTTGGCATGAGGAATAAATCACAGAAGTAATCAATTTAAGAATTAATTTAAAATATTTTCAGTTTGTAGTTTTGCAATAGCTTGTTATTTTCTTCGGGCTTAGAGGGGGCAATAGTTCCTCGTGCCAGTTGTATGCACCCACCATATTTATGTAACGCGATATGGAACACGTAGCAATAAGTGCAATACGTATGGCGCGGTTTCCGGCGGAAGTTGCGCGCACGCCGGCCGTGACCGTCGCGCGATCGCCATTTTAAAATCTTTTTTTAAATATTAACAACAAATGAATTATAAACATGACACCATTTATTGATGATACAAGCAAATGAGTCGTGTGCTAATTAAATATCAGTTATATTTTTAAAACTCTGCTTTATTTATTCCTGCGTCAAGCAGAACTATCCATATACTTGCATATACGTCGAGAAAATGCTCTACCTACTCCAAGCAATTTAATGTAAAACGCACACAATTCCGTAAAGTGTTAGGACCGAGCGTCTGTAACTTGTGGGACAAACAACCCAGTTTTCAGCTCTAAAATTATTCTAAGAAGTAATGCAATGTAAATATGGTGACTCCGCATATTTACTTACTTGTTACATAAAGGTAACATAACAGTGTCAACGACACACGGTGGCACTACGTGCGAACATCACAGATGTTCTTTTGGTCCCATTACCGTTATTGGTGCAAGCTATATTTGCTGCCTTGATGCTCTATATAGAGACCGGTGCGGTCTTTCATCAAGGTAAAAACAGTATTATGAGCCATGTTGTACGACTGCGGTGTTTTGTTAGGGATCTTTAAAAAGGCATTTACTGACCGCCAAGAGCAGGAAATGCTATCTTAGTAATGTTGTTAAACCGCATCGAGACTTTTTCTAGTTGATTACACGGTAGTCTATTCCCTTATAATTAAAAATCTAAATCCGTCACTAATTAGAAAGTCTGCACCAAACGACAGGTTCGTCGATACCGGGTAATAAAGCAAGCAGAGTTATTTCATTACAAAGTTGCAGTAGGAAAGGGCAACAAATGCTTGGAAGAGGTGAATGACATGGACAATAAAATTGCCGCGACTTACAGTATTGCAAGAATGCATTGTATATGCCCATACACCCGAGGTGTGGGCAGTAAGTCACTGCATTCTGCATAGTAAAATACCTTTCAAGATTTAAAAGCGGCGATGGTAAACTACGGCGAAGATTTAAAACAATAAATGCAAATAACATTCACTCTCGAGTCGCACAGTCCTGATTCATAATCACGACTCGGGATAATGTTAAGTAAGCAGTACAAGATACTCTGAATGAACCAGTATTATTTCAAATTATAGACTTTTAACATACAAAAATTCCTATTACATGTGGTTTTAAGAGATTCGAACTCTGAACCACTCGTTCTTCATCCTGCCGCTGCGCCACGAAATATATTAATTAATATTCATCGTAGCGTAAAAACAAAGCAGTTTTGTACAACATCCAGTTATATAACAAAACTCCGAAACAGGTACGCGCGTTATTCGCTCAAACAAAGTTTTAAAACTGGGTCATATCGCGGATTGAACATATGGTGCGAGTTTTATCGACACTTCCAAATATTTCCACGGCTAAGAATAGCTCTTTGATACCAACAACTCGAACAATTTCTTTATTCACATCGTAAATTATACAACTCCAGTCAACTATTGTAACTTTGTTTAGAAGTGTACGTAATATAAATTAGGGGCATATTTGCGATGTTGCTATTCTAGTATAGGGAAACAAGCTATGATTAATATGCTTTAAATCAATCGTTATCTGGCCCTATAAGCATAAACTGTCCATATAAGAGCTAGGTAAGTGAGCGCACCGATATGCGACGCAATCACAATGCACATATTGATAAGGCGACGATAAACGCCCACGACGAACTACCACGCATCGAGATAACGGTAGCGCATTAGCAAAACATTGTTTTTATTTTTTACATGTTAACATTTTGTTTAACGAGCTGATTTACGTATGACGACGTGATGGTACCACCACAACCTTACCAGCCCTGTGTTATATATTTCCCATTGCTGATCACGGGTCTCCTCTACAGCTCAGAGGGTTTAGGCCTTAGTCCACAACGCTGGCCTAGTGCGGGTTGGCAGACTTCACATACCTCCGAAATTCAGAGAACTTCTCAGGTATGCAGGTTTCTTCACGATGTTTTGCTTCACCGTTAAAGCAAGCGATAATTCACAAAGAGTACACACATCATTTTTTAGAAAAGTCAGAGGTGTGTGCCCTTGGTATCAATTCAAGGAAATAAAACCATATTTGCATCTAAAAAACTATTTACCAAATGTATTGGACAAGATCAATACAAACTGTTACACCGCAAATATACATTTAAATACCTCTGCTATATTAATTGGTAAACAAAGGGCATGCAGTTCGTCATAGTTAACAACCGGTAAATATATGAGTGACATTGTTAAATGAACGTTAATAATAATAAAATACAAAAATACCTGAACAAAGGCAACATTATAAACATTAATTATATTAGATTACGTCAAATTTAATCGTATCATAACATGCAATTAAGTATACCAGTACAAAGTTTTATATTATGTGCGTGAAAGTACCCGACGTTCGCCTCTATCAGTAACTGTGCCCTGCCATTGGTTTATATACTGGTCGTACGCGTGCCGTACGCCTATAAGTACTTACAACATAACTACTACCTAACACGCCATTATACTAATGGCAATAAATCACTTCGCTAAAGTCATTCATTAATGGTTCAAGTATCAAACCATTGTTTGGATAATGAGCAAGATGACTTCCACTTCTTGATATGATAAAACGTGAGGTACGATATCACGGATCGCTTTGCATTCACTGCTCAACCCGCAATTAGTGATCATTGTCTACCATTACATACAACACAACAAACCAGTCATTCGTTGCGCAATGTCTAAAGAAAATGCTTGGTAAGGGCTCTCTAATTTCTTTGAACAAAATATAAGAGGTTGTGTATTGTACAACAGGTATAAATGTTCCGGCATTCATAATGACGCGTCAAATCACAAACTGTCCGATTGTAACATGTTGCGGCCGGTAGTACTTCGGACAGACACTAATAGGCGCCGTCATATACACGTACCTGAATATTTCATTTTACAGAACAAGGCTAAATGGCCCGTTTACTATTACAAATTTCTATTTGTGCCATGATAATAAATTGCAATATCAAACCTTACCCGAATGTATGGCGACGTCGTCGTCCACGTCGAGGTACGCTCGCCGAATACTTAGGGGGCTGTTTGCAATCTGAGCATCATTCTTTTTAATAAGAGCACCGATCACTTCTGTGTCACCACCGTTAATGTCAACAAACTTATCATAATCCTCGGTCAAGTCTGTCACCACTGCCAACTGCTCTTCTAAACCCTCCTCTATATGCCTCGCCGTTATACTTCTTAGTAAGGAGTTACTTCGAGATAATTTTGTACTTCGCGATCGTCGAATGAAACTTAGCCCAGACATTTTACCAGGACTCTTGTTTGGACTGTCAGGCGTGACAGTTATTCGAGGCGTTCTAAATATAGAAGTGGAACTACTACTGCCTCTAATCGGTGATGGCACATTGAGATTTTGCGGTAATGTCTTTGATTTCTCTTTGCCAGGTGACATAAGTTTTGGAGAATCCGGAATTAAAGATAGATTCGAATCCATCATTGAAGAATTATTTCCAATATTATTAGTAGAAGTGTTTAAATTACGAGATGAGATCGATGCACCTAACGGTGTGTATATTCTATCGTACCGAGGCTCACACGAAGTAGTGCTTCGTAGCCTAGGCTTGGATGCTCTCATTAGAGCGCTGTCAGCAACGAGTCGCGGGCTGGTGAGGTCTCGCTGGCACACTCTAGTCAACGCCTCACTAGAGCTTGCCGTCGAAGATAGAGGCCGTCGGAAACGTCGTTCTGAACTGAATAAGCTAACCTCGCTTTCACTTTCTGTAAAGGATGAATCACCTCGAGACGGGATTTGCAATCGTCCGTTCGCTGAGGCATCCCTCCGTTTAGGTTTAGCGGTGACGTGTTCTATGTTCTTTCCAGTGATGAGTGCGTCTTTTTCTTCTCGTGTCAGTGGTAAGTAATTGTCAAAGCTTTCGAACAGTGGCACGTAGAAGACGGAGCGCCGTCGCGGCTGGTCGTCGCTGGTGGCCGGGGCGCCTGGCGACAGGGCACTCGACATGCTGGTGCGCGCTCACGCGACGGATGCACGCTGCGTTAACGCTCGCCGGCTACAGTCTCATTCCACTGCATCACCGCATCCATTCGTCTCACTATTCCATCCTTTAGATATTGTTTTTTATTCACATCATACTCAACCTTAATACAGTTCACCCACGATTTTTCACTTTTATATGTTCAATTTCGTTTGGACATTTTTATCACTGAATTTTACAAACATATAGCGAATTTAGAGTATTGGAAGATAATATTATTCTTCAAACTAGTTTCTTATGTAACTTATAAGCAATTAGTTTAATAAAAACTAAGAATTAGGACTCGTGACACAAATTACATAAAACTGAGTACAAATGTCAACTGAAGTAAACATAATACACTTATTGATAACTCATATGAGTATCGATTGAACAAATGTTGACTTTTGTTTTATCAATCGGCGATAAGATTGTGCGACACCGGTAACCAATCAAGTTCACTTATGGAAAAGAGTCAAAATATGACCCAATTAGAGTTAAAACTATGACTAATAAAATATGGTAGTAACTAGTAACTACCATCACAATACATTTCCGAGCAGAAATAAAACGACTAAAACAGACTCTGCGCACAGAAAAGGCAGAGGGCGCATTTCTTTTCAAGGTAAACAAACCGTAAGAAAGATAACGTTGTTGCATTATGATTGCGAGATAAAGGATTTATCTGCTTGGGTAAACATCAAAGGTTTTTAAATCCCTCTCACTTTACAAGAGACTCGAGAATCTTTTATCATTTAAATATAACCTAGAATACGCGGATATCTTAGATAACACCAACGTAGAGCTTTTAGACATAATAAATAGTATCACAACACTGACATACTCCTTGAATTAATCCTCATAATCCTACTAATATTATAAAGGCGAAAGTTTGTAAGAATGTATGGATGTTTGGATGTTTGGATGTATGGATGTTTGTTACTCTTTCACGCAAAAACTACTGAACGGATTTCGATGAAATTTGGCACACGGGTAGATCATGTCCAAGATTAACACATAGGCTACTTTTTATCCCGGGAAAATATAAAGCGGGACTTTTATCCCGGAATAACTTTTTAAAGCGGGCGGAGCCGCGGGCAAGAGCTAGTCTATTATAAAGAGAGATTATTAAATACAACAACTCTAGCGTGTGATAAACAAAAACCAATACTGACACAATGTGTTTTAAGAATGGCGTGTTCTCGAGTCGTGAATATATTTAGAGACTGCCGAGCTCGTTATTTGTATGTAGGCGTAAATACCACAATTAGTTAGCGAATCAGTTAATTTAATTAACTTGTGCGTGCGTCCTAAACATTCGGGAATAAAACATAAACATATAGTGCGACTACGCTTGCGATACATTCAAATGAAAAGGGCGATATAATTATGAAATATAATATGTAATAATAAAACATTTGTGGATATACAATGTGCATTAAATGTGGATTTTACCTTTTTCATCGCGCATGGGATAAAACCTGGACAAAAGGCAGATTGTAATTTTCCGCGAATACAATGAGTTGTCCCGATAAAGCATGCTATATGGGAAAACACGATTCTAACGAAATAAAGGCTAACTTAAATAGTAAATATTGAGCTCAATAAATGGTAGGGAATTTTAACAATAATGGGGAGACTTTTTTAGGGAATAATGGCTTGCTTTAAAAGTGAAGGAAAACATCGTGAGGGAACCTGCATAACTGAGAAGTTCTCTATAAGATTTTCCAAAGTATTTGAAGTTTGCCAACCTGCACTAGGCTAGCGTGGTAGACTACGGCCTAAACCGTCTCATTAATAGAAGAGGCTCGTGCCCAACTGTGGGACAGTATATAATATCGGGCCTGTATTATAAATGGGTAGACTAGTTATAGCTTCAGCGAACCCATCTCAGGATACATAGACTGTTACTTTAACACTGTACTAAGTTCGACGTACTGAATTCAAAGAAACACAAAATTGCCGGATGTAGTAATGCAGTAGCGAACCAGGAGATGTTAACTCGCAATCGAGATCAAGATTCGTGTGTACGACGAATCAGAACCTAGCGGAACGAATGTGGTCAAATGGAGAATTAAGGAGTTTCAAACAAAAAACAGTGTAATGCGTGTCTTAAATTTTAACAAAGACACTGTTGATAAGTACAGTGGTATATGCGGCTTTAGGTAATGTTTATTACAACTTCAATAAAACGGAACTAAATCATAGTAGAATTTACCATTATAATAATATTCGGCATTAAGCCGTCAAGCCCCGCTTATATATAGATGTATGGGGAAATCCTATATATATATGGACGCCGGCGTCCGTCACGGGGCTTGACGAGTCAAAGCTAACAAACTCGACAAAAACTATCCAAGAATATTTGTTGTCTAATAAACATCTAGTAATTTATATTTTTCTATTCTGGAATTAAAAAGCAAACTATTCCGACCGATAATAGAGTAGACCTGCGGTAAGCCGGCCCCTGGCTAATACAGCGCCCCTTATAATCACACAAGCCTATGACAGATATTTTCGTCAATGCACAACTATATACTACTAGCTGCCCCGACAGACGTTGCCCTGCCCTAAAAAGGAAATGAAATACTAGTACCCGAGTACATCGCCACCTACCGGATCCAATTGATAGCTGAAACTATTCTCGAATCCACCCGAAGACACAAAAAATTTCATTAAAATCGATCCAGCCGTTTAGGAGGAGTTCAGTGACATACACGTTTTATACGGTGGTTAAGTATTTTTAAATTTTCTAATTTTCCGCGCAATTTTTTGAGGAAAAAAACCTCCCTGCCAACAAATGAGTCCTCATTTAACGAAATTTTAAAACCTCTAATCATTCCCCACCCCCCCCTTAAAAATCCGTAACCAATTTTTTCCCCCTAAATTTGGGGGGGAAACCCCTAAGTTGGTTACACTGATTCTCTTTGACGTTTTATGTCACGTCACACGGAAACGCGGTCGAACAGGATAAAAAGTATCCTATGTCCTTCTCCTGGTTCTAAGCTACCTCCCCACCAATTTTCAGCCAAATCGGTTCAGCCGTTCTTGAGTTATAAATAGTGTAACTAACACGACTTTCTTTTATATATATAGATATAAATATAGGTACAATCTGACTTTTTTATGAGTAGGTTAGTTCATAATTTGTCAGATTACAAGGTACGCCTTTACTAAAAAGTTCCGGACTACAGGGTGCCGGTGGCAGGATCCTGTAGTCCGACAAATTCGACAACGTCTTGCATAACGTTTGACGGATTACCCCGGATCTACTGTATACGAAAGGCAATCGAGACACACGGCAGCGTGTCAAGCCAAGCAAAAAAAAAGTCAAAGCTGCCTAGTGTAGTTTAACCCGAACCATTTGGAGCGACTTTTGACGCCTCCATAACTCAAAATCTATTTAACGTAAATACCTGAGATTTGGTTTATATATTAAACCCCCTCAAGTTAACCAGAATCCCAAATTTCATAAATATAGCTCAAACGGTCATTGAGATACTATCATCTAAAAATCGGCATTTTTATCACTGACTGACATGTAGATCAAAAACCTAACCCACTTCCAGATGACCTAGAAAGTTGAAATTTGGTGTCCAGATAGGTAATTGTATGTATACAAAGGAAAAAATCAGAAAACAATACATTTTTAACATTTGAAATATTTTCCAAGCAATCGGAAAATGTGCATACTATCTATAAATTATCTTTAGAATAATGAACGTTTAGGCGTACACGTCAATTGATGCTTTATTTTACTTTAAATACTATTTACCTTGATCCATTAATTACGTTCCCTCTGTATTAGGGCACCACTTTTGCTTGAATTTTTCTATAAATTTTCCGACTTTAGACAGAGCTGTTGTGGGACACGGCGGTAAGTTCCTATAGATACGTTATAGGCATCAGCAACTCGTGCCCACTCTTAAGTCTTTTATATTATATATTTACTTCTGTTTCGAGCTCAAATTAAAAATTTCTGATTTCTACAATGTTTATTTACATCTTAAGACGTTTATTATTTTGACATGAGATGACATTGGACGTTCTATCATAATATTTGCGAATCATAGAGTTTAAGTAATTATTAAATAGAGGTTTTTATACCAAGAGGACTTCATCGCGTGCACATAGCGGAACTATGAAGCGGTTTTACGGCTTTTCATACATTGTTTATTTTCTTTCTAAAATAAGTAACTTCATAAATATTGATCAAAGGTTACTTCTTACGTAATTTTTTTAATTACTTAACTCAATACTTTAATAAATAATATCTTTACAAAAAGTAATGATATCCCATCAAAAACATAAATGTGAAATGTGGAAGCAAAGTCTAATATTAAGAATATGCGTGCTGGTCGACTTCACCGACAAAAGAATTGAAATGTTAATGGTTGCCAAGCCCTGTAGATAATCCTGAAAATTATTTATAAGAACACAATCCATTCTAAAATAAATTTAAACTAATATTTCTTTGTTTTTCTGCTACGACAATGTATGATATTTAAAAATATAATATCTTAAATTTGAATAGTCGAACTATTTACACAAAGCAGATAACTTAGTGTAAATTTAAGCTCAAGGTTTGTCTTGGCTAGTTTTATCAGAAAATATTTTTTTCTAAGAGTAGGATATGTTGACTTTACAATATAAAAACAGTAACATAAAGATAGGTTTATTAGCCAAATATAAGAAAAATTTTATGTGAAGACTAGCCAAGTCAAATCTTGAGCTTAAATTTATACTAAGTTATCTGCTTTGTGTAAATAATTCGACTATTCAAATTTAAGAAATTACATTTTTAAATATCATACATTGTCGTAGCAGAAAATCAAACAAATATTAGTTTAAATTTAATTTAGAATGGATTGTGTTCTTATAAATAATTTTCAGGATTATCTACAGGGCTTGGCAACCATTAACATTTCAATTCTTTTGTCGGTGAAGTCGACCAGCACGCATATTCTTAATATTAGACTTTGCTTCCACATTTCACATTTATGTTTTTGATGGGATAGCCGTTTTCTCGGAAGCTTTGCAAAATGAATGAGCGCTTTAGGCACTTAAAGTGGTACTAAGGAATAACTATAAAGCTAAGTAATTATCTTAAAGTTTAAATTATAGTCCACACACGTTTTGTAGCAAAGATCTGAAGAAAATAGCAAAATTCCGCCATATTCGGTAAGAAAGCAATTGGCAAGTAGAAACTTCATCGCCTATACTAATTTAATAGAGTTCTTGAGCTTTGCACCAAATTACATTTTGATCCTAAGCAAATATTGGGTCTCGGCCAAACAGTGTATTTGTAGAGAGGGGATTAGTAAACCCGAGTGCCTCCACAATAACTTTACTCAGATGTCAAACTTGGGTAATTCATTATGTGTTTAGACGCGCATTTTTTCAAAGAAAAACGCGATGGATGATTATCATTATATTTCTACTATAAAAGCTTAGAAAACCGGTACAACTATCTTTAAAATTATAAAGCACTATATAAGGAACCGGCTTCATTTATGCAAATTACTTTTTAGTTACTTCATTCAAGTAATGTAATTAAGAAGTTATAATATATATAATTGATATAGTACAGAAATCAATTAATTAAAATAATATATCTATTTAAATCGAACTCATTTAATTAGATTCCTTGGTGAGAATCTATGAATGATAACCCAGTAATGAATGATAACCCACTAACTACATGTGTGACTGCCTCGGTGGCGTAGTTGTATTGCGCAAGCGTTACGAGTACGATTTGCGCGCTGAGGTCCTGGGTTCGAATCTTGGATCAAGCCAAAAAATTATGAGTGGGTTTTATTATTATTATTAATTACTCGGTTGCAGCTCGGAGTCAGGAAGTCGGCGGTGTAATACCCCCGTGCCTCGGAAAGCACATAAAGCCGTTGGTCCTGCGCCTGATCTCTTTCCTCCGCTCCGGTCATGTCGGATTGCCGTCTCACCGGACTATGAGAGTGAAGGAATAACGAGTGCACCTGTGTATTGCGCATCCTACTAATATTATAAAGGCGAAAGTTTGTAAGAATGTATGGATGTTTGGATGTTTGGATGTTTGGATGTTTGGATGTATGGATGTAAGGATGTTTGTTCCTCTTTCACGCAAAAACTACTGAACGGATTTCGATGAAATTTGGCACACGGGTAGATCATGTTCTGGATTAACACATAGGCTACTTTTTATCCCGGGAAAATATCAACCGGAACTTTTATCCCGGAAAAACTTTTTAATGCGGGCGGAGCCGCGGGCAAAAGCTATACACTATAATATCTCCTGCGTACCTGGCTGATCTCCGTTGAGATTGGCCGCCGTGGCCGAAACTGGCTAGGAGGATTACATACATATGTAATTATGGATAAAAATAATCAAAGTATATGAAAGGTCAATTATATATTATATATTAAATATAATGCCAGGTGGGATGACGATCTGCGAAAGACTGCAGGCAGATGCTGGATGCGGCAAGCTGAAGACAGGGCGCTATGGCGCTCATTAGGGGAGGCCTATATCGAGCAGTGGACTGATAAAGGCTGATGATGATGATGATATTAGATATAATTAATAGGCACATTTGACACAATTGTTATTCTCATATTAGACCAAGCACCCTCGCACAGGACGTGCAATCTATATAATATACATATAAAAGCGAAAGGTCACTCACTCACTCACACATCCGTAATCTCAGAAACTACAAATGCTAGGAGTCTCAAATTTCGCATGGGGCTTCCTTTTAGAATACATGTGCTCAATAAGACGGGATTTGTTGAAATTCAACCTCTAAGGCAAAAGGGGTGGCATATTTTGCATGAAACCTCTATAGTTTTAATAGTAGGTTTGAGTAGAAAACTCCAGAGTGCTATATTTTTTATCCCGGGAATACATTTATCCTGAAAAAACTTTTACACACAGGCGGAGCCGCGGGCAAATGCTAGTTTATTTATAAAAGTAATAAAATAATATAACAACAGACAAAGAAGCGAAAGTTCCAACATCCAACGACGAATTCCTGAGAATAATCAGATAACTGATTGGTACTAGGTTACTCGGTGTAAGAACGCATCGCTAGCAAAAAGTAAGCGTAAAATGAGCTGGATGTAAGCTGCGGTGGTGAGTGGCGAGAATAACACGTGTACTGACAAACATGATTCAAGGCGAGTGCGGCGGGGGGAAGGGTCGGGATTGCGCGGGCGCAGCTCACATCTCGCTCTATGACTGTGCATGGGTCTTTCAACTCGCCATTATGTGCGATGACCAACGTGCTCGACAAAATTAAATATATTTGATTTATCTGCCACTGGCTTTTCGATTCGTAATCTCGCCTGAGTGGTAGCCCTTTTCCGGCAAAAAAAAACTTGAATGCATGAATGCTCTATCAATATCAGTTTATCCAGTACAAACATTAGCCCATATAAGAAAATCGGCAATATAAAAACGTGTGTTTAAGTTTTTGGAAACATGAATGAATTCAATTAAGTCGAAAAAAGCCTTTACTTTCAAAGCACATACAGATTTGTTACATTATTTATTTATCCAGTTTTTAGTGCAAACACAATTGCTATAGTACACAGCCTTATTATTTTACCAATGCAATTTGTAAACTATGGTTTCTTAGTCCTTGAACTAGTATTTTAAGACAACTAAACTCTCTTCTACAAGAAATCTTGCATTATAAAGTCGACCTTAACAACATACAACTTCCTATAAACCACTTATCTAAAGATCATCAGCATCAACAAAAAAAAAACAAAACACTCATTCCTACTCGCCTCATTACGCGCGGTTAGCACCGAGTGTGAAATATTGAGACCAAAATAATACAAATACAGCACAATATGGTGACCGAGGGCATAAGGATATATCTTCTCACGGAACTCTCTCGGTCCAACATGGAATTATTTACGCAATTTACTCGTCGACTTACGATGGAATAACAAATATCGTGCGAAATCCCTTCTACGCTCGATCATTATAATTTATGCAGAGCAAAGGGGAACACTTATTTACGCTGCAATGTTAGTTTGAATTAGTCACAACATGGTTTGATGTTAGAAACTAACTTTCAAAGTTTTATTTGTGTAATCAAAGCTGTTTGTTGTTGTATCAGTTTGTGTTGTTAGGCGAAGATAAACAGTTATTAAACATATCTTATGTATCGTATAATCTTCGAGTAAAATCACTCCAACCACGCACGTTTTTATTTTAGTTATAAATACTCCATATTAGTATTAATTGCTTAAGAATTGTTTCGTCTATTTCCATATAATAATAATAATACCAGCCCTGTATTATATACTGCCCACTGCTGAGCACGGGCCTCCTCTACTGAGGGGGTTTAGGCCTTAGTCCACCACGCTGGCCTAGTGCGGGTTGGTAGACTTCACATACCTTCGAAATTCTTGGTAAGGAACTTCTTAGGTATGCAGATTTCCTCACGATGTTTTCCTTCACCGTTAAAGCGAACGATAATTGATAAACAATACACACGTAACTTCGAAAAGTCAGAGGTGTGTGCCTTGGGTTTCGAACCTCCGGACATTGTCTCGGCAGGCCGTTCCATTCCCAACTAGGCTATCGTCCACTTATTTCCATATATTCCATCATATTTCATAATATCATCTAATTACACATTTATTACTTATATAATACAATTAAATCCGAGTTTCTAGTAATTGATAGCTATGTTTAAGTCAATATTAGTTCGGAATATTTAAGAAACGCGGTTGAACCAATGTACTCCGTTAATATTAAACGCGAAAACTAAACAATATTATCAGTTTAAATACTTAATTTGTTACGCAAGACTGTTAGTTCAATGTTAATGGACATTAATTCTAGTTAATAAATGAATTTACCGATAGTAAATAATTTTAAAGAATAAGTATGTAAAATGACAGCTATTCAGTCACTAGTGCATTGAATAATGACTTGATAGACAGTAGATTAATTGATAAGGGCATTAAAACACTATCGATCGCAAGAGTTTGTCGACGGAACCGTGAGCGAGTAACTCATAATCATCTGGCAATGATCAAAGTCGAGCTCACTAAAATAGTTGCGACATTTCCTCAGCGTTTTCGCAAGTAATTCCGACGGCGTGCCTGCCGAATGCAACAAATAACATAAAACCACCAACCGTTGAGATTGCGTTATCTAAATAAACTTAATCTAATACTTTATTAACGCTAGACGCACTTGAAAATATTTTATTTTGTTTTACTGCGGTCAGTACACACATAAATGAGTAGCGTGACTGACCACTAATATAATTTGCCGTCTCAACCGCGCTGAGTCAGCACGAATTCTACTTCGCAGTAACTAATTCACCAATATCGAGATAAATTTTTAAATCATTGGTTATATTTAAAATATGATTCTTTCTCGCTGATTGCCTCGGTGCCGTAGTTGTATTATGGTGCGACTGCAATGCTGAGGTCTCGAATTCGATCCCTGGGTTGGGCAAAGTGATATTGGGTTTTTCTAATCAGTAGCAGCCCGGAGTCTGGAATTTGTGCCCGATATGGCGATGCGCTCGACCCCTATCACATCGTGGGACGGAATAAGCACGGCGAGAAGTGGGTGCACTGGTTGTGCCTCTGCCTACCTCCTCGGAGATAAAAGGCTTAAGTATGTGTGTGTGATAACATGATTTTTTCAGTTCAAAGACCAATGTGATGGGGCGGGAACATAATACTTCATGGTTGTGCGTGACTCCGAATCACAGCTGGTCGTCAGATTTTAACCGCTAAATGTGGTTGATCTCAATATGGGGTTACAACCCACATACGCCATTACAGCAAGCTATACATTCAAATATAAACCTTATGAATCATGAGACCACACTTTATCACTCTATATATTCAAGAATTTAAAAATCCATAGCGCACTTTCCTACACATTTAACACCGTTAATATTATTTACAAATATAAGGCTTGAATTATATTTAACACCTCGCTAAAAGGTCAATAAAATAGATTGTAGCAATTTCCTCCAAATAATATTCCAGTAGTCATCATTAGCGTGAACGCCCACGATGTTAATTGTTATTAATTCAATAGATTTATTTACGAGTAAATACAAAGAAAATTATTTTTCTTTCTCGTTTTTTGTAAAAGTTAATAATTATTTCCCATTACATAATTTTATAACAGAATCGATGGCCGCTTCCGTGTACGAACATTGAACATTTACAATAATATACTAGAAGATTCGTGTATTGCTCATTAACTCCGAGGAAATCTGATATGTAGAAGAGAATAGAACATGAGCTTTGGTAATGAAACCTGCGCCTTGCAATTCAAAATTTCTTAACGTTTTAATGGTAATTTTCTGGAATCGAATAATCTGAATTAATAGGGTGGTTGACAACTCTTTTTTAAATACATTCATAAAAAATGTATGCCATTCAAAATATAACGGAAAAAAGACTCAAAATTGGCGCAATTATTAATATATATTAATATTGTAAAGAGGAAAGATTTGGTTCTTTTTTGTATTGAATAGGCTCCACTATTCTTAATTAAAATTTATTCAAATTTATTTTCTATTTTTTAGATGGATTTTCTATAAAGCGTGTTTTTAGATTTTTTTAATTTCGTATTATTTTCTATTAGGTACATATAAAATAATGTATAAAACATAAGAAACTACCCTATAGGTTATCTGTATTAGCGATCAATGTCCTTGCAATCAAGCTCGTATTATTGTAACTAACAAATGAATCACAGCCCATGTTTTCATGGCTATGATTCATTTAGGTGTAACCGCATATTAGGTTAATTAGTAAACTGATAATGTAGTTGTTTTCAATGTTATATGATGTAATTTATTTTTTACAATAATTCCTTTTGATTACATTAATTAATTCATTAATTGATATAGTGTATCCAATTACCTTTAATAAACTAACTTATATTATACCACTGTGCACCGTCAGCAAAGGCCAATATTTTTTTTTATTAGAAGTTTATTAATATACATACTCCAGTACCTATACATTAACTACGTTCATGGAAAATAATCCTACTAATATTAAGGTAAGGCGAAAGTTTGAAGTATGTATGGATGTTTGTTACTCTTTCACGCAAAACCTATTGAACGGATTTCGGTGAAATTTGGCACTAGGGTATATCATGTTCTGGATTAACACATAGGCTACATTTTATCCCGGCAAATTTAAAAAACGGCACTTTTATTCCGGAAAAACTTTTTAACGCGGGCGGAGGCGCGGGAAAAATCTAGTCATACATAAAATGCATACAGGAATAGCATTCATCCAAAACATCTCGGATTAGCGCCAACAAATGTCTATGGCTTTCACCTCATATAATAAAAGCCCGAGAAGCCACACAAACTAGTCGCGTATCTCCCAGAAGTGCCATTAAACTAGTTGTTTCCACTTTAGCACTCGTAATAACATCTTAAAAGCTCTACCATTCGCGGTGTCTTTAAAATCACCTTAAAATAGCACAAGACTAAGTCGCTGCTAATTTTTTTATTGTAAACCAAATTATTTTGTAGGCAACTCTTTTATAAACCTACTAATATTATCTGTTTCGCTTAATAATGCATAAAATTAAGACAAATTTGCAGCAACTCATGAATTTATCATGTTTTTTATTTCCAGCAAAATAGAAGACAATTTGAATTTAAACACAAATTCAAAGAAGGAACCGAGATAAATTGTATCAATTTTCCAATAAGTTTATTGAGACAGCATCGGCGTGTAACGATGATGTAGTGGTACTTTTACTTCCTCGGGACAACCGGACGGGCGGGATGTAGCCAGCACACGCACAGGTTTGTCGACCGACCGTGTGCCGCGTTCAATGTTACGAACGTAGAGACGTGGATTGTTTCGAGATGTGGATGTAATTGATGTGAACTCTAACATATGAATGTGTTTGTAGTGCGCTTGGCTATGTTTTTCTATGTTAATGGTCAACAATCAAATTGTTAATAATCATGTGCGTATTTGATTAGATGTTGCATCACGTAGATAATTTTTAAGACGTACTTATTTCTCATGCATTTTAAAATACTGATGCGTTTACTCCTGAGTGGACACACCCGTATTTTGGGTTTATCTTAGAAATGTCTGAATATATCTAAACTAATTTTATAAAGACTCGCCCCCTGTTACATCATGGGACGGAATAGGCACGGCGAAAAGCGGGTGCACTAGTTGCGCCTCCGCCTAAACCGCCTTCGGGGATAAAAGGCGTAAGTGTGTGTGTGTGTGTTGGTAGGCTAATCTCTGGAACTATTGAAGCGATTTAGAAAATTCTTTCACTCATAGGCAGCTACATTACTCTTGAGTGCCCAGTGCTACTTGTTATCTCGAAAAAATATTTATCTCGGAAAACCTTTTTCACGCGGGCGGAGCCGCTGGTACAAGCTAGTTACAAATATTAACATCGTATATTATTATTGAACACAAATATTTAGCACAATAATTATTTTAAAACACGTCGAAACATAGCCGTTTGAACTCAGTTTGCGGTCTAACATCAGTTTCATGTGATCAAAACAAAGCATTAACGTTATCAATTAAACAGGAATTTTGCAAGTGGAAGCAATGATTTTAATTGTTGTTGTTAGTTATCACACGAGATTATAAAGCAAAACCCTGAAAATGAGCTGAAAAATATTTTAATAAAAAAATACACATGTGTTATCAAGAGACATGGGAACATCGAACACGACATAACATTGTTGCGCTCGCTTCCTGTGATAAAAAATACTCCACAATTTTAACTTCTATTCATTATCTATCAGACTTCATTATTTAGTTTCCGTCAGTGTCAGAAAAATAATAAAATAAATAATGTTTGCTACAATTTATCACACATCGTTTGCGTACGGAACTTTTTGTATTTCTTTCGACATAAAATGAAAAAGATTTCGAGCTTTTGTTCGTGATTTTTTTTCCTTGATTGTAATCACATTATTCAAATTTGTATTATGTTAGCAAATAAAACGTAAAGATAAAATTGAATTAAGGAAGGAAAAGATACGGACGATTGCGAGTAAAAAAAAATTAACACAATATCTCACACAATACTTAATATCGCATAAATCGACATACGATTTATATAAATAGTGTCTTGTTTTCAGTAGACGAACAGGATATTATAGTGTGAACCAATTAGAAACCGTTCGTTGTATAAGGAAGTGTGGCGAATGTCCGTTAACCAACTCTAGAGTGATTGGAAGTGTGAAAAACTTAGTCATGCTACCTGCATTGAGCGCAAGGTGTTTGCAATCAATTACATAAAAGAGTTTACAAATTGCAGGTGACGTTAAATTACGATGCGAAATTTAAACATTCCTAGTCCTTTGTTGCCAAGAAAACGATCACCCATAACGTCTATCAAGATATACATAAAATAATATCGCTAGCTACATTGACTACAAAATCTTATATTAATTAACGCCTCCATCAAAACTAATGTTAATATTCTTTCATAAGCCGCAGTGTAATCTTAAGAAGAAGTACGCGAGGCACGTCAAGCAACTAATGATGATTAGTGACCCATAAATACTGTTGCTTCGATCCACGAATATAACTCGATTACACAAGTTTATCATGAACATTACAAACTATAAACGCAAGCTCGTAACATTTTATTCAATCTATTTGACCGTAAATTTTACTAACGTTTGCACACAGTTGCTTTGGTGTGCAATGATCCGGAAGCGGGTCGCCTAATATATATATAAAAGAATACGTGCAGTACCATCACACCCCCGGGATATAGGGCAGGCGGGAGGTCAAGATAAAAGCTCTTAGTTACCGTCGCGCTACTCCTACATACAAGACAACGAAATGGGAACAACAGCAACACTGCTAAGTGCTTTAACAATGAAGTCGGTTAAAAAGGAAACCTTATTTTGGGAGTTGCTAACAACGCATTTTAAAATAAAGGTGCTCCTTGAAAGGAAACAAAGATATTTTATATGGGAGTTCAAATTGTACTAAAGTTCAAATGTGACAAACGTGAATCAAGTCAAAATGATACTGACAAAGCAATTTGAGTAGTGAAACGTGTTTGGGACTCGGCTGCGCGGTTGTGTTGGGCAATAACGATTTTATACGCCACCATAATCTGTGTTTGGAAACAGAAAGGCGTAGAGGTAAATATTTACGTTCATATCCAGTGATTTCATTGTACTTTGACGAGGATGCATCACAGCATCACATCTAAAAATAAAGTATCCGTGCGTTAAAAATTGAGATTGTTAGGAAGGATGCGAACGACGTTAATCAAGCTGCTCATCCGGTAAAAAATATACAATAATCTCCGTGATGTTGAAGGTAGTACGATGTAACGCATCAATGTACTTTTTAATTTTATGAAGCGAACAATAAAAGGCATACTGGCATCCGATCCATAGCTTTAATATAAATATAATACGATGTAGAGAACTTTTTAGGTTTGAAGGTGGCCCTCGAGAAAACCGAGGCCGTGTGTTTTCACGGACCTCGGAGAGGGCCACCGGCCGTAGCCGGCATCGTCGTTGGGGGGGTGCGGATCCCCATCGGCTCTAGCATGAAGGTTTAGTCCTAGATAGCCGATGGCGATTCCGCACCCACTTTAAGGAGTTGAGGACTAAATTGTCCCGGGCAGCGGGCGCTCTTTCCGGCCTGCTGCCCAACCTGGAAGGTCCTGGCTTCCCTTGCCGGAGGCTGTATCATGGAGTCGTGCGGTCCATGGCCCTTTATGGCAGCCCCGTTTGGGCTGACTCCCTGGGCCGCCCCTGCGTCGCCCTTCTGCGCGCCCCGCAGAGAGCTTTAGCGCAGCGGGCGGTCAGGGCGTACCGCACGGTCTCTTTCGAGGCGGCTTGCCTATTGGCCGGATTTCTGCCCTGGGACCTGGACGCCAAATCCCTTGCCGATGTATTCCATTGGCGGGAGGAGGCGTTCAGTCGCGGGGAGCGTCCGGCCCTGAAGGAGGTGGAGGCCAAGAGGGCCGCCTTACGGCGAGCCGCCGTGGAGGAGTGGCGTCTCAGGCTGGAGGCCCCGTCGTGGGGGCACAGGGTCGTAGAGGCAGTGCGTCCTGTCTTTGCCGAATGGCTGGACAGGCGCCACGGAGCGGCAACATACCGCCTGACGCAGGTGCTCACCGGGCATGGCTGCTTCGGTGAGTTCCTGTTTTGGGTGGTAGGTATAGAGAAGTCGGCCGTGTGTCACTATTGTGACAACTGCCCAATGGACACGGCCCAACATACGTTGGAGCGTTGTCCAGCCTGGGATGAAGAACGCAGCGCTCTCAGAGCAGTCGTCGGAGAAGACCTCTCGCTGCCGGCCGTGGTCGCTTCCATGGTCGGCGGCCGGGAGGCCTGGCAGGCGGTGGCCCACTTCTGCGAGGCGGTCCTCTCGCGGAAGGAGAGTGCCGAGAGGGATCACCAGCGCAGTGGTGATCCCTCCCGCCGCCAGACGAGACGTAGGAGGCATCGGGTGGACGACTGACCGACGTCTCCCGCCCTGTGGGTTGGGGGCGTTTGGAGAATTCCACCACGGTATCCCCTGCCTGTCGTAAAAGTCGACTAATAGGGGCCTCCGGGGGTCCCGGGTGGGCGGGACGCGCCGCCCACCCATTAGTCTAGCCAACTTCTGTGACCCCCGTGATGGACATGTCCGAGGCAGCGTGAGACACGCTGCCTCGGACACCAAAAGGCGGACACGGTACGGTGTTTCGGGGGCTTCAGAGCCCCCGCAACAGGAAAAGGACCGCAACAGCGGTACGCGCAGGGGCGGTTGCGGACGACAACTTAGACGTGAGTCGGAGGAAGCCCGCAGCCGTCCCTAATGCGCCGAAGATGGCCTTTTAAAAAAAAAATGTAGAGAACTTTAAGATCTATGTTTAGTACCTGATCGTGACGAGACCCGGCTCTTGGCTCCGATAGCCCAATACGTTCACTGAAAGAAGGTCACGACCAGACTGGCCGACGATAGTTTATCTACTCACCGATTTAAATGCTACCTTAAAGGTAGAGCGGCGCAAAAGGTCAATATCACAACACGATAATTACAAACACACATTCTCGCATTACGAAATAACTGATACAAACCAGTTTTGGCAAAATATTTATATTTGTAAACATGCCATCGAATATTTGAAACGACGAGATCTTTGATAAGGTATTCCAGTGTTTATCAGACACAGACATTCAATGTTTGAATTAATTCTTATACCGCAATGTGTGTAATAAAATGTTGTGCCTTTCTCTTTTTGGGGATACCAATGGTATCGTAACAAAAATAAATATTGATATTTTTATGTATGATGTTTCGACTATTCCTATATGGATGAATCGAAAATATAATAGCGTTAATGAATATACGAAATCAAGCAATCAAATAAATTTGCATGCAGTGTGTGTACTATTAAATACGCAGCATTTAAACACTGCGTAGATCTGGAATAACTATTATATAAAATATTCATAAAGAGCCGGTCGGTGCGGTCCGCAAAAAAATCGAAATGGTTGAAACACAGTTCCGGCTGAGTGTAATAACGCATGTTTGCAGCAGAGTACAAAATGGATCAACTTAATTTTAAGATTACGAACACGAGGAAGATTCGGATGATTCACACACCATACAAGAATAAAAAAGGTTTAATGAAATACAAACGACGATGAATTATGGATTATTAAGGTCCATGCACAGTGCATATTCCCCTTCACTTTAATTTAATTAAATTATGAATATCAGCAGGATGCGAAAGGCAATCTTTCCACTAATACAACTTTACTTCCTGTAGAACGTTAATTTGTATTACACACGGTCAGGTGTTTGAGATGAGTCCAAAAAATCATTACAATGCATTAAGTTTGATCCCACGTGCCACCACCTGCCGCCGCCAGATATTTAGAAAAAAAAACTGCCGTGAATAGTGCATATGGTTGAACAGGTGCTGTTTGAAAAGGTGATATTTGAGTAATCGTAGGGCCGTACTCTAAACTGTGATAATCATAATAATAATCCCTTCCTAGTCGATTTTCATGGCAGTCAATCTCAACAGGGATCAGTCAGGTACACAGGAGATATTATGGTGTACAAGTGCGCGCAATACATAAGTGCACTTGCTATTCCTTCACTCCTATAGTCCGATGAGACGGCAATCTGGAGAGAGATCGGGCCCAGGACCAACGGCTTTACGTGCTATCCGAGGCAGGGAGATATTACACCGCCAAAAATCAAAACTGTACTTTTAGTATAACAAAGGTTATAACGCTAAAAGATGTGATACTTCTGGGGTTTGCATGAAATCTCATCATAAAAAATATTATTGTTATTAAAGTGTTATCAGAATTACCCACAGCTGAGACTTTTAGTCAGTATTGTTGTATCACGCGTTGTCTAATTAGTGGATCCCGATTCGTGTCGCTGCACACGTCTTTCTAACAATCTAACGATTACTGCCTTTCACAGTTTAATCGAGCGTAAAACAGGCGTAATGACCAATTTTTGTTGAACAAATGAGGTGATGTTTGTTTGATTGTTTATTTGTTCAGCCCAATCTTGTGCTAACAGTATTATAATAACATCCTTGTTTATAGTCATTAAGCGGTTTTAAACTTTTGTATGGATATCTTTATTAGACTTTGTCTGTTTATTGAATAAAATTAACAACTGTACAAATAATATTTAATGTATTTGTCCAGATAGAAAAGCCTGTAATAATTAAATATTGTTACAAAGTTCTATATATATTTTCTCTATCCACCTACTATGCAACACTTTGTAGACTTTACCTGTCTCTAGATTTTAATATTTTTTGCCAGCAACAATCTAACAATTTACATAACAATACGAATAAATAACGATAAATTCCAATCGAATCGTGGATTCGAACGGAAGTAAGAGCGATTCAACCAGATACACAATCATAGCTCACTTTAATAGTGAAAAAACTAAAGAACAGCGAATTCGAATCACCTGCTTAGTATGTAAAACGACACCTGTACGACGGCAGATGGTGAACGAACAAAAAAGACAACCGTCCCCTTGTTCGGGCGGGAATCGAAGCCTACCACGAATCGCACTCGCGTGTGTAAAAGTTTGGAACGGCTTTCGAATTCAAACGTTCAATTAGACATTTATTGCCTAGCTGTATGCTAGCCCTACGGTATTCAATTAACTATTGCTAAGAGCCTTTACACATTCAACTCTTGATACGAGCCCAATTTAACTTTAAGCTCGATAATAAATTTGAACACGCGGACACCGTTCGTCTTCCACGAGTTTTCTTCCCTCGCAAATTTTAATGACGCTGAAAGTTCGTTACCCCGCAAAAGGGTTTTTCGAATTTCGAATGTTTGCCCGACCCGGGGATCGAACCCGAGACCTCAGCTTTGCAGTCGTACTGTAATACAACTACGCCGCCGAGGCGATAATTTTATACCTACGATAAATTTTACGATAAACTCCCAAAAGACTTCTAAACTTTATGAACCATCGCGATCTACTTTCGGCGTTACAGAAGCGCTGCCGACAAAACTTTGTTTTCGCATTTCTATTGAAATCTCTGTTATCTCAGGCAGGCATTCAGAGATCTTTTAAAACAAGAAACTGCGAACTAGCTAAGCGGATTAACTCACAAAGAAAACGATCCGATAGTAAATATCTGGATTTATTAGCCCAATGATAAATTAAAGCGTTCTCTACGCGTTTCCCATTTTTAAATGGATTAAAATACCTACATCACGTTCATTTCTCGAAGTCTTTTATTATGTTGACTTAATCAATCTGAGGACTTGAGTAACATCTGTGTTAGAGATGACTTATAATTACATATCACGCGCATAAATAAAAGTAGTCGATAAGAAAAAATCTATGTAAAAAGCCGTCATACCAACGTACCAACGTCCGGTATGTATCGACATACCAACGTCATAAAAAACCATTTCATAATAATTATTATAACACTAGCTTTTGCCCGCGGCTCCGCCCGCGTTAAAAAGTTTTTCCGGGATAAAAGTCCCGCTTTAAGTTTTCCCGGGATAAAAAGTAAGCCTATGTGTTAATCCAGGACACGATGTACCCGTGTGCCAAATTTCATCAAAATCCGTTCAGTAGCTTTTGCGTGAAAGAGGAACAAACATCCATACATCCATACATTCTTACAAACTTTCGCCTTTATAATATTAGTAGGATTTATCAGAATCAATTAAAAACTATAGAGAACCCAACTAAATCCAATAGGAGAAATGTTTTTTATGAAACCTGAGCTTTAAGCTCACTGACAAGCCCTAAATACTACACATACAAAAGGTGCGTATTGATAACGATCTAAAGAACTTTCATGTCCTGGCTATATTTTATTCATACAAAACACAAGCATTATAATTTTCGAATCAAAAAAGTTTTTAATTGATTGCTGTTTAATGCTTTGAGACTGATTTCATATCCGCTTTATACGTTTGCAAAAACCTTCGCCTTTCAACATCTAACTAAACAAAGGCTTTCGTATGCCCTTGAGTGTGACGCGAGACGTCCCACGCATTCCTCAAGGAGTTGTCCAAACAAAGGCTCTTCTGGGGAGGAGTTGAGAATCCCTGCGGCATCCCGCCGGCGGCGCCTAGACGCAATCGCGAATATCTAGCCAGACTTATAACGATCTGATATAAAACAAACGACACCCTTATTCTAGTAGGCTGGACGTCTAAGAAATAAATGTCGTTTGGCTAAGCTTTATCTAACTTGCGTCCAACGCTTTTGTCTCGGCAATAACTTTTCAGTGTTATTATGTAATGTTGTATTATTTGTATTATTTGAAAATATATGTTGCAATTTTGTTGCTTAGCCCCTTTTTCTATAACAATATTTTCTTATCTTCCGTGGGTCTAGAGGTTGAAGGCTCCAGGGAGTGCTTCGCGTGCATTTGAATGGAGACACGCACTGCTACTATCGCCAAACGTACGTGAGATAGTTCGCGACAACTTAACCTCAGGACAGTCGTAGGATACTAGTCGCAGTGCCATAATATGTGAAGGGATATAGTAAATGAATATTAACTATGTTCGTACCAAATACATTTATTCTAACATAATAACTTTCCATTACGATTAATCAGAATCGTAAACAGGAATTACACACAACTTTTATTCATAAACGATTGTTTTTCAAGACATATGAATAAGCTTAGCAAACATTTAAATGAAATATGAGCCATTGTGTTTCCGTGACAATACGTGACCATTCAGTGTGTGCGTTTTTGTGCAACAAGTTGAAAGGCGAGCACGTGCGAAATGTTCTGGCCAGTGGTGAAATAGTAACATTAGGGTCCCCGTCCGTGCGCCGCTCGCACCACAAAAGGTCCCAGGGAAAGGGGAAGTTCGAACGTAAGGACAAGTATGATAATCAGTTTCCACCTACGAGCGATGCATTCGGATATTTCGGTGAAAGTCACCGCAGCATCCATGCACCTCGACATAAAACACGTCAGTTGTGTAAGAGAAATTAATGAGCGAATGTTAATGAGCTTTTTCGTTTACATTTATTGGGAGCTATTTTTACTCATATCACTTATTACACAGATTAGATACTGTAAATTAATATTTACATAAATCATGTAAATATTAATTTACAGTCCATATTACACGTGCGACATGTGAAATTATAAAATATGTAGAGAAAACTTTATCTTCCAATACTCCGAACATTTTTAACACCGTTAACATACCATACACAATAAACGGTTAAAAACAAACACCAATGCACTGCAATTTTATTAAACCGATACACACACACTGCACCGAAAAATGAACTTTTGTTATCCGCGTCAAAGAACGGCTACTATCGGAAGAACGCAAAGCGCGCGATCGCGACCGGCCGCGCACTCGGAGTCACTCGGAGTCGAGTAACTTTGTTGACAAGCGTCAAGCGCACTCCCGCCGCCATGTTTGAAACCTTCGGCTATCTCCGCCGCCGTTCGGCAGTCTTCGGCGGAGGATTACTAACGTTACTGGTCTGGTTAAGCGAGCCAGCCCTCCTCCTATTTAAAATGCCTTTGTTTGAATATTCCAAACGATAAAATGGAGCCCACTCCCAAAAATATGATAATATTATGGGTAAAAAGGCTTCGCTCGTGTACGATAGTAAAGAAAGTTTTTTTATCACATATTTATTTTTAATTATTACTGGTATCCACTTGGAGCAACGTAGGCACTCTTACAAATTCGTACTTGTATAAAAAAGGTTAAGGTTAAAAAACATAATATACAGTGAATCATGGCGTACGCCACCTAAAAATTTCTTTTTAGTGATTGTACTCTATACTATTACCACCGAGTTATCCGCAATAATCTGGTGAAGTCTCTAATATACCAAATTCATTGCTCCAACTTTATCCATGCTTGTGCATTTGATAAAATTCCTTGCTTTTTACTTAGACCAATATACCTTTATATCAATACCTCTACCTCCGTTCTCCAACTCGGCCTTCTGATAGCGATCTCACTTCAAAACTGTCTTCATTTTAATCCAGGCTCTACCAAATACCTCTTACCCAAGGAAGTAAACTAAATTTTAAATTAACTAATTGACCTGATTTATAAGAAGAAGGCGGCGATAGCCTAGTTGGGGAAGGCGGCGATAGCCTAGTTGGGAGTGGAACGGACTGCCGTTTCAATGTCCGCAGGTTCAAAACACAAGGGCACACACCTCTGACTTTTCTAAAAAATTATGTGTGTATTCTTTGTGAATTATCGCTCGCTTTAACGGTGAAGGAAAACATCGTGAGGAAACCTGCATACCTGAGAAGTTCTCTGAATTTCGAAGGTATGTGAAGTCTGCCAACCCGCACTAGGCCAGCGTGGTGGACTAAGGCCTGAACCCTCTCAGTTGTAGAGGAGGCCCGTGCTCAGCAGTGGGCAGTATTAAAGGGCTGATATGGTATGGTATGGTATATGGACCTGATTTATATACGTCTTTTGCAATATCATGCTAATGAGTATTATGTAAACAAAGGTAACTTAACCAATAAATCTAACTAGTGTTGACAAATGACAATCACGTACAGTGGCTCTTGCACAAACACCCTCAAACCAACTGTTTCAGTTCTCTACGCAGCACACGCAATGCACATTCAATACATTATGTCTACTTGAGATGTAACTTAAACTTGAGATTCATTTATTAATTAATACCGGCCTAAGTATGGTGTTACAATACTTGCAAAATGTAGCAAAACGATGCCAACATAAGAATTTTGTTTTTATTGCATCGAATGACGAGACGAGCATGCCATTCGCCTGATGGTAAGCGATACGACTACCCATAAACAGTAGTAACATCATCCAGCTCCTTGAGTTACAAAGTACTGTGTGGCATTCCACTGCGCTCGTCATCCTGAGACATAAGATGTTAAGTCTCATTATGTCCTGTAGTTACACTGGCTACAATGTCCTTCAAACCAAAACACAACAGTGCATGCACACTGCTGCTTGGCGGTAGAAATAGATATTACGGTGGTACCCACCCAGACGGACTCTTACATATGAGAGTCCTACCACCAGTAAAATACCACCAGAAATATTGGAAATTTACTTACACATAGTATCATTACGCTTTTTTCCCTTTTCAACAAGTAGGCAGATGTATAACACACCCACATCTCGCCAGTTATGTAAGATCCCTTGTATTCGGGGCGGACCCATTGTCATTTACCGAGCACATTGCCAAACTATTCCTCATTCATCATTTTAACATTTCCATATTGGATTTTTTCTATTTAAAAACAACTAACGCATGAATTAATCAATACGAATCAAATTATTACTACAGACTCTACTAATTCAACTGGAATGAAGAAGAACCTTAGTTCAAGCCAAAAATAAATTATGTCACTATAAAATATTTCACCACAATAACGCCTAAATTCTAACAGTAAAAATAATGTAACGTTATGAACGCGAAAGCTCATCCAGTAAATGTTAAAAGCTCCCCTCGGAAAAGTTCCGACATTTTATTACATCGATATGAAGATACAATATTACCCTGAGACGCACAAAAGGCATGACCTATGAAAATAATAATCTTGGAACAATACCAAAATCTACGCCATGACCAGAGACAGGGAAGGAATTGGGTGTGGTTTGTGAACAAAAACTAATTCACAAATATTACAAAAAAAGTACTATAAAAATATTTTCTATTTAATTACTCCTCAATTATTTCACAACGAAAATAAAATATGTCATATAGGTATTTGTAAGGTTTTTAAAGCCTGAAGGTATAAATACTTTCTAGGTAAAGTACCTCGAGTATGAGTGCAAATATTAATAAGATTATTATTTCTGCATCCTACTAATCCTACTAATATTATAAAGGCGAAAGTTTGTAAGAATGTATGGATGTTTGGATGTTTGGATGTTTGGATATATGGATATTTGTTCTTCTTTCACGCAAAAACTACTGAACGTATTTCGATGAAATTTGGCACACGGGTAGGTCATGTTATGGATTAACACATATGCTATTTTTATCCCGGGAAAACATAAAGCGGGACTTTTATCACGGAAAAACTTTTTAATGCGGGCGGAGCCGCGGGCAAAACCTAGTTCATAATATAACCCCACAGGTCAACTGGGAGCGTGTTTGAGTTGTTATCCGGGAGGTACCAGGCCAATAAACATATTCCATTTTTGCAAGAGCGTCTTTCCTTATTGAACCCTGCCCCCGACCCCTCTATCTAACCCCAGCACTCCGGTCCTGGTCCAAGCGAACGTGACGAGTTCAGGGCTACACAATCAAAAGTGCATCACGTATTATACCTGTATTTATGAAAGTGCGCAGTAACTTGATGGGAGTGAGAAGCAACTATGTCATGAGTTCGCTACAGACTGCATGTTAGCTTATGAATTACTTACGTGAAACAAATTGTAGGCATTATACAGTTGTGTTTTGTTGATCGAGCTACGCTTTTGATTTTATTGCGAGGTTAATGTAAACGGATCTGTCTACGCAACAATACTATGCATGTCTATGTATTACATAACCGCAATGTCTAATGTACATACATTACATAATCACATTATGCATGATCATGTGATTAATTTATAAATTATTTCAAACCCAAACTTTTAACACTTTATTAGTTAATTAGACTTCTGCTCGCGGATCCGCCCGCGTGAAAATGCTTTTCCGGGACAAAAATATTTTCCCGGGATAAAGAGTAGCCTATAGCACTCAGGAGTAATGTAGCTTCCTATGAGTGAAAGAATTTTCAAAATAGGTCCAGTAGTTTTTGGGTTTATCCATTACAAACAATCAAACAAATCTTTTCTCTTTATAATATTAGTGTAGACAAATAATATTACACGTATACTCACGATAGCTGTATACAGCAGTTACAATATCAAAACAACTGAAATGGACTATTTGAGCTTAGCGCATCAGAAAACAGACATAATGTGACACATTATTAAAATATCACAGTCACAATAATTGATGTTTAGGTGCACAGGGCAGACTAAAATGTCTAACTCTTTTTACGAACTTCATTTTTATCTCAGAGTTAAAGGGAATCACTATTAATTCAATTAATCTCAGAGCAGAAATACTTGTGAATTTACAATGTATTATATTAAAATTATATTAGCAAAAAAGGAATATCCTAAATGTGAATGATGGCAAGCTAAATCTATATCAGACGAAGTCGCCGACTCACCTAGTATCAGTAACCAGCACGTAGAGTCGACACGGGAAAATCATCGCATAACACAGAGGGCGACTAATTATAATCATTTCAGAACAATGTCAAACATGGACAATAATAATAGATTAAAGATGAATTCTCAGTATTATTATGTACCTGTATACTAATATAAATAATTCAATTATTTCAATGGTTCAGTGACCACGCCCTTTACCTGTGACCTGTGAACTTTAATTCTGCGTCTAATAGGTTTAAACTCAGCCCTCATCATAATTATCAATAGTGGGTGCAGCAGTTACATGTCTACCCAGCCCTTCATAAACAAACGCGTCACTCTATGTCACGTTTTTTTTATGGCATCGAATGACGAGACGAGCATGCCATTCCCCTGATGGTAAGCGATACGACCACCCATAAACAATAGAAACACCATCCAGCACCTTGAGTTACTGCAAGTACTGAGTGGCTTTCCACTGCGCTCGTCATCCTGAGACATAAGTTGTTAAGTCTCATTATGTCCTGTAGTTATACTGGCTACAATGTCCTTCAAACCGAAACAACAGTGCATGCACACTGCTGCTTGGCGGTAGAAATATACATTGCGGCGGTACCCACCCAGACGGACTCTTACATATGAGAGTCCTACCACCAGTAACGTTAAGTAATTAAAGCAAAACATGCCGACATAAAAAGCAAATATCTAGTCCTTACAATGGACTATATTTTTTACATCCTTTGTTACTTGGTTTTTTACAAACACTATGTTTAATGAAATTGGTTGTAATTCATTCTTACGCGGTCTGTTTTTGCCGTGCCCAAGGCATGAGTACTTGAATAAATTACGTTACGAAGGCACAGCATATGCGAGAGGCGATCGCTTCGGTCATGAACCTACTAAACTGGTTCGTAGTGGTATTGTTCTGAGTTCATATCAAGGCTATGGCTTCATGCTATAATGCTTCTAACGTTATTAATGAGGTTACGTCGATAGCGCAAATGTCAATATTATTATTGTGGGAACTATTTATAAAACGGGTTGGGAAATATATGAAATCCTTTTAAATTAAATTGATATTAAATATTGAATAATTATGAATATCAATAAAAGTAATTTATTACGGATACTCACGCCTTTTATCCCCGAAGGGGCAGGTAGAGGCGCAACTAGTGCACCCACTTTTCGCCGTGCGTATTCCATCCTATGCTGTGATAGCAGGCGAGCCTATATCGAACACAAATTCCAGACTCCGGGTTGATACTGAATGGAAAAATCCAATGTCACTTTGCCCGACCCGGGGATCAAACCCGAGACTTCAGCATTGCAGTCGTACCGTAATACAACTACGCCTCCGAGGCAGTCTGATTAGAGAATGATTTATTAATTTTCATAAACCGCACTCTATAGTCTATACTAATTACAATGTTTAGAACTCTATGAAACTTACATTTTTACAAACAAGCGTCACCTAGCGGCGAGTAGTAAGACTGCTTCGTCGGAGGTAGTGCCCTCTGCCCGTGATGCATGTTTTATGTTGATTTTTGTGAACTTACCTGTAATAAAATAAAAATAACATTATATATAATGAAAAATCATTATTAACAAACATAATATCATATTATTTGATATTTTAAAAATTAAAAACCTTACAACTTAAAAGTAATTTATTATTATCAAACAACAGATGGCAGTAGTGGACCATGGCAAATAAAATGCGTAGTGTATTGAATAAATTCAATAAACGTTTATTTTTAACCACATAACGTTGCACACAATGAAATATGACATCATTAGATAAACTAACAATGAAATGATACACTTATATTTTGTCACTTTAAATGTTAGCACAATATTCATCATATCGCAACGCACAGGGGCACGCGTCCCGATTTTAATTTCTGGGTCAATTCCGCCTTTAGGGCGGGCCGTTAAAAGTTTATAGAAAAGAATAATAAACAAATTCGTGAAATATTATGTAGATTACGAGCGTATCAACTAGTACATGTGCGGCAATTTGCATGCAAACTGTCACTTCCTGCGTACGGCATACTTTTACATGCGATAACACAGTACAAACACCATAGTTTACTGGGTGTTTGTTCATAGTTTTAACAATTTACCTACCTAGTACGTGTTATTTAAAAATGTTGACACAAGTTTCATTCATTCACTAGTGGGAATATAATAGTCCTTATAGCAAATAGCCGATTGTCAACGAGAGTGAACATTTTATATCATTTGGTTCATGTTGTCATCGTCATGTAAATATTAATTATGTACCGTAGACCTAGGACAAACTATTTCAAATTTAATGGGAAACTTAAATATGGGAATCATGACTTTTCACTCTATCATTCATTAATATATCAGAAATTGTATATTGTCGGAAAGGTTCCTAATTCAACTTTGTAACTGCAACAGCCAATTTGCGGGACCTGCTGTGTTATATTTAAATCTAGACTGCTGCTCGCAGCTCCGCCCATTTGAATGAGTATTTCCGGGATAAAAGTCCCGCATTATATTTCCCCGGGATAAAAAGTAACCTGTGTTACTCGCTGATAATGTAGCTTTATATTGGTGAAAGAACTTTTCAAATCGGTTCAGTAGTTTTGGAGCCTATTGAATGCACACAAAGAAACAAACAAACAATAAAACCTTTCCTCTTTATAACATCAGTATAGACAAACAGATGTTATAGGTATAAGTCGTGCAATTTGTCAGCGGGGAGCACCGACCTCTCCCACGGCGCGCATCTTAAGTACACTGCGATAGTAGTTTTTACCTTGAGCTGTAGTAGGAAACTATATATTAGAATTCAAAATATACAATCCTTTATATTATAAATGCGAAAGTTTGTGAAAATATTTGCTTATTTGTATGTTTGTCAGAAGTAAACGTAGAAACAGTTAAACGGATGCGGATGAAATTTGGCACACGAGTAGATCATGTCCTGGATTACCATATAGGCTACTTTTTATCCCGATAATTTCCTCTCATGGATAATCCTCATAATGGATATTTTTGAACAATTCTTTGTAAGTAGATAGGGCTGGCGTCCTAGTGTGTTTTAACTCCTCAAGCCCCGCGACGGACACCGGTGTCCATATATATATATAGGGTTTTCCCATACATCTATATATAAGCGGGCTTGAAGGGTTAAGGACTTTAGTAATTGGAAAAGCTTTTCACACAGGCGAAGCTACCAACAAAACCTAGTATTTTATATAAACGTATTATTCTTTATAATTTCTTATGAATATTATATTATGTGTTATTATGACTGCCTCGGTGGCGTAGTGGTATTGCGTACGCATTACGAGTACGATTTGCGCGCTGAGGTCCTGGGTTCGAATCCCGGGTCGAGCCAAAAAAAATTGTGACTGGGTTTTTCCATCTTAAAATTTACTCAGTCGCAGCTCGGAGTCAGGAAGTTGGCGGTGTGATACCCCCGTGCCTCGGAAAGCACGTAAAGCCGTTGGTCCTGCGCCTGATCTCTCTCCGGTCATGTCGGATTGCCGTCTCACCGGACTATGAGAGTGAAGGAATAGCGAGTGCACCTGTGTATTGCGCACACACTTGTGCATTATATCTCCTGCGTACCTGGCTGATCTCCGTTGAGATTGGCCGCCGTGGCCGAATCTGGCTAGGAGGATTTCATATTATGTTATAAATGGCCATAAATTTCTGACTAGTGAAATTAGAGTATGTGTTATGGCCACGCACAGCCTAAGCCATTGCCTTATAAGAATCAAATTTTGCAAACTATTTCATTGCACATAGATGAGTACTAAAATTCCATTGAGCACAATAGAGTCATGGGTTACTTACATATGAAATGGATGAACCCTAGCAAATGTATTAAACCAAATTCTTGCCACACATGTAGGAACTATTAAGAGTTTTCTGCCTCATAACCGAACACAAACGCTTGCAAAAATATGACAATTATTATGAAAAGCTTAAATGTTGCCAAGAATGCGATATAAATAGAACGACTGAGTGCAATGTCCGGCACAATTCACCCTGTGTTGACAATCGAAGATAAAATCGGATACAATACGAATAAAAAAAACACGGCTTCACTATCATAGTGGAGTATTGCGCGATATATATTCATTTATACGTTGCATCAACGCTATTGTATAATCTAAAGTGATAAATTGTATTGAGGAAAATTTATGCCACACATAATAAGAGTTAATGGCGGGATAGATTTAGTCTAGTGGTTTCTCTAATGTCCATTCTCTGACACGGATTGGTTTCGTCGTCTTAACGACATCTACCATCATACTGTACGCGACAACTTGCTACATAATCAGAGATTAAAAATATACATGCACACATACACGCCTTTAATCAATTAAACACTTTTCGCTGAGCGTATTCCGGCGAGCCTATCGCCATATCGGGAATTCCAGATTCCGAGTTGATACTCAGTATGAAAACCCAATATCATTTTGCGCACCCCGGGGATCGAACCCGAGAACTCACTCAGCACTTCAGTCGTTCCTTAATACAACTACACCACCGAGGCAGTCATATATCGTGAAAATATATCGATAAATAAAACTTCGCAAGTAAAGATTTTTTAGTCTATACAGTTAATAGTTGCATCGATTCCATTATAATTTATTTATGGGAAACCACAAGACACGAATATTGATTAAAGCTTTCACTATATTACAAAATATTACAGAATTTCTCTTTTAATGTGTGCTTGTATGAAATCAAAAATAAAAACTAATTGATATGAGACGTAATTTTTGCTACTGATCTCAACCCCTCATCCGGAGCTCAACCACACAAACGCTACTCAACCGCAGTAATCGTACACCACGCAATATTATCAGAGGCAGCTTCCCGAGCATGTGGCGCGACCTTAATCACTCCACGTCACTTCACTCTCAAAGATTAAATGAATATTCACCAAGCGGCACTCTACGTGAAGAAGTAAATGAGATGCTAATCAGATAAATACTATGTTGATTGTTAGACTCTGATGAGCTCATGAGTGATCTCATGCAACACCGAGCGTGTACCATTCGAGTGAAACGAACGTTTTAATTGTCACAATTTGCTTTGTAATTGAACACAGCGTGCCGCACAAAAATAACTGTAAGACGAGAGGAAAAACGACCAAATGTCTGACCAAACATCAGCGAGAACTGTATTATGGCACCGGTAAGGCTTAACTGACTGTCTACAAAGACATGCCGTGGTAATTGTTGAAGACATAAAATATACAAGTTTGGTGTGTTTATGTGTCAAGATCCTTGGACAGGATGCATAAAACACGTCACGCTGTCGAAAATGTTATAAAGCTGCTTTGAAGTATGTGTTATGTATTTAGTAGTAGTAGTATTGTAGCGGAATGTCCCGCATTGAACTACTTAAATTTTCTGACACGTACACTCAATAAAACACATGGAAATAACGAGGGATAGTGGCGCTAACTCACGTCTGACGACCGCGGGCCACGCCGCCTGACGTGTCTATATTATAACGTATTGATACGTGATAAGGAGCTCTATAAATACCTGTGAGTATCTGAACCAGAAGTGCGAAGCGGTTAGCCCGTTTGGGGGTGCAATTAGCACGTGTACCTGTTTTCTGGAGGCATAGGGTTTTATTCGAGTCGCGTACAAAATGACAAAGAGCACGCGGTATGCGGCACACACGCAGCCCACTCGGTTTCCGTCCGTAATGGATCGTGCACACAAAAACCAGCCCCCGCGATAAACGAGATACCGCGCCGACGATAATGACGATGTACTAGATTATCGACGTTGACAGATACAATGAACGGATGATAATAAACAGAAAAAAAAACTGCACGCCCGCGCCGGTGTCTCGATAGAGTTAGCACATTAACTTTTTACATCAATTTTTCACGCGTTAAGCACAAGGATTATACAAGATCGATATATGTCGTGAAAAACAAAAATATAATTTATGAGGAACGTTTTAATTTCTGAAAGTGAAATAAGTCATAATTACACTCTCTAATTTCTACAGTAACAGTAAATGTATTCTCGCATATATTGTCAACAAGACGTTGATTTCGCTGTTTTAACCAGAATTAATCAAACCCATTAAACATAAGAGCAAATAAGATCATTATAGTGGACTGTCCACATCATTTGGCTAAATAAATGACAAGAAAATATCCTAATATGACGAGACCTCGCTTATAATTAATCTCTCACGCACATTATCACATTAAGGCACCAACATCGTAACTTTTAATGTGGGTTTTCCTTAAAACTACATTGAGGCCTTAAATATAGAAATCATAAAAGGCAACTCGACTAGTAAGAACGTTTAAAGTAAACAATAGAACACACGTATCACGAACCAGTTTCAACCGAAGGCCGAACCGACAAGGGCTCCTAAAGTACTACTGGTTTAACGTGCGACCTTCAAAAAAAACTTCTTGATCAAACATCCCCAAACGTATTAACATTCTAAAAACGTGTAAGTCGGCGCTTTGTGTCAACTCTCCTTTGAGCTGTTCGACACCTCCTTACTATCCTACTAATCCTACTAATATTATAAAGGCGAAAGTTTGTAAGAATATATGGATGTTTGTATGTATGGAAGTTTGTTCCTCTTTCACGCAAAAACTACTGAACGGATTTCGATGAAATTTAGCACAAGGGTACATCATGTCCTGGATTAACACATAGGCTACTTTTTATTCCGGGAAAACATAAAGCGGGACTTTTATCCCGGAAAAACTTTTTAATGCGGGCGGAGCCACGGGAAAAAGCTAGTATTACATACGCGAAAGTTTGTAAGATTGTATGGATGTATGGATGTTTGTTACTCACGCAAAGACTACTGAATGGATTTCGATGAAATTTGGCACACGGGTAGATCATACCCTGGATTAACACATAGGCTCACTTTATCCCGGGAAAATAAAAAACGGGACTTTCATCCCGGAAAAACTTTATTACACGGGTGCAGCCGCGGGCAAAATCTAGTAATATTATAAATGCGACGGTAACTCTGTCTGTCTTACTAACTGCTTAACCGATTTAAATGAAATTTAGTACACAGATAGTCTAGGGCCTAAGAAAGGATATAGGCTCCTTTTTATCCCGGGAAAATATAAAGCGGGACTTTTGGCCCGCAAAAACTCATTCACGCGTTTACACATTATTTTGTCATTTCACAAATCGGTTATTAGATTTTCCGATGTTATAAATTGTACGTAACTTAATCTTTCGAGGTATTTTAGATCCTCTGAGCCTATTTTTTTGACAAAATTAACACCATCGGTCCATTAAGGGAGTGATAAACAGCTATTTAGAGACACTGCGAATCGATTTCTAGTTTCTGTATTAACATTTATTAATACACTAGCTTTTGCCCGCGGCTCCGCCCGCTTTAAAAAGTTTTTCCGGGATAAAAAGTAGCCTATGTGTTAATCCAGGACATGATCCATCCGCGTGCCAAATTTCATCGAAATCCCTTCAGTAGTTTTTGCGTGAAAGAGTAACAAACATCCATACATCCAAACATCCAAGCATCCATACATTCTTACAAACTTTCGCCTTTATAATATTAGTAGGATAAATTAATAAACTAAAATCATTCTATAAACACGAATCATCTGTCCATAGACACACTAGTCAAGGCTCACATGTACAGTCAGCAGCATAAATATTTGTACGAAATCAAAATTTCCAATCGCCTACATATCCGTTAAGTTAAATTGAAAAAAAAAATCTTCGTATGAAGTAAAGCAAATTTCTTTTATTTTATTTTCGTGAAGAGAAAAAAAAGATTAGTAAGAAGAACAGAAAAGTATGTAGGCAATTTGAAATTTTGAATTTGTTCACCTACTTATGCTGGTGACTGTACTGACGAGATAGAATTCCACGAAATCCTGTTTGGCTTTGGTTTAACAGAACGGAAGCGGTACCTGGAAACGAAAGGGGTTACCCGAGCGCGCGGGGGACACAGGAAGCGGATGCCAACGACCACGGCCGAGATCACAACAGGTGCGCAATAAAACTGACAATTCATTAACCTCGTGCGTCAGGTAGGCAGAGGAGTCCAGCCAAAAATATAAATACGTGGCCATTTTAGTATACCTTATCTGTACTAATATTATAAAGCTGAAGAGTTTGTTTGTTTGAACACGCTAATATCAGGAACTACTGAACCGATTTTGAAAATTCTTTCACTAATAGAGGCTAAATAACTCCTGAGTGATATAGGCTACTTTTTGTCCCGGGAAAAAAAATTTGTCCCGGAAAAACTTTTTCACCCGGGCGGAGCCGCGAGCACTACTAGTACGGATATAAACCTATTGAAGATTTTTCAATCAAATGCCTAGGATGTGACAGGCGATATCGAACATATTTTTGGTAAGTATAAAAATATTACATGAGCGTATTTCAAATGTTTTATGGCATTTCTATTTTATAAGTACTTCGCAGTAGTAACCTCACCAGACCACACAAGTTTTGAAATTAAGTCTACATAGGTACATATTTCTCACCGTCGAGCTTGAAACCCACATGTTACTCGAGTGAGTTTAACAACGCATTAAATGCCGCCAGTGCTAGTGGGAGGGTACAAGGAGGGATAATAAAAACTTGACAACATTAGCCCAAATACAGAATAATACACATATATTTTTTCAATTTAAACTAATATGAATTTCGTTCAATATACCTGTTAAAATTAAAGCACGATACAAAAACTATAACGTCCCAAAATTCATAACGATATTTTTGAACAGCCATTACATAAATGAACACCCGTGAAAAGTACGCGCCGTCATTATTCTGGTCTAACATGATTCTTATATAAATGTTAGTTTTATTAATACCAACAATTTTATAAAACATGACGCGTGTAACCAGTACGGAACAGAAATCCCACAAGTGTACGTTCGCACCTTGACCGATTTATGTTTTGAACAATCGTGTTGAGAATAAATTCGTAATACCTACGTGTGGTAGTCACATCATTCCGCTCTGAGCAGCCGATCTGAGCGGACCTTTTGTTTGTCGCAGTACCTGCTGCGACATTCCACTGATCCGTCCGGGTACCTGCTCGGTGCGGTCCGCAGCGACCTCGCTGCCGTCAAGGTTACACAGGTAGCAAAGGGGCAACCCTTTGCTGTTTGTTAGCCTATTTCGGGCCAAGCCGCGTCCTTTTCAGGACAGGGTTTAGCCCAATTTGTTTCTTATCGACGTTTGGCCCCTTCAGGGTATTGGCTCGGCGGAAACCTAACGGTGCTAACAAGCCGAGTCGCGGCACCGGCCACGCGCTGCGCCCCCTCAGGGCAAGGCAAAGCCGACGGGTACGGATCCGGAGGCTGCGGAGGCACACCGCAGTCAAAAGGGATACAAGCTTAGGGCACACCTAATTTTAAGTACACCCCCCCTCGCCTATACCCGGCGGGGAGGGACACGCACTCACTCACCCCCGGGCGTTCCTACCCGGGGACTTAGTTCAACGCGTCCCATACCGCGTCGCGATCCGCGCTCGTTTCGTTTTGTGTAAACCCGCCTGGTTTCTTGGTGTGTTCTTTACAGGCGGTGCACACTAGGGCTTTCATTTCGAGACTCTCGGTCTCGAAAATTTCGAGAGTCTCGACGATTTTTTTGTATTTTCGAGACTCGAGACTGCTGCCTCCAGTCTCGGGAAAAACGAGACTTTCGAAACTAACATCAAATAATAAATATTATTGAAAAAGTTACTAAATTATCAGGATTTTTTTAATGCGGATCAGTGGCGACATAGAAAAATTAAATTTTTGATAATCTCTCGGAAGTCTCAACCTAACCTTGTTGAAACATATACGGGTCTTTGTAATTAAGTACATTATTGTTATGATAAATTGGGAAAAGATCTCTTTTTGACAATGGTAGCGATAGGGGGAAATACTCAAATCATTGCTAAATCTTTGCTAATTATGGTTACGATAATCCCAGGACATGAGACAACCCAAAGCATTCATATAACATTATAATTAAGCATGTCGAAGGTCACGGAGTGCACATGTGCATGCTATCGCAACTTTCGTAGGAGTCTGCTCTTGAGCAGAGTCTCTCGCTGTTTGAAGATGAGACTCGAATAAAATGTCAAATAAGTATGAAACACTACACGGCACCCTCATACACTTTATTTATACGGTAGCGGGTCACCGATCGCCCAACCGCCGTCTGCAGGCCGGTATTTAAAAGAGGCTGGAGATGTCTCGTCTACGTCTATTAGGAGAAGGGAGTCTTCACTTACTATAGCGTGACATGTTTCGACCCTAAAAACCTGCGACGCGAGACCATTAAAAATACAAAAAGTCCAGATACTTTGAGACACGAGATGACCTGGGACCCAAACACTAATGCTAATCTATACGTACTTCTAGCGTAGAATTAGAGATTTTTTTTCTTATGTGATTTACTTAATTAAAAATTATAAAACAAAACCCCCCGCTGAGTCTGTATACATGTCTTAACGCCAAATTACTCAAATACTACCGAACAGATTTCGTTGAATTTTGGTATGGAGACAGTTTGAAACTCTGGAAAGGCTATAGGCTAATTTTGTCCTTGTAAAACTATTTCACGTGGTCGAAGCGGTGAGCAAAAGCTAGTTTGTAATAAAATCAAATCCTCTCTTTGAAAGTAATTATCCAACGCTCTTTATCTTTTACGGGACAGATATAAAAATTGAAAAGTCGTATAAGTAATTGGTAATTTAACTTCCATATGGCTTTATAATAGTGTCATTTATAAAGTACTTTATTGATATATCTTGTATTGACTGCCTTAAAAGTCTATAATCGTGGCTTACGAGTACAATGACTATTTTTGAAATAGTCTCGAAAGTCTCGTTTTTTTTCGAGACCTGACCAAGTCTCGTTTTTTTTCCCGAGACTCGTAAATGTACCGAGACTGAAAGCCCTAGTGCACACCCGGGGTTAGTGAACACACACGCGGCCCCTAAATAATATTACCGTAGGCTCGGACTCAGCCACTAATATGGCTGATTCTGGGCCTATGAATTTGGCTCCCGAGCGGCCTGTCGTCGCCGCTCAAAACCACGCAACGCCCATTACCATTAGCGCTCCTCTTGCAGCGCCCATTATTTCTAGGGAAGAAATAATGAGCATTGTAAGAGAAATGTTCCGGACGGACAACTCGGTCCGCCAGGAAATACTTACCATGGCTAGGGAAGCCAGGGGGCCGTCCGAGTCCTCAGACGCCTCGGAGTCGTCCGAGGCTACGACCCTCACGGAGGCCACCGAAACCTCGGGCGGCTCCGCGGAGTCTGAAGAGGACATGGACGTGTCCCCCAGCCCACCCACCGCCACTAATAATTCCAAAAAACGGCCAATATCTGCTTCTTCCTCCGCCTGCGAATCCGGGGAGGAGTCGTCTTCGTCGGAACGCGACGAGGAAGGCTTCACCACGGTGAAGAACAGCCGGAGGAAGAAGCAGAGAAGCGTCGCTGCTCCCGCACCAACCTCCCCGTCCGCGCCTTCTGCGCCTTCCGCGCCTTCAGCGCCAACCGCGTCCGCGTCTGCGTCGACGCCGCCACCGCCGCCGACTCAACCAAAGGGGCCTAAAAAACCCCCGAGGTTGAACCTACAACTCCCCGCAAATATGTCCATTCGGGACATATTTGAAGAATTGCGCAAACAGCGCATATCAATCGCATCAAACTCGTGGAATAAAATCCACAAACTTCTGGCATTACAGCCCTCTTCAATCGCGGACCACAGAGCCCTCACCAAATTTTTAGATGCCAAGAAATGGCACTATTTCACTTACTCTTTGCCTGACGAGCGGCGCTTCCGCTACGTCATTCGCGGAATCCCCACGCAAATGTCCCCTCTTGAGGTCAAGGAAGGCCTCGAAGAGAAAGGCATTGTCGCTATCGAAGTGCACAGGATGCACAGACAGTCCCGCGCCTCCCGGCCGGGAATTCAATATGAAATGGTCCTTGCCATTCTTCAGTCCCCGTCCGACGTCAAACGTCTCTTTGAAATAAAAGATATCTCGGGGCTAGGCGGCTTCACCGTCGAAGCCCCTCACAAATCGACCCAGATAGGGCAGTGTCACAACTGCCAGAAATACGGCCACAATTCTCGTGGCTGTCGCCTCCCCGCCAGGTGCGTCAAGTGCCTCGGCGAACACGGCACATCCGAGTGCCCCCGTCCCAAGGACCGCTCTCAGTGCACGGAGCCGCCTTCGTGCACCAACTGCCGGCAAACCGGCCATCCAGCGAATTATCGCGGATGCCCTCGCGCCCCCAAAAGAGTTGCCAAAGCTCCTAAAGCTGCGGCTCCCTCGGCCCCTCAGGCCACCACATTCAAACTGGCACCTGCGCCAGTGCGCAACCCGTGGTTTCCTCCCACGGCGCGCGCTGAACCCATTTCACAGGCCCCCAGCGGAGTCACTCCCGCTGCCCCGGCCTCTACTCGACCCTCTCCTCCCCCAGCTGTGGCTCCTTCTTCAAAGGCAGCCCAGCCCAAACCCAAACCCAAACCCACCACCCCTCCCACCCCTTCTCAGTCGGCGACGGTGGCGGCGAAGGCAAGCGACGCCTCTTCCTCAGTCGCCTCACTGTTAGGCTCCCCGGAGATAATGATTCTCCACGGGAAACTTTTCGAGCGCTCCCGTCTACTCACCCGTACGGGAGTAGAAGACCCCCTTTTAATCGCTGAGATCGCTCTGATCCAGCAACAAATCTTCGAGGCTACAATTAACGCTGTGCGTCTCCCCTCCTTAATTTCATAAATGGCTATCAACGCCAGACAACTCCCTCAGAGTGGGGTTTTTCAATTGTAACGGCATTCGGGACCAAAAAGCCGAAATTTCTTCTTTTGTCCGCGACAACCAAATTGACGTTTTCCTCATCCAGGAAACGTTCCTCAAGCCCTCTCACCGCGATCCCAACATCCCAAACTTCAAACTGGTGCGAAATGATCGTACCAGTGGCCGTTTAGGAGGCACTCTCATCTATTACAAAAGGTCCCTTCATTGCATACCTTTAGAATCACCGATAAGCTTGAGCAACATTGAGGCTTCGGTCTGCAGGCTAGCCATGACCGGACACCCGCCGATCACCATCAATTCAATTCCGTTCAGGCAATTATTCCAATGATTATTTTACTCGATGCAAGAAATTTCATATTCTTCCATTGCAGGAGCGTAGGACAATAGCCGATCTAGCATATCTTTTTAATATTCTCAACGGCACTGTTGATTGCCCTGAACTGCTAAGTAAAATCGGACTGCGCACACCTAGTACTACGATTAGAAAACCGAACCTCTTATATGTTCCATGTGCTAAATCAGTATATCGGCAGAACTCATACGTAATAAGAGCGTGCAGATCATTCAATGATATTGCATCTAAAGTTGATATTGACCTCTTTAACTTTAACTCTTCCAAATTAAAGAAAACTTTGTGCAATGTGTTTTTTCACGTATCGTAATGTGCATTTATTATAATACTTAGACCTTTAAGCTGGTTATCTGCCTATTATAGTTCTATATTGTTGTACTGTATTTGTGGAAACTTGTAATTGACCTTTTCTTTTGTTATTATATTTACTATTTTTTGTTACGCTAGTTGTAAGTTTTCCTTAAATTAAATAAATAAATAAATAAATAAATATCGGCCTATCTCTCGCCCACTAAGGAGCTTCACTCCAACGAACTTGAAACCCTATTTGATCTGGGGGATTCCGTCATTTTGGCGGGAGACCTCAATGCCAAGAACACTCTCTGGAACTGCAACTCGACCAACGAGCGAGGTGCAGTCCTAGAGAGTTGTCTTGACACAATCAATCTAAGCCTATTGGTTCCTTCAGAACCTACCCACTATAGTTACAACGACGACCACCGACCGGACATACTCGACGTAGCACTTGTACGGAACGTAAGCCTTAGCGTGCGTTCCATGCAAGTGTTACAAGAGTTAGACTCTGACCACAGACCTGTGATCCTCGATCTAGTTCCCGAAAACAGTCCAACAGACACAGGTCCTAATATTCCGATGAAGGTGAAAACGAATTGGCGTCTTTTAGGCACCAAGCTCGCGGACACCTCATCCACTGATCTTTCCGCGATCCCGACCAACATCGTGACTCCTGAGGAAACGACCAGCGCGATACGCGTCTTCACCGACCACCTTCAGAACGTTTTGAGCGAAAGCTCCGAGAGGGTGCCAGAGACTGTTCACAGACACTGGCAACTTCCCGAAGACGTTCGGTGGTGGGTGAGGTTGCGTAACGCTACGCTCAAAGCCTGCGCGACGAGACCCGTCCCGGAACGACGACATCTTGCGCGCTACCTCCAACGTGAGGTTAAGCGTCGCATAAAAGAGGTCGTCGATTCGAGGTGGGACACTCGCCTTGCCGATATCGATCCGACACATACCGCCTTTTGGCAACTGGTTCGTTCCTTCAAGAGAAACGATGTGGCCTCCATGCCTCCGCTCAATCGTCCGAATCAACGCCCGGCGTTTGATGACGACGAGAAAGCGGAACTACTGGCCGGCAGCCTGGAGTCTCAATGCTCGCTCACCTCTGTACCCGTAGATGACGACATTCTTGTTGCGGTTGACACTTTCGTCGAAGATAGGAACGCGGTCCGGCCACCGCCAGTCTCTATACCGCAACCGTTATACGACAACGTCGACCCGGACGTCGACCCGCCGCCCGATCCCCTTGCGCCGGTGACGATCGAAGAAGTCACCACTCTGATCAAGGCACTCAAACGTAGGAAAGCCCCCGGGGGCGATCTAATCCCTACTCGTATGATTAAGATGCTCCCGGAGCATCTAGTTCAAATCTTAACATCCATTTATGACGCCGCGTTTCGTAACTGCATCTTCCCAGAGGTCTGGAAAGAGGCAGTTGTGATAGGAATCCACAAGCTGGGGAAACCCGCTTTCGAACCCTCCTCTTATAAGCCCATCAGTCTGCTCAGTACTCTGGGCAAAATCTACGAGCGGATCGTCCTCGACCGCCTTAAAATAGTAGCTTTTAATCAAAATTTGATCGCTCCAGAACAGTTTGGCTTTCGCGCTAGACACAGTTGTGTCAATCAGGTGCTCCGCATCACGGAGTACGTCCACGAACAATTCCGTAAAGGAATGCCTACCGGTGCTATTTTCTTCGATATCGAAAAAGCATTCGACAGGGTGTGGCACAACGGCTTGCTTTTCAAGCTGTACACTCTCAACGTGCCCACACAACTCGTGCACATCATACGAGATTTCCTGTCGAATCGCGGTTTCAGATATCGCGTGGAGGGAACTCTCTCTTCCCGACACACCATCACGGCCGGAGTCCCGCAAGGCTCCGCCCTGTCCCCTTTTCTATTCTTGCTGTACACAAGCGACATCCCTAGACCACAAAACGCCCATCTGGCACTATTCGCGGATGATACCGCAATCTACGCTTCACGTATAGACCCCGACAAAGTGGTGCGCACTTTGCAAACCGCCGCCGACGAACTCGGTGAGTGGTTCCGCAAATGGCGAATCACCGTCAATCCCACCAAAAGTCAGGCCATCCTTTTCACTCGGAAAAGGAAAGTCCACATCCCTCACTTTTCAGTCCGCATGTCCGACCAGGTTATCCCCTGGAAGGGCCAAGCCAAATATTTAGGAGTAACCCTTGATCAGAGGTTGACCTTCATCCCACACGTAAATGCGGTACGCGCGCGAGCCGCATTCGCGATGAGCCAGCTTCACTGGCTCCTAAACAAAAATAGTAAGATGTCAATCCGCAACAAGATTAGGATCTTTAAAACATGCATCCGTCCGATAATGACATACGCGTCGCCCGTATTCGCTCATTTACCGCCCCGTCGCCTTCAGCGAATGCAGGTGCTCCAAAATCGATTCTTACGACATGCACTTGGTGCCCCGTGGTACGTTCGCAATCGCAACCTCCACGTGGACACCAATATGCCGACCATCAGGCACTTTATGCAGTGCGCCAGCAGACGCTATTTCGACAGGGCGGTAAACCACCCGAACACGCTTATCCGTAAAGCGTCTATATATACTCCATTTGAACGCGCCAAATGGAGACGACCGCGATCAGTCCTGACCGATCCAGAGGACGAAATCACTCTAGCTTTACGCGAAAAGAACGAGCATTTAAAGCTCATACACTCCACAAGACCGCTGTACCGTCCTCGCCGTCGAGGACCTCGTCGCGTTCCCCATAACCCTGCCCTCTCGTAGCAGTTCCGGCCCGCGTGCCGAAGACTACAATCAACACGTTAAATAGGATTAGGTTAAAAACCATATTCCCCAAACGTTGATGTCTTATCCTCTCAGTGGCCGTCCTGAGCCGAGGTTCGTGACCCGTAAGTGGGTCGCCCTCAGCGTGGTCGCTTAATTTAATGGGTTGCGAGCGCCTTCTGCGCTCACCCACAAGACCGGTGTTCTTGTATAAGCCGACCCTCGTCAGGCTAACAAGAGTTTAGTCAGGAACAAAAAAAAAAAAAAAAAAAAAAAAAAGTGTGGTAGTCAGTAGACGCGCACGTCACGCTACGCACACATGCACACTAATACACACATAATATACAAGTAAAAATCAACAAGGCGAGAGACGGAGGTAGATAATGTACGTGTTCCGGTAGATGTGAGTCACGCTTTGCAAGCATAAGCGAATATCTTAACTATTGAATGTCAAGATCAGCTACCAAGTGTTCTGCGCGCTAGAATAAGTAACAATAGTTATTTCAAATACTACTATCGCCAAAATTCGTTGTATTCAAAAGGCTTATGTGTTATTAGGATTTGAAATAGACGATGGGACATAATATCTTCAAGTGTACGCAGGCGTCAGTGATTAAAAAAAACTAAGGCCTACATAGGAATTTAAACATTGACCATTCCCTCTTTGCAATGGGCCGTCACGGGCTGGTGACAGCTGTCCTGGGTCAAAGACAACAGACAACACTAGTTTGAAAACTGCAGAAATATAAAAAAAGTACAGTGTATCGATCAAATTCGATGAAGTTAATCATTATACAGTCTCACAACATAAAATGTTCAACGTACGACATCGTGATTCATCGCCAAATAATACAATTATTGCCGTCACTTAGTACCTCCGGCGTCCCTGGAATTGCAGAGTCCAAGAGCAGCGGTCGCAGCTTACCATCACGCGGGCCGCTAGCTCGTCTGCCTATACCGGTAATAAAAAAAAATAAAAAAACCTCGGTCGTTCTGTATCTGAGACATCAATGATACCTACATGAAAAGCAGATAAACCGGTTGTTTAAAAAATAGTACGCTCATTAGTAAGCTGATATATTGAAAACAATCGCCTCGGCCTTGGCGAATGTGGCACGGCCTTGAGAAGGGCAGGCCATACAATAGCCGTGAGCTCTAGTTGTGATTAAGGTTGCAATAGAATAGTCTTCATTAACATATTCAAAAACGTCTTGTTGTATTTATGATCAACGGTGATCAGTGACCTATACTACAAATGAAATCAGACAGGATCTTCAGAATTACAATTCCTATAAGGTGAGATGCGTACTAATGTATGTTGCTGGGTCTACTCGTTACCTAAGCACTATCCCATGCCGAGTTTATTCATACACCCTTCCTTTTAAGAAGACGCAGATACTTTCAAAAAGAGAACAGTGGGGCTAGGACGTGAAAAAAAAACACGATGCGTCTCCGCTTCGTTTTATTGTGATTGGTTGAGTGACTGACGTATCGGTATTTTGATGTTTGTGACTGATCGAGAGACCGACATGTCAGTCTCTCAACCAATCACAATAAAACGAAGCGGAGGACGCATCGTGTTTTTTTTTCACGTCCTAGCCCCACTGTTGTGTATAGGACGTCCTCCACCCTTGCGGATATGTGGGTAACAAATAATGCGTTTTGCTAAGATTTCGAAATTGATTCATTTTCCTATAACAGGATTATATAAGTGCCTGATCATAAGAACATACAGGTATGACAATTCATACGCCGTAGCTCGCGGTCTGACCGCTAACAGTTACATTACATGCTAGATCTCCCACAAATGGTACGTAATCGGTCATAATATCTTCCTTGTGCGTTAAACACATAAGTGTGTAGTCAAAACTGTTTATGCCCGACATATGATACCACGAAGCTTCAGTTACTAAATTAATCTAAAAGTCGAGTGAGTACCATTGTGATTGTGCGTAGTCTTTTAAAGAATGTTGTGTAAGAAGATTGTATTTGGGCTGTATAGCGTTCCTTAGTTTATGTTTGTTATTTAAAAAAAAGAACTAATTTAACAACTTAGACCTTCTACGCACCTGATAAAATGTGTAATCCACGAATATTTATTTTGTGTTGCAATTAAATAATCGTTATTCCCTCGTAGATTTTGATATCCATGACAAAAATATGGGATCGTGACCATGTGTACGTATTCATTACGTACAAAGTAATCTATACTAATATTATAAAGCTGAAGAGTTTGTTTGTTTGTTTGTTTGAACGCGCTAATCTCAGGAACTACTGGTTCGAATTGAAAAATTCTTTTTGTGTTGAATAGACCATTTATCGAGGAAGGCTATAGGCTATATAACATCACGGTGCAACTATTAGGAGCGAAGAAATAATGGAAAATGTGAAAAAAGCGGGGAAAATTATTCATCCTTGAGGGCTTCCATTGCGTGCGCTGCGAAAACAGTTCAAGATACCAAAAATATATGTATGAAAGAATTATTCCTCTTGAAATGATCTAAAAAAAAGTCCGCGACAGTATATGTCTATCTTTTAAGATTAACTCTCTAGAACCGTTTTTATGGTAATCAAATTTGGTCGAAATTAATGCATTATTTGTTAAGAGTTGTATCAACGTCATAATATTAATCTTTATCCAAATAAATGTGTTGGATAGAGTGATGCAACGGGAAGGTTTTTATGTATGTACTTTTAGCCCGGAAAAACTTATTAACGCGGGCGAAGCCGTGGGCAAAAGCTAGTGTATGTATATATGTATGCTAGTGACGTGACACTTCACGCCTCTATCCTATAGCGGTAGGCAGATACTATGGATTGCCACTTTTAGTACTATTACCGAATAGTACTTAATAGTATTTTATCTATTTTCATAGAACTAGTAATTAATAAATGTTGTTATAATCATTAGGTATAGAGAAAGATTTATATTGAGGATTTTTATCATCGTATTACACTTAGACATGAGTACTCACTACTCACCTCATACATATAATCAAAAAGATAACTGAGTATATAAACAATAACATTAGTACGAACACACGTTTTTAATTAAATATAAGCACGTATCAGAAAGGCTACTGCGAAAAACGAAATCCGTAGTTTCGGGTGACGGATTGCACGTTTTCTTACTACGAAGTGTTACGGATCCTTCTTTATGAAGAGTTGTTGCGTGACGAAAGTGTTGAGCGAAGTCGGAAGCGTCGCAAACTGCGTGAAACCTTCGTTCAACGGTGACGGATCCGAAGTAATTTATTAGTAAGGTTAAATCCGAAGTTCGTCGTTTCTTCGTATCGGACCGACGTTTCGGATTTCGTTTTTCGCAGTAGCCTCTAAGTTGCCCTCAATAATTCTGATAATAATACGGTTCGAATAATGAAAGTAACATTTTACATAATCAATAAGTACACAATGAAAGTAATTTAGCAGACTTATAAGTTCAAGTATGACCGAGGCAATAGCATTACGTAAACATCCTAAAGCGATACTCGACGACCTAATAACTTTGACACTCTGCACGTGCAGCGCGTTTTATATTAACATCAATGTTAACATTAAACAAATAAATACGAACCATTAATTTCATCTTGCGTCGATTCGAAATCAGCTAGCGAAACATTAGACAAGTCTTCGACGTAGACCTGCGGTTGTCTGTTCAGCGAATGCCTCCCTCCAAGGGAGTGGTAGCAACTGTCCTCGTCATCAGCAGCTTCCTCCGTCGAAGATCCTTTCAGGCACGAGTGAAAACTCCGAGAAAGACGGCGCTCTGTGCTCATCCTCACTCATGTCCATGCACACCACTTGAATTAGAACTTTATCACTTCAGAAATAGGTTGCACAATTACAATATCACTGTTGCACTTTCACTACGTGCATCATCGTATGAGATCAAAGATTGAATGATTGAATCATCGAGTATTTGTGTTTTTGTGACGTCACTTTTTAGCGCGAAACTTCTAATATTTGCACTTCTATTATACACATTTTTAATCACCTTTAGCTACGTGTCGTGTACACGGCTTTTTGGATTGCAGTATTGTATCGCATTGTCAATTCTTTATCATGTTCTTATCGCGAAGGACTCTGTTAAGATTGAGTTGTTCAATGCGCCGGTGGTCTACATGCAAATAAACATTTGCTAAACTGATTAGACAATACATAAGGAAATGTCATGACTTTCAAGATCATTCTTGTCGTAATAAAAGAAATGCTTCGTTTCACGCTCAAGGCTGTATATGAAACATCATCATCAGCCACGTGAGGTCTACTGCTGAACATGGGCCTCCCCTAAAGATTTCCAGAAAAACATGCAGTTGTAATGCAGTTTTTGAAACATAAACGGCATTAATGTTTTTCTATAAAAACGATGACGAACTAGCACCGGGTGTCAACACGCCGCCAATCGCCATGACTGTCTCCATTGTTTTAGCTTCAATATTAATTACACGGTATATTTATTTTACTAAAAGCATGGGTCCAAGTATCGAATTCAATTATACTTGCTTATATTATTTTCTTCACCCGTTTCTTCAAAATGAATAATTAGGACAATTATCGTGGATCACTTTTAAGCGTAAATTACTTAACTATTTAAAACTTAAGCAGTTTCGGATGGTCTTATAGAAAGCTACTCAAACCTCTTGTAATTTATTACAACAATCGGAGCGTAAAACAAATCAATCGAGCCATATACAAGGTTGCTATGATCCAGGGGCACTAAAATGGACAGAGTACTCCATATCAGCTCGGAAATAATTCGAAACTGTCAAAAACTCGATAAAGATAAAAATAGAAAATCACTTTTTTCTAACAAGTTCTATCAATTTAATACGCAAACACCATTTATAAATATTTACACTAACTTGCGGTCATCTGTGTGACAAAACAGCAACGTCGCATTCTGTTATCTTTCATGTCGCTGATGAGCCGACCGGCAAATACAAATAGATAGGTAGCTCGGCGCATAAGCGGGTGGGTCTCAAGTACAAATTTAAAATTTTCGCTGTCACAAAGTTACAGAAACCAAACACACACATACAAAAGATCGGTGCTCGTATCACACAAAGAAATAAACAAACACTATCACTTTTTAATACATTTACATTAGTGTCCTATCACATAAACAAAAAGCAATATTTGGATATTCTCAAAATGGCGCGTAAGCAATAATAAGATTGTACCTAGGAAGCAGCTCAGGCGCTTTCGCAAGGCGTCTCATGCCCCGGAGCAATTACGGCGACACACAAAAAAAAACTAAAACAGTTCTTTGAATTTTTGAAGATTTGAATGACCCAGGTCTGTGTATTAATCGCTTCTTTGTTTGTGTTACAAAGTTATGATGTAATGTTATTGTGTTTTCGTTCTTATTGCACTAAGATTAAGACTCACTTTGACGTGATTATTGGCTGATAGAGGGACAACGTCTCCTAATTTTGTTGATATTTAAGGTCACGCACCTTACTTGACCTTAGATAACTATGTTTAGACTCTCGGTCAGCTGTTAGGGCAGATATACATCCCGATGTAGTTTTGCAAACACGAAAAATCTATACTGTGGCTAAACTATTCCTCCTATTGAACTGAAATTTGGTGTAGAGCTTGTATATGGTACATTACATATGTAGCTAGAAATAAAGCCTCACCGTTTAATCAACTTTGTATGTCAAGTAAGAGGAACGAAACGCGTATGACGAGTCTGCGCTGTGTGCGATTGCAACATTCCACTTGGAGTACCAAAAACGCGTCGACAACCCGTAAAACACGTTACACGCGGAGACATCAGGGAAAATGACAATCGGTTCATTGCACTCCAGAAGAATGAGGCCTACCAAAGCTGCATTCGGTTAATGAATGGCAGAGGAACAAAGGAGCGCGTCTTTGTTGAGCGCAGTGGCCCAGCTAGGCTCTCGGGTAACGGCGTGCGCGGTTGCCTCACGGTTGGAATTTTGACTATTGCACCAAAATTCGAAGTAAACTTTGAGCATCCCATAAACGTCGTAGTTTACCCATGTAATGTAAATACAGTTATTTTCAGATTTATCTATATCTATATTTGATTATTTCAAGATTGGTACCTATTCTTTATTACATTTGAATTTCATGTGGAATATCTAAAACATAAAACGTCAACGTATATCACAATATAATTTTAAAAATATCAGATATCTTCAAAAATCTTAGAAATCTACGGACTCATGTGATGGTTCTGTTCAAGCCCTGAATTCTTAGCCATTACTGATTAAAAAACCAAGATCATACTTTCATAGAAAATTATCGCCATGACAGCCCTACGTGCAGTATGCTCCTATTTGTATTGTAACAGTGTAAGCCACCGTCTACACTGATAATTAAAAAGAACATATCTACTTCTCGCCATAAAAAAACTCACATATTTGAAGACAATGTAAAATGTCCGCATTACGTTTCCATTTACGCCATAATTATCCAATCAAGGAGAGTTTCGCAAGTAGTCGCGATTAGTTAAATGGTCCGTGGGCCAGTGACAGATTTCGATGACCAAGTTTCTCTCAAACGATAATTGGTGAGACGCATCAGAGACGTGTATCATAAAGCCTCGTGAACGTCAGCTTCGGCTCCGTGGGTGCCATGAGCGGTGGTAGCCTCCCAAAGATGTAGAAAAGAAATTATTATTCAGTCATTTCCTCCCAACTACGAATCATTTCAAATTGTAGCTAACCCGATACCTTGAAGAAAAAAAATAATCAGCTGACTGTAACTTGGGGCATTATGCGTTAGCTGGTCAATCAAACATGTAAAAAAAATATATCATTTCAGTAATTTCCTCTCAACTACAAATTTACCTGATGATAGCTTATACGCAACTATGAATAAATATATATGTCAGCTGGCTGTATGCCGGGGCAAAAACCGTCAGCTGATGCCTTGAAAGTTATAACGCAGGTGTTAGGCGAGAGCTTCTATTACATAATTACATGCATCAGCTGACAATGTTTCCCTCGAGTTACTGATAGTAGATTCGCTTTATTAATTACAGCATTGTATTATCAATCTATACATGTTAAATGCTTTGTCCTGAATGACCGACTGACGGTTAAACGCACAGCCCAAACCTCTGACCGTAGAGATCTGAAACTTGCAGGGTGTGTTCCTTGTATGACGCGATGTAGGCATGCAACACTTTTCTAACCCTTAGATTAGAAACGAGTTGCAAAGGTGGTACCTGCAGTAGGTTGTGTTAATCTGAAAAGTCTTCTGCTGACCACTTTATCTTACTCCGGAGAGTACAATAAACTATAAATTCATAATCACTGTTCTTAACACTTCTTCAGTTATTTAATTCTATGCGTATAAGTCGTAGTGTATTTATACATTTCTTCGGAAAACTCATATCTGCGCGTAAAGTCAAACATTTAAGATACATTATATCTTCCCAGATGAAAATTTACAAGCTGACTAGCTTTTACCCGCAGCCTCAGTCGTACGAAAGAGTTTTTTTTTTTTTATAAAGGTCCCACTTATACATTTTCACGGGATAAGAAGTAGCCTAAAATTTTCCAGTTTCCCAGATGCTCGAATTATCTCCATACCAAATTTAATCAAAATCCGTTTGATAGTCTTTGAGTTTATCGCGTACAATCTTTTTACCCCATTAGGGGTTGAATTACGCAAAATCCCGTCTTAGTGAGCTCCAACGGCCTAAAAGGAACCTCCACAAAATTTAAGACTCTTAGCACGTGTAGTTTCTCAGATTTCGTGATGAGTGAGTTAATGACCTTTCGTTTTTATACATATTATATATTACGGGACGAATTTCAATAAAACACGAAACACGTCTTCTATCAGTTTTGTTAAAAATAAGTTTAAGCAATATTTGAAGTAGGTTGGACCAAGGAATCACGTTGGCCCATACAAACTTTGCCCTCCTTTTTCACCTTCTTAGGGGTAGACTTTCGGAAAATTCAATCTCATTAGATGCCTTTTTTTTCTTTTTTTTTGTCATGGGGAAAATCCTCTTGGATCCCTGTCGTGCTCATGACAAGTAGACAGGGTATGTCGGATTTTTACCGACTAAAAACCCCATGTTGGTCTCCAACAGCACTTTAGAAGGACTCTGGGACCTCGAACCGAACACGCCGAAGTTCTTCCAGTGTTATAGCATTTAAGCACACCTCGGGGGGACACTAATGGCCCCCCGGCAAAGCTCTTTGTAATGACAAAGACAGCCTGAGACGATCAATATTGTTATCTCAGCGCCTTCGTCTCCTTCTCCGAGTGTGATCAATCCTTTCTCGATCCCGCTCTGCAGCCTCCTTTTTTACCATTACAGTTTCACAGAACGAGGCTACAGCATTCCATTTTCTTTCCCCATCTAGCATCGCTCGTCTCATTAGATGCCTATGACATACAAAGAACACACCCTGCAAGTTTCAGGTCTCTACGGTCAGAGGTTTAGGCTGTGCGTTTAACCGTCAGTCAGTCATTCAGGACAAAGCATTTTACAAGTGTAGATTGATAATACAATGCTGTAATTAATAAAGCGAATCTACTATCAGTAACTCGAGGGAAACATTGTCAGCTGATGCATGTAATTATGTAATAGAAGCTTTCGCCTAACACCTGCGTTATAACTTTCAAGGCATCAGCTGACGGTTTTTGCCCCGGCATACAGCCAGCTGACATATATATATATATTCATAGTTGCGTATAAGCTATCATCAGGTAAATTTGTAGTTGGGAGGAAATTACTGAAATGATATATTTTTTTTACATGTTTGATTGACCAGCTGACGCGTAATGCCCCAAGTTACAGTCAGCTGATTATTTTTTTTCTTCAAGGTATCGGGTTAGCTACAATTTAAAAAGATTCTTAGTTAGGAGGAAATGACTGAATAATATATTTTTTTTCTACATCTTTGGGAGGCTACCACCGCTCATGGCACCCACGGAGCCGAAGCTGACGTCCACGAGGCTTTATGATACACGTCTCTGATGCACCTCACCAATTATCGTTCGGGAGAAAATGACTGACGAAATTTTGCACTGGCCCACGGTCTAAAATATGCCGCGACAAATTATACAATTTAACCATAAATCATTTACTCAATGCGTTCTCCTCAATTTTTTGTCATTGGACGCGGATATAAAATTGCTACAGCAATATACTTAGTAACGAATTTTATCGCACTGCGTCTTTTATGTGAAAGCTGAACATTAATATTGAAAGTTTACTGTATCAAATTTCAGATCTTTATGGCATAAAACAATAGTTTCATTTATTACTTTGGCCGAAAAAATACAGTTAAAATCTCTTAGAAATTTTAAAAAATTTGCTAAATGTGTGCTATTGCACCAAGTTATAAGTACTGACTACTGACCAGGAGTCAGAAACCCTACACGTCTTCGCCAATTAGTTTCATGGCTCGTACGGACACTTCTTTCGTTAATGACTTCTGTATGAATAGACCAACACATTAAACATATCTAAATATGTAATCCCTCATTAACGTGGGCGTCACTTGAGTTACATAATTATCCGGATACGAGATAACAAAAAGAATGTTCTGTCAATGACACGTTACGTCAAATGTACAGAACATGGAGTTATGTTTTTACATAACACTCAATGAATTGAGTATAAAGAGCCGCGTTCAGGAAGAAGGCGTACAGCGCATTTGAATTAAATTAACGCCGGATTACTTAGTGGAAGGTTTGACAAAAAGAGTGAAATCTTCAACGATCTATTGTCTCAGTGGAAAGTTCTGTGGGAGACTTATGTTCACGCGTATTGAGTAGGCAGACAGTTGCGGAATTATAGATAATATCATGTTAATATAATGTTTGCTCACGATTTTTGTAACTTTCGTGCTTTATAGACAGCTTTTGTCCTCAAAACACTTTCTCTGTTTTATAATCGGTGCTAGTTTCCTGAACTCTTTAATTTTTATTGATTGATTTCGTTGTGCGAGATGCTTGACATCAGTTTGTTCTGTTTTGGTTCTGATCAATATTGATTGATCACACGTGTGGATAAAATCGTGTGATGTGATAGTGTCAGTAGTATTGATCTACCGGTTCATAGCCTCTGTTTCTGGGAAGTGGCAATTGAAAAAAACCATATCGTTTACACGTTCCCTAAAAAATTAGGTTAGTCGCACACGTTTATCAGAAATCAAGCAAAAGTCATGAAGAATTAAACCTTCTCACTGGCGTGTATTTGTTTTCTTATCCGTCTATCAATGTTGTTTTTGTTTCCATTTGCGTAACGGGATGATTCATGAGATTTTCCGCAATTCTAAACATCTAAGCGGAATGTTATTGTTTTAAATTCCAGATCGTTCAACAAGTTTTTCTCCACATTTATCTTGTTCGCGCTACTATTGATGTGTGTTATGTTTAATACTATTTATAAATGTCCATCAGCTGAGGATTTATTGAGAAGCCAAATATTCTGTATACATTTTATTGTACCGATATGATTACGTGTAGGATTCTTTAAACACCATCAAAGTATGGAGTTGAAGATAGGAAATATTTCGTGTTTAAAATATGAATAGTTGAATAAACTTACCATTATTACCGAAGTGACCTTATTTGTAACATAAACAAAACTTTTTCATGATATATTTTAGTGTTAGTACAATATATCAAGAGCCATGATTCTGTAAACATCGAGTTTTAGAATTAGGTTCACAAGTGTTATGAATTGTTAACTCTTTCAACTAATCTCGACTGAGTGGTAGAAACACCACGAGATTAGAACCTGGCCCATTGCCAGATACAATACCGATATTTTCTCATAATAAAGAATAGGAACGCTCGTTATTTTTAAATAATAATATCCCAATTGAAGGCCACAGAATAGATATTCTCATATGAGCGAAGACAGAAAAAAAAAACAAGCATTTATGTCAGACTAGCTTTTGCCCGCGGCTCCGCCCGCATTAAAAAGTTTTCCGGGATAAAAGTCTCGGTTTATATTTTCCCGGTATAAAAAGTAGCCTATGTGTTAATCCAGGACATGATCTACCCGTGTGCCAAATTTCATCGAAATCCGTTCAGCAGTTTTTGCGTGAAAGAGGAACAAACATCCTTACATCCATACATCCAAACATCCATACATTCTTACAAACTTTCGCCTTTATAATATTAGTAGGATGTATTAAAGACATTTCCTTATTTCCGAATGAACTGCATTATTTTTTAGATCTCAATCTATTGATCAATTATTGGCCATAAATATAAAGAACACTAAGGCTATGGTAGGCCTTTACCAACGATTGCAGGATCGGCGAGGGTGTGCTAGCATCTAAATCATTCCAAAGATTAGCACGCAACGATTGAAGCTACGAGAACACTACGCTATAAATCTGAGACATAAACTGTCACAACTTTCTGATACATTGTGTTTAATTTCTTTTATGTTTAGTTTTGGCTTAAAATGCTCGTTAAGACAAAATTTATAACTTGCTAATATAGTTAGAAATATTTTGTCATGTATGTTTGAAATGTTTGAACAGATTTACCGGGCACATTAGTTATGTACATTAAAACGGCATTAGTTTTTCTCGTGAAGTTCATATTGAGATTAATGCATACAATATACATCTTATTTTCCGAAAAAAATATTTGTTAGAAAAGGTTATTGCCTCTATGAATAACAGCTAACCATAATAAGATCCATAAATCGATTAAGAAACCGCGTTTTATTCACAACTACACTTTATTCAAACTCATTCCATTGAAATTATTTTGACATTGAATTACCATTCTTGAAAATGTCAAAAAATATAAAATGACACTGATAAAACGAAATCATTATCAGATTCTTTCAAAAGCCTGCAAATCTTGACATTACTTGTTTGGCCGTGATTCAATGCACATATCGTTGAATCTTGATAACAAAATGCTGATAGCGAAAAGAAAGATAATTGGCTTTGGCATTGTCCGTATTTTTTTATAGTTAAGCCATGTTTCATCTCCACTTAGCAAAATACAGTGTAGCGAAAATTTATTTACGTAAAATAGAAAAACCTGTCATGCTGGAACACCGACAGCTACACAAGATGGTCATTTAAGAGTTAAGACGTTACAGTTGGCAAGCACTCGGAAAATCCGGGAAGGTAAAGAAATATACCCTTGGAAAGCAAAAATGCAGATGTGAAAGAAGAAATTCGCTTTGAACAAAGTAGTTTTGATATATTTACTCGTTGATTCTTTGAATATGGGTTACTGAATATTCCGTTATTTTATTGCCTTGTATTATGTATGTAACGAAAGACTTTCGCAGCGAAATGCCTCATTAAAACTATGGTGATTTTACCCAAATCCGTCAACACAAAATTTCATAATTGTTATCTTTCTGTAATCTTCATTCTTTATCATAATCTTGCTTGTTTGCTTTAGTTTCATCACTAGCTTTATACCGTCACATACATTCCAAGTTTCATAGTAACATGTCTCATTGTACAATTAACGTACTTTCATCTCATACATTACAAAAGAAGCGGCTCAAAAGATTGTAGCGAATAAAGCACATCCGTTGACAACAGCTCGATGACTAATGACACACTGACTACACTGTACAGGTATAAATCATTCTCATAATAGTGAGTAGTCGACAGCCGACACGAAGACGTCCAAAGGAAACAGACGATTTGCGACGGATATCGCCATTTGGACAAGTAGAGCAAAGTGTCGAGTGAACCCTTGAACTCGGTTATTAATCTCACTCATTATGGAGCCCGCCTACAATGGCACCGTTGTAGCACGGCCGCGGCTTAACGATTGCATTAACATCAAAATCATGCGCAGCCAAATCGTGCATAAATTTTATATTTTAGATAAATGAACAATAATGTTTTTCATTCATTTTGGGTGTATTTTAGTTTATTTTACTTGATTTGATGTTTGTTTACAGTTATTTATCGTTTGCAAACACAGTTACGTCACACTTGACGATCATGACATAAAATAGTCTATTGGGGTCATATTAGAACAATATACAATGGAAAATGATTGACATGCTGCCAACAACCGTCGCACGTTACCTTTCGTAATAATTCAACAAATATATCGTTTCAGTGCAATGTTAACTCTAGTTTACCGCAAACGAGGTAAACCGTCGTATTTTCCTTCAATATCTAATTAAGTAGTTGAAGTTTAGCAATTAATTACACGGTTGTTTATTCACATGGAGAGCAACGCGGCTAAAATAGAATCGCACCAAAATAAACATACACGTCATAAACAAAACACAAACGGCAAGCACCGCACTACACTCAGCATCCACCTAACTGAGATAGTGTTCGTCACTCGGTTACACATTCCCTTTTGGCCGGGACCTCTTCACTTTCGTACATGAATTAGAGACAGACAAGCGCGTGACTATCTTCATTCACAGATAGCAATACACTGAACGTAGGCGCGTAGACGACTGCCGAGCAGCCAACGCGCATATTAATCTGCGTACGCGCACGCCGTACGCTCTCCACGGTGCGAACGGTCGAAATATTCAAACCGAATTTACCATAATTGCGAATTTAAAATACAAATCGATATCTGTTTTTGTATTTTATTAATTTTTATTATAGTTGGGTGGCGTAGTTGTATTACGGTACTACTGAAATGCTGAGGTCTTGGGTTCGATCCCCGGGTTGTCCAAAGTTATAATGGTTTTTCTATTCAGTATCAGCCCGGAGTTTGGAATTTGTGCCCGAGATGGCGATAGGCTCGCTCTCTATCACATCATGGGACGGAATATGCACGGCGAAGAGTGGAAACCCTAGTTAGTTGCGCCTCTGACTACTCTTTCGGAGATAACTCCTTGATTTTATTTGTATGCAGAATGTAATAATAAAGCGAATGCTTGTCACTGTACAAAAGTAATTGCAGTCGTACCATAATACAACTACGCCACCGAGGCAGTCGGTCTCGCGTTTGATCCCCGGGTTGGGCAAAGTGATATTGAGTATTTCTATTCAGTATCAGCTCGGAGTCTGGAATTTGTGTCCGATATGGTGATAGGCTCGCCTCCTATCACATCATTGGACGGAATAACGGCGAAAAGTAGGTGTGCTGGTTGCGCCTCTGCCTACCCCTTCGGGGATAAAAGGCGTGAGTGTGTGTGTGTGTGTGTGTGTACAAAAGTAATATAATCATGATGAAATATGATTTATACCTACCTATATGTGACTTTAGTAACAGTGAAAGAAAACATCGTGAGGAAACCTACATACCCGAGAATTGTCTATAAGAATTTCGAGGGTATGTGAAGACTGCCAACCCGCACTAGGCCAGCGTGATGGACTAAGGCCTAACCCCTCTCAGTAGAGGAGGCCCGTGCTCAGCAGTGGGCAGTATATAAATACAAGGCTGATTGCATTGCATTGTGACTTTAGTTCTTACAAAATATTTACTTTAAAGAGATACAGCTCGTCAAGCTTCGAAGGGTAGGTTGTGCACACGCACTTGTGTAATTATTTTAAGCCCGCTAGACGAGGACGGGTAAACAGGGAGCCAGTTGGAATGTCGATCTTGTGTACAAAGATACCTCCGCGCTATAAAGTAAATACTAAAATTACGCAAGGAACACAGCATAGCTTAATTTAAACTGTTTAGAAGATTTATAGAGCAGTAAATGTATTCAGTTGGTTGCGTCTTCAAAAGCCGATGTCTAATGAAAATTAACATAGGGAAGTCAACATAATTTGAATTTCTGGAGCAATAAGGGGTAATACACTGCAATTTAATCTGTCCTCTATAGAAGAATTGCCCAACGACAAAGTATTATTTCACTAAAATATTGTACATGAAAGAAATATGAAAACTATTGTGTATTACTATAGACTCAGAGAACACTTGAAAGAAAGTGTTATCTTGTAATTTGCCATACGCGAAAGGTCACGTGTTACATAAACAGTTAAGAAATCGTTACCCTGTAAGCTTTTTAAGGGAAAGACAACATTACGAACGAAAGATTGGAGATCAGAACGTTATACACAATAATTATTGATGATAATTGGAAGGCATCGGGCGCTTACATCGTTTGTAATTTCTGCCACCTACTAACAAGTGAGCTGAGTGACCTTACGTCTACTTTTTAACCGACTTCATATATACAGGGTCATTTTTACATTGCGTTACTAAATAAAACCACATATTTGTCTATACCTCTGCTGACATTGTGCCAAAACTCATCAATGAATAACGAATACTTTCGTCAAAAATCCCGGGTGTTGTATTCCAACTTTTGGATAATTTTGTAGTTTAGTACGAATAAGGTGTGTATTTCTGACTGAAAGTGTAATGTTGCTGCTGCGAGGACTACTCCTAGAGCATTCATAGTGGCATTAGGGCGTGTAAACTTATAGTTACCTTTTATGGATATTTATTTTGTTTGAAACTTACACTTTTTTATTTTATATCTAAGGTTAAAATAACTTAATGGAAAACGTTATTTTCAACGAAATAAGTATGTGGTTTCGTTTATTAACGCAATGTCAAAATGACCCTGTATATGTCGACGAGGATTTCACAGGAGCCAATAAAACGTAGCGCACACTTTGCAATGGTCATAATTGACTTTTATTTCTTCAACTCATGACTCGTTTATCACTCATCACTTTGTCAGGACCAGCATAATAACCACTAAGTTACTATAGCGACTATTGACAACTAATTGAACACTGAACGACGACCAAACCAATAATGTGCTCCTCAACTGGCGAGCGCCTTATTTATACTCACAACTGTCACCCCACTAATACTTTAACATCGAGACCTGTGTTACAAGACTACTATTTCAAAATTACCCGACGCTCCGACACGGCCGTCCTGACAATGTGATCGTCCTCGATCACGAGTTTCTTTACAAATAGACAGCACCCCCAAAGCGCCCTTCCGCCATCACCTCCTAGTGTCATAGCCATAGAGAAGAAGTGATGGTAACAAACTCTAGTGACACAGCTGTCAAATAGTTACTAAACCGAATACAATTCAAACAATTCTTCTTTAAACGGTGTACTATCGATCACCAGGCGAAATCTTCAATTGAAACAGGCATGGCATTTGTGCTACAACTAGCTATTGCTAACAATACACTATTGTGTTCTTTCTTATAAAAATAAAGGAACAGCAACATATTTTAGCTTGGCACTTCCTGACCTTAGTGAGTAATTTTTAAAAGGTATCGTCACTTCAATTTCAATATCACAAAAACAATTTAAATTTTATATCACAATTTCAATTTCATATTTTCAATGCCAATATCATAATTCTAATTTCATTCTTTCAATTTCAACATCACAATTTTAATTTCATACTTTCAATTTCAATTCGACTATTTTAGTTTTACAATTTCATAATTTCAATTACAATCAGTGAGTATAAAAGTATAGTCATCGCTTCACAAGCGGCATCACTTAACCAGCGGCATCGCTTCACCAGCGGCATCACTTAACCAGCGGCATCACTTAACCAGCGGCATCGCTTCACCAGCGGCATCGCTTAACCAGCGGCATCGCTTAACCAGCGGCATCGCTTCACCAGCGGCATCATTTTTACCAGCGATCATCGCTTAGCCAGCGGTCATCGCTTAGCCAGCGGTCATCGCTTAGCCAGCGGTCATCGCTTTACGCATACTGAAAAAACTTGTCGCGTAGACATTTTCCTAATTATTTCGCACTTTGATCAATCTTTAGAACAGCAAGAAAGTCGTTATTGTGGAAATAATCAAAGTAGTTCCAATATTACTTGAGTGATCACTAAACACACTATATCATGACAACCAGGGCTCCCTCCATCTGGGGTCTGACAATGGCTCAAGACAACCTTAATCCGGTTTCCGATAGTCATCCAACATTAGAATACCCTGACATACTTCGTCAGACTTCAAACTATCAATTAAACGTTAACAAAAGGAAAACGTGCTGTTCGGAAGATGTTTCAACCTCTCCCAAACAAATGGGTCGAAAAATACTTGGATACGGCTTACTCATAAACAGAGCTTCTAGTACTCTTGTCTTCCTCGATTACCATTAGGCAATGCGTTAATTATAAGTACTCTGTTCAACAGCTTACTCTCTCTCTCTACTTTGTTCTATCATCGATAGTCACAGCTAAGATTTAACCTTCTGGCACTTTCGCTAACCATCATGGAAACACTATAAACCTTGACACACACAGAGTGAAACTACTGACCAGGGTGCAAGAACTTGTTTGCGAACCTGCAAACTTACAAAACAACTGTTTGAGATCTGTCAAAGCTTTTCCATAGGGACTCCTTAATGACGCCCTCTATGGCGAATACATTGGGTACATCCTGTATGGATGTTCAGTTCTTGTATTTCCAAAGGCTCCTGGGTCAACCTGCATCAATTATTGCAGTATTTAGTTACTATCGCCACAGAATACTGAATAGTACTAGGTACTATTGCGCATAAGCCTCTCAGGAAAAACTCCACTGAGAGTTCTACTACTAGTGCCTCCCGCAGGGCACAAATCACACGGGGACACGCTTTACATCGAGGTTCCAGCACGCCTACATAGAGGTTCCCATACTCGTGTTTCCTGCAGTGAAAATACCACACTGCAGCACGCTTTTACTAAATATCGTGGCGATTATAGCTTTGGCTAGCACATAGCAGCTTCATCGACTTTGCTTCGAGAGCAAGAAACTTTCTTATGGAGCTGCGAACTCACGAAGAGCCACCATTAAATGGACAGCCTAAAACGCCCATTGACTAACTGTAGAGGCATTCCCACAGAAGCTGCTTAATAGTTACGCGGTACATCGCCCTCCAACCGGGACAGTTATGTCTTACCCGATATGACTAGCATTGATTTCAAAACTCCTGATATGCATTGTAAAATGCATCTATCAGGCCAACGCGTGCTTCCATCTACCAGGTCAATACCTGATTTTATCTACCAAGCCAACGCCTGATTGCATCTACCAGGGTAACGCCTGATATCCACGGCGTTCTGCCCTGCCTGAAGCAAACTGTTCCGTGTCGGCCCGCACAGCCTGGAGCCACGATGGGCACATACTACACGGATCTCTTGGTAAGCAAGAGCAGATACAAACCGTTCGGCCTATTCTGACCTTTGATCAAGACTTATGACAAACTTCCTGAACAGCAATCTCATTGCTATAACAAGCAATCCACCTACGAAGTAGATTGGACATCATCTCAAGTCCATGAACCAGTCAAGTTACCAAATGGATCTCGTTTTAACGAGATCGCAATATTTGCGAAGGGTATGGAGAAATAATAGAAACCAGCACCCTCAAGCAAGGCTTATGGGTAATACTATACTAAAATATCCTGGATCACACTCGTAAACGACAGAACCGCCAAGGGATCCCACAAAGCCTCTTCAGGAATCACGCTTTACAAGAGTACAGACTTTCTAACGCTGATTACATTGAATACTTCCTGCAAGAATCTTCAGCTCTTGCAATCAAAATATCACGATAGCATCATACTGTTCAGCTCATTCTAGCCTTAGTTTGAGTCTCACCTCAAACTTAGACCAACAGTTTAGTTAGCATCCTCAAAATTACCATAAAGAATCTGGAGTAGTTATGTTACCATAGGTAATAATGATGATTCGATTATAATTGATCAGGGCAGCAGAAAGGTAGGACTAATCACGAGTATGCCATTACTATTGCCATTCTATGTCTGTAAAATTACAGATATACCATTTTTAGTTTCCCAGTCACAAGGACTTTATAATCGTTCAGACATTCGTGATGTTGGAACTTGGAAGGTCATGACACTCTAGCTGAACAAGACTGCTACTTGACCTCAAGCCAGGACCCAAGGATAACTTCAGAATTATCACAAGATCCACAGTGCAGTGCCGTTATCGAGAACCCTGACCAAGGTAGGCCAGCAATCCTACAGACCGAACACTATTCACCTAGATCAAACTTTGGTCAACCAAGGCAATGCACGCAGTCATTGTTTACTAAAACAGGTATTTTTTTTTCTTTAAGTTTCGGGACAGCTCTGTACTGACAAGTATCACGAATTCCCCGTTAATCTATGTCTGTACGTGTCCTGTTAAACAAGATCTCAATATTTGTAAAGATTCCCAAGAAATAAAAGAAACCAGATCCCTCACACAAGGGTAATGGGTAAGAATACCAGATTCTTTCTACTGGTACAATCACGGATGTCCAGTCCTTCTGTCCTGTAACTAGCACCACCACGGTACCTGTCACTCCGATTGCATAACAAACAGAATGCCTTCAGGAAAGTTTCAGCACTAGTTGCCCAATCATGGTAAATTTACACACCATTGCCAGATGGCAGATTCTATATTGCAAACGTCGGACTCTGTTGTCTGTGACAACATCCTCATATCCAAAAATCCCATGTCCATATTACACATAGCCACTACTTTATGTCGGGAGTAAATTCTTATCCCGGTATTCCTTGATGCAATTTCACTCTTTTTTTTTAAAAGAGTTCCAGGTATGCAAATATCTCCATAGTACTAATTATATTCCACATATCGTAGATATGGAGTGGACATAATTCATATCTGTGGGCATTGATTACTTACCCCATTTCTGATGTCGACGAGGATTTCACAGGAGCCAATAAAACGTAGCGCACACTTTGCAATGGTCATAATTGACTTTTATTTCTTCAACTCATGACTCGTTTATCACTCATCACTTTGTCAGGACCAGCATAATAACCACTAAGTTACTATAGCGACTATTGACAACTAATTGAACACTGAACGACGACCAAACCAATAATGTGCTCCTCAACTGGCGAGCGCCTTATTTATACTCACAACTGTCACCCCACTAATACTTTAACATCGAGACCTGTGTTACAAGACTACTATTTCAAAATTACCCGACGCTCCGACATATAAATAACAACAACAATTTTACCACAAGGCTCTCGTAATCTCTTTATGTATTTCATGGATCTAATAATATTTAAAACAAACAATTCATCAATGTTTCCGAATAAAATAAAAGTTACAAAGGCTATCAACCAGGAAAATAGCTTATCACAAAAAAAATATATTTAAAATATGTATAATGATTACTGTAAATGTTAGAGGCACGCTAGTAACTCACAGAGAAGTCGACCTTGAGTAGAGCGATATTACACTTGAGTTATTTTATACCAACGGACTAGTTCTCAGACTCTTTATTTTCAAAGATATGCGGGTACACATGAAGAATACAAAAATAATGCACCACATCGAGTACAATATGTCAAGAATGCACATTGGGGAGCGCCGCGCCGTGTAGTTTATTATTAAAGAAGTTTAATAATAAGTAGTTATTTTGCTTAATAGAGCTAGTCGTAAACTCCAGTATTTTTCGACGTTAATCCAAAATATAACGCTCCAATTTACTCCGACATACCCCTATATGTATATAGAAATTAAATTAAAATTTAAAATCAAAATATCACTAGGTACTTAAACGACAGACACATTTATTATTTTTCTTTTTAGAGGTTTTTTTGTGTGGAGGGTTATTTCAATTTTAATTTATTTCTTATTTCATACGCATAGTCACGCCTTTTATCCCCGAAGGGGTAGGCAGAGGCGCAACTAGTGCACCCACTTTTCGCCGTGCGTATTTCCGTCCCATGATATGATAGGGGGCGAGCCTGTCGCCATATCGGGCACTAATTCCAGACCCTAGGCTGATACTGAATAGAAAAATCCAATATCACTTTGTCCGACCCAGGAATCGAACCCGAGACCTCAGGATTGCAGTCGTACCGTAATACAACTACGCCACCGAGGCATTTTTATTTCAAACTTTTAAATTACTATATTTTCAATCACGGATCCTTGATAATCAACTATATGTATAACACCTACTCTTTGAAATCATTCTTGTGAGCCAGCCCACACACGCTATATCTGCTATAAGTTGCTAAAGAGTTGGGTATCCTGCATACTATATGTCTTAAAAATATTGCCGAAGTACAGTACACCAAATTTAAAATCAATCGGACTTGTGATAGTTGGAAATGAGCTGATAATCTTCAAACGCCTGAACAGATCTTCATAAGTTATAGCTAAGAACCATCTCGATCACATCAGCTTTTAAACAAAAATAAACGCGCCAAAATAGGTCCATTCGTTTGAGAGCTACGATGCCACAGACAGACATAAAGATACACACGCCAAACTTATTACTCCCCTCTTTTTCTGTCGGGGGTTAAAAACTAATAAATTCGACAGAGTTTATCGCGCAAACATTAAAAATAGAAAAAGTTCGTTCTAACTTACTTTACGGCTCTTTTTAAGTACATGATCAACCCATGTTAATCCCTCAGTGCAACGACATTTACAAAATGCAAACCAATGCAAACCAATTTATCAAGTAGGCAATTAGTCTTTGAGATCAGAGACGCCAACGGATTCTGTACCAAGACCGGCTTATCAGTGACGCGTAGGTGCTGCTTATGACAGTGGGCGGCTGAACTTGGCAACTGTTGCGCAACCGGCCATAAACGGAACTGCATTAAGCCCTCCCAAACACAATACTAAGGTGAAGATAATGTTTTGACAAAAACAACAATGCCATGAAGTCATTGTACAATAGAATCCAATAGAAAGGTTGCAACAACCTTTGTCTATTCAGGATGCGAATAATTAACATTGAGATCATACAGTGGACCAAAGGACAGGGCCGAGCATAAATCACACATAACAAGATTATTAACATGATTAAAGACAGCAGGACGTTTCATACACAACAAGTTGATAGGGACTGACGATGTGTTTTAGCAGACCATTTATTTAATTTATCTACACAATTTTAACTAGGACGTGTTAAATCATACCAACAAAACGTCGCAATATATGACGTAAGCGCATTTGAACTTGAATGATGAATCGCATTTCAAAATCCTTTCATTAATGAACGTGATAATATAAAAAAATATTGCCAACTGATTAACCGGTAAAACGGTAGCGATCACTTACAAAACAAAACGGTTTTATAGAAGTAGTTCATTGATGCAGCCACTGGCGAAGAAAGGACAAAAAGTGGAATAATTAACGAACTTTCGTTGCGGAGAAGTGTGCCAATAGAATGCGAGGCCATGTGCGTGCGCGCAAACGGACGAACCAACATGAGCGGTGGAAACGCACCAAATAACTGCATGGGTAATTACAACAACGGTAGCTAGTGAAACCGATGATGAAGAACCACGTAACGCGAACAGAATGTCAAAGCCACTGAACAAATCATTTACGAACAAAATAGGTCAAGAATACGCAGCAACTACCATTTAATCGCTGGACCGTAAAACTGCAGTTATCACAAAACCATGACTGCACGCTTTGATGAACATAAATGATGAGAATTATATGCGAAGAATAGAAATTATACGGAAATATTTATGAACACTGTTGTACAGCAGAGTAGCAGTGTCCTGGGCAGAAGAATGCGCCACCTTACAAATGCTCAATGAAAGAGATTAAGCACGCAACGTGCTTAGCACACACGGACAAGACATTACCTACAGTTCCTGTACATACTGTTGCGAATAGGTACAAGTACACTGACACACATAGTTAACTCATCGTACTCTGCTAAGGAAAATATGATCTGGATATCGAGGAAAGACAAAACATATATGTTGGTAATATAGATATAAAAATATAATAGCAACACAAAGAGTAAAAATAAAATTTTCTGCTTCGGGATACCTTGTTTTTATTAAACTCGTAAAACTAAAAAGTCCTTTACAAAAATAAACTCAGTCTAATAATATGTGCGGGACTAAAATCACACCATGTACTAAATTCAGGAATTAATCTTTTTGTAAACAAAATTCAAACATCAGTTCATGGCAGTAACGATGCTTCCAAAAATACGAACATATTACATATTAAACAAACATACTTTCACACTTACAATATTACGTAAGATTACCGATCAACTCACAAAAACAAACGAGTTGAAATTGGTTTTAAACCAAACATCAGAACGACATTGTCATTCGGCACTCATCATGCTTCATTTATGTGGAATTGCAGTGAACATTTCCTCATCCGGTGTGGACGACGCGAACGGTGAACGGTTTCGGCCGTTTTCGTTCAGATAAAAGCTTGTAAAGCTGTAGTTTAGTTCGGAGGGATATTTAGGTGACGCGTCGGCTTGGTAAACAGTGTCAGCTATAAACTGTTGTTTGGATGGACGCCAGCTCGTATCCCGATCGGGTACAGCCCGCGTCCCGGATCGATGAAACATAATACGTTATTTACAATCACAATGTAAGGCACATTATGATTCCAGGATGTTTATCGCACGTTTTTAATTTTCAAGTAATAATTATGAATTTGTTATTATTATATTGTTGGTATTGTTTCATGATTGAACGAGTTATAGAATGAATATTGAATATAAATATTATTAGGGATCAAAGTATATTCTTTTGAATACTATTAACATTTTCATTTGTGAAAGATTATCATAATCAGATTATTGTGTCACGTATATAAAACTTATAATAATAGAACAAATGAACAAACATTAAAAAGATCAAAAGGCTCTCGCGTTATAAAATTGTATAAACATAATATATTACAAGCGTAAACAATATTCATTAACAAGATTATTTTATCTTACTATTCTATAAAATACTATCTAAGATCTTCGCAGCTGCAAACAGGAAAGCTGGAAGTTAACGATATAAAAGAATTATAGAGCAATTTACTAATAAACTTATAGAGGATGTGAGTCTTAGTAACTATCCGTCTTTAAAAGAGATTGGAATTCTTTAAATACCACCATAAGATAAAAATAATGAAAAATACAATAACACAGATGTAACGTGCTATGATATACAAGATTTGAAGAATAACTGTAGGATGATTTACAAAGAATTGGAGAAGTTGATAAATGGACCAAAGGAAGGCGGCAAAGAAGAAATAATATAGATGAGAATATTTTTACTCATTTTGTTTTCTTTGCTTTGCGTGCTCTATCGCATCTTCCAAAGTCATCTATTACGATCCATCGATTTCAATCAGTATTCAAAACGAGGTTTCGCATTTTTAAACTATGCATATTCTTAGGCTACGAGCTACCATTTCATTTATTGGTTGAAAACCCAACCCTTACTTTGCCTTAGAAAGCAAGGAAGCAATTAAATTATTGTTTTGCCAGTTGCACGAGGTATTTGCAGTGCAGCAAAGTATTTAATTACAAAGAATTTTCGCAGCATTTTTAACGCTGGAACGTTTGCAAATAAATCAATTATGGTAGATAATGGTAATGTTCCCTTACTGAATGCACACGTAGGGCCATAAATAGAGAGAGATGGAGAAGTCTCGCTAGAGCCTCATCCAAATTTTCAGACGATCCATAACCACAATTACTCCGCCAGGAGCGCACAAATCAGAAGAAGAATGTCGTATACGTTTTATAATCGACATTAAATATGACCATGCGGTAAAAAGTGAAAGTATATTATGTACGTAAACATCGAGTTAAATAATTCGTATATTTATCGGTGTGTTGGTCCTTCGACAAGGTGCGATGGGAACACCGTTAATGATTGCTTGTTGCTGCAAGCTGCTTATTATCTAGCGATCGCTTAACACAATCCGAATTATTTAAGTATTTTCGTGTTATTGAAATCAGTGTACAAAGAAAATATTATTTATATATTTTCTTTGTATTTTGTACACAGTCATAATATGTGTTCATTTATTATTAAGCGTTGCTCATTCGGTATAAACTTGAATACCACGAAATGATACATGACGTAATGATAAAATTTCTGAAGCAACTGTAAGTTTTATAGTAATGTTACTTAAAATCAACTTAATACTTAGTAACAAGACAGCATCTGGGCGAAGTTTTAGTGTTGGCGATCGTAGCAAGCCACACTAGTGTACATTGAAAACGCACAGTTTCCCATCCATTACGTGTGATTACACTAATCGCTCAAATTAACCGAACAATCCTGAACAAGATCGAATTCGTGACTATCACTAAACGGAACGGAATCAGTACAAGACTCTGCACGATTTTACATTTATTTCTTGCACTAAGACAGGAATCCTTTTCAAAATGGACACAACAAATGCAATTTACTCACAGTGCAGGTGAATGATATGTAGTTTATATTAAAAGGTAGGATATGAGCAGATTGATGTCTTACTTCTCCACTGTTATGGAGTTATTTGTAATGTTAAGTACTTGGTGTTACTACTAGGTAATTAGTATATTGTATACGATGTATATAATGTATGTAGTATATTATATTCATGCGACTTGAGAGCGACTTTTTGTCTCGCCAATCAGAACAAAATAAAATTCATGTCTCGTCTGTACTATTTCCACTACATACTATGAATAAGCATTGCATCTCATTTCGTGTGTCATTAAAAAGGAAAAATACAAACTTTTATGTGCACAGCCATATCTCTCGCACACTTCAAATATAATTGATGCCGTAACCCGTGCTTAAAATTCAGACAACTTTTCTCCGCGTATTTCTATCATATACAGTAGTAAATTCCGTTCGAAAGCGAATATAAATTACTCACAACTTTCCAGTGTCGAGAGACAGTATCTATTGACATTTACGTTAAGGGTAATATCAATAAAATAATCGTTATGTTTTCGTCACGTTCTTATTTCGTACGACTGTGTCAAGAACTATCTTCGGACACCGTCATTCATCGACCGTATACTCAATTTCATTGAGAATCTATCAATTAATATTCGTTTAATTGAATGGGTAAAGCTTAGTATCGTGTAACTGTTTGTGGACGCACACCGCTCCAACAACCACAATCTCCAAACACTTTTAAACTGTTGTGTTACGAGATAATTAAAATAAATGTCTTGGGTAAGAGACTGTGAAGACGTTTCGAATGATGTTCCGTTCTGAGGCGTACGGTGTTTATTATTCAGCTGCATTGAATTTAAAAATAGACGTATCACGTAACCATTGCTGAGGGTACTATGGTTTCTGTACACTCATCTAAATTGATTACATTAGCCATTTTTTACGCTGTCTACACATTTTTAATTACATAACCGCAGCTGTAATTATATCCAACAATAATTATTTTATTAGGAAGCCCACTATAACTCGAGATTACAGTTGTCAAATTACTAGCATACATCGATTTCCGGGCGGCAACTTAAGCACCGGAACTTTGGAGGAATGACCGCGGTTGTCATTGCCGTGTCATGCCAGCCGGGCGCATTAGTATTGACGGGACAATGCGAAAATTGTCACCTTAACTACCGTTCCGTACTACGCCCACCTGCGTGGGCCAATATACAAGCATTATGCAGTTGTCATTTAAGTAAAAGATAAAATGCATTTGCATTTAGTGCTGAGTACCGGTTGTCAAATTTGAATCACTGTCAAGCTCAAACGTTAAATACAATTCTATCTTTGGCAGAATACCGTTAATTAAGATGCTAATGAGTGGTATAATATCATAAGTAGCACTTAACAACTTCTTAAAAACTGGTTAATTTACTCTATGTGCAAAAAGTTGCGCGTTGACAAATTAAGAATAAAGCATATGCACTAATCCTAACTAGGTACTTTATAAATCTCTCGAGTAATGAATGTCCTCATATTCTGTAAAGAAACCTTTCTATGACCGCGTTCGATATAATGGAGGTTATTTAGGTCCTGCGCACAGTGAGGTCGATCACAGTTTATAAGTAAACAGGGTCCCCTGGCCGTGATTAACAAGTCTCGTGTTACGGACACACTTCACCGCACAAATTAATGTGCCAACATGCCCTGAAAACCGATAAACAGGGGACACGACATCAGCTGTGAACGACATCTGGCCGACGAGAATTTTATGGAAGATTTTATAATCTGTTGCATAATAAAATTTGTTCTAAAATATTATTTTTCGGAGCAGGTACACGATAATAATACACATGTGTATGGATATGAGGCAACTGATGTAACTATTAACTAAGCAATTAGTTATTTAATAATATTCAATTAATATGTTAACAAGTTAACGTCATAACTAATTAGGAATTCTTAAACCAACAGTGTTTGCGAATCTCTAAAAATTACACAACTATAACTAATATCATTATATAACAATAATCTGAAAAACATCTCAACTATTCCAAACAGGAATATAGTATTATCATTCTAATCAATTTGACTTATGTTTATTGAACCCAAATGTTCCCTAAATATCCAAAATTATCCGCGCGGTGCGTGTTCTCACGGCACTTTATCGACTTCATAAGGAATTCCGTGACGATAACCACACCTATCTCTCGACCGAGCACACCGAAGTTATACTATGACGTTTAATGCGCTGTAAAATTGGGATGGTTGTTAGGACATTAAAAGATACCTTAAATAGATCATCATTATGTTTACTTAAAGACCAACTTTACGGGCCCCTTTCATCTTTCATTTACAAACATGGAAGGAATTTGATACGACAGCTGTGAACTTTTTGCGAAGTACACTTTTTTTAAATACAGGCGATTAAAATTCCGACGCATGTAGGTAGACCCCGAATCAAATTCTCGTCGCATTCGACGGCTGATGCACGGTGTGGGTGAAAGACGTGGTCCGCTTGACAAATACAGCCCATTGGCCTATTATGAATCGTTTACCTGTGTCCGCCTACCGATTTGATATTCAACCGATGTTTGCAAGCCTTTTGCAAGCGCATGACAACATCAAGTGATTGATTTGCTTTTTGTAATTGTATTAATTAGTAATAAATATATTGAGCAACTGAACAAAGTTGTAACAATTTTACATACATACATATACACTCACGCCTGTTATCCCCGAAGGGGTAGGCAGAGGCGCAACTAGTGCACCCACTTTTCGCCATTATTCCGTCCCATGATGTGATAGGGGGCGAGCCTATCGCCATATCGGGCACAAATTCCAGACTCCGAGCTGATACTGAATAGAAAAACTCAATACCACTTTGGCCGACCCGGGGATCGAACCCGAGACCTCAGCTTTGCAGTCGTACTGTAATACAACTACGCCACCGAGGCAGTCAACAATTTTAAAACGTTAAAATTACTACACTCGAACACGACAATGAGGCGTACTTGAAAACAAAACAACTGGTCATTATTATTCGTGGAAGAAATCAGGGTGAGTAGCCGTTATTGTTTGAGGGTAGATAACAATAGAGCTTCGGAGCAGGTAGCGCGATGCGGGTCATGTCGTCGGCCCAGCAAGATGTTGCGACGCCCGCGGAACACGTGCGGGCATGATTCTAAACCACACAGGGAGACATCCTACTAATATTATAAAGGCGAAAGTTTGTAAGAATGTATGGATGTTTGGATGTTTGGATGTATGGATGTAAGGATGTTTGTTCCTCTTTCACGTAAAAACTGCTGAACGGATTTCGATGAAATTTGGCACACGGGTAGATCATGTCCTGGATTAACACATAGGCTACTTTTTATCCCGGGAAAATATAAACCGGGACTTTTATCCCGGAAAAACTTTTTAATGCGGGCGGAGCCGCGGGCAAAAGCTAGTATTCTCATATAAATTTGTATTGGAACTACTGCAAAGTACGAACATGTAGCTTAAATTTAAAGTTTATGATTCTTGTTGTTGGTAGCCACAGAGCATCAAGCACGAACAATATTGTTAAAAATACATTCAATACAGAATGCATTCGGGTGTATCTAAAGGTTTTATTCATTACAGACAATCCAACCGCGAAGTGTTGGCCTTTCAGTCACGCCACTGGATCACAAGCTTTATCTCGAGGAATCTTGTTCAATATTTGAAAATAAAACACGACATGGAATCACGTTAACTTCTGAGACTAATTCCTTAGAGTCACAATAACTGCAGTTTCATTTTATAAGATTAAAAGTTTACTACGGAAATCAAGGCTGAGAGAAAATGTTATAAAGGAAAAAAATACAAACACACGAATTGAGAACCTCCTCCTTTTTTGAAAGTCGGTTTTACACATTTTAGAAAACGTAGACAGCGTTTCGTTAATCAGTAAAACTTGAACCATAGGAAAACTGTAGGGCTGCAATTCAACATTTGCTACATTTCATACACCGAAATAAGAATAACGTGTTTTGTTGTACGTGCATTTATAATAATTCATATCGTAAGGGATGGATGGACGTGGGCACTGCGCAAAGTTATATTTAAGCTCCACGCACGGTATCAAACCAACGACGTGTGATAGATCGCCTACTGGAGAGTGGAACTAATCAATGTACCGAGAAATTAATTGATTTATCACAGAAGAGTGGTTCACAGGGCCACTGTCAGCGCTATCCAATGACCTTACACATTATGAAAGTTGCCATTTAATCAGGTAGAGAATCGCGGGTGGCGACACGATGCATCATTTTCGAAAGTTTACGCTGCCTTTAAAGTTCAGATTTCGAATTTTGCAGTTGCGTAAGTTGTTAAAACTTGTTTATAAGCTTTCTTCAAGTAGTACAATGAGTCTGATTTCATTGCTTTGGTTAATAAAGTCAAATTAATATCACCGTGATATTGGGAATTTGTTTGTTGATACAGTTCTAAAATTTCATAATCGCATGATTTACATATAGAAGTGTTATATGGTTGCGATACAGAAAAATTACATGACTTGTAGTCTGTAAAGCAAGACGTGCAGGCACGATCAAGTTGCCAGTACAAGTAATTGAAGTACAACTAAACAACGCACATATCGTTCAATTTACATGTAGACCACTATGCATAGAAACTTACTCTGGAAGCACAAAACACAACACAAAATAGGTAAATGGTCGCCGAACAAAACACACTGTTTCACATAAAACGTAACACTTGGACAAAAGAACGTAATGAATCCACAAAACTGGCACAATGGGGCCCGGTGTTTCAGTCGGTGCCGACCACGGAGTTCCTGCTCATTGTGGTCAAAAGCTAGCAGTGAGTTGAGCAGCGCACTGCACAGTGTTCACAATAGCACGGAGGCGCACGAGTGCGACGCGCGCGCGACACGGACTGCTGGCGACTGTTTACTAACGCCGGTGCCGCACCGGCCCGGTGTGCATCCAAAGCGTAGGGTTGCCTATTCTACAATCTGCGCACTAGCTATTGTCCGCGACCACGTCCGCCTCGTATTACTACATAAACTTCGTCAGTAATTGAATTGTACGTGCCATAATATACACTATATTCAGGGAAGGAAAAAATATTTATTCAATAATAACAAACTGTACATTTCTTGGAATCGCCAGGTAATTTGAAAGAAAATGAGTAATATAATATTATGTTTACAGTTTTTTGTTCACTCCATATAACATAGTTCTTCTTTATCATTAAATGCCTGTTCATTTCTGTTACAATTGATTAATATACACTCAAGAATATACTCAACTTAGGTAATTCTGATAATAATATTTAAAATTATATAAATTTACATCATTGATAATTTCAATATATGTTACAGTTTAGGAATGTTATAAGTAATACATAATAATAAAAAACTTTTCCATTACTGGGCACTGGCATCTCTTTTTCTAACACTTAAATACACGTTATACCCTAACAATTGCACTACAGTATTTTTTACTATTAAAGCAACGGATCATTTAATTAATTTATAACAAACACACAGGTAACTTCGAAAAAAAGTACCGTAATCGTAGCCATCGAAAATAAATCATTGATAAAACCGCCAACGCTAACCGCACTGCCCTGCACGGAGCTTAGTTTCATAGAAAAACTTGGCCACACGATAAGCGCTATCACGTTATCGCTCGGGGACTTCGAAACTTGTGCTTTTATCGCACATGTTGTGAGAACGGAACGTATAATCTGACTAACATCGGCGACAGGATGCCCTGCTCTGCAATAATGAGCTGAATTAACTGCGGCTCATGTGCATACTGAAACTGACTCATTTGTGAATTATGGTTTAACACAAACAGCGTGGTGTTAGGATGTCAACGACCTCGCTGGGCCTAATGTTAATGCCACCAGACTGGGGCCGTCCATGGTGAATGTTAAGTGGACATGGTTCCACATACAAGCAGACACGGGGCAAATACGCGCAACTTGTATAAACATTATTTTGTCCTGTCGCGTGAAACTAATGCGCACTGGCATGATTGTATTGTGAGTAGACATCGCAATAATGGCTGATGATCAACGACTTATTGTTGACTGCTATCCCTTTTGTATTGCTCAGAACTTGCTAATAACCTAGCCGAGTGTTCTTTTTAATCTAAAACAGAAATGATAACGTGTAGCAATAAGTTAATTACAATATAGGTAACTACACAATGACACTAACATTCTAAGAATTTATTGGTGTAATAGTATTACCCTGGCACGTAAAACAATTGTTTACATTTATGTTGTTAAATGACTTCGATCGTGGTAAAATAAAAAGTGGAAAGTATTATGTACTTTAATTCCATAAGAACCAACTTTATGTCGACTCTACTATTGGACACGCAATAAAAAATAAAATTTGCTTATTGACTATTTAAATAACGTAATCCAATCTGTTTAGTTTATAGAGACGATATTCTATTGTGTTTAAACATTTAAGAATTATTAATAGACAATTCATAGAACGGTTATGAATTTATTACAGTAATTATAATTTAATTATAATTGTTAAATATGTTATATTTTATGACTAGCCAATATTGAAGTTATTAGATGAAATTATATATGCAAACGTCATCGTCAAACCTCTCTACCATTCCTAAGAATATGTAAGATTACATTAAAATGTTCTCAACTTAATAATTATGAATACTATAAGTACACACATAGTATATTGCAACCATACAAACAATGTGAACACTTTAACGGTGAAGGAAAACATCGTGAGGAAACCTACATGCTTGAGAATTCTCCACAAGAATTTCGAGGGTATGTGAAGTCTGCCAATCCGCACTAGGCTAGCGTGGTAGACTAAGCCCTCTAGACTCTACCCTCGTAGTATAGAAGAGGCCTGTGCTGAGCAGTGGGCAGTATATAATACAGGGCTGGTGTTATTATTATTTATTTAAGCAATGTGGTATAATAATCAGCATCTTATAGTATCCCTCAGACACATTGTTGATAAACTGCGTGCGAAAGTCACAATTACACACGCAAAACGGTATCATTTTACATGCAAATATCGGAACATGTGTTAGCCCGAACACAACGGTAGGAACACGCGATATCCAACGGCAATAATAATAAAATTGAGCAACGGAGATAACCATGCATCGATACCGGAGTGGCACCGTTACGAAATCATAACAATATCGTGAGCGAACTATTACCATACGTTTTTCACAGTACAGCAATTAAGGAAACTACGTAGAGACAGATAAAGAAAGTTTACAACACCTTAGGGCGAGATTTACGACCGCAAACGCTGGAAGAGATATATAAACATAGGGCTAAAATTAACATATATTCTGATGTAAAATGTTCGCTTTGAACCGTCGTGGTAGGTGTAAACAATACAAAAAGGGGAAATAAAAATATGTGGTTGAGTCACACATCGCATATGATTTTACGAGTGTCTACGCACGTGGGCAGACACGTTGGAGATAACCCGTGAAATATAGCGATACGATAATGATTAAGCACGGAACCGTATAACGGAGGCTATACATATATGGCGAACACTTTACAATGATGGCAACTCGACATCCATGTAGAGGCATATGTGGTAAATCCATCATATTAAGGTAGGATGAATAATATTTTAAAGTGAATTAGTCAAGATATCCGGTTTGTATAGATAAAAAAAAACTATTAAGCTGTCACGTATTTCGATCTCTTGAGCTTAAATTTAATAAAAATAGAATTGAATTCGTAATACAAGTGTCGAAACACAATTCGAATGATCATTGCGAAGCGGTGGAAAGCGGTTCCCGTTCCAATTTGTATGCGTGAAATGGCACATCTGCATTGGTGTTGAGCGCGGGAATAATATTTTTGGCACGGAAGTTTAAAATTTGAGCCAAATCACCTAAGCACGGAACGGTGTTTTTGTATACTGCCACCAAAATTCTTTGTTCTTTACTATTCAGGTCTGCTCCAAAATCAAAATAAACGTTGAAAAAGATATTCGTTTCTGAATTCTCCAAACACACGCGTGTTTTAATGCGAAGTGCCCTGAGTCTCCCACAGTTTTAGATGCGTACAGAATTGTTAATGGGCATGAACTATGGTTTATAGTGAAAATTGGAAGTACCGGCCGTGTAACAATTCCCAGAAGAAACATGCGCCGTCTGCCAACACATTAGCATATGTGTACAACATAATTACGGTCCCTTCGTGTATTACTGGTAGTACCAGTTCATGCCGCGATGCAAATATTATGTAATGCTTACATTAACTATTATTTATGTGTCCCAAAGACTTAAACTATTTCTCACAACTACGCATGGAATTAAATACTTATGACCGGATTAAACACCAGCCAGCTTAATTCCAGTAACGTAACCAATAATCCGTTAACCGTCTAAATTATATAATCTTGCGTATACTAAGCAATAGGCACTACTATAAATCTATTAAAACTAATCAGTTTAGATATTGGAACGCATTAAAAATGCAGCAGTAGTGATAGTTTGAGAGCCACATTGATAAACACACAATAGTCACAAACCCATTGATGTTATTGTATCCACAAATAAAGAGATAGATCGTAAGAATGGAAAGCACGATGACATAATCGGTACGGATCAACAGATCAATACGGACGGCAACAATGAAGTCTTATTCAATAACTGGCACAATAACGGTTCAAATACGTGGGCGTATCAGACGGACGCGGGACTTGTGGCTCGGCCGAGAGATGTACTCGCGGGCTAACACTACACTCTTCGTACTATTAGAACATGACTTAATCATCGGTCGCGGTTGACGGAACAGTATGTTTACTCGCATCAATGTATGTGTGCGAATGAGTTATGATAGTGGATCACGTTTAATACTAACATTACTAATTTTTATTCGGGCACGACAAAGTGACTGCACCTCACCTGATGGTAAGCGCGATGCCGTCCAAATAGAGTATCTAATGACAAAAGATGGTTATCTCATGCCATTCGACACAATAATGCCGGCCTACTGAGCTGCTTCTTCACGCTACGGCGGAAGGACCCAGGATTCTATGAAGGAGGGCACACGTCCGCCGGCAAACTATTCCAAAGCCTGATGGTGCGGCACAAGAAAAGAGAAGGCGAACCTATTGGTTCGGGCCGAAATGGTTTTAACCATCAAGCTGTGGTTCGCATGCCAGCACGCGTGGTTCTGCTGAGGAAAGGAGAGGAGGGTATCAAATTAAACAACTCAGAGCATTCGCCATGATACAGACGGTAGAACACGCTTAAAGAAGCGACATCCCTCTGCAACTGTAGCGACTCCAAGTTTCTCGTCACGTCTGTATCGTTCACAATGCGGATGGCCCGCCGCTGCAATCCATCCAAGCCATTGAGCAAGTATAGGGCAGAACCGTCCCAAAGGTGCGAACAAGCGGTAGATTTGACCGGGCGTGAAAAACCGACGCACCTTGTTCAGGATGCCAACCCTACGTGATTTGATGTGGCATATATTACGCCTTCGATGTGATTCCTTGGATTCAGCACACAGCGGATATCCATACCAAGGATACTCATATTGTATGTTTCTAATTAAATAGTATATAATAATATACCAGCTTTACGCGTGATAACTCGAAAAGAATGACTCTTTACCTATGTAGGCTTTCTGCCGTCGAAAAATGTTATCGGCAAAATCATTTTCTAGTTTATGATTGTTGTAAATCCTAGAGAATTTACGAAATACGAAGTGTACAGATGTAGACACGGAACAAAAAAAACTGGATTTCGGATATGTATTAATTAGAATCAATTTCTTCGAAAAGGAGTTTTCTTATGTATAATCACCCAATTTGGTGCTAGTACACTTTCTCAAGATAAAACGCCCATTTTACATATTTTAACAAGGTGTGATCGTTTCGAAGATGTACAAAGGAAACAGCAGATAACTCTTATTGTCTGCTTTAGTTATAAGTTACATGTTGCTGACAAGCGACTTGCAAACCACTTATTTAGAATCTTAAGGTGGTCGAACATATTTTTTTCTGACTGTACATAATGTAGAAGACTTACATCATGGCGTCATGAAATGAATTCTCCTGTTTTTTTAAACAAATGAAAATAGCCGGTTATTTGTATGTATGAGTACATCTTAGTAGCAGCGTGGTAGATCGACATCTAATATCAGTAAACACGCAAGAAACTAACCTTCAACTACTTCGGGCAGACTAAACAAAATCAAAATTACAAAGAAAAATAGCACAGAGAAGCAAGTCAGAAACTGGCTCGTATAAGCAACAACATAAATATGGTGATATAAAACAGCAAAGTGCGTTTACATCGCTCCCTTTAACAACCTCAGCGAGATTGTTGATATGTAAATCAATGATTAAGTCCTCGTTACAATCATACCAATGTTGTTTGCATTAACGTATGCTGATTTCATAAATTTCAATCAGACTGTTCGACTAGTATGGCGCATGTTGAAAAATAATTTTGAAATGTATTGTATTCACTCCATAATTTAACTACATTTAGCATAATATTGAAAACTAAATTGAAAGTTTAATTTTACTATCAAATATTCTATGAATATATATTTTACGTCCACCATTAAATTCCACGCCTAGTATTATCATATTACGTACTCTTCAATCATATCCTCTCGATCTAGGATGCCAATTCAAAATAATCATGAACAATATTATTGAAGCACGAAACTCAATCTGTCAACAAGGGTACAGCGCGAACACAAGCAACACGCCGGTTTTAGCACAGGAGTACATCCACGTACGAATTACGTACTCAAACGTCGACAGCTCTCAGCCTCCAGCTGCCGCGCCTAAAATAACTTCAAATGTGATTGGATGTATTGCCTGTGTTGATGTTACGGACGCGAGCGGATGTGAAGACGTGGTGTGTAGTGAGCTCGCAGCATCCACTGTAACAGTGGCATCCGGTCCGCAAACCGGACTGCCGCTCGCCGTCGCCGACACTCGATACGTGCACCGACTAATTACAACGCACGATCAATCATGGGACATTATCCTCCATTGTTAAATACCTTATGAGTTTCGTGATGTGACTGTTATTAGAATTGCGGGAAATGTTCTTGTTGTGTAATAATTTTATGTTTTTATGGAACACTAGCTTTTACCCGCGGCTCCGCCCGCGTGAATGAGTTTTTCCGGGATAAAAGTCCCGCTTTATATTTTAACGGGATAAAAAGTACCCTATGTGTTAATCCAGGACATGATCTACCCGTGCGCCAAATTTCATAGAAATCTGTTCAGTAGTTTTTGCGTGAAAGAGTAACAAACATCCATACATACTTACAAACTTTCGCCTTTATAATATTAGTAGGATTATTGCATGTCCTTGAGTAATGTACGTTTGCCAGACGCTAGAGTAGTTTAAGTGTTTACCGATAGATGTCGCTATCATACTAAAAAACCTTGGTTTGGGGTTTTAACCTACTGGTTAAAGCAAACTTAAAACACATTAATCACATGCTGGGTAAATTATCTAGAGGTAAATATTTAAATGAAACAGAGCATAACTACGGACACCTCTGACGATCCAGATGAGTATTTTGATGAAAGCAAAAAACAATATTACCATACTGTTTGCCAACCCCTAATATCCACTGGGTGTGAACAAGATAAGATTAAATTAGGACCTTAAATTACACGCCGTGAACAGTTGCTTTCTTGTTTGTTATTTTTTACTCACCCACACAGAAGTGAAATATGAGTAGACACTTACCTGTAACAAAAAAGTCAACATTTATTCAATGCATAAAATAAAAAATATGTCCAGCATAATTTCACATTATCAATTTCAACGTTATATCATCTAATCCATTGTACTCTTTGACGTGTTAAACAGTCAAAGATTGTACTAATTAATGTCACCCTTTCAACGTCTTTGGCAGTAAAGGTCGCCTTATCTTCATTATTTGTGTCGCTCTTTTGTCGTTCTCTGCTCAAGGAAATGTTCATTTATGTCACCAATCCATTCTTCACAGTCTCAAACAAAAAGAAAATAATTCCACTTGCAAAGACTAAGTTTTAAAATTAAAAGAAAGAGGACCACCGACCGAAGTTTTGATCCCAAGGGATCATGTTAAGGAAAATTTCGCCAACAGGCGGATATTTTTATAAGCTAATATACATAAATGGAGTAAAAACTAGACTACATGAGTAATGATTTCGGGATATTTTATACCATAAAGTCATGAATGAAAATCTTGTCAACCAATTTTCGATGAAACACACAACGACAATGACATTATTGTTAGGGTTAAATGTGAAAGGACATCGAATCCATTGTCAGTGGGCGCTTCCACATCGGATGAGCCGCAGTGCTGCAGCCCGCCCCCGCGCTTGACTCACCGCTAATGAGCACCTCGCTGAATCATTGTTTTAATCGACATAATGAAATGTTATTGCCGTGAGCCCACGCCGGTGGTTGATTACTTAATAATAAACAATGACAATATGATGTTTATATGTACTGGTTATAGGTGTAGATATATTTGTCAATAGAAACACAAAGATCCTGCTGATCCGAATTTGATAGTTTTAAATAGATTTTGAGCGAAACAATTCGAAAATCTGAGGGTTGAGTTGATACGAGTAAAAATGTAGATAAAATGTTTTACTTTACTCAAAAGGCGAGCATAACAAATCGCTCACCTGATGATACGCGGTATAATTCCTCATAAACAGTGGCAACTCCACCTGAACATTGAGTAGCAAAACATTGCGTGGTATTGCACCGGGCTCGTCTTCCTTAGTGTCATCTCCATAATGCCCTGCAATTACACTGGCTGCATTATCCTTCAACTCGAAACGCAACAACGAATCCCACGGATCAGCCAAGACGAAACCACAGATTAAGACACGGCCACACCCCATATTAATCCAGCACCCACACATTAATGTAAACACATTTCCCTTCCCACAAGTGCCGCAGAGATATAACCCACTATTTATCAAAAGAACTTCAAGAATTTCTTCTTAGAGATAGATAAAAACTACAGAGAATTTAGTAATGACGGCTTACCAAGCGTACACTACTAGTTTTTTCTTAAAACCACTCGGCGAGTCGGCTCTCACTTCCACGACCATTACCAGATGGTTCTATAAGGCGAAGTCCGCTTCGCAGTTAGGTGAATATGGTCATCGAGGTGGATGGAAGATCGTGTGGAAGTAAAACCGGAGGGTATTGCTAATTGAATATGGAATTGTCGTTGTCTGACGCTTTCAAATATCGAATAAAATTATACTGCTGCGGAAATCGTTCGTATGAAGTAGTTACTAGATACTCACAATTAAATTATACGCATTTGTTTTAAATCTCAGCTCTTAGATAGATTAATAAACGATGTACCTTGAATGAGATAAGAGCTTTAAAACCATGGTTGAATCTCCTGAGAAAACTATGTAAATCGTGTATTAGTGCACTCGATGCGTTAATATAATAAATACCTGTCGTTCTGAGCTTTAATTATCTCCCTATTACATTAAGATTGTAAATTATACCGGCTCCTATATTATTTATCCTTGTTGTTGTATGTAATGTTATATGACGTTATAATATTCCATAGGGTAATATAATTATAACCCTGCAGTCATATTTTAACAATAGCTTACGTAATTTCATTATTAAACATATTGTTTAGATATACTTTTTTTTATTGCATTAATTGACGAGACGAGCATGCCGTTCGCCTGATGGTAAGCGATAAAACCACCCATAAACAGTAACCACACCATCCAGCACCTTGACTTACAAAGTACTGTTTGGTATTCCACTGCGCTCGTCATCCTGAGACATAAGATGTTGAGTCTCATTATGTCCAGTTGTACACTTACACTGGCTACAATGTCCTTCAAACCGAAACACAACACTACATGCTTACTGCTGTTTGGCGATAGAAATAGTCATTACGGTGGTACCAGCAGTGAACCTAAAGACCTACGTACCATAGACAAATAAAATATAATTCTCTTAGCTTACTGCCAATATACAAATACTATTTATAACTACACAACTATTACCCAGAATAACTGTATAAATATATAGGTAATTGAGGTAGGTCCACTACGCCGCATTGTGGCCAATTTTGTCTACAGCCTAAATGGGCCGGCTCGTCCAAGGTGGTTTATGCAGAACTCTACGACGATGTACCAACATAATACATGATATGGGTCCCGAAGAAGACCAAAGTTTTGTTGTTGTCTTGTTTGCGTCAACTAGATTAATATAGATCCATAGTATTACAATATTCGCAATCCTCATACGCTTTCATGAAATTTGGCTTCACTCGTTTGGCGTCACATGCATTTATGGAAAACTAGCTTTTGCCAGCGGCTCCGCCCGCGTTACAGTTTTTCCGGGATAAAAGTCCCGCTTTATGTTTTCCCGGGATAAACAGTAGCCTATGTGTTAATCCAGGACATGATGTACCCGTGTGCCAAATTTCATCGAAATTCGTTCATTAGTTTTTGCGTGAAAGAGGAACAAACGTCCATACATCCAAACATCCATACATTCTTACAAACTTTCGCCTTTATAATATTAGTAGGATAATAAAAAGTAAATATGTACTATTAAGGGTTTCCATTGGCGGGCCATTGCTGACAAAAAAATGAAATAATGCTATAAGCCTATAAATTTTCTCAATGAACGAAGCTTCTTTTTGAACTTCGTCTACGCGCAGGTCCGCTAAAAAAGCCAATGCTGTGTAACAAAGAACATTACCTCATGACGGCTCTCAAATAGGGTTGCATACATAGCCTGTGTTTAAGTGTTAGTAAAGTATATTAAATAGAATTTACAGCTTAGAACTCATATAAATCGTGAATTTATTTATCAACATCAAATATTTCGTAAATAATGATAACACTGAAACATTTAGAAATACAATTTATCTCTACTTTATATTTCCTTTTATTTTTATTTTCTTAGTTATTGTTCTAGAACAGCTCAAAACGTGGCAACCCTATCCAATTGCCAGATGGGTGCTAAGCCGACGGACGCGCTGACACCGTTCCGCGCACAAAGACAGGACCCACTCATTGTGACGCGACACGCTCCATGAGCCTCGCGAATATCAAGGGAACCGTAATTACAAATCCTGACTAACGATGTCGTATGCGCACTATTTTAAAAATTACGTTTAAAACTTCGGAGTTCTACGTGTTCTTTCTTTCATATTTATATGTAAATCATTTCCTGTGTTGCTTATGGACTACATTATCTTTAAAGTATACTGACACAACATTATCAAGATATTTTTTCATCCTGTAACTTCGCCCTACAAAACTAAAGCTGACAAAAGAATGATAGCCGCATAAAAAGAAAAATCGGTAATAAAACCATAACTTAAAATTGATATTTTCGTGGCAAAAAAGTTTAAGCTCTCCAAACCGATAAATATTTTACGGTCACGAATCTTATTATTGTCACTGGGCCGCGTAAGACACCCTGCAGGTGGCCTAATAATAACAGCGAATAAAGAGATGATCTACGACATCAATACTATCACCGCGTATTTAATATGGCAATGGTCAGTGCTAAAACACCTGTAAAGCAGATGAAAATATTAGGAATTAAGAGTTATATAAAAATACTAGTAGTGCTCGCGGCTCCGCCCGCGTGAAAAAGTTTTTCCGGGACAAAAATATTTTCCTGTGATAAAAAGTAGCACTCAGGAGTTATGTAGCTTCCTATTAGTGAAAGAATTTTCAAAATCGGTTCAGTAGTTCCTGAGATTAGCGCGTTCAAACAAAGAAACCCTTTTTTTTTTTTTTTTTTTTGTATGGCCATCTTCGACTCATTTGGGACGGCTGCGGGCGTCCTCTGACTCACGTCTAAGTTGTCGTCCGCAACCGCCCCTGCGCGTACCGCTGTTGCGGTCCTTTTCCCTGTTGCGGGGGCTCAGAAGCCCCCGAAACACCGTACCGTGTCCACCTTTTGGTGTCCGAGGCAGCGTGAGACACGCTGCCTCGGACATGTCCATCACGGGGGTCACAGAAGTTGGCTAGACTAATGGGTGGGCGGCACGTCCTGCCCAACCGTGACCCCCGGAGGCCCCTATTAGTCGCCTTTTACGACAGGCAGGGGATGCCGTGGTGGAATTCTCCAAACGCCCCCAATCCACAGGGCGGGAGACGTCGGTCAGTCGTCCACCCGACGCCTCCTACGTCTCGTCTGGCGGCGGGAGGGATCACCACTGCGCTGGCGATCCCTCTCGGCACTCTCCTTCCGCGAGAGGACCGCCTCGCAGAAGTGGGCCACCGCCTGCCAGGCCTCCCGGCCGCCGACCATGGAAGCGACCACGGCCGGCAGCGAGAGGTCTTCTCCGACGACTGTTCTGAGAGCGCTGCGCTCCTCATCCCAGACTGGACAACACTCCAACGTATGTTGGGCCGTGTCCATTGGGCAGTTGTCACAATAGTGACACACGGCCGACTCCTCTATCCCTAAAGAAACCCTTCAGCTTTATAATATTAGTATAGATTTTACAAAGAAAATTTATACGTAAACTGGTTTAACCAGAAATATTTTCGAGGCAATTTTATTAAGAAATTTAATCTCCCTTTTTTAGTGTTGGCAGATGTTCGGGTCAAATGAATTTTATGACGCCAGCTGGCAAATATAGTTGAGGCAAACGTTTCAGGTGCCTAAACTTAATTAATATTAATTTACCTGAGAGTCACTTAGGAGACGCGGCTTAAAGTGCACTTTACAGCAATTAAGAATATCAAAAGTATATGATGGCAATGGCAAACGTCGTGACGAAACCTACATACCTGAGAATTTTCCCTAAGACTTTCGAGGGTATGTGACGTCTGCCAACCCGCACTAGGCCAGCGTGGTGAACTAAGGCGTAGCCCCTCTCAGTAGTAGATGAGGCCCGTGCTCAACAGTGGACCGTATATAATACAGGGCTGATAGCATTTCATTGGATAATAGCAATAACGGTACGTCACCATTTCCTGATATAAGCTACTGTTTTATGTAAAGCATAGATAAAAAAAATACAGCAATTGAACAAATAATAAATAAAACCAAAAATTATGTTGACAAAAATATTTAAAGCCCATCCTGTAAATGATGTATCGTTGCTATAAGGAACTATGAGGGACTTTCAGATATTCTTTTATCTATAATACTTTAGTCCCCACACCGCTCATTTCCGACCATACAAACATTTACCTCGGTGCGAAGATTGAACCCAGAGCGTCCATTTCTTCGCATCAAAGTCGTTTAATGGAGAAATGGTGAAACTTCACATTTTGTTTCACGAAGGATGTTGCTTAATAACTTTATATATCCTATTGTTACATTTCTGTGGCACAGTTAGGAAACGTCATTACTATGTCCAAATGAAAACTAATTAGCAAGATTTACGTAAAGCGATGGAAACTGTGCCGTGGGATTCTTTGTTTACGGACAATGTGAATAGGCGATCGCGTATTATTTTTCAGACGTATTGTTACTTATGATGCTATAAAAGATCACGAAGGTTATTTATTCATTATGGAATTTCTGAGTGATGTCCTTTGCGTCGAATAAAAACATTGTCTCCATAAAAGGCTCGCCTAAAGATATTTATTTGTTATTGACCCGAACACAAGGATAGTGTATAAAGATTGTAAAAACGAAAGGAAACGAATTCAAGTTGCAAAATTAAAAGTTCATACAGATCATATTTTTAAAATGTTCGGTTTACATATATAATAAGTTGTTATAAGAATATTTTGTTGATTTCGTTATTATTTCAATAACCAACGGCTTGCCATAAAAAATATGTTTCATTTTGAATACGTATAAGTATTTAACTAAACTTTGTGTAACTATTACGTTTTGAGTAAACGCCACAAAAGCTATCAATTCCTATCATTACATTATTCTAGTATAGTTATGACGCAAGTTTTTTTTTATTTATTTTTATTGCATTAAATGACGAGACGAGTATGCCGTTCGCCTGATGATAAGTGATACGACCACCCATAAACAGTAGAAACATCATCCAGCACCTTGAGTTACAAAGTACTGTGTGGCATTCCACGGCGCTCGTCATCATGAGACATAAGATTTTGAGTCTCACTATGTCCAGTAGTTACACTGACTACACTGTCCTTCAAACCCAAACACAACAGTGCATGCACACTGCTGCTTGGCGGTAGATATCGAAATTGCTGTGGTACCCACCCAGACGGACTCTTACATATGAATGACCATCAGTTAGGTACCACAAGTTAACGGAGGCCAGCAGAAAGCCAGCAAAAAGGTCGGGAAGGTTATTCTTACATGCAGATGTCTGAAACAATTACAAGTTTTCACATAATCCCACAATTATAGATCTTGGAATTGGATTATTACGCGAAGAGAAACAGTATATGTTATAGACGAAGATCTGTTTATTTTGTTATTTCATAAATAATTCTACATTTATGCCAAAAATAGTGTTTCAATTATTTTTTGATTGAATAGTTCTTTTTTTAATTAAATATTATAGAATAATAACATTTCATGTAACACAATAAAAATTATGCATAAAATATCAAATACTACTGCCATCTATCGTCGAATAGGCGTAATACTCACATGCTCGTAATGCGTCCAGAGATGGCGGTAGCGTCGCTGCGCTACCTCCCTGCAACGCCGCCAGGGCCGAATACGACTCTCGGTCACATGCGATAACTTCACTGTACTTCCTTTTCCTATGAATTATGGCTTTCCACATATTGAATTTTGGCCTCTTTTCTCTTTGGAGACTCATCACATCGTTTTATATCACTAATTAAATGAAATTACTCAAGTGCTTAACGTTTTAAAGTATTGTTAATTATTTTTATTTCTTCATTATTCACGAAGGGTACTACAATATAAAATTGAAATAAGACTTATGTTGGATAAATTGGCAAATAACGGACGTCGAATAGATGCAACAATTGGCGTGTAAATCACTGGGCGACAGTGCAATAGGCCTCTAACGATGTTCAATGAGCATAGGGGCGCTGCCCTCGCCTCCACTATTCTTCACATCATTGCCCAATAATAGTGAATCAGTGGTTTTAAAGATGTTATTTCAGTGGCTAGATAAACACTAGAATAATCTTCGTAGATAAGCTCTACAAAGTAGAGTGCTTTTATGGTAAAGATAATGGAAATGGAAAATATGGAACACTCCTAACATGACATGTTTGTCATTTACGTAACGATAAAGAAATATAATACTTGGACAATGTTACACACAGTCTATAACTATAAAAGCAACTAAATAAATAAAGTGCCTATTCACTTTTCAAAATCAAAAGCCAGTTTACTCGAAACAGTTTCGGCCATTAATAAATATTTATAGAGGAAATCGAATAGACAAGGCTTATCTGATTCGTCAGTATAGCCCACCAATTATTCGAGTACCGTGACTCGAAATTACGATCATTATTTCGTACTAGCTTTTGCCCGCGGCTCCGCCCGCTTTAAAAAGTTTTTCCGGGATAAAAGTCCCGGTTTATATTTTCCCGGGATAAAAAGTAGCCTATGTGTTAATTCAGGACATGATCTACCCGTGTGCCAAATTTCATCGAAATCCGTTCAGTAGTTTTTGCGTGAAAGAGGAACAAACATCCTTACATCCAAACATCCAAACATCCAAACATCTAAACATCCAAACATCCATACATTCTTACAAACTTTCGCCTTTATAATATTAGTAGGATGGAACCATATCGATAATGAACAGCATTCCTTATTCACGGTACAAAGAAATCAGATCACATAACAGTGCGTGACACTTGCAACAATAAAATAACAAGCACTCGCCTACTTAGCGTTATATTGACAAAAAGTACCGCATGCGGTCATGCAATGATTATCCAGTGCATCTTAGGAATCACTGGTAATTCGTTCAGGCGATAATTCTCGTAATAGTGGGCAATTAAAAGATATAAGTCACGTCGACTGCCTCGGTGGCGTAGTTGTATTATGGTGCGACTGCAATGCTGAGGTCCCGGGTTCGATTCCCGGGTCGGGCAAAGTGATATTGAGTTTTTCTATTCAGTATCAGCTCGGAGTCTGGAATTTGTGCCCGATATGGCGATAGGCTCGCCCCCTATCACATCATGCGACGGAATAACGGCGAAAAGTGGGTGCACTAGTTGCGCCTCTGCCTACCCCTTCGGGGATAACAGGCGTGAGTGTATATGTATGTATAAGTCACGTCGTAGATTATTACTTCTACATATTATGTTTCAACAATGTCCTTTACTGCATTAATAGTTATTTCAATAAATGCTTTGGAATATAATGATAATTTTTAATTCTAATTTGTTTCAAAAGTAACTGTAGGTACATACAAAAACTAATCAAAGTTTTGAAATCTGTTCGTAAAGGGCCGCACACAAAGATCACCCACGGTTAATCGCAACTATTTTAATCTTCGTGCGGTGGGCAACTAAGGCAACTATTAAAGTTAACTAGCATTAAACATTACGGTGACATCAACTCATGCTTCCTTTTTAAGTACACTTTAAATGCCAACATGACTCGGAGACTCTACTTGACATGCAAATAGACGTCATCTATTTTGAGTGCCATCTCCTGTAAATATCTTGACAGTTGAAGCTTCAAATGGACACATCTTACAACTAAGTTCTAAAAATATAAAATTCAAATTTGTCATTTTACAAGCAACTTTGTATCTTAATAAAAGTAGGATAATGTAAATTTACATTCAACATGTCGAAACATTGCATTTACTCGTCTGATTGACGGGTCAACCTAGCATTCCATCCATAAACAATAACGCCATACCACCCAATGCAATAAATTATTAAATTCTGCAATGCACTGCACTGCACTCGGCCCTATTTGACATCAGACGATACAATAATTTGCTGACACAGAGAGTGCACGAATTTAAAAACATATCTCAGTCAGCTATAAGTAATAGTTATTAGTTGTGGCAGCTATTTAGTTTTATTTATTAAACAATAAAAAATCTAAGTCCACGGCATATGTCTTTTCCCGCTGAGACCAAAGGCCCTGGACGAAGGCCAACAAGCCTTAATTAAAAACGTAAAACGATAAAATCTTTTCACAGCATTCGCTGGCGTCTTAATGCCCGCTGTTGAGCGAGTGTGAAATCTAGCAAAACCATTCACAGAATATAATATAATAAGTCACATATGAGTGGTTATGAGATTAAATAAACAATATAGAGAACTCTTTATGTTCGTTATTACTTTCAGAGAATCATGGGAACTTTAAGTATACTCAAGTACATTGCGAACAAAAGGAACGAAAATTTAAATCTGCAACTAAAGGCGCAATTCATTTGAACTAAACACAAAATTGTTTCGAATGAATTAAAGTGAAATGATTATTTATGATTCACACAGTCATTTTCTAAAAGTACGTAGACAATGATAATTGTTTTGAATGAATATGAACGAATTGCAGGAATAGAAATTTATTTTGTTTATAAGCATAGGTGTAGGAACGAGGATTACTCACAAACGATGCTAAATTGCGGCGCAAGATAACAAATAAGCGCAAATTGTTGCCGGTTGAAACGGTTTATGTCTGTTGAACTTGGATTGGAGGAAATTTATATTTGTAACAAAGCGTAACTTAGGTTTGTATAAAAGAACAATTCATTTACGAGCTTAATGACAGAATTGTTCAATCGTAACGTGTGAAATAAATATTTTAGTTGCCAGCAGGCTAATTTTAAAGATCTTTCGATCTGTATAATGGATACTTCTCTCATCTCTACCTATACGACTTTGGAGTCCGTCTTTAGCGGAAAACAAAAATTCCACACGAACGGTTGCACTATGGCGTTACGAATTGTTAGAGTTCTTAACTCGCCATTGTCCGCGCCGAATCTAGTCGCGTACGTCACACGCTGTTTGCATACAATAGCACACAATTTTATTATGATTCAACGGTACATCACTTGCGGTTTTAGTTCCACGTCTTTGTTCAAATGAATAATTTTTTCAACATTTAAGTTTGCAGGTGTTATGAAGCATCGGTTGGTTACTACTACCAATTCTCTCGCGTGGGCCATTCTATATTTTGTCTAAATAAATTGCTAGGTGTGTTTTCCAGAGAGCAACCTTCAATATTATACAGTCAGCTGTATAAGTAGCTGAACAAATTCAAAATAACAAATTGCCTACATACTTTTGTATTCTTACCGTTGATGTAAAATAAACCCCATCAATGGTTCTTTCTAATCTTTTTTGTCGTCACAAATATAAATTAAAAGAGATTTACTTTACTTTAAACGAAGAAAAAAAATGTTTCAGTTTAACTTAACGCGTACATGGGCGCTTTGAAATTTTGTTCAGATACTTATGCTGCTGACTGTACATCCTACTAATATTATAAAGGCGAAAGTTTGTAAGAATGTATGGATGTTTGGATGTATGGATGTTTGTCCCTCTTTCACGCAAAAACTACTGAACGGATTTCGATGAAATTTGGCACACGGGTACCTCATATCCTGGATTAACACATAGGCTACTTTTTATCCCGGGAAAACATAAAGCGGGACTTTTATCCCGGAAAAACTTTTTAATGCGGGCGGAGCCGCGGGCAAAAGCTAGTAAGCCATAAATAGGTACTGATTTGATCTAAAGAACCCTATGTTCAAATATTACGAAACTCACACCGCTAAACTATTTGTCACCACAACGTATGAAGAAACCACTCAATAAATCGTAGTTTCCTTAAACTTTGGATACATTAAAGTTATTAGCGTTGATTATAAGTGATTTAGAAGTATTATGAGTCATCGGGTCCCATCGTTTGTGCGGAGGCGTGAACATGGCTCGTGCAGCCCACACGTCACTTCTCAAAACTTATAATTTGGCAAATGTAATGAAAATTAACTCGCGATGAACTTCCTAATCAAGTTAATAGATATGTACACTGGCTGCGCCTTTCAACGTTGTTTAATTAAGTGTCGCGTTAGCTGCACTTCGTTCCCATCTATCATACGTGCACAATTAATATTCTACATGCAATGGCGGCTCTACGAATATGAAGTATTGAATAAAAAATGGTTTTGGTGGTAGAGAATCATACCGCTATTTAACAATTTTTAGCTAATATACGCATTCTTTATTATGGACGTCGGACGTAAGTTATATGGGTTAGGGGTTACATAGGTACTGGAAAAATACGCATTCATCAATATTTTATAAACTTAAAAATCTTTTTTTCTGAGTTTATCTAATTAAGTTCATTGAGTATTTACTTAATAGCTATCATTTACATTTTACATCATTTCTTGATGTAAGAAGCCTGTATCATGTATTATTTTCAAGAAATAAAGATATCTTTCAACCGAAACAAACAAAAAAACATAGCCGGGCTATCTATGTATCTTTTCTTGAAAAACAGACACTGGTCAAACATCAGCTTTTGAAAGGTCCTTCCGGCAATCTTTAGGCCTATGTTCCGCAGTAGACTGTATGTAGCTGATGATGATGATGATCATGAAACAAATATCAAAATAGGTAATTCATAGGTAGCAAATGTATAAATCGTATAAACTGAATGTTTCGTTTCGGTCAAAGAGTTGAAACCAGGATGCACGTAAATTCATTAAGCCGAATTCCGTACCGATCAGGAAAGCTTTAAAACATAAAGATTAAAGAACGGTTAAACGTGATAACGAAAACATTTTAAAAGCATCTGTTCCTTCAAATCATACTAAAGTCAAAAGGATGACGCAGTCCAAAGAGCAGAAAAAAGACTGAAGTAAAGGACCGCATTCTTATATGGTGCAGTTTTATTAACATCTAAACTAAAATTATATATTTCTAATGCATAAACACAAACACTACTTAACCAATTTTGAAAATTCTTCACTAAATAGTCAACTAAATTACTCCTTAGTGCTATAGGCATTTCTCCCGCAGAAGGACATTAAGCGCAGAGTCGACAGCAAAATCTAGTTAAAACATTAAATCAAAATAAATTTATAATCGTTTATTTAATTATATAACTTCTAACATCAATCACAGACTGAACATGTAACCGTTCCCGCTAATCAACATAGACTCGACCTAGTGCAAATTACTCGGACACCTAGACCCGTTAATTAATGCTGATAATTGTGTTGATTAACGTCATGTCCTCCTCATTAACCTTGCGTTAGTAATGATATTGACGTCGACTCGCGACTGGTTGCTAGTCGCTTGCAGGTGGCCGATTGCCAGTTGCCGCGGTATTGTTTACAATAACCATCCTCATAAAACCGAAATAAGGATGCGTAATGCTAAGGAAGCGCGTCGACGCGGCCAGTTCATCAATGAGTAAAAATAATAAACTATGATGTAAAGCGTTATTTCGACAGCTGATTAGTTCTCTCATCGTAGTCTCTGAGAGTCAATGTTTTTGAGAATGTAAACGTTAGCATAATATTATAAAATACTTGAGCCTGTATCACAGGTTTCATGTAAATTTTATTTAACAGTTATCGTTTTAAAAATCTAATCTTGATAGTACTTATTACCATTTATCTGGAAACATACATTACAGTATGATTTTCGTATTTGGTCGACTTATGCATTTATGTGACAAGTAGCATTCATCAGGAGGCCGTGTAATCGACCCTTAAACTCTTACAGTAATTACAAAAACTGATTTACAAACATGACATTCAAGTAACTTACTTACAAAAAGATTTCAAAAAATATAAAAATAATAATACGAGTACAAGGAAGGTTAAAAAGAAATTTAATAACGAGTACTTCAATAACGCCTTGCGTTAGAATTTGTCGTGATTCCTTTTATATTCCTAACTTATTGGTGTAGTTTATAAGTGGTAGTACCATTTTTATACCTATAGTTTGATTTGTATTCACTGAGTTTGTAAGCAACCACATTATAATACACACATGTAATACTGTAATGCACAAAGTTTGTAATTATTTAATATAGGTGAAACCTTGTAATTAGCAACTTAATCTTAACCTATTGCTAAATTTACTTTATTAATTTGTTATTAGTCTGTAAGCTTTCCATGAGTAAAAATAAATAAATAAATAATTTATTTAATAAATATGTTGAGAAGTATATTCTTACTATATGCCATATTCGAAGAGGGAGCATTCATAAGCTGGTATAACTTATAAACGGGTGCTAATGCAAGTCGTGTACTGTGCATTCTCCCTTTGTTTTAATACCTATCTCAAACACGCCTTGACCTGGTTGAAACATTCACGTTACACGTAACTGTAACGATGGTTAATAGCTTTTGTAACACATAAACCAATAGTACAGAAAAAACAGTTTAGTTATGTTAATGGCAGCTTTCAATTATCGTTCGGTTTAACGTTGAAGGAAAACATCGTGAGGAAACCTACATATCAGCGAATTCTCTATAAGAATTTCGAGGGTATGTGAAATCTGCCAACCCGCTTTAGGCCAGCGTGGTGGACTAAGGCCTGAACCCTCTTAGTGATATAGGAGGCCCGTGCTCAGCAGTGGGCAATATATAATACAGGGCTGATTGCATTACACTGCAATGGCAGCTTGAGAAAGGAGTAAACTAAACATGCCTTTACATAAGAGTATGTATTATTAGTTACAAATAAAAGCGATTTTCTTTATAATTACTGTATAGTACAAAAATACTAACACTACATACTCTCCGTAATTGTGTACGAAATCTAATAGGTTTCTAGTCTACTAACCTGACCTTTAATACTGACATTCAATTGTCAAAGTTGATTAGCTGCCCTCCAGTATTAATTACGTTAATTTCAAATACGAACCGCAAACTATCGAATATAATATACACTCTATCTCCGCTTACCATCAGGTACAGTGTCACTTTGCAAACCTCGTATAAAAATATATAGAAATAATTGATTTAGAGAAGTTAAGATGAAAGACGACTACCTCAATCGCGCCCTCTTGTTCACCTGTATCAAGTAATCAAGTGAAACAGGTTGATGTTGATGATAATCAATAAACATAATTGATGCGGAGGACGCCTACAATGATATCATAGGTCACACCCATTTAAAAAAAAAGACAAATAGCGCCTGCCATTCGTCCTCGCGCAATATTAATTTGTTGGCTGTGTCATTAACTACGTAAATTAAATTAACTGCGGGTTTATCTTTTCGTTTGACCCGTATAACGTCCCTATCATCATTCGTCTAATCATTACTCACTAGTGCACGAATCTACGCACCAGTGCACCACAATACGCATATCAAAAACGGATGTATTCGTTTCATAATATTTTTATATTTATTAAAGTTTTGCTAACAAAAAATTGAAACAGAGATTTCAAACGATAGTTCCGCAATTCTCTTTTTTCTTATTTCATTTCATTAGATGTTAAGTCTCATAATGCCCAGAAGTTACGCTGACTACAATGTCTCTTTTAGTAAAGTGTAAATCAGCCTACTGATGTTCTTAATCTAAGCGGCTTCATGGAATTAATATCCTCATGTAAGTGAGGCTTCGTATCCGCTTGCGGCACACGTGCTGATCTCTCGTACGACGTCAAACGCACATAGAGCACAAGCGTACAAAACCGCCTTGTTTTATTTTCATGCGCAATGCTCCCTTCGCGTCCCACGAGAAAATGCAAACAACCGTGCATTGGACGTAAACCGGTGAGCAACTTTTTCTGAACCAAACAAATTGTTCCAGGAATTTCTTCGGCAAACCCGTTGAGAAGAAAGCAAACCCTTTGATACTTTCTACGTGAATACTCGACTTTGATGTTTCCTTCTGGATTCTACTAATCGTCTTTATCTAGAATGCAAACATAAGATAAGATTTATCCGTGTTGAGATTACGCAATAAAGCTAAACATTATTGCAAAACTATGATAACGCTGTTTATATGTCAAGATTTTCGCAGACACATAATTATAAATAATGCATATTATTATGCATATGAGAAACGCTATTTATGTTCACTCAATATTGAATCAGATCGTTTTTGTATTTTTATTCGCAAATAAATATTAAATAACATACGACCCTGCTTCCTTAAATTTTACCAAAACATCCAGGATTCAACTATATGGCGTTCTACAATATTCCACCAATAAGTACTAACCAACAATATACCGAACACATTAGACACAGGTAATCAAAAGGTGCTTTCTTTGCACACCTCCGGCGCTTCCGGGATGGAGATTGGAGTGATCTCGGCGTGCGTTCCGGTCATTTGTAGTTTTTATCCCGAAACAAAACCCTGTCATCAACCTGCTTAGGTACTCCTATTTTACTTGACAAAATAATTATCAATCTATATCTATGTCTATAGTTAGTCACGTCCTTAAATGGGCGAACGGGGCAACATCCTGAGGCGTCGCGCTTAGGGGCGCCTCACGCTTAGACGAGGGACCTTGCACCTCGTGCTCCAATGAGGTCTTTTTTTTTGTCACCACTCTATTTACCAACGCATCTTAGGTCAGCATCTTACCTACGGAATTGTTGAGATCTGGCACCTTATGTTTGTTCCCACCCAGTCACCTTGTCAATGCCAGCGTGAGGCAGGGCGTGTGCCCCTTGTCAGTACAAGGGGCATAAAGAAAAAAGGCCTCGCAAAAATCTGCTGCCCGGAGCGTCGCGTTGCTTAACTCTGCCACTGTCTATAGTCCTAAACACACTTATAAATAACTGCTTGCCTAAGAGTTTTAAATTAATTTCAAACTTCTGCTGTCTGTCTACCGCTGCCTACCTATAACTGTGCTCTCCGAAGCACAAAGGAACTTTACCACCGCTCTTAACTGCATTTCAAATCTCGATTTGCAATAGAATAGAATTAATAAAAACCAAAATTACGGGATTTTCTTTTGTGGAAAAGAATACCCGGAAATGTATTATGGATTTAATAATATGAAGCAACATCATCATAAGTGACATGAAGTCCACTGCTGAACATAGGCCTTCCCTAAAATTTTGTATAATGACCTCTCAAAAGCAAGCATCAAGCATGTTCCTAAAATATTAAAGCTACATTGTTATCCGATTAGTATATTTAAAAAAATCTTTTCAACTAAAGAGCTCAATTCATTAGTCCTTTTACGTCTTAAGTACAAGTTTTGAGTAGCGTTTTACGATGAGGGCGTGATTAACGCACTTGTACAAACAAAGTAGACCATATATGGGATACTTAATATTCATTAGCGTTAGACTATACTAAGTAAATATTTATCGCTAGACCTTGGCATAAATGCCTTGTATTACTGGTCTTGCGACGAAGTGATTTTCAATTTTTCCATACATAATGGCCAAATGGTCTATAGACTCCATGATAAGATCGTACAATAGACGAAGGAAACAAGGGGAAATTCGTTAAAATTTGCATTTTCTTTCAACACTGCAATTTACATTCAATGTTAGGTGGTATTAAAGAAAATATAATAACTAAAAACGTCAAATACCATGAAGAAACAATCGAACGCGAGAGCTCAACACTCAGCGTGTGGTAACGAGCACACCTTTCACTACACTGAGAAGTTGCACCATTAGAAAGAAAAATCATTAAATTTAATTTAATTTCATTACTTATCAGAAATTACTTTGTAATCATGCGCCAGTTTCCCCACGTCGTTTTCTATAATAATACACGCGCACAATACTTGATTCGGAGTAGCGTCTGCCCACATATTGATGTCATTCATCATGCCAGCCCGAGCTTGACTTCTTTATTTATTTTTCATTGATTTTTCTTTATGAAAATGTCTGTATATAAGTGACTTTGGTCATAATAATAATTATTATTTTAATGTATCTTAACTTATCATAAGTGCAACTATGTTCGCCTACGTGATGAATAAAGTATTTTTTTATTTTATTTGATGCAATGGAAATTAAAATTCGTAATACTACACAATCGAAGGCAATATCCCGTTTTTACATATATATAAAACAAATATATACGTTTTTAGCTACAACGTAGCCGAACAAATAGGAGTCGATCCATAACATACGGCGCAGATTAAGATGCAAAGAAAGTACAACAACATCCCCTTTTAATGCACACTGCATACAAGTACCTACCTATCTATATAAATGTTTATATCCCAAAATGAACCTACGCTGCCCCAGGCAGACGAGGGGAATGCCTAGCTCATGCAGTAATACGTCTTAATTACATTAAGGGTGCTCCAACACAGATAGGCTAAACTAAAGGGGAGAACTAAATTAACTGACTGATTAATAGTGGGCCGAGTGCGTGTATCGATAATAAGGATTACTATGGTAATTCTGTTACTAAATCAGTTAGCTATATTTAAACCGAAGTGAGAATGCGCGCAATGTATTTTAGTCCTGTTGGAAACGGTGGTGGTGTTATGGAATACTGTAAGTGAATTAAACGATGATGTGAATAGGAAATGTTTCATGTTATTTTTTAAGTAAAGTATATCAAAAGGAATATCAAAACTTCAGCAAGTTATATCATACTCTAGCAGCAAACTTGAGTTTGCCAGTGTTGTGTGGTCCCCTTTCTACAGCACTCATTCACAACGCATTGAGAGTCTTCAGCGAGCGTTCACAAGACATATAGCTTATAAAACCACAGATTTTTCCCACAGAAATCCATATAACTTGCGACTTAATAAATTTCATATGACCTCCCTCCGAGTTAGGCGGAAACTATTGGACATGAACTTTTTGTTTAAAATTGTTAACGGAATTTCTCAAAGCAGTGAACTCTTAAGCCGTTTCTCATTATCGATTCCTTACCACTACCCTAGATCCCGCATAACTAAAATTTTTCACACTAGTTCATCACGTACTAACCTTGGATTACAAAATCCAATTACACGCATGTGTATCGAATACAACGATTTCAGTAGCAAAATTGAGGAACTAGATATTTTTGGCGATAAATATCCAATTTTTAAAGAAAAATTAATGGCTTTTTGTAGTCCTCTTACATAATTTATTATAGTTTATATTAGAAGTTTAATTTATTTTTGTTTTGTTTTCCACTGAAACATGTAATTTTTAAATAAGAGATGCGTATACCTGTAATGGGCATATATATCGGCCTGTTTTATAATGTGAGAATGTTCTTTTTATGATTTTTTAATATATATGCTGTTGGTGTACCATAACAAACAAATAAATAAATAAATAATTAAATTACTTAATATCCTACGAAATTACCAATATTAATATTAAATGTCAATGATAATATATAGATGTCAGCATATTTGCTGACTCCTCAAGTCTCGCGACGGACACCGGCGTCCATCGGCGGCGGCGTATATAGGGTTTTCCCATACATCTATATATATAAGCGGGGCTTGAAGGGTTAAAACTTGATAAGCCCCTGAATTTATTTCGCTGAAATTTTACCAACTGGCGGACTAAGTGTCGGACTGGCTCATTTTTTAACCCGTTGAAGCACAAAAAATAATTTAAAAGACATTGTCGCATATGGAATTGCAAACAAAAGCTAATCCACACCAAACTTCATGTAATGCAGAGAAGCATTCAATACACTGAGATAGTATCGAACGTAGCCGCGTCTTATCCCCCAGACATCTAAATTAAGACAATAAACTTGTGCTAACGATAGTGAATCGTGAGCCAGCTTTGGTCCTCTCTCTTATTGTATTAAGAGTTTGCGTGCAAATCTTCCAGAAATGCTTACACAAATAAAACTGTATGCCATAACAGTAATACAAACGCTGACATTTTTATGGGTTTCCATGTACTTAATCTTGTACGCGGATGGGCTTGAGGATCGTCTATATTCATTGAATCTTGTTTATTATCATGTCTGACTCCGCAGAAGAATAATACAGTTGAATGAAGTACTATCCGAAAATTATTCACCAAATTGTATAATTTTTAGTGGAAACCCTTAAACCTTTAAACGACATACAATGAATCACATTTAGTTATTTATTTCCTAATCCCATTTATATACATACTAGCTTTTGCCCGCGGCTCCGCCCGCATTAAAAAGTTTTTCCGGGATAAAAGTCCCGGTTTATATTTTCCCGAGATAAAACGTAGCCTATGTGTTAATCCAGGACATGATCTACCCGTGTGCCAAATTTCATCGAAATCCGTTCAGTAGTTTTTGCGTGAAAGAGTAACAAACATCCAGACATCCAGACATCCATACATCCATACATACATACAAACTTTCGCCTTTATAATATTAGTAAGATATCTATGTATGCCCAATATGTACAGTCAACCAAACAAATAGCTGAACAATTCAAAATTTCAAATCACTTCCACGCGTTAAGTTTAATTGAAACATTTTATTTTCTTTGTGGGAAGGAAAGTTAATCGCCTTTATTTTGTTTTTGTGAAGAGAAAACAAAAATTGGTAAGAACACGAAAGTGCAGATGCGATTTGAAGTTTTGAATTTGTTCAGCTACTTATGTGGCTGACAGTACATCAACCTTTGGTTTAATAAGCTTTTTTATTAATATTCGTAATTTTTTTTTTGCCCCTGACTAAACTCTTGTTACCCTGACGAGGATCGGCTTATACAAGAACACCGGTCTTTTGGGTGAGTGCAGAAGGCGCTCGCAACCCCAATATTCGTAAAGCTCATACTTATTATCAAAGAATATACTTGACGAAAGATTTCGTAACAGGGCTTAATGCCTTTCTTTAAACACCAATAAGCTTGTCAACACGTTTATGCAATCTATATAATGGAAAAGAAGATCATGCAATTTCCATAATGTCAACGTGCATAATTATAAATCCAGCTTGGGTAACTTTCTCTGAAGGTAACAATTTCTCCACCAGCAAGAAACTAATGCGGTTCGACAAGTGTTGGTGTTCTTATAAAATATTGAAATTAGTAGAGAGGCGACTGTTATGCAATATACGTATTTAATTTTATTTTTGTTCAAGAAAGTGGCTGGTTTGCTCTTCAAATATATAATCTGCCATTTATATATTAAACTTTACTGTTAAAGTTACACATCACATCTGTATGTGTGTAGTCAAAATGCGAAACAAATTATTTTTTTGTAATAATTTCACACTCATTGGTTATTATTACAGCAAAGTTTTTTTTTATTGCATCGAATCACGAGACGCATGCCGTTCGCCTGATGGTAAGCGAAACGACCACCTATAAACAGTAGAAACACCATTCAGCACCTTGAGTTACAAAGTACTGTGTGGCATTCCACTGCGCTCGTCATCTTGAGACATAAGATGTTAAGTCTCATTATGTCCAGTACTTACACTGGCTACAATTCCCTTCAAACCGAAACACAACAGTGCATGCACACTGCTGCTTGGCGGTAGAAATAGACATTGCGTTGGTACCCACCCAGACGGACTCTTACATATGAGAGTTCTACCACCAGTAAAGTAAGTGATATAATATTGAATATCCGTATATATTTTCAAATTAACAATTGGCTTGCGTTTTATTGCACTAACTCTACAATAAAACCTTTTTTTAAATTGGGCATCGACTCCAAATATGCGTATATACTAAGTGAATATAAAGTTGAATTATTTTTCGGTTTGCAGTGGTTTTGAAGTTGGTTTATTTTATATGATATTTTGCTCGCATATTGTATTTTCATTATACAAGTGCCTTTACTCTAGATATCTATGTACAAACAATCTAATCTGTCAAGCTCAATCACTCATTTAGCATTTATCTATAAATACGAACAGTACAGAAAGCGGTCTCACGTATAGCAATAACTTCCCCTTGCGTGACCACATCTCCGATCGCCCGCGCAGGTATTTCCAATAGAAACCCATATGGAATCAGCACCGATATGTACGAATTAAGTACTGTTGGAACGAATTCACAAACAGTTCATTGCATCACACCACGTCAGGAAGTGTGGTCGATCAATAAACAGCAAACTAGAGAATCCGATCGACTTTGACACGAAACAACAGACGCACGATACATTTTATGCAATAACAAAGTCGCATCAACACAATATCGTACGTTACTATGAAATCAATTATTATCCCGTAACGTTCTGTAGACGAGCTACAGAATCCATTATTCAGTAGAATTATATTGGAATCGGATCAATTAGTGGCATCGGCAATTGCAAGAATATTTCTGTGTACTCGCGTGATTATGTAATTACAATATAATGGCTGAGTAATTAACATTTCACACGGTACGGTAGCATATGAATGTTATGTTAATATTGTTTCACGTAAAGCCTAGTTCAGACGATAGGTGCCCAATAGCACCTATCTGAATGCGCATTGGCGCATTGATAACTTCAGTGCTTTTCAATTAAAATGTAGCTGGTTTACAACTTACAAGCTTCTTGCGCGTTTTGTCACAATGAACATAGTCCGTACACAACATGGCGTTTTAAACGTGCTGAACGCCTGTCATCAGAACGAGCCCTAATTTCCAATATCCATAACCAGGAACGCTGCATAATGACCGTCATCAAGATAATAGACTCTTGCAGATACAAGACCCCAATGATTTTTTAACCATAGAAATATATCGTGGGAACGTTGATGGTTAAAATTGCGACCCATGATGAGAAACTTCACATGGTAAAAATAAAGACACCCAAAATACGAAAGATAAATAACCATTTTGATAAAAATGCATTCGCGAAAATGTCTGTGTCTTATTATTTTTCTACATCACAAGTTGATCAAATCTACAGTACTGACACGAAGAAATAGCGCAAAAAGATTTTGCGCTGTCTGTTAAAATTAAACGTGACAAAAAGCAAGGTTTTATGCATTTTGAAGGAAAATCAGAAAGATTTAGCAAGTTTGGAAAAGTTTACAGTAGACCGTAACTCCGAAAAAGACCTTACGTTTAAGCAAAGTCTCGACAAAAAACTAGTATTCAATAAGTACAAGGATATCAGGCAGTGAGAACATCTTGTGCGAGGACTCCTACACGCCACATGCCGCTGAGTCTCGACATACGGATGTCCAAGATTAATGACCATTATTTATTTCAGGTTGTATATAAAGGAAATCATACACTACGAATTTAAATTGTATTTATGTCATCACCATTACAATTGAAATGTTAGTCATCTCATTAAATCGTATAGCAAATAAGAATCGTTAAACACTATACTAATAATTGTGTACACTAAACAGTTACATGGAAATGGAATTAATGTTGTTGGTATAACATCAAAATAACAAATTCGATTTAGTGTTTAAACTTCAAAACGAGCTATTACTTTTCTACATTATTGTATACCATTCCGCCTCCTGAAATTATTTCAATTACATCATTCTAAATAAAATTGTATTACACTAGCAATATTCAATGGCCTCTTTTTATAAACAACTGGCTGGAAATGTATATTTTTTTATTTCTGGTTTTGAAATCATTAGTAAGAACATAATTTACATATTCAACATGCATAAATAAGTCTTTGTTATTATTTCATTAAAAAAATTTTTTGTTTTGTAAATTAAAATCGGAACAGCTAATTTTTCATATTTATCTTTCAACAAATCATCAACCTTCGTATGAATTAGATGTGTTTGTATAGAGCACGTATTGGTAATAATAATTGCAGGTATATAGGCCTTGTTATCCATAAGATAAAGATGAAAATAGAAAACCGACCTAACAGCACTAACATGGTCAGAAATATCACTGATTTTCTTATACTGTCGGCTTGATACGAACAGAGTCTTCATACAACATAAAGTCTTCAATTAATATGAACGTGTTAACTGCCTTGAAAAGTAATTATTTTTTATTAAAACCAGTGATTCACTGTCTAAAGCCGTGATGCATCACGCAGGGCGGAGGCAAGGACCCTTTTGCATGCATTTGCGTAGCCAAACTTCAAAGGGGGTGGGTGTGTGCATAATTTACCGGCATATGCATCTAAATAATCAATAATACTTTTTGCTAACAAAAATGTCGCTATTATCAATAGAATTCATTCACAATGACATACGAGAAAATACAATCGGCATGAGAGTAACAATGATTGTTTGTTTACTTTTCATTATCAAGTGCATTCCATTCATGACAATGTATAAATAGTCGCATTATTATAATTAGTTATTTATTTAGTAGTTACGAAGTATAAAATTTTAAATACACGTTGTTTACCAAATAAAAATCCAACAGAAATCTTATATTTTTTTACAAACAGCTGATGGAATTCCAAACACAACACGACACATGAACTTGTACACACGCACTGCACTAAATACTTTCCCACAAAAGTATAGGGTACGTAGGGTCCTATTAAGGAGCGGTCAAATCGCGGCCATTCATAATAAATATTGAGAGCGCGTTGCCGATTGCCGAATGCCGAATGGCGATTGTCGGGAGTGTGTCGAGTCGGAAGCAGCGCGGAACACACTGGCGCGGCTCGTGAGTGAGCCACTCGCGGACGGAGGACGCGCACGTCTGCCACTGCCATTGAGTCAGAGAAAAGTAGGGGCGGCACTGCATTTAATGAACGCGTATAATTTTCCGCTTCTTGACAATTAAAATGTGGCGGTATATTTGTAGAAAAAAGTAATGAGTCTGATGCCAAGTTCTTCTCGTTGAAAAAACGCTAATATTCAATTTACAAAGTTATGCACTTTTTGAGATGTTTCCTAATTTTATATTTTCTAAATTATTGTAACAATTTTTTATTTATATATTATATATTACGTAATAAGAAGAGATACGCTGATATTTACAAATTATAAAAGTAGTAACCAAAGGAAGCAGATTTTTAACAGGATCATTTACCGACTACTTCCAAAACACGACTCATAGAATGACTCACAATAACAGGTTTTTCACATTGCGCACAGCGGGCTCTATCAAAGCGAATTTACAACCCGGCAGCTTAAGATGTATGATCTCGAAAAATCCAACCTTGAACCTTTTTCGGTTATTCAGCAAATATAACATGTATAGTGCGGATAGTAAATCACAAGACATCTAAGGAGACCAAAGATTATTAACATTCGTACAAGACATCTCTAGGGCTACATCAGACCATCAAGAAAACATATTTTCCAATCAATTAAACATATAACCCGATATGTACATAGTTCGAGCTATCAAGAATTATCGGCGACGACCTCACTAAAACAATAAATAAAACACATATATCCCCCGCGCGGTAACCCTGCGCGAGACAATAGGCAATGTAGGGATATACTCGTGTATTATCAGCGCGCCTGACGCAGTGTACAGCATACTGCAGCGTCTGATAGCGAAGCGAGTGGCGACGCTATGGAATATTGAAAATATTGTGATGATTCACTCGGGCGGGCGAGAGTCGCAGCGTCGTCGGCACTCCGTACTGCGAGTTGGGACCACTTCCTATTTTGGCGCGGTTACATTTGCATAATGCCCTTTCGGTTATTTATGCATCGTTGACCGTAAACACTTTGATATGGTGTTGCAATAAAAACACTGTTAATTTATGTGTTGCCCGTATGCAGTTTATTTAAAAAATGAATACAACCTAAAAGAATAAAATTTATGCTTCAATAATTTTCTTAATAGGTAGTTATTTTCGCATAAACTTCCAAGTCTACAAGTTATGACCAAAAATAGAAATAGTGTTCCGCCCGCTACTTCCGCGGCATTGAAACAGTAAAATCCCACGTACAAATCGCTGAGAAATGAGAATGTATTCATCACATCGACCTACGAATGTCTAACGCGCATAGACATGCAACTCCTACGAAATTGTTTAAAAGTTAATATCAATCGTGTTATTTATAACTGTTCAGTAGCACCGGTGGAACTATTATGATATTTATCGCTATCATTCTTATCAAATTAAATATGTATAATATAATCCATAGAATAGGACAATAAAAATAGTATTAAATTCCAAATATATAAAAATAATATTATGTACAAAATTGTGTCCAGGTATATCTATCTACTAAAACAAGTACATCCAAATAAAAAACAAACTAGCACACAAATCTTTACTGACGGCTTACCAAAACCACTTTTAACCTACATCCAAACTATACACAAGTACATGTAGTATTGTACACGTCCATACCTTTATTGTACAGATTCATTGCATCAGCCCAATACCGCCCGTCTGTCTGGACAACGAACCGCACCGAAAAGTACCGCGCCTTATAAGGAAGAACACCGAACGTTTTATTACAGTATGACTGCAAAGCTGAGGTCTCGGGTTCGATCCCCGGGTCGGGCAAAGTGATATTGAGTTTTTCTATTCAGTATCAGCTCGGAGTCTGGAATTTGTGCCCGATATGTCGATAGGCTCGCCCCCTATCACATCATGGGACGGAATAATGGCGAAAAGTGGATGCACTAGTTGCGCCTTTGCCTACCCCTTCGGGGATAACAGGCGTGAGTGTATATGTATGTATGTACCGAACGTTTTACTTTTTAGTTGACACTAGAAGTTTTGAGGTGACTTCTGAGTGGATTTAACGTTTCTCTGGACATCAAATGAAAATACCCTGATGGTCGCATGAAGCCCAATCTAATCTATTTACACGTAAAATTTAAAACAATCAGATGTCAGAATGTGCGCGTAATCGTAACGTTTCGATGTAACACAGAATAATTTTGGTACATAAACAAAATATTCATAAGTACATAAATATTTATTGAGGATAAAATACAAAATACGTAGCACTCGACCGGAAAACGATGAAATAGCTACTTGAAGATAAATCAAAATATTGAAATTCAATGAAATCATTCTAAGCATTTATTTATAGGTTGATACGCAACGCACATCGATATAAATCAACAAATACCCATTATTATCGGTTTCGTGTCACAAAATAAAAATCTGTTACATTAGAATTTATTAAATGTATTGAGATTCCTGAAAGAGAATTTCGGATGGAAGATCAGTTCGCATCGAACCGCGAAGGCCACGTTACAATCATTTCGTGTAACACTACGGTATCAGTAAATATTAAACAGCCAATTGACCAAGGCCTTCAACATTGTCCGTACAAAATTGAAGAGAAAAAACGTAATACTAATCAGCGTTATCATTGCCTATCCATTCAATACGCCTTAAAGCCACATTAGTTTATTGAACAATGCCATTTACTAATTATTGCTTGAGTTTCCTTATAAAAGACAATTTTCCTGTACAATGTGACCTGTTATTACGAAATCCGTAACATATATAATATGAATTTCCGTGAATGTGGAGTTCTATAGGATTTTCCATTTACAAAACCGATACATCTCACACCTTGGGTGGTGATTTGTTGTGACAGTCGACTGCAAAGCAAATGAATAATGAATTGAATAGAGATAGCTTTATGCAGACAAACAATATGCATTGAATACGACATTAGTTAATATTCAGGTTGGGCGTCACAGTTCGCAGGAATAGTCAATGTGTAAGCCGAAGGCCTCATAGCTTCCCTATTAGTCCTTGTGAATCATGACCACGAACTAACACGTTGACTAAATCAAAGCCATCGACACGCTATACAAGGAACGTCACTTTGTTTAACTCGTGTTCTTAGAAATTTGCGACAAAAGAATATGGCACATTAGGAATAAAATATGCAGACGCAAATTACAGGAAGAAAGAATAAATTTGAATGGCCACACTATTATGCATTAAGAATTTGATTTCTAAATAACAGTAATGTTTGGCTCGGATTCTAAACCTTAGTGATGAACATTGTTTTAACATAACTAAAGGTTTTAATAAGAAGCTTAGACGTTGAAGCAGTCTAGAAGGATTTTAAGCCGAGAGTGTTCGAGATAATTGAACGGTAAACAAGATGTCAAAGTCATTCACGTCGGTGAACGGATAGAGAAAACCAATAATAGATTAGTCTGCCGCGGCAAAATCGATCATGGTGAGACCCGTCCGTGTCTGTAACACCTCCCACACCAACAAAGAAAGCTTCTATGTATTTATAGACATGACTGAGGACATCCGATGTCATATGAAAACATGCAAGTTTTGACACGAACGATAATAAAAATGAAATTTATAATGAAAATACAGCATGTCGCGTTCAGTTCACAACCTTTGGTGAAATATTTATGGAAAGCAAAGGAACTGTGACTCTTTTAAATGGAGTATCGAAGATTAACATGACACCGGAGGCCGCAACACAAAAAATACTCTTTCCAGGCACAAAATTAGAATTTCATGGCGAGTTGCGACCCGCTGTCGGCCGCTATTTCTGAAACGTCAAACCCTGTATTTTCTTTCTAACAGAGTTCGTGTTGCCGAAAGACAGGTTAACCAGATAATATTTAAACTCTTTCTTCACTCCACGTTTAGAATATTCTAAATGGATAAAACCGTAGCAGAAAGAAACAGTTTACAAGTAATATTGAGCTTTAAACATTTTACAACAAACGGTCAATCATATTTATATTACAAGTCAATATCTCAAAATATTGTCAGCGTAATACACACTAAAATAGACACTCATTAAATTAGTAATGCCTAAGGAAAATTACGACCACGGTTTATTGAAATAAATAAGAAACACAATGAGGCAAATAAAGACATACAGTCTACGTTTGAGCTCAATAATTATGTAGGTCCATGATTCATAAAACGCACGGCGATTATAATAATAAATGTGGCCGATGCATGAGCACTTGCTTTCTATATAGCAAAAGTTTGTAACGTTTTACATACATCACCGGTACGACACATATTGCAATCACATTTTAAACACATAACATATCACACGTTTACGACTGATATAAATAACAGCTTTATTTGTTTCAGTTGTTGCAGTTTCATAAACCACAACTTCGTTTAAGTAAATCAATATAATATTTTATTTATATCATTCATTTATGAATACCTTTAAGTTTAATAAAAAATAAACACCCTAAAACAGTAATACTGTGAGTTAAGCCGTTAAGCAAAAATACATTTGTTTCCAATATGCAGGATAGTGTCAAATGATTGCACGAGACCAGTAGACTGCAGCAAAGCCGTGTAATTTCTCTCGCGTAGATCCCGAGCTCTGTCCATCAAGTTTAAAGAGATTGATCGTCACAGTGTCACGCGGTGGATACGGCTCGAGGGAGCAATGTCAATTAAAAACTGCCCGGCCCTAATTGTGCCCATTTTAGCTCGATTGCGCCAGACAGGGGCGAAGGGACAGCGCCCTTTCGTGTGTCGAATTGCGATACTGCTGCGTCGCCTTGATTACAAATAATTACTGTTTCAAGGGAAACACGGTCATTTTTGTTCCAGCGAAAAGTGTACAAAAGTCACGTTTATACGGTGATTTATATGCACTTGCAGTTTATTACTCTCATTGAAATTATATGAAACAAAAAATGTTTACGCGTTTAATCGACGATCTCCATTATATTATCTGGGATATTCGTGTTATTCTTTTAGTCGGTTACATTACAACTAAAGGCCGTAGTTAGGTATTCAGTATATGTTACATTTCTAAACAATGGAGTGCTAATTTAATAGCCTTGCTCATGCATGTCAGTCCAAAAAGCGTCACAGTTATCGTATCCTTGAAAATGTAATTACCTTCGTTTCAATTGTAGTACATTAAAAAATTAAACATACCATATCTAGCCCATTACTTCATTTTCTAATTTAGCCGACATCGAGCTATTTGATACAATAATTATAAGCTTATTTAACAAATGATATTACTGTTCAAGTTTGAGGTATTGAGAAACTTCTTAAATACGAATGATGGGCTTGAATGAAGGACGGTCTTCAAAAACGTACTTTGTCGGCGCACTTTCCCAAAAAAGGACTATAAAACGTTCCAAAAACAAAATTCTTCACAAAAACAAGTGTCAAATATGCAGGAGCATGAATCTTTAAATGTAATCGATTCGTGCTGGGTGGGTGCGCGGGCGCGTCACGGACAGAGCGCACGCCCTGCAGCGTCCGGCACGACCGGCGACGCGGCCGGCACGCCGGTTCCATTCTTGGTGCAGCTAATGATACGTCACACTGTGCCAATCAATTAAAGCACAAACTACTAGCTGTATTGTTTTTAGAATGCGACTAAGGTTTATTTTTCTATATGAATACTAAGATTGGTGTGTGTTTTCACCACGGACGTAGCTATAGTTTTAACATATGGGGGGGTCCGAGGATACTAAAATGTACCGCCTGGGGCGGATCCATAAGTCACGTATACACCCCCCGTCACCAAATTTAATGTGTTAGTCTAAGATTCAATGATGTTTTTGCGTTCAATGAGGTTCAATGAGGTTTTGTAGGGACTATTTCATCTTATTATAATGCGAAAGTTTGTAAAAATGTTTGGAATGTTTATTAAAAGTGCAAATAGACATTGTAATGTGTACATGTTTTGTGGCCTGAATTATTTTTGTTGTAAGCTATAATAAGCATATACGCCCATGGTTTTCACCACCGTCCACGAATAGCTAAAATCCCGAAGAATGTGTCGCCGATTTAAAAAGAATAGAGTTTGCTGGAAAGGACTTTGTCAAGTCACTGTTACTTTACGTCAGCTTTATGTGAGACAGTGGTGCCATCCTGTTCCGGTCGGCTCTTTTACGCTGTGAAAGCTTGGCTCTACTATTAAAAAGTAGAGTGACTCAAATAATAAATTATATCATTTATTAAATTACCTTTTTTTTTTCAACACAAGATTTCTAACATTATATTACTATATTGAATATACATAACAAGCCAAAAACGCTGGTAAATTTTGCTGGTGCTACGACGCAACGCCATCTATCACTCACTATGAACATTTTTACTGTCTACGTCGCCATCTAGTGCCAAGTAGTAAACGCCATATTACACATGGTACGTGTAGTGTTACCTCTTACTAACAGATGGCGCTGTAACCATCAACAAATAAAAAGGCGCGGCACGGGTATTTCAATGTATCTTACTTTTTATTAACATTATGTAAACAAGAAAAAATCTACTTTAAGGATAAAACTGATATAAGCAGTCACTTTGAAAAGGAAAATAAGTTACATTCTACAGAAAAACTCAACATAGTTTTATAAATTTTGTGTTAATTTTTTTTTTTCAATTTCAAAATTATCTAAAAAAGTAAAAAATATATATATTAACACCATTAATACAAAACGTACTACAAAACTCACCTTGTACTTGAACAGCTCTCAATGATACTGCGTCCTCCTCAACTTCATCCTCTATATCCTCCTCGGTGATGGACGGAGGCGCGGCCCAACACCGCAGCCTCACGCCAGTGTTGGTCACCTGCGCGCCGCTGTCGAGCCGCACTCGCGGCAAACTGCGCGATGTGTACTCCCCGTTATTGTTATTAACCTGACGAAATCATGTTTTATTAGTTATAAGAATAATAAAGCAGAGTTAATATATGAAACGGAACCAAGCACAGATTTATTTGGAATAATAAAAAAAATCTTTAAAAAATATTTGTGTTACTGTTTTTAATAACAGTTATGCATCTTTATATAAATGATGATCATAACAAATATCAGCATAACAACGAATCCATCTATTGCTAAACGGCGGCAAGCGTATGTTTGTCAATTTGTAGATAGTCTAACTAAATTCATACCAGGTGTTGTGATAAGAACATGATACGAAATAATAATTACTAGTTATAGACCATAGATATATAGAACCCAGATGGTCCGTCTGGCCAATGAAATTGAATCGTCCCATCATGAAATTTCTGCTAACCTCCTAAATGTATTTTTTTACCTCAATTTTTGTTATTTAGAAATCGGCAGCAATAATTTAAAATTTCATATACACCAGAAAAAAAATACGCCCGTGGTAATGGATATAGGGACCGTGCACGGACTATAGGGGCAGCACAAAATCGAAACAAGAGCCACATGTGGATGAATAAAAAAACTTTTTAGAACAATAATTTGTTCATATATTTTATTAATATAACAAATATTATAAAATATATGTCCCGGCCGAATATTACTTATACCCAACGTGTCCAGAATATACTTTTTTTTGATGCGAGCTAATTAAGCAAAATTAGGAGGTTATGTTCTCTTAATTACAGATTATTTGTATTGAACATTAACTTCATCATCATCATCTTCCTGCCCTGGTCCCAAATTACTTGGGGTCGGCGCAACATGTTTTTCTCTTCCATTCTCTTCTGTCTTTCGTCATCAAGTCATTCACGCCCTTTTCTTTCATATCATCTCTTACACAATCCGTCCACCTCTTCCTTGGTCGTCCTCGTCCTCGCCATCCATCAACACTCAAATTCATCACTCGTTGGGTTACATGTCTTTCATCCCTTCTCCTCACATGTCCATACCAAGACAGACGATTTCCTTTCAACTTTTCTATCACTGGTGCCACTTTCAAACTCCCTCTAATATACTCATTCCTCACTTTATCCATTTTCGTCACTCCACACATCCATCTCAACATTCTCATCTCTGCTGCGTGTAATCTTCTTTCATCCGTCTTCTTTAGGGCCCAGCATTCTGATCCATACAGGACGACAGGTCTTATCACGGATTTGTATATTTTGCCTTTAAGCTTTAGAGGCATCCGTGGATCGCAAATTGTGCCTGTGACCTGCCGCCACTTCATCCAACCCGCGTTGATCCGGTGCCCAACGTCGCGGTCTATTTCACCGTTCCCCTGGACGAGTGACCCAAGGTACCGGAAGTCGGAGCAGGCCGGTAAAGATATTCCTGCAAGGTTAATGGCTACTGGACTAGAGAGACCGCCAAAGTCGCAAAACAGATATTCTGTTTTACTTCGACTTAACTTTAGGCCAACATTCTCCAGTCTTTGCCTCCATGTCTCCAGTCTGCTCTGGACCTCTGGGCCAGTCTCGGCAACCAGCACAATGTCGTCAGCGAACAACATACACCAAGGGGCCTCTTCCTGAACGTCCGATGTAAGAGCATCCATTATCATCAGGAAGAGGTAAGGGCTAAGAGCCGATCCTTGGTGCAGGCCCACTGCCACACTGAAGCTGTTGGTAGTACCAGCTGTAGACCGGACTTGGGTACTGCACCTGCTGTACATCACTCGGATCAACCTCACATACTTCCCAGGTATACCTTTCTCCTTCAGGGCCCACCATAAAATCTCACGAGGAACCCGGTCATATGCCTTTTCGAGGTCAACGAACACCATATGCAAGTTTCTATGTGCAGCTCGGTACTTTTCGCACAGCTGTCGCAACGCGAAAATGGCATCCATTGTTCCCCGACCAGGCATAAAACCGAATTGATTTGGTGAGATTTCACACTCATCTCTCAATCTCCGTTCAATAATTCTCTCCCATATCTTCATACTATGTGACATTAGCTTTATCCCCCTATAGTTGTTGCACTCCAGCACATCACCTTTATTTTTGTAAATGGGTATTAGTAAACTATTACACCATTCGTCAGGTATGGCTTCTTCCCGCAACAACTTATTGAAGAATAAAGCTAACCATGTCCATCCATCCATTCGCAATAACTTCCATACTTCAACTGGTATTCCGTCAGGTCCTAGTGCCTTTCCATTCTTCATTCCATTCACTACACTTCTCACTTCGTCTACGCTAACATTAACTTCAAAACATCTTTATTTTTATAAATCACGTAATGAGACATTTCCAAATGCTTTTTGGAACTCATAACTATGTATATTTTATGCAGCTTTTATTATTTTTGTCGATTTTCACATAATAATAGAATGTAATTAGTAATTACTTAGGTACTATTCTTGGGAACATAATATAATTTTTTATCGCTTTATATATAAATTGAATTATTTTTATGTTTTGGAGCATCCAGATGCACAGCAATACATTATTAAAAAATTAAATGTTATTTTTCATACTTTTATTGAATATTTTACGTCAATGCCATATATCGATGTGCTGAAAAAGAATCAGATTGCGCCACCAGATGGCAGTGCTTACGACATGCATGTTCCCTATAGAAAAGTATAAATAGAAACACTTCTTACGTTCGTTTTAAACGTTTTACATTCAAATATTTCTTGAATATTATAGTTAGTACATACATTCTACACAAATTATTTTTGCAAATACCATGACCATGACGAAGCCAATATCAAAAAAGAAAATACATGTACCAACTAGCAAGTACTAGTACCAAGTCACAACATCGTGGTTTACGTTCACAGTCAGTTAGTTAATCCGAATCATAAACAACAATCAGACAGCGCTGATTTCCACAGCTACTTGCCCGCATACAAACGGCACTCCAAGTCAACCAGCTGTTGGTACTGTGACTCATCTGGACAACTGTATTGTTACGTTCATTTATCAAAATCACATCACTAGTCGATAGTTTATAGCTGGTATACTATTTCTGTCGCATCACTAGTTTTGATAGTTGTTGTGACGGTAGTCTGTAATACAGACGGGCATTGGAATTCGAGGTCTCGGCGAGGAACCAAGAAGTGAAGTGTGATAAAATAAAGTGATTGTAAGATATTGTGATTATTCCTTCAAATTCCTTCTGAGCGTTTTACAGTATTGGTACAAATGTTTGTTGTGTTAGATAAGCGAAAGAACGACGCTTACTCAAAGTGCGGTCAGTCTGATAGGTAATGGGGTGGGAAATTGTAAAGTCAATATTTATACCGTATCAACATAGATAAAATTAATCGACATTTATACGTGGCAAATTACGTGAATGTGGCCTGTTCCATCTAGTCAAGCATTTATTTTCCAAATGCCAAGGCTGTTGTACTTTTTGTCATGGCTCTTGGTTGTCATAGATATATAAGTTGATTTAACATTATGTAAATAGATATTATTAGTCAGTTACTGCTATTTAGGTAATAATAATGTAAACAGAGAAAAATACAAGTTCATGACTAGTAGCCGCGTAAGAGCTGGTAAATAAGCAAGTAGTGCCCACACCCAACTGTTTAGGTTCTTTTTTGCTTACCATGATGGGACTGGCCTATTGCTAAATGGTACACAAAATGCCCGAGATAACTCACATGTTAACGAAAAATAAATATTACTGGAGTCAGGAATAGAACCAAAATCTGATTAAGTTTATATCATAATTCTAATAAGACAAATGAGGCAAAATCAAAAAAGTCGGAGAGTAATTAATATCTGTTTTTAAATTTATCAAAATAATTTATAAATTATATCCTTACATCGTTTAGCAACAAAAATGAAAAAAGATAAAAAAAAAGAAGTATTATTGCTAAAATTTTCAACAAAAAAAAATACTTCTGTCACCTTCAAATACATCTCATATTATTTTTATTGGAAATCTAAATTTATTGCTTCTTACAATACAAGACTGCCTCGGTGGCGTAGTTGTATTACAGTACGACTGCAAAGCTGAGGTCTCGGGTTCGATCCCCAGGTCGGGCAAAGTGGTATTGAGTTTTTCTATTCAGTATCAGCTCGGAGTCTGGAATTTGTGCCCGATATGGCGATAGGCTCGCCCCCTATCACATCATGGGACGGAATAATGGCGAAAAGTGGGTGCACTAGTTGCGCCTCTGCCTACCCCTTCGGGGATAACAGGTGTGAGTGTATATGTATGTATATATACAATACAAGAAACTGTTATGACTTTATTGCATTTTAGTCTGGTTACTTTGTGTTTATTGGTATTAAGAGTATACAATTTCCACACCACTCGCACAAATTATACGCAACAAGCCAATAATAACCAAAGGTTGGTAACCGCATTGCATAACGAAAAGGCCATAAGCACAAAAATAAGCAAACAACATAATTACACTGCGAAAGTAGTTTAAAACAAATTGATTATAAACTATTCCCAACCCTGGCCATTGTAGTCGCACGACCTACATTAAGTCTACAGCATATAAAAATAACACGTTCTGGTCGAACCGATTGGCCAGTGTCCGTGGGAACTTTATTGCGCTATATATGTACGTAGCTCGTAACTCTTGGTACGATCATGGCGAGACCTTTTACGGGCTTGCCTTCAATGCTCAAGATCTTACCCACTTAGCAATGAGCCACGACAAAGAAATTGGAAAAAAGGAACCTCACTTCAAGCGAGTCTGTTGCTTGCCGCCGTTTTAAAAATAACCAAATGCTTTTTGCTTGTAGTTTTATATATGGATTACGTAACACATTTATATTGAATACGCTATTGATTTGCTATACGATTTAATTTAATAGCAATTTTTACGACAGTTTTAAATTTTAATTAGTATACGTTCAATAATTATTTGATCCATAAATATGTATATTTATAGGTGATACATATTCATGGCCCTTAAAACTTAATTAAATTAAGTTACATAAAGGCCACATGCAAGCGGAGTCGTCAAATGTAAATTTCGACCCAGGTAATTTTAAAGAAGACATTTCATGCCTGGTTTTCTTGACATACGTTTTTTTTTTTTTTTAATATGGCCATCTTCGGCTGACATACGTTATGAAAGCAATATAAGGTCATTGCTCAACTTTCAGCATAATTTCGTTGGCATAGACCTTCACAAGCTTACGACAGTTACATCAGATAACCACAACAATGCTGTATGACGTCACTACACACTCTGAGAATCCGTAATATCTCAAGCACGATGACTGGCAAGCGGCATGAGAACGTTGGACATAACTCAACCGTGACGGTGAGCTGCTGTCACCTGACACCTCAGCGTCCTTGCAATTCCTCTCTAATGTGCCCTGGATTGAGTAACTGATAAACATTCTACTGGCAACAACCTTATGGTAGAATAGTATTCAATCGCGTGAAAGTGCTAATTTTACCAATTAAAAATGTATGTTGCTAGGTTGATGTGTGCTTTATGTACATATCGCCAGAGGTCAAGGCCCCAGTTAACCGCTGAACTATTGGTCTTTAAAATAAACATAAAAAATACATAGCTCCAATCCATGATTGCCTCTGTGGCGTAGTTGTGTTACGGTACGACTGCAGTGCTGAGGTCTGGGGTTCGATCCCCGGGTCGGGTAAAGTGATATTAGGTTTTTTTGCTCAATTAAGCCCGGAGTCTGGAAATGTGTCCGGTAAATGGTAATAGACCGGTCCCCTATTACATGGAACTGAATATAGCTGGCAAAATGTGGGTGTGTGATACACCTGTTTACTGGTTCTAGGTCTCTCATATGTAAGAGTCCGCCTGGGTGGGTACCACCGCAATGTCGATTTTTACCACCAAGCAGCAGTGCGCATGCCCTTGTTGTTTTTCGGTTTGAAGGACATTATAGCCAGTGTAACTACAGGACATAATAAGACTTAACATCTTATGTCTCAGGATGACGAGCGCAGTGGAATGCCACTTAGTGTTTTGTTGCTCAATGTGCTGGATGGTATTGCTACTGTTTATCGTATCACTTACCATCAGGCGAATAGCATTCTCGTCATGTCATTCCATGCCATAAAAAAAACCTCTGCCTACCCCTGAACAGGGACAAAGGCGTGATGCTATGTATGTATGTGTTTTCAGATCGAAAGTACATCTATAACGACGCCCGTTGGAGTATACAAAAAGCTCTACATAATTAACGGCTTAAATTATTTGTTTTGTCTTACTGGTAAACAATACAGTTCACAATGAACATCTTCTGCCATATGTTTGGAATAACGAGATCCAATGATAGATTCCGAGAATGCAGGAAACACGTCAAGAATCAATGCCCTAAGAGATTTAACTGTACCAGTGTAGCAGTTGTGTGCAACTCGTGTAACTAGTCGAGGGTTTACATAGTTAAGCAACACAACAAATTTGTAAGTGTATGTAAAAAATGTTTTTGCTAAAAAAAAAAAAAAAAAAAAAAAAAAAAAAAAAACAACATTAACATAAGGTGTATTATTACTCTGAGCCGGGATCAATGATGTAATGCAACTGTCACATACACTCGTCCCAATACCGATTAATGTAATCATATTCATAACTCCCACATACTTAAATCAATGAATCATGAATGAATGTTGTAGTTTTTGTTTCGGTTTTTATCTACGCTAGCTATGTTTCGTTGAGAACTAAGTATTTACTATTGTATTTTTTGTTATTCATTGGATCTTCGCAAAACGATAACTAAACAGAAATTAAGGCCACGAAACAAGGATAAAAAATCTCAAACATACCTAACAATTTAGCCCAAAAACAATTACATCTCCGGTTGCATAATCGTGTCCTAAATGGCTTACTCACGATATAAGCGTGAAGCAAAAACACTCAAATTGTATAATTTAACTGAAAAGCCGCGTAAGTACTTCCGTATAGACACACTTTAAGCTTGTTCTTTTTTGCTAATAACAAAACCTTGAGGTTGTACGTAAACTATGGTGTGTAAAAACATGTAATAAAACAAAAGGCGGTCGTGTAACACAAAATTAACATCGTAAAAGAGGACGAACGAATCGAATGTGACCCAATTACACGTAGAAGCTTCCTTGTTAGGACGCGCGACGCCGCGCCGACGGCAGGCGCACGACGCGACGCTTGCATGTGGGATGTGACATCAGGCACGCCGCACGTGCTTAACAAGCTCTTCCCAGAAACCGATGTTCTAATCATGTCCACCGAAGCAAATTGCAATTTCAGCGAAATCTTTTTATAGGAATGAGGATTATGTAAGATTAGATTAAAAAATAACTCTCATATTACTTACCAAATACAGTAATCATAATATTGTAGTCAACTAAAACACGATCTTTTCGCCTGGCCCACCCAATGATTCGTACAGGACTAATTTTTCACCGGATGTTTACAAACAAATTTATTATTTGAACGGGACATTAACCCCCTAGTCTCATTTCTAATTACGTTCCATAGACAACAGACACTGCATCTAGTAATGGATACCTATAAATAGGTCAGAGAAAGCCCAATGAAATTAGAAACGCGCCAGAGTAGATGCTGCCCTTTGAAATATTTAGTAGGCGGATAATTAAGAGTGGCAACCTTTTTAGATCTATTAAAATGTTCTTCAGACTTATAAGCCTTCGATATGCATAAATGGAGGCGTTTCAATTTAGCAAATGTTCATTAGGTTTTCTGGGAACGTCGGGATACGGATCATTTTCGTAGAAACTTATAAAGTCGCAGTTTCATTATATTTAAGCGTTCTAAATACAGGTTTAAGGATAATAAACAATTTAATTTGTTTCTGTATATAAACAAACACACATGGCTTTTACAAGAATTAGATACTGTAATTCTGAAAACTTATTCGTTTTGCCTGTTTATAAATAATCATATTGGACGATTTGCTTTTTAATTTTTACCAGACACTATTTATTTGTCATATATATAATCGAAAGAGCCAATCAATAATATCATTTCGGCATATAAATATTATGTAGTACACATATTTCCAAATATATATAACACTTAAGAATCTAGTCAATTGTTATCAGTTACGCGCAAGACTTATAACAGATAAGTTTGGTTTCAACCTTCTAAACTGTATATTTTTAACTTTCCACTTTATGTGCCACGCAGTAGGTTTATTGGTATTTTTATGAGCGTCTGACGATATGTTGACCCCGATTCATTGTTCCCGACCGGGTTAGGCATAGGTATACTAACAAAAGCCATGCAAGCGACATGTATATGCATATAATGGATTTTATGCATAAGATCATATGCTACACAGACAAAAGTATGCATGCATCAAATAAAAAATACAATTGTAAGGTAGTAGGAGCTTCAAACTTTTGCATCTATAATAGCTTTAATAAAAAATAAATTATATTAAAAAAAAATAAAAGACGCTTTATAGAAAGTCCAACTAAAAAATATAAAACTATTTTTAATACATTTAAATTAAGAATAGTGTAAATAAGAAAATAATGTATTTTATGGTTAAATAAAAAAAAACTAAAAAAACACAGAAAATCGAACTAAAAATAGAAAGTAAATATTAATAAATTTGAATTAAGAATAGTGTAAATAAGAAAACAATGCATTTTATTTAATAATAGGGTGGGGTGCTTTTTAAGAATTATCAAAATGAAAATCCTTCCACTCATATTATCTGTCAATAAAATATTTAAACTATTGACACCCTGCAGCCCACGCTTTTTTTTACAATAAAATACATTTTTTTCTTACTTACACTATTCTTAATTCAAATTTATTAAAAATTATTTTCTTATAATCAGTTGGATTTTCTACATGTTTTTTAGTTTTTTTAAACAATTATTTACTTTTTCTTATTTATTTGAAAATATTGGATTGTCCCCGGTCCTTGATAAGTATGCCAAATTTCGATTTGATCAGAGGTTTTGAAGGGATACAAAATCATGATCAAAGTTTCCGTTACATACATAGATACATAAGTTCGTATGAAGCTAATAAAAGCGTGTTAAAAACAAGATACGTTTTTCTACATAACTATTAAGTCATACAAAACAATACCTAGGACTAATGCAAGGGAAAAATGCACAACTAGCTCAGGTGCATTTAATGTCAAGGACATAATTATATCGACGCAATGCGAGTAAGTTACGGTCGTTTAACAAATATTTAAATTATAGCGGCGATAGCCTAGTTGGGAGTGGAACGGAATGCCGAGACGAACGTCCGCAGGTTCAAATCCAAGGGCCAGCACCTCTGACTTTTCTAAAAGTTATGTGTGTATTCTTTGTGAATTATCCTTCGCTTTAACGGTGAAGGAAAGAAAGAAATATTTGAAAATATATTAAAAAAGATTTTTGTTACACGGGTGACTGCATTATTTTTAAAAGTTTTAAAGTTGTGGATTTATACAATGTTCGTAATCTATACTAATATTATAAAGCTGAAGAGTTTGTTTGTTTGTTTGTTTGAACGCGCTAATCTCAGGAACTACTGGTTCGAAGTGAAAAATTCTTTTTATGTTGAATAGACCATTTGTCGAGGAAGGCTTTAGGCTATATAACATCACGATGCAACTATTAGGAGCGAAGAAATAATGGAAAATGTGAAAAAAGCAGGAAAAATTATTCATCCTTGAGGGCTTCCATTGCGTGCGCTGCGAAAACGGTTCAAGATACCAAAAATATATGTATGAAAGAATTATTCCTCTTGAAATGATCTAAAAAAATGTCTGCGACAGTATATGTCTATCTTTTAAGATTAACTCACTAGAACCGTTTTTATGGTAATCAAATTTGGTCGAAATTAATGCATTATTTGTTAAGAGTTGTATCAACGTAATAATATTAATCTTTATCCAATGAATATGTATATGGTACATACACCAAAATATATATTTTTTTCAATTTTTGTCTGTCTGTTCCGGCTAATCTCTGAAATGGCTGGACCGATTTTGACGGGACTTTTATTGGGAGGTAGCTGATGTAATAAGGAGTAACTTAGGCTACGTTTTATTCCGGAAAAGTATAAAGCGGGACTTTTTCCCGGAAAAACTTTTTAACGCGGGTGGAGCCGCAGGCAACAGCTAGTCTATAATAATATTATAAAGCTGAAGAGTTTGTTTGTTTGTTTGAACGCGCTAATCTTAGGAACTACTGAACCGATTTTGAAAATTCTTTCACTAATAGGAAGCTACATAACTCCTGAGTGCTATAGGCTACTTTTTATCCCGGGAAAATATTTTGTCCCTGTGAAACTTTTTCACGCGGGCGGAGCCGCGAGCACTACTAGTTTTACATAATTATTAATTATAACTATCCAAAAACAATGGTGAAATACACCTCATATTGTGTACCTACTTAGAATTCGCCATATTCCTTAAAGAGGATATGACACAATTATTCTATAACGATTACGTATATTTATTCCAGTTTAATACGAATAAACATATACACTAGGCGGGCCTGTAGATGCATGAAACTATTCTGAATAACAGCGGAGGGTAGAACCATAACCTAATTTGTATAGGGCTGTTGACGCTACCATTAATTAACGTCCAACAATAAGACAGGATTAGTTTGTTCTGGACTGATAACCCGGGAGCTAAACAATGTAACATTAATCCGCACAGCACAAGATAAAGGTAATTTAACTAACGGCAACACACACTTATACATTTATACACGGAACGAGTGCTAAAATGTACAACCTCGTGTAGTGGCTACAATTTACAACATGTTAAATTTTTATGATTCGAAACCTTATCACAGGAACGCTGTTGACCGTTCGCAATTGGCAGCAACTGAACATTTACTTGTCACTTGCTTCGTAGATCTAGTATTTTTTTATTGCATTGAATGACGAGACGAGCATGCCGTTCACCTGATGGTAAGCGATACGACCACCCATAGCCAGTAGCAACACCATTCAGCACCTTGAGTTACAAAGTACTGTGTGATATTCCACTGCGCTGGTCATCTTGAGACATAAGATGTTAAGTCTCATTATGTCCAGTAGTTACACTGGCTACAATGTCCTCCAAACCGAAACGAAAGAGTGCATGAACACTGCTGCTTGGCGGTAGAAATAGACATAGCGGTGGTACCCACCCAGACGGACTCTTACACGTGAGAGACCTACCACCAGTATATATGTGTATGTACATATTATGAATTTTGCCCACGGCTTCGCCCGCGTTAATAAGTTTTTCGGGGCTAAAAGTACATAAAAACCTTCCCGTTGAATCACTCCATGACTATGACGTTGATACAACTCTTAAAAAATAATGCATTAATTTCGACCAAATTTGATTACCATAAAAACGGTTCTAGTGAGTTAATCTTAAAAGATAGACATATACTGTCGCGGACATTTTTTTAGATCATTTCAAGAGGAATAATTCTTTCATACATATATTTTTGGTATCTTGAACCGTTTTTGCAGCGCACGCAATGGAAGCCCTCAAGGATGAATAATTTTCCCCGTTTTTTTCATTTTCCATTATATCTTCGCTCCTAATAGTTGCATCGTGATGTTGCCTAAAGCCTTCCTCGATAAATGGTCTATTCAACACAAAAAGAATTTTTCAATTCGAACCAGTACTTCCTGAGATTAGCGCGTTCAAACAAACAAACAAACAAACAAACTCTTCAGCTTTATAATATTAGTATAGATAATATTTGGTAATAATACCAGAGACTTTATACAGTTTATCAATATTCTTAAAAAAGGTACAACGCCTGTATCTTTTAGTGTTTGCAAACCCACGCGCAACATAGGAAGGTATAAAGCAAGAAGCAAAACAAATGCACAATGAAGCACTGCAGCTGATTCACAAGCTCAAGTTGCCGCGTTCAAATTACATGAAATAGCCATTCTTATCATGATATCCACGTTGCATATGCATTGGAAATCAGTCTTGGAAGCAAGAAAGGCTATTTGTGAATAATATGTGGCCCGGACGAGGAAATGCATTATGCCTATCATATGAATATGCAAAACGAGAGATAGCTGTACGTGATGATGCACCTAGGAATCACACAGAGGAGTTCTGCGGGATTATTTGTCAGAAAATAAAGTTTGGTAATAAATGTAGTTCTAAAATTAAATTTGATTAATAACATAATTTTATAACAAACAACTATTTAAGATGATTCTTTTCAAAGGGAGAGTGGTGGAAGTAGACCAGGTAGACCAGGACCAGTAGGATGATAAACTCACATTGGCCTTGTGTAAAATATAAAACACCTTACATACCTTCAAGACACTTGATATTTAATTTTAAATTTACGGACAAAGTTTTGGCCTAAAGGATCTTAAACATAAGGTGTATTTCATTTTGTCCTTACTACCTGCTATTCAGCTATACAGTTGAAATTCAACAAAATAAATAATAAAACCCTGTTTAGTGGTGATCCTAAAAAATACTAAATGCATGTAGCACATAAAATCCAAATAGGTTAATGACAATTGTTAGCATCGTAATTGCTGGATCTCATTATAATAAATTAGATAATGTCTACCCACACGGTAAATGTTAAGCCTTTGTAATTTTTGAGAACATTAGCACCATTCTCTAACTTTAATTAGGAAAAAATTATTAAAGGATTACGTAGACTGTCGTAGTTTTTGGACTACATAATTTTTTGACTACATAATTCAAAATGAGGCCAGTCTTTCTCTACCATATTATACTGCGTGGATTTCTCGAAACTTCAAAACAAAGTCGCACAATAATCATTGGACAAATCAATGAAGGCTCCGAGTTAGCTAGCACATCACCGCGACTTACTACTACTACTACTACTACTACTACTACTACTACTCCCTTCTATTCCTGCTATGAAATACAGTAACCAATTTCAACAACATATGTTTAAATGCCAAGTCAAACAATGCCATTGTACCTCTCCAGAGTCGGATCCTCATCAGATAGCAAGATTCAAATGGATGTACTCGAGTCAAACGTCAAACAAAAGCGTTTAATTCACGTCGCCAAGTAGATTGATCGAGTCGCGGGCCTAGCAGACAAATGACGACCAGCAAGAACAACAAACAGGGGGGGAACAATGCATTGCATAATGTACACGTGTGCCGAGCTATGCAGTCAACACGTCATTGTTGTTCCATACGAGATGCCGTTACAGAAATACGCGATCGTATTTACTTGAATAGATATTTTGATCTATTTTATTTTTGTTGAGGTTGTCAACCCTGCTGACATTAGCTTTGCTAAGTTTACGATCAAGGGGATGTTTGTAGCGCTGAAATATACTTAGGCATATTATCAGTATAACGTAGTACTATTCAGTATTCTGTAATTACAACTAAAGCTATTTTATAAATGTTTTGGAAATGGTTATACCTAACAATGGTTGATAGAGGTACATAGCCAATTTTTATGGATAGCCTGAATTGGACACGAAGGATCGAGATCGTACACATTTCACAGCAAACGAAATATGCAAAATATCAGTTGTTTAATTGCGCTCAGTAGTCAGTAAAATGATGAAGACTCAATTTTTTGAAACCTCCACCCTTTCCATGAAGATCGACAATGCAGCAATGACTAATCTGCGATGGTAATCAATAATAATATAATCGGTCGGACCACAAGCTCCATTGCTTGCCTTATACTTCATAACGCGGAGTGTTTACATTTTATGCCTCGTTTTCAAGAGATAATCCTACTAATATTATAAAGACGAAAGTTTGTAAGAATGTATGGATGTTTGGATGTATGGATGTTTGTTACTCTTTCACGCAAAAACTACTGAACGGATTTCGATGAAATTTGGCAAACGGGTAGATCATGTCTTGGATTAACACATAGGCTACTTTTTATCCCGGGAAAATATAAAGCAGGACTTTTATCCCGGAAAAAGTTTTTAAAGCGGGCGGAGCCGCGAGCAAAAGCTAGTTTTACATAAAACTTCAATACTTTGAATATAAAGTAGCTGTGGTTAACAAGATAACCCTACCCTAGATGATGAGCAGTGTAATTTAATACACTACAACAATGCTGTACGTAATATGCGAACTGATAGCAGTTTTTACATATTAAACATTGGCTTATGCATAGAAGACGATATTATATCGTAACTTGCTAGTTGCTACTTGTAATAACAAGTACCTACCTATTTCGGTGTTAAACATCTTTAAATACGTATGAATTTAAATAATTTACGAAATTATGAGCTGCAGATGACACAAAAAATATTGTTAAGACACATGCATAAAATACCTAGTATTCGGTAATTCGAACTGAAACATAATTCAGGACTGCTCCCGATATCATAAACATATTGCAATCTCAACGTTCTTTTTAAGTATTAGGTATTGTCCCTATGAAATTCCCGTTTAGAATACAGAAACTTAATGATTTTTCAATAAATATTTTTTAATTCTAACAATCAAAATATGCACCCATGATATCGATGCTTCTCTGCCAGCACAGTGGTAAGTTTTCAATGCCTTTCTTGAAGAAGTCATGTGTATGGGAGCGTACAAACTCTTCAAAGACAATGTCTCGGATATTGGACAGAAATTCTACAACAGACGGTCTCTAAGCTACAAGAGTTAGGTTTAGAAGTGTTGCGTCATCCACCGTACTCACCAGGTCTTGCACCGACAAACTTCTACTTTTTCCAAAATTTAGACAACTTTAGCAGGAACAAATTGAATACTCGAGAGGCAGTACAAAATGCCTTTGAAGAGTTTGTTGGCTCCCGTACACCTGTCTTCTTCAAGAAGGGTATTGGAAAAATTACCACTGCGTTGATACAGATGCATCGATAGCATGGGTGCAAATTTTGATTGATAGAAATAAAAAATATTTATAAAAAGATAAATTTCTGTACACTAAATGGCAATTTCACAGGTAAAGACCTAATATTACGCAATATAAACTGAGCCTCATAGAAGAGTTACCAGAACTGCATAATGCTCGCGAGTCACCTCATGACAAACGATGTTTATTCCACGTCCAGCGAGAGTATTCCAGTCGGTCTAAACAGAAATCCATTTATAAATAGCTCGGATTGTTGGAGAATCACTTAAAACGAGCACTGCAGATACTTGTCGTACTCTCTTGGACATCGCACTTGACGTTACGACTGTCCTGTCTCGCTTCGCTCACAAAACATTTGCCCTTTGTTGTTTTATTGTCAAAAAGTACAAAACATTCACATGCAGTGCTGACTTGTATCATACAGCTAAAATAGAGCTCTCACAAAGAAGCTTAAAAAAATCTAAAGCACCAATTTCAATCATGTTTTTGCCGACGCCACCTAGTAAAATTGTTTCCCGAGCTCTTTTTGTAACAATGGTTTTAAAGCTATATTTCATCAGCACGAAGTTTACTTTTAATCATACATAACAGTATTATTATTATTGATTGTATCTCCATGTGAGGTCGTAAATTTGTAACGAGCAATGGCAGTAAGGTGAAACGCCAATTACGAACAGGTTAAGTCGCACGATTCAGCGAGATAACCCAATTGCTTACTACGATGTATGCGTTTCATGTGTGAAGCGGTATTGAGTTTAAAAATAAACAATGCCCCTTTAACGTGCTTTAACATTTGGTCGCCATGGTAGATCGCGCATGGATTTTTAGAGCTCATGACATCATCGAATGTGGTTTCATTTAGTTCATGAGACGTCTTAACTGTAATAAAATCTGTGCAAAAAATCAGGACATGCGAAATTAACAATGAATACAGAATGGTTATGTTCGAAAAATATGTTGAGTAAGGAAATATAAAACTTGTTATACACACACACTCACGCCTGTTATCCCCGAAGGGGTAGGCAAAGACGCAACTAGTGCACCCACTTTTCGCCGTTATTCCGTCCCATGATGTGATAGGGGGCGAGCCTATCGCCATATCGGGCACAAATTCCAGACTCCGAGCTGATACTGAATAGAAAAACTCAATATACTATACAATACCTATACTTGTTATAATTTTAAAAATTTAAATCAACACTTAAAGCACAATGATTTAACACGAAAACATACGAAACATATATTTACAACTAAGCTCAAAATATTATGAAAACAATTAACAATCACAATAACCATCAAAATTAACTGTAACTACATCTTACCTTACTGTCCACATAGAATCCGGGAAACGACTGTCCGGACGCGTGCAACAAAACACATTCATTAATATTTTGTATTTAAACATTAAAAACATACTAAGGTTTAAAAGTTATACTAAAACTCGCACACTAATTAAGAAAGTGGTTTTCAATACTTTTTTCTTAGTAGTATTCTATGTTTTTTTTATGGCATAGAATGACGAGACGAGCATGCCGTTCGCCTGATGGTAAGCGACACGACCACCCATAAACAGTAGCAGCACCATCCAGCACCTTGAGTTACTATGTACTGTGTGGCATTGGAATGCCGCAGTGGACTGCGCACGTCATCCTGAGACATAAGATGTTAAGTCTCATTAGGCCCAGTAGTTACACTAGCTACAACGTCTTTCAAACCGAAACACAACAGTACATGCACACTGCTGCTTGCCGGTAGGAATAGAAATTGCGGTGGTACCCACCCAGACGGACTCTTACATATGAGAGACCTACCACCAGTAAAATGTGATTATGTGAATCAATACGTTAAATAATTATAATTATTCTTTGAGTTCAACATACTCATAACAATCTTAAAACTCATATATCTTCACGACTAGCGGAACTCGATCACTTCGTGTATCCGTTTGTTATGAGACATCCTGCCGTAGATTGAACGTATATTATAAAGCAACGTGTAGATGTAAAAATTAAATAATATATAATATACTTATAAAGAAACTACACTATAATTACTTGTGAATTTAGAAGCAATATTTATGAAGCAATCGAACCCTTTACAACTTTCTCATAATATATCTAAGTTAATTATAAATCAATTAATAAAGTCACTTAACTTGTCAACGACTTATTGCCCCGTAACAAATATTTATCTGACATAAACCTCACAATAATTCAACACTGTATTTCGAGCAGGTGAGTAAAACCAGGTTCCCACAGACAACATGGCCTACTTCGGACCCAATACGATCTCTGATACAGATTCTATGTGACTGTTAAGCGTAAACATTAAGTGAATGCAAAATTGAAACCGCAATGCAGTGGCAGACAAACGCTTGAAATTATCGTCAATCAATTTACTGAAGTGGTCGTGGACGAGAATAGAATACGCTAAGGAAATTGGAATTACACACGGAATATATTAAGAAAGTTCAATGCATTGTACTTACTACAATGTTTATTGATTCGAAATACAAATTAATTATTATGTCCTTAACGAGCAACACCACTCTCTTCCTAATATAAAAACGTTATGATTGATAAAAAGTCTAAAATATAAGAAATCTACCTGCCATTGCAGCTTTTGAATGTTAAATTCTCAATATAGCTATCGTGAGTTATGACGATAGATGAGCACGAAAACCGTGGGACTGCAAGTGTTTTTTTTTATCTTTACCTTTAAAATTTTCATATCGAAATATACAAATCTAAATAATGACAACTCTACATACTTATATTAAATTTAAAAATATCTGCGATCAGGAGGATGTCACAACTGATTAGTTATTAACACAACCAATTCCCAAAGACGCGTATCTAACATTAAAACCAGCTGCCTTTTTGTTCAGCTCAAAAATCTTACATGTACCCGGCGAATGGTTAATTTTGATTTACGCGGTGTGCTTGGCGCATGCGCCTACGCATTGTGTCATTCTTTTTTATTCGATGCGCAAGCTACAAGAATGTTGTTATTCATATTCACAAGCATAATATGATTACACTGAATTAGAATTAATTTAAAATGTATTAATAACCTAAGCGTAGGCCTGCATATCGCATAATTACAGTTTCAGAATACGTTACATTTGGAATAATCTTTATCAATAGCTTGTAGCAACTATGCTATGAAAAATATTAGCAGAAACTATAGATTTTTTGCATCTCAGACTCACAAAATTTATTATACGCGATCTCTTGCTTATATTATTTATGGCAAAAAAAAAAAAAAAAAAAAAAACTGACTGCCTCGGTGGCGTAGTGGTATTGCGTACGCATTACGAGTACGATTTGCGCGCTGAGGTCCTGGGTTCGAATCCCGGGTCGAGCCAAAAATTGTGACTGGGTTTTTCCATCTTAAAATTTACTCAGTCGCAGCTCGGAGTCAGGAAGTTGGCGGTGTGATACCCCCGTGCCTCGGAAAGCACGTAAAGCCGTTGGTCCTGCGCCTGATCTCTCTCCGGTCATGTCGGATTGCCGTCTCACCGGACTATGAGAGTGAAGGAATAGTGAAGTGCACCTGTGTATTGCGCACACACTTGTGCACTATAATATCTCCGGCGTACCTGGCTGATCTCCGTTGAGATTGGCCGCCGTGGCCGAAACTGGCTAGGAGGATTTTCATATTATTTTTGATGGCGACTATACTTTGGCCAAATTTTCAATATAAAGCTATTGAAAATTATGGAACAGAAAATATCACGTAAAATACAAACTAACACATGAGTTAAGTGGGGTTACAAAAACGACCACCCGATCCGTTGATTTGAATAAATTTCAAATTCAGCGCGTAGGTAGACAGACACCCAACACAGTGATACAATATTAGTTGGTGTAATCATGACTGTTGAGAAAATGAACTACAAAAAGTGGCACTAGTACTTATGATATGGCAAATTACTTTCGAGTGTTTCAAAGTTGCCAAAGAGGTATGGCAAAATATCGACGTAAACGTACGCAAGCGATTACTATAATGATTATAATCGAAACCAAAATGTCGAGCAATTTAGATATCACGTCAGTGCATACACTCCGACATCGGCGCTAAAATCCACTTTCACTGCACTTCAATTAGGGCTGTCAAATTATATTAGACATGGCTGTGAATTATAATAGGGTATTTTGTTTAAATAAGATTCAAATGAAAAAAAGGAGGAAAGTTGTCTTGACTATTATGACTGGAACTAAACAATTTAGATAGAATTTTATACCATATCTTTTGTTTACATGTACGAAACTATGATATTTTAAAATAATGTAGACTGTATTACTTAGGGATAATGTAGCTTTGTACTACATATATAATTAGTATTGAATATTTCGCGCCAACTCTACAAGTTACTTCTACAAAATCTCTATTATCTGTGTTTTTTTGACGTTTAAATCTCTTGCCTTCATGAGCTGAAACTAAGTAACTTAATAGTTTTGGTTTTTTACATAAAAGATCGCTATATCTGATAAAATTCCACCGCGTATCAGAGTTCCCTTCATGGATGACTTAAATCACGTCAACGAAAATCGCTCACACGTGAACAAAATTTGATACCTGCGACTTATTTTTACACACTTAAAGCAAGACATAGCCTTGATTGCATACTAAGATGAAAGTGTGAATCGTAGGTAATAAAAATACATAACCTTTCCGTACCACAAAGCGTAGATTCTAAACAAATACTCAGGAACCTTTGTTATGGGGGCGGAATCGAAACCAGTGGTACCACAACAGGCTTATTGCCACTAAGTTGCGGCGCAGAAGGTGTCCACAGATATACTTATAATGTTCAAAAACATTGTACTCTTTTTGGAGTAGTCGGGTAAAAACATAATATAAATTTCAGGCGTGTCCAATGCCTATAACTATTTTAAAGTGAGCGGATACTAATGGTGAAACTGTACTGTCAATCTTTGTCCAACCTTTTACGACTATAAGCTTATGTTTACAAGCCCAAAACTGAAATGTATGTTGCCTCATACAAATAGTTTACCGTAAATATTTATCCAAATAAAGTTAAGCTCCCATGTTTCTCTGTTGAGAAACCGTTAGTATAACGAATTGTATTCCTGGCTGCGAGAAAGTAAAAAATCCATGCTTAGTATAAACAAAAAAATGAAGTTATGGAACTGTACGAATTAGGAGAACCATATTAAAATTTAAAGTGACAACGCGTCTTATCCGGCGCTAACTATTGTAGATTAACCCTCTCACCAAAAAAAGGGCCTCATAGACCATAGATCAAAGCAAGAAAACATTGCTTGCGTTGCTTTTTTTACAGAATAATCACATGATGTAATAAATATTGTTTGCATGTGCTTAAATTCAACATTTTGAAGATTTGTCTAATCATAACAATGCCTCATAAACAAACAAAAAATACAGAGCGCAAATGCTGCATATTTGAATTATTGTTTCACTTATATTCAGTCCAGTTACAAGTTAATTGATGGCAAACTTATATGATTATAATTTAAAAAAAACAGTTGAATGTAATATTTCTTGCATAGGACAGGGTACTGTGTGACTGCACGTATCTAAGAGGGTTGAGTGACGAGCCAACGGACGGATACACGAACATTTCCTATTTAATAAGCCGCAGTTATCAGTCTAACGTCATGTACTTGACAGCCCGATGTAATTAAGTTGAATAATATACTTTATATAACTAGTAATTAAATGTTATTAACTTCGTTTTATTCTTAGCCAAATGACATATAACAAGACTCTATAACGAGAGTACGAAAGCGGAACAACTAATGCACAAATTGCCAATCTTGAACATACTGACTCTCGCGTATCGTTCTGCTAACGAAATAGCGAAATAAAAGTAAATTTAGTACATTATTATCGGTAGACATTTATGTGCGAAGTAGTCGAAAATATAATTACAACAAAACTTCGCTTATTAATTACAACTAGATTACAATAATAATTAACTGTGAAGTCAACTAGGGACTGCTTAGGCTTAATTGTAAATTATGTGCTACTGGTTAATTATTTGAGTAATTACAAAAACCAGGGCTTATTTTAACCAACACGTATGCTAGGTGTCACATAATCGAAAGGCGAACTCTGAGATATACCCGGGACTAAAGACGAAGTAATTTATGAATACACATACTAAAACAGATGCATAATAAATATAAAACTGCGGGAATAATTCCAAGTCAGTAATAAATAATTTACGATGACTTACTAATAGAGCATCCAATTATTAAAATATGTAGTGATTTGTTTTAGATTGGACGGATTCATCTTAGATATTTCGAAATAAATATCTAAGTGCTTAACTTGGAGATATAACTATTTATCGCATAAAATATCTGTTGCAAACGGCAAGTAATCCCTTCTAAATCTCGGCAACATACTTACGATTACGTTAACTTTGTATGATCAGGACCGATGGTGATCACTTACCAACATGTGACCCAAATGCTTTTTTGCGCGCCTTCTACAATAAAAATATGCGTAACTACGGTCTGAATATGTAAGTAAGTTGTACAAAAGTTTACACTCTATTGCAAACATATTTAGCAACATACTAATGTCCGGTTTAGGCTGGATTTCATTGTCGTAAATCAAAGAAATACTCGATAAATTTCTTGATCCGTTTTGATCGGTGGACTAACAAAAAACGTACCGCAAAAAATATACCATACTAAAACATAAATCAGTTTTACTGCGTTTTTTCTTGTACATTCCGAATACTTTCAACAGATAAGTATTTATTGCTCTAAAATATTTTGTGGAATTATTATATTTCGACCAATAGTCAGTTAGAACTAAGTTTGCGTGGTACTTTCTTTATTATATAACCGTAATACTGTACATAGAACAAATTTAAGTGAAAGTTTGATTGAAACCGATCAATACGATTTTTAATAGTTTTACAACATACACTTGAAAATATTCATTGGACACTTGTTATCAAATTAGAATAATTTTAGTAGATTTTAGGATAGATTCACAGAACCATAGGTCTCAAAACTAAGTGTGTCCCACTTAGAGATCATAACTTTAATAGGTATCAAATGGAGTAGTAATTAATACTTACAGCAAGTTCCTCACTGGTGTAAGCGGTGAGGATGCGCCTGTCTTGCTGCAGGACGCAGTAGAGCGGCTCCCAGGACAGCGGCACACCCAACGCCGCGCCACCCACCGCGCTCGTCGCCACATCTGCAAACAAACAAACCATCACATTCAGTTATGTGCAAAAGACATGCCATGTCTGTATGTATATACAGATATTACAGAATAATAAAGCAGCTCTACTAGCTTGGTACAGTATGTCAGTTTTGCTATTGCTACGATATTACATACATACATATATACACACTCACGTCTTTTATCCCCGAAGGGGTAGGCAGAGGCGCAACTAGTGCACCCACTTTTCGCCGTTATTCCGTCCCAGAATGTGATAGGGGGCGAGCCTATCGCCATATCATAGATATTCTTTACATTATAATCGAAATTCCTAAAAAACGCCTCATCTACCTAATCCCTATTACTTTTGTTATAGCAAAGACTCCTTTACATATGAAGACACAATGCCGAATATGACAGTTTACGCCGACGCAATCAGCATACCGCCCACGTTTCTGTCCCGCAACTGGTTATGTAAATCATAGGGACATCAATCGCCCGAGGTGATGCAGAAAAACGAGTCGACGCGGACGCCGCGATGACAGCGCGATATCAGCGGCCCCGAGTTAATTAGACCTATCTACGGAAAGCTTCGATTTTCATTGCTTTTTTGCGTTTATTTGTCGTATATCAAGCCTGTTTCGACTGCCATTTACGATTTTTTGTCGCATCGTTGCAAGCTGTGACATTTATCATTTATGCAACGACTAACAAGACTTCCTTGCTTTTTGCGTAATTTACGTTTCTTTTTAAAATATCAGTAACTAGTATTTGCTCGCGGCTCCGCCCGCGTGATCAAGTTTTCCCGGGATAAAAAGTAGCCTATAGCAGTCAGGAGTAAAGTAGCTTCCTATTAGTGGAAGAATTTTCAAAATCGGTTCAGTAGTTCCTGAGATTAGCGCGTTCAAACAAACAAACTCTTCAGCTTTATAATATTAGTATAGATAATTATTATATTGACCCTAGATACCTATGAAAGAACAATATTTTTTCCGTGGTTAAGTCGGGCTATTACCATAATTCATTTGTAACTGAAGACTATTGAGTGAGTAACACACTCACGCAATAGTGGATTATAGTTTTTAAAACATAAATTAGCTATAACTTTTTCTAGGGCATGCGTTATTACGGAACAACTCTACTTTTAACTACTAGACTAAGATCAAGCGATGTAATTTATAACTAATCATCAATTTGTTTAGTATTTGTTTATTATGCAAAAATTTGGTCAATCTTCACAATTCCTCTGATATTGTGAGTTGAATAAGCTCCCGTGATCATTTAACGTAAAAGACCAATTTAATCCATTGTCTTCATGCCTTAAAAAATCTAGAAAACTTAATTACTAATTTAATCATAATTTCTAAACATTTAATGCAACTCAAAAGTCTTAAGTCTCGAAAGAATATGCACAACAAAATGATTATATTATCAAGTACCAGTCTAAAAATAGTCTCAAACAAGAATTAAATTTGCAATTTCTCTTTGTGATGTCTTTACCCCCTGGAAAGCAGTTGGTTTGCATTGAGCGAGATATTTTATATTATATATGATGTCCATCCCGGTGTCGGTTTGTTGTGGAGACCGATCATCAATACTGTAGATTGACATTATAATTAAATACGATATTAACTGATTTAAATGTCGATGCATACAATATTACTGTTTCAATTAGCCCAAAAATTTCGTATCGACAACGACCTCCATCGCTTTCTGTTAAATGATGATAAATATTAAGTAATGTCTATAAATTACATATCAAATATGTTAGCCAACAACTAATAGTACTTCACTTTTAAAATTGTATTTTCGATAACTTAAAAAATCTTTCATTAATAAGAATAAATTCTCTCCATTTTTCTGGCTTGCGTAATAAAAATCATGTTCTTTCATTTATCAGTATTTGATATTTTTGATTGATAACCACTGATAGACACAAGAACTTTACAAAGCATTGAATCGGACAAAGAACAATAAAAAAATACATTGAACGGTGCACCGCGCGTCCGTGCTGCTTCATTGTATTACAAAATTCATGCAGGCGGCCATAACTTGTATATAATTGATGTAAACATCCACAAGGCAACCCCGTGGACGACATTAGCAACAATTGAAGCACTTATTCAACCAATAAAAGCCCGTTGCGTCGCCGTTCGCGTCTACATGGATTAAAGCGTTCCATTTAAGCTATTAAACAGTGACTCAGAACGTATTCAGACATTACAGTTCATATTTCAGAAGCTTTGTATATTAGTGTTCTTATTTGTGTTATCCTTTAATAGAACTAACAGATATTTCTCTCAAAAACTTCAAAGCTTTGTTAGTTATCCTTTTGTTTTATGACTAATAGGCAAGCCAGTCGGACTCAAATTAAGCCTAATTTTATTTCAAGGCTTAAGATGTATTGACGTAAACTGTAGATGATAGATGAAGCTTATTTATAAGTCGCAACATTCCAAACGTCCATTGTTAATCTAAATACCGAAGATAGTGAGATATTTTGGTTACGTCACGTTACTATGGCAATATATTTATTGACTGCCTCGGTGGCGTAGTTGTATTACAGTACGACTGCAAAGCTTGAGGTCTCGGGTTCGATCCCCGGGTCGGGCAGTGATATTGAGTTTTTCTATTCAGTATCAGCTCGGAGTCTGGAATTTGTGCCCGATATGGCGATAGGCTCGCCCCCTATCACATTATGGGACGGAATAACGGCGAAAAGTGGGTGCACTAATTGCGCCTCTGCCTACCCCTTCGGGGATAGCAGGCGTGAGTGTATATGTATGTATATGTATATTAATTACTTTATTGCAGTATACAACGGTGTCTTTATAGCATTTAGAATCTGTTTATACAGTTTCAGTATTATTATTTTTGTGACTAGACGCACTGAAACGTACGTTGGAAATAATCCTATTGCAACCGCTGAATCATCGTGTTGCACTAAGTTGATGAATAAGACATCACGCCGCCCCTCGCGTCGCGTCGGTGGGAGGACGTGGGCTGACAATGCCAGTATGGAAAAAGTCTCATCAATATAGATGGCCAATTTCATAACAGGTGACTAACTTAAAATCAGCTGACGATATTTACTCACCTTCCATTACCTTTGGTGGCTTTAGGTTATTATAAAACCACATCCACAAAAAGCAGAGTTCAGTCAGACTAAGAAAAGGCCTTTATAGTGTCAATATTAACAATTACAACAGAAGTTTTTTATAAATACTGAATATGTAAATAAAGATCCATAAAGGCCTCTGTCAGAAGCCTCACACCACATGTCAATTACGGCTTCCATCGACCTTTGCCTAGTTTAGCGACCTGTACATTAGCTTACAAATGCAAGACAACAGTTTTAGAAATAACTTTAATCAGAAACAAATTCCTAATTGAAACACTCTTTTGAAATTGCAGCTTATAATGGTGAACCACCCACAGCGTGCGGATCTAGTGAATTTTCGTGATAATCTATCGCCAACTCTTCCCACAAATGCTCAAGGCAGTTTTATTGAATGGCCGAGAATATTTTATTACATAGAAAGTTCATTTATGCTCGCCCACGTAGACTCATGTGAAAAAGGAATACATCAATTCGCGAGATACGTAACTTCATCTTTAAAGGAACTTTATGGGGTTTAAGAGATAATTAAAAGACCATCAGATATATATACTTATAGGTACTAAAGGCTTTCTTCTTGCATCTAAACTTGATCTATGACTATGATAATGACAGATTTATAACATGATTTATCAATTTACAAATGAATTGCTTGATAATAAATAATTACCATCTATTAACGCGCACAATGCCAGAGTAGATAATCCTTCTATATTTTTCAAACAAATGGATAGCAGAGCTAAAGGTTTGGTGTTCTTTCAAACAATGCCATACCTGCAGTACGGTCAGAATGTTCTTACCGTAACTACTTGTCCTAGTTGATTCGTTAATAACCTAATAACCCACAGTTTGTAATGTAATTCTACTTTCATACCATAGACTATCACATACAGCACGTAATGCAGACTATACGAATCTATCAAATAATGTGTTACCAAATATAAAATATACACACACACACACACACGCCTGTTATCCCCGAAGGGGTAGGCAGAGGCGCAATTAGTGCACCCACTTTTCGCCGTTATTCCGTCCCATGATGTGATAGGGGGCGAGCCTATCGCCATATAAAATATAAGAATAATATTCAATGAATTTAAATATAATGTAAAGCATGAAAAGTTTTTGCGCTCTCGTTGCATAAGAAATTATGCTGAAAATAATATTTCTCTATCACATTGCGCCTGAGGGTCTATTACAGTATTTCAATGGACGAATCAACCAATAAATATTTTGTCGACACCGGATTATCGAATAAACCTTTCATTCGAATGCGAATCAAGTAATAGGCCTTTTATTTCAACACACAGACACTACATTGTACAAAGGTTAACAAGCGCGAATTTAGCGTGACACTTGCAGTTGTTTTTTATTCGATGGCATACTTTAAAACGAGTGCTTGTAAGGCTATTTTTAGTAAATATTTCCGGCAGTCGAGTTTCTGTACTTGTTAGTGTCTTTATACAATAGATTGCCAATGTTTTTGCATATCGAGAGTCTTTTTGCTCTACACATTTACATATCATTATATTGCTAAACGCTTGTTGACTTATAGCTTTTATTATTTTCAAAGTACTCCATGATCATAGGCATTAAATTAAATCCTATCATTTCATCCATTGCTTGAAATACATTTTCCTCTTCATGAACTGTCTGCTTTCGCATTAAAGCCTATATCGAATAAACAATGCTAAATGTAGGTACTTTCAACACATTGTTTGCTTTAATTAACATTAATTCATTCAATTATCGTTTGAGATCGGAACGCCTTTGTGGTAATTCATGAGATTCTACGATACGCAGCTGCAATGACCGTGTATGTCCATAAACAATGGCAGTAAGAAGCTCTCCAAAACGGCTGAAGCGGCGCGAGATTGATGAGCGCACAGAAAACGAGTTGTGCAAAAATAGAAAGAACTTACACTTTACTCTATTTGAGATACCATGAGAGGTAAAACAATAATGTCCATAAAATCATGAACAGCGACATCATAATATACAAACTGCAACGCATTGCGTAATGTCATCTCACTTTAGTTCCGTCAAGAATTTTGTTATCATTTTGAGTTTATGTATAACTCACACTTTTGGGTCATTAAACACTATAACAAATGTCTTTAAAGTTTTAATGTAATATATACTCATATGTCAACATTATAAAATCCTATTTAAAACTAGCTGACCCGGCAAACGTTGTTTTGCCATATAAATAATTTCCTAGCAATTTCTAGCTATTAAAAAATAAGGGTTGATCGTAGAGGGGTGAAAATTTAGGGTTGTAGGTATTTTTGTATGCTGTATCATAAAAAAATTAAAACAAAAAATTTTGTCTGAAAAATAACAAAAAAAAATTTAGGGGTGGTCCACCCTTAACATTTGGGGGGATGAAAAATAGATGTTGGCCGATTCTCATAGATACCGGATAAGCACAAAAAATTTCATCAAAATCGGTCAAGCCGTTTCGGAGGAGTATGGCAACGAAAACTGTGACACGAGAATTTTATATATATAGATATGAATTATTACTTAAAAATCATGACTACTAATTGACCTTATCTTAATTGCTTATCCACCAAAACTCCACGTACAATAAAACATTTCCCATCTCCATGGTGAACCATGGAATGTGTATGTATAGTAAATAAAGTTTAAACTAAGAATTGCCTTCCAAAGCCCGTCGTGCTTCGAAAATAGCCGGCGGCTATCGAAACTACTATCTCTGACGGAGTCACGCACGCTTTGCTTGCACTATGATACGACTACGAGGCAAGAGAAAAAGCGCTCTTACACAAATTACTGGTGGTAAGTCTCTCATATATGTATAAGAGTCCGTCTGGGTGGGTACCACCACAATGTATATTTCTACCGCTAAGCAGCAGTGTGCATGCACTGCTGTGTTTAGGTTTGAAGGACATTGTAGCCAGTGTAACTACTGGACATAACATCTTATGTCTCAGGATGACGAGCGCAATGGAATGCCACATCAGTAATTTGTAACCCAAGGTGCTGGATGGTGTTTCTACTGTTTATGGGCGAACGTCATGCTCGTCTAATCATTCTTACAATATAAAAATTACATGCGGATTTTTTTAATATTTTAAACGTTTAATAGGAGTAGATTTCAAGTTTTTTACGAGCTACAGTTGGATATCAACCTAGACGTGAATAACTAGGTATAGACCTTAATGGGAACTCTTTGGGAGAAGAATTGCCTTCGAAGCGTAGTGACTGAGCCAGTTATTACAAAAAAAACAAATATGTGTAAATAAACAAACAAAAAACGAATACTGGCGTTGTGAATTCGTCAATGTTTTGTGTGCTACCTGTATCCCCTCGACGTGTTTATAATTGGTTTCCTCAAATCGAAAGCTGTATTTAAACAAAGCTATTAACTCGTTAACGCGAACAGCTTTTATAAATGAAATGTCCTAAAGTATGTAAGCTGCAATATGAACGAGAATTACTTGTCTGCTTGAACAACTTGCCTTATATTATACAACCGTTCGCCAGACGCTCGCCACTGCGTCAGGATATGACTAAACCTGAAGCTTGCCAACTTTCCGCTTAGACGGGAGTCAATTTGTCGCAATCGGGATGAATGGCATAGAAAAACATAAACGTTCAGTTTACACATCGCAAAAAGGAGATACAAGCCGTTCGTTTAATGAGGTTCTCATCGGTAAACGTACACGATACTGTTAGTTTACTTACATATTAAGTAGATGCATAGTATATGCTAGTGTAAATTGATTTTTATTAATATAAATGATGTACTTTCAAAAATAAATTAGGTTAGTCAGAAGGTGACATGTACGATCATCTAACGATCAGCTAGGCTACTCTCGACGCCAATACCGATCGATTGGATATTGTCCAATTGGATTTGGTATTCTTGAAAATCACACCAGCGCCACATTGGACCAATATTAGGTGGCTATTTAATGAACTAAACTCAATTGGGATTGACATTGGAAAATTCGTTAGCGGTACTCTTGACGTGATTTTGACATTTCAAATTCATATTAGATTGCGGTGTGATTGCGTTGTCAAAGAAAACATTTCAATAAAAAAATAGTAACTTTACTTTTATTTTATTAAATTTTCATTGGAAATTTTTAAGAATAATGTATTGAAATGGTAACTTTGGTGTTCGCCTATAAGTTATTGCACAATACCCGATTACGGGAATTAAAAAGAAGGAAAAATGAGGGAAGAATGTCGAGGCCTTTCAAAACCTTATTATACCTATATATTTATACCTATATATTTATACCTATAATACCTTATATTGTCCTTACCAGACGATGAATTTCGAGCAATTTCTCGAATAAAAAAAACCTTTATTTGTACATAGAGCTGAAACCATATCTACCCGTCCCCAAAAGAAAAAGTGAAATATTACCTAAATTTAAAACTAGTACTTCTAGATCTATCTTTATCATAATCATTAACGTAACCTAAATATTTCAAATCAATAATCTGAGTAAAAAATGTTTCTCAAGTACCATTTGCTAAATTAAAGTTCGTATTTTAACGTTTAGATATTAGTAGCGTTGTCCTTTTACACCACCGGGAGCTACCAGCGCCTTGTTGGAGGTACTAAGGGGCTCATTGTATCCCAATAGTCGGTATCTCGGTGTATAAAGCAGGTGACGGCATGCGCACTTTTTAAAAGCCCTTTTGCCATGCCCGGGGGGCTTTCCAAAAAATCTACTTAGGCTTCAATTTGCACATAAGTTGGTCTAGATATTTTCATGTACATAAAAAACATTTTTAGGCTATATGGTACCGAATATCTTCGCCTTTCTAGGTGTAAAAATTCACGCATAACGAATTTTAACAACCAAATACTGCTTTTTCAGTATTTTGCGAATTTATTTACCTATTTTAACTAAATAAAAACAAAATGCACACAGTCAGATTAGTTATATAAGCAAATGCACACACATCACCGTTAAATAAGGATATAATCCAATTGAAGGAACTTTACAAACATAAAACACTATACCTTCATAATAAAATTAGAGACAACATCTTCTACGCTCGAAAATGGTTTTGTTATAAGTGAAAACAGAAACTAATACAACTAATGCCAGTTATGACCTCAAACTCCGGTTACAAGACTCTAAATCTTAACCAAAGCCAAATGATGATAACACAACAACGTTGGCGCTTAAGTAAGCATACCTTGATTATTAAGAAACTTTATGTGGAATGTGTGGAATAAATAATGCTAAATAAAATTGGGAGTAAAACAATAAAATCAAATATCACAAATAATTATTTTAGTTCCCGTAAATATTTGACTTTTTAAAAAACAGTCCATGGCAAAGGACAAACAGCATACAGCCTCAATCTTTCAAATACATTCATTTTAATATATTTTTTTAATGAGACGTGCGTGAAAATATTAAATATTGGAAGAGAAATGAATTTTACTTATGGATAAAGGATTTCAACCGGTAATTGCTAAGAATTTTGTCTTTAATGTTTGTTTTACCGATTTCTTTGAAGCTTCTGACATCTCTAATGTCAGCTAACTTCATTTTTAACGACGAACCCAAGAATGTTATACCCATATATAAACTTCTTGGACGAACCCGATACCCAATGACAATGCAATTCTAATTTTAATCCAATTACAATAAATTGCGTTTCAAGAGTACGAAATCATGTGACGTACAAATTGAGATTGGAATTGGATTGACATTGGTATTAGAATTATCTTGGCGTCAAGAGTAACCCAACAGAACATGTACGTAAGTCCACTGCAGGGACACAAGGATATCTTAAATTAATTGCGCACATGAAAATGATCTTACATCCTACTATAATTTCCTAAACAAACATAATGCAATATTTTTCGAAAACCTTAAAATATTTCTCTAAAAGTGTAAAGAATAAAATCTGCACTAACCCCTTCATTGGCTACATTTGCCACCCAAACGTCTAAATCAATTGCCCCCATAGCATATCATCATTATAATCAGTACGTAGGGCTATTACGCATAAGCACATTGTATATGTGGTACCTAATGGTTTAAAATTATAACGTTCAGTAATGAAAGATGCGGGGCGTGGGAGGCGGCGCCCCGGCGCGACGCGCGGCGGCGACGCGCGCATTCGCCTTCATGCAACGCGATCATAACAATGAACTTGAAGTGCACCAGTTCACCCTCTGCATGTTTACATATTATTAGAATATTTAATATATAACTTTTGTCTTCTAGCTACTTATACATAACGATAGGAAACCCTATGAAAATTTGATGTTTTTTTGGTTAAGTTATCGATTTAATGATCGTCGGCCGCCTGCCTGGTGTCAACATTCCCAATAAATCCAATCCTGAAAAAAATATGTTGTAGGCAGGCAAACTATTTGCGGATCACCATCGAACCTCCGTCTTCGCCGAGTTGAAAGAATATTAAGTTAAATTGACTTATCAAACTATTCTAATTGACCACAGTCCAGAGTAGGACTTGTCATATTATTACGTCAGTTAAACGCAAACGTAAATAAAATTTTCTGATACATCACTACTAATTTACCCGCAAAATTATCATTCTGCAAGTGCTTCGATGGTTTTTGTAATAATTAAAGCAATAGTTGTGTCATTACAGTGATTACTATAAAATAACACTTTCACACAGGTCGTACTCAAGGAGATGATTAGCTTATTACATAAATTCGCATTCATTTCAACTGCCGGTAACACTAATAATGACGCTTTAATAGAATATTATGTAAATTGTGTGATTATTACCTATCAAAAGCATCCATCATACTTTATTTAAGGGCCACCTATACCCGAATGACGTCACGCGTTCGCTTCCCCTCAAGACTAGTCGTCACTACACTCTCCTCATATCTCCACATCTAATATTACGTCAAATTTGACCGCCATCTAGTGAAAATTAGGAAACAACTTTCAGCGACTATAGCGATTTCACACCATGAACCTAAGAAAATTAGATGCGGCATAATATTTCATTTTTCATTTTAATTAAATACAAAATCAGAATGAATCGTTAATAACCTGATTTGATTGTTTAATTACTTGTGATTATTACATGATCTTTTTATTTGCGAATTCGACCTTGCTTAGGCGAAAAATATTGTTAACTTCGTTTCCAGCATTATAAAATATTTTTAGCGCGACCTGTAGGTACTTTGTCACTCTAATTACAATACTGTTGCGATGGTGCCTTATTATATATGGATATGTCAGAAATAGTGTTTTTCAGGAGAGCGAAATAAGATTCAAATCAATGTACAAGAAAATATATTTACTTAATAAAATAGCGAACGTTTACGAACTGTAAATGGAAGTACAAAACCGACACAAGAGCCACATGTGGATAAAAAAGAAAACTTTTACAACCTATAATTTAATTAGTTATAATATGGTAAAAAATATAAAATATGGCTTCCAGTCGCTTATTTTTTAAATCAGCGTGGCAGAATATGCTTTATTTTTAGATGATATTTGGAGTTTTTGTATATAATTGAAGCAAAGTTATGAGGTTATGTTCCCTGAATTTTATATTTGTTTCTATTGAATATTAACTTCAAACCTTGTTTAATTTTACAAATTATTCAATGAGATATTTCTAAGTTCTTTTGGACCTTATACTTATGTATGATTTTATAGCTAGCACAAAAATGTTGCGTTACATTACTATTTTGAATAATCATAAAATGGTTTTGTAAGAATAATTTCTTCTTCTTCTTCTTCTTCTTTTTAAAAATGGCTTCACCGTTTCATATAGTGTTGCATGAGAGATGTCAAGTGGCGTCGTGTACAAAATGTATGAGAAATTAAATTATCTTCATAATTTTTACTTTCGTGAACTCTTCAAATCTTTTATAGTTATTCTGCTATTCGGGACTTAGACAAGTTATAAAGGGTTTAACTAACACGACTTTGTCATATCCTTACACTAGTTTTGCCCGCGGCTTCGCCCGCATTAAAGAGGTTTCCTGTATAGAAATCACTTTATATACAAAAACTGTAATTTTTTTTACAGTATTCGTTACACATACAGATCGAGAGAACTTGCAATATAGTCGGTCAGCGACACTTTGGTACGAAACGCCTTTCCGTCTAGTATAAGTAGTTCCCCGACTTTTGTCAGAAAGGCACTCGCGGTCACAATAGAACATACAAATTATTTCTCTACTATATTATGCATGTATTATACATATAAACCTTCCTCTGGAATCCCTCTATTCATAAAAAAAACGCATGAAAATCCGTTACGTAATTTTAAAGACCTAAGCATACATAGGGTCATAGGTGTTACAAATATTAATACTGTGTAAACTAAACGTAATTTTAAATGTCATTGTCAAAAGTGACGTTTCTCTCACTCTGTTCTGCCTCTTTCCCCGTCAACTTACAAGTTGACGGGGAAAGTTACAACATTGGATATTTAATTGTTTTTTCTAATATAAGCAAGTTAAATCCTCTGTGGCCGTAATTATTTCACCAACATAACCTACAATAGGGACAGACAGAGGAAAGCGACTTTGTTTTATACTGTTAAGATATTCTGCCCGGCGAGATCAGAAAGATGATCCTTGCGATTAAATCGAATGCGACTGGCTATGACAACATCAGTCGTCGCATGATAATCGCTATCCTCGATCATCTTCTCCCTCCCATCACGCATATTATCAACTTTTCCCTTAGCATTGGTGTTTTCCCGTCGCTGTGGCGGAAAGCCTTTGTTATTCCACTTCCCAAAATCCCGAATCCCACACTCGTTAATCACTTCCGTCCTATCTCTATTCTCCCTTTCCTTTCAAAGGTGCTGGAAGGTTGTGTGCACAAGCAACTATCCCAGTTTGTGCACTTAAACAACTTGCTGTGCCCACTTCAATCTGGCTTCAGGCCTGGCCACAGCACCATTTCCGCGCTCCTCAAAGTGACTGACGATATTAGAGAGGGCATGGAGAACAGCAAAGTCACTGTACTGGCTTTGGTGGACTTCTCTAATGCCTTCAATACCGTCAGTCACGATATCCTCTTAGCAATTCTCTCCCATCTTTCGATCTCTCCTGGTGCACTGGATTGGTTCTCATCTTATCTTCAGGGGCGCCAGCAGTCGGTGCGTTTCAATGACTCCTCGTCAAATTGGCGCAACATCGACTCTGGAGTCCCTCAAGGCGGTATACTTTCCCCGTTGTTATTTTCTATCTTCATCAACCTCATTACTTCTAAACTTCAATGTGCGTATCATCTGTATGCTGATGACTTGCAGCTATATTCCCAGGCTAACATCGATTGTGTGTCTACTGCTGTAGTCAGGGTAAATAAGGACCTGGCTCACATCAAAAGTTGGTCAGACAGTTTTGGACTGTCCGTGAATCCAACGAAATGCCAGGCTATAGTAGTGGGCAGCCCTAGAATGATCAGTAGATTAAATTTTTCATACATTCCTCCTATCGAATTTGACGGAAACATCATTCCTTGGTGCTCTAGTGTGAAGGACCTCGGGCTACACATCGATGCCACCCTGAGCTGGCGGCCCCAGGTGACCTCTGTTAGTCAGAGAGTAATTGGCACTCTCCGTTCTCTTTATCGCCTGAAGAATTTCCTTCCGACCAAGACCAAGATTATGCTTGTGCATTGCTTAATCCTCCCAATAATCGACTATGGCGATGTGTGCTATTTTGATCTGAATGCAGACTTGCTCAATAAACTCGACCGCCTTCTTAATAACTGTTTATTTATTGTTTTTTTTTTTTTGCACCTGCATCCGTCCCTCTCTACACCACCCTAAGGTTGACTGGTAGAGAATGCCTATGGCATTAAGTCCGCTTGTATACCATGTGTACAAAGTGTAAATAAATAAAATAAATAAATATTATAAAATAAAGTCCCCCGTCACTAGACATGGGCGCCGCCTAGGAAAAAGCCGGCGGCGGCGTGCTGGTAATTTTTGGTCGGCGGCGGCGTAACGCCGGCGGCGTGGATTTTTTTAATGAATATTGAATATATGTATAGGTCACATATAAATTCCTCAGTTACATGTTCGTAGGTAGTTGGAAGCACTAGCCAATTAACTTATCGGTATAAAAATCCCTTCAGGAGTCAGGACCCATGCTCCATCCACCCTGTAGATTGGGGGCGTTTGGAGAATTCCACCACGGTATCCCCTACCTGTAGTAAAAGACTATTAGTCAATAGAGGCCACCGGGGGTCCCAGGCGGACGGCAGGGGGCTGTCCGTCTTTAGTTTTGTGTTTTTTTAGCACATTGTTGCAATCCCTGTGATGGACGGCAGCGTGGCAGGTAGGCCTCACGTTGCCGTTGACGCAGAGGGCGCCCTTCGGTGCGCGGGAGCGTCTGAGCCCAACACAACAGCAGACGAGCCGCACTAGGCGGCACCGCGCAGGGGCGGTTGCGGACGACAACTTAGACACTTCCGTCAGAGGAAGCCCGCGGCTGTCCCTAATGCGCCGAAGATGGCCACAGCGGAGCTTTGGTTTGTATGCCGTGCGTTGTACATACGTTGGGCGGTCACCTAATGGTTTCATCTCTCCGGGCGGCTCAACGTCGGGTCGTAAGGCACGGTGAACCCAGCATAACCGCTCAGTCGCCCCCCTTGAAGGATAGGCGGTAGTAAGAAGTCACTTTCTCCGCGAAAAATAATAACAAAAAAAGACAAATGCTCCATGGCACTCGCAAGTCTTTATCTTGTTTCACGGAGAAGGTGAAATGACCATTAATGCCCTGTGGTGCCACCATCCCGTTATCAAAAATGACTGCGCGGTTATATCATTATCACCGCTTTTACAACCTAGCGTTACGCCACTTATAGAGATGGAAGCATCGGGCGACACACCAAACTGGACCAAGTCTTTTAGTCTATGAAAACTAGTAGTGACGGCGTTAGGCGTCGGCGACCGCCGACGGCCTCGCGCTTAAGGGGCCTTACAATTTTTTTTATTTAATATTACTTTTTGATAGTGGCGGCCTTAGCCAACGCAGGGCTCCGGGGGCAGATGTTTGCACGTGGCCTTTTTCTTTGTGCCCTTTGTCAACCGAGGGTTCAGCCACCGTTAGGCCCGGGCGAGAGAAAAGTGGAAAATAAAAGGGGCCTCACAAAGCTGATGTCGCCGACGTCCACGTTTGGTCTAGCGCCGCCATTGTAAACTACCACGGCATACTAAATGTATACCAAAGCACTTTGTTGCGTCAGGGACGGCTTCATGATCTCATGTTCATGTGCGCCTAATCATTTTATCCGCAAATCTCCATCGAAAGGACGGGTAATATTCAGTTCTCCACCTCATGCCCAAATTTCTCTACTTCTGGCGGGAGGAGTCCGACCTTTCGTGTTCCTGCACCATCTCTTTTTATAAGAGGTCTACCTTCGTACTCGTAGGCCATCAAAAATTAAGATCTCTTGCTGTGGTCTTGGTTAGTAACACAGCGACAGCGAGAGGCCTCCTCCATTAAATGGCACGAAATCTCTATGCTCTCAATCAAGATTAGCTAAAACTCCGATAAATGTTAGGTTATATATTGGACCGTATATTGCAACCTTATAGGCCGAGTGGACGGTTATTCGGGAGACCCCAATATCGCCCGATAGCCCCTATTAGTCGGCTGTTATAACAGACCGGAGATGCTGTAGTGGACTTCCCTAAAAGCCCCCAATTCACAGGTCAGGACCAGGAGTCTCCATCGTCTCTGATGGTAGAGGGATTGGCCCGCTAAAGATCTCTCGTAGCACTCTCTTTCTGACGGAGGACTACTCCGAAAAAGTTAGCCACCACAATCTAGAATCTCCGCCTGTTGACCATGGACCAGTAAAAACGATCACATGCACCTGACCGTAAGACACCTACGATCTGCCACAGATACTCTCCGGAACAATGTTCTCCGGTGAGTACATTTATCAGTTGATAGTTGGACCATAGTTGCTTCATGCCTTGGTGAAATCAGGGTGGACTACTAAAACATTTGGGCACCGAGGACAGGGTCTCCAGCCTGAGACCACATCCTCCATGGCAATTCCGCCGAAAGGTGCCCACTTGGCCTCTATTTAGGAGCCGGACGCTGCTCGTGTGTGGAAGGTCCCTCGAGCCAGTGGAAGGTGGCCGTAGGGCTTTGGGGTCCAGATTCTAGGTTGGTATCTAACCAACAAGTAAGCCACGTACAAGATCGTGTGGTACGCCCTTATTATCTGCTGCGGATTCCACTGGAGAGCATTGCAGAGTGATTCGGAGAATAAAATTTTTGAAGAAAAATGATTTTTTTATTCCAAATCCACGCCGGCTCGGCGCCTATGTCTACGTCGAACTAAATATAACATTTGAGACCCAATCATTCATAAAATTTTACAATAAAAATTAAAAGTATTCACAAAATCCACGCCGTCCAAGTTAGGCGGCGGCGGCGGCGGCGCGCGGATCCTGGCCGGCGGCGTAACGCCGGCGCGGCGCCCATGTCTACCCGTCACACACTAAACTGTAACCCCCGATTTTATAACATTAGTTTTTGAATCGTCTTCCATTACAGAAAAAAATTAAATACGAATTTACATGAAAAAATAAATATTTTGAAACCAATAAAGTAATTATGCTGCATAGCCTTGTAAAGTATAGTAAAGGGGCTTTTTTTTTTTTTTTTTAAATGGCCATCTTCGGCTCATTAGGGACGGCTGCGGGCTTCCTCCGACTCACGTCTAAGTTGTCGTCCGCAACCGCCCCTGCGCGTACCGCGTTTTTGCGGTCCTTTTCCTGTTGCGGGGGCTCAGAAGCCCCCGAAACACCGTGCCGTGTCCACCTTTTGGTGTCCGAGGCAGCGTGAGACACGCTGCCTCGGACATGTCCATCACGGGGGCCACAGAAGTTGGCTAGACTAATGGGTGGGCGGCACGTCCCGCCCACCCGTGACCCCCGGAGGCCCCTAATAGTCGCCTTTTACGACAGGCAGGGGATACCGTGGTGGAATTCTCCAAACGCCCCCAATCCACAGGGCGGGAGACGTCGGTCAGTCGTCCACCCGACGCCTCCTACGTCTCGTCTGGCGGCGGGAGGGATCACCACTGCGCTGGCGATCCCTCTCGGCACTCTCCTTCCGCGAGAGGACCGCCTCGCAGAAGTGGGCCACCGCCTGCCAGGCCTCCCGACCGCCGACCATGGAAGCGACCACGGCCGGCAGCGAGAGGTCTTCTCCGACGACTGTTCTGAGAGCGCTGCGCTCCTCATCCCAGGCTGGACAACACTCCAACGTATGTTGGGCCGTGTCCATTGGGCAGTTGTCACAATAGTGACACACGGCCGACTCCTCTACACCTACCACCCGAAACAGGAACTCACCGAAGCAGCCATGCCCGGTGAGCACCTGCGTCAGGCGGTATGTTGCCGCTCCGTGGCGCCTGTCCAGCCATTCGGCAAAGACAGGACGCACTGCCTCTACGACCCGGTGCCCCCACGACGGGGCCTCCAGCCTGAGACGCCACTCCTCCACGGCGGCTCGCCGTAAGGCGGCCCTCTTGGCCTCCACCTCCTTCAGGGCCGGACGCTCCCCGCGACTGAACGCCTCCTCCCGCCAATGGAATACATCGGCAAGGGATTTGGCGTCCAGGTCCCAGGGCAGAAATCCGGCCAATAGGCAAGCCGCCTCGAAAGAGACCGTGCGGTACGCCCTGACCGCCCGCTGCGCTAAAGCTCTCTGCGGGGCGCGCAGAAGGGCGACGCAGGGGCGGCCCAGGGAGTCAGCCCAAACGGGGTAGTAAAGGGGCTAAATCCTACTAATATTATAAAGGCGAAAGTTTGTAAGAATGTATGGATGTTTAGATGTATGGATGTTTGCCCGCGGCTCCGCCTGCGTTAAAAAGTTTTTCCGGGATAAAAGTCCCGCTTTATGTTTTCCCGGGATAAAAAGTAGCCTATGTGTTAATCCAGAACATGATCTACCCGTGTACCAAATTTAATTGAAATCCGTTCAGTAGTTTTTGCGTGAAAGAGGAACAAACATCCATACATCCAAACATCCATACATTCTTACAAACTTTCGCCTTTATAATATTAGTAGGAAGTAGGATGTTAGTTATTCCATATTTTTTTTTAAACAATTTTGATATTTTCACACAAGAATTTATTTCATTTGCTGTTTGTGGCCACTTGCACATTGATGATGGCCATATTTTAAAGTTCTAAAATTTATACCTATTACCTACTACAATTTGTGGCCAGTCATGCCCAGCGGTTTTTCATTTTGAAGCCAATAGCCCTTAAAACAAGAAAAATCTAAATCGAGGCAGCTTTGTTATTATTTAACACTAGCTTTTGCTCGCGGCTCCGCCCGCATTAAAAAGTTTTTCCGGAATAAAAGTTCCGGTTTATATTTTCCCGGGATAAAAAGTAGCCTATGTGTTAATCCAGGACATGATCTACCCGTGTGCCAAATTTCATCGAAATCCGTTCAGTAGTTTTTGCGTGAAAGAGGAACAAACATCCATACATCCATACATCCAGACATTCTTACAAACTTTCGCCTTTATAATATTAGTAGGATTGGATATGCTTTTTGTACACAAAGCAGTGTCCAGATATAAAATTTGAGGTCAATTGGCCTTAAACAAAGAAATTAAATATCGCGGCCACTTTTTCCATTCTGACATAAGTTTCGTCTTTTGTAACCAAAGTTATACCAGATGTCGATTTTGAGGTCAATTAGCCTTAAAACAAAGAAATTCTAAATGGCGGCCACCTTATTAAATTCTGACATTGGTTCAGTCTTAGGCAACTTAAGTTATATCCAGATATCTATTTTAACGTCAATTGAGCTTATAACGAAGAAAGTCAAAATGGCGGCTACTTTTAAAATTCTAACATTACCTGCGTCAAGATCTTGCAATCAACGGCAAGCCAAAAGTAGCAAAAGAAAAATAATCTGCAGATGTTCAGTTTTCACACATTTTGCAGAAATAGGCCCGAGCTATATTATGTACACTCTCGGCAGAGTATGAACACTTTTTTGAACGTACATGTACGCTCCTGGCACGCGAGAGCGTAAATGACAAATGAAATAATTACTCTTTTAATAAGCCGTGATTTTTTTAAGAATATGCGGACTCAATACTAATTTGCCGCATTCATTATGTCATAGAGCCGAGACAGCGAAAACAGGAATTTTGTGGCATGACAACATGTCAATGTAAAACTAATTATAATTATTACTTATTATTCTACAAATAACCGAGAGAATCAATGTGGCAAAAATGTGGATAATATTATTTTAATACTTATTTCAGTCATTATTTTGTTCAAATAGAATATTTTATTGACGTAAACACGACAAAAAAATTGCGTACGTCCATTCCTTGGAACGGCGCTCGCCGTACTCCCCCTGTCGCCCGGCAGAGACCCGCTTCAATAGTCCGAGCGGAAACTCGAAAAATCTAAATAAATGACTTAAAATTATCGTAAATCAAAAAAACATTTCTGCAATATCGACAATAAATGTGTTCTCTATTAATAAATGTAAGTTTTATATTCATAAATACATTGATGGAAAAGTTGATACCCAATTTAAGTGAAAGTTCTAGTTTTTTATTTCGATTATATTTTTCTCAGCAAATGATAAATTGAAAATCTAATTCTGCAAAATTAAAGTTAATGAATCAAATTATTATATATATTTTCCATGTCATGTTGTTCAGTCATTTTAAGGTACTAGTTAGGAATTGTAAAACATGTATTTTCGCAGATTTGGAAAGGAAGCCCCTTAATTGCCTATCACATTATAATGTGCCAATTTTATTGCGAAAAATATGAATTGTATATTGTCTTGCCTCCTGAAGACGTATCGCCATTATTACTTCCGTAATGTAAAAAAAACCTGTTTCCAATAAAATAGATAAAGATATATTTCGCCTTGATATAATTATACCCAAATCAATCCGAGGAGTTTTATGTCACCATACTGAAAGGTACAAAACGTTTCATCTTAAGGTAGTTACGCAATTGGTATTTGAACGAATTGTCATGCCCATCCTAAATATTACCAAATTGTTTTATAATCTTCGTCACGAGCTGTTTTACCGTTACGGAATCGAACAGTCCAATTCAACTCTTTGCGTTACGAAAAAATACTAATGTTATGCGCATTTTGAACAGTTTACTAGAGATACTATCACTAATACGAAATCAAATATTCGTGTTGGAACTCTTATATCCTACTAATATTATAAACGCGTAAGTTTGTAAGAATGTATGGATGTCTGGATGTATGGATGTTTGATACTCTTTCACGCAAAAACTACTGAACGGATTTCGATGAAATTTGGCACACGAGTAGATCATGCTCTGGATTAACACATAGGCTACTTTTATCTCTGGACAATATAAAGCGGGACTTTTATCCCGGGAAAACTCAATCACGCGGGCGGAGCCGCGGGCAAAAGCTAGTAAAAGAAATAAAACTGAAACATTAAAATTTTTATGTGAATACAACACGCCTAAACATCGTTTTTTAATTCGAACATAGATTAATAGGTATTTGAAAAAGAACGCGGAATATTGAAACAATTGATATTCATATTGCAGTCTTATCACCAATCATAAAGCCCCCATAGCTCCGACTTTTTTTACTGGTGACTGAAAAATTCAAAATATATAATCTTCTCTCATTGTTGGTAAATTTTAAAATTTTCAACCTTATGTTCTTATTAGTAGCTTTATTGTCTCAGGAACTTGGCCTCAAATTATATCAAGGAGAAATAAGAATAATTATAGGGGAGCTCACACCGAAATTCACTAGGTAGCAATAACTTAATCGATTTTCTTGTCCTGTGTTTTAAATATATCTATAACAATACCTAATTAATTTGTTAGGAATAGTAACACGTGTGAATCAATCAGTCTAGAAATAGATAATAATATGAACACATCAATCAAGAATTGCTGACAAATATTACTTTTTCAAATATTAACACTAAACTATGGTATGTATTTTATCCCTTATTACATTGTAAGTCATCTTCGTAGTACGAACCCTGACATCGCGATTCCCAGTCCCTTATAAACGTAAAGGTCACTTGTCGACCGGTTGTGCAGGGCGTCGTCCTACTGGTACGCAGCACTTATACACGTACCTGTACAACGAATACGTTATACCATATGAGGGACATAGGGGAAAAGTGTTTGTAATGCTGCTGTAATTATTGAACCTTATATTTAATTAATGATCAAGCCGAAGCAATAAAAAACGGAGTTTTGTAGTATTAACAAAATCCTAATTAACTAAAAGTTATTCGTTATATTCTATCTCCCTACTATCCTTACGGTATAGTTTGTTGTGAGTACAATTAACAAATTAAATGACAGGTCATAGAACAATAACCTTAACGTGTCAAAGGAGTGCACAACTGTTATCATCAATACATTTAATGCACCTCTAACAATCACTCCAATATACGTATTCAAATACAGTACTGTGTTCATATCGTGAGAAACAGTACATAATTCTACGTCATTTTCTCATGATAAATGCGTTTTTATAAACAATTGCATGCATTTTCATAGCTCATGTTACATTCATATTACATGCAATACATAGCATAATACAATACATGGTATATATGTAGGTACGTCTTGTGTGTGTACAACAAGGAAATACACTTCCTGTGAATTTGTGCGTAGGCGATCCACTTTTGTAAATGTAAGCTATAGCCATTTAGTCATATTATGAACGATAAACCCTGAGACAAAAATTTTGCGAAAAGAAGGTGCAATAGTTGTACCTCTACCTACCCCTTCGGGGAGAAAAGGCGTGAGTGTATATAATATGCATGTATAATATGTACAAAAATCTTAAGCTGTACCATGAATGTGTCATCAAGGGCTTCCTTACAAAATCGCAAAATATAAACTTGCGTGATGAAAAAATAAATTCTTATTTATAGTCCTTTAAGTTCAGTTGCTGGTAGAGTTACTTACTACCACTAGCACCAATACATTATTCTTTAGCGGCTTTATTATTACCACTAGCATATCCTCTTGCTTATTGAATAAAACGTCTTAAGTAACTTCCAACTTTAACTAAATTATGAACACCGATTCCAGTTTACTATTTTTCTTAGACCCAAACTAACTTAGCTTGGTAATAACAAAATGGATCCATTTGCTTTATTTTCCACAATTTATAAAACAACTTGCATTTACTACAGTTGTACATTTCACGTTATTTAACATTGAACATATTCACTTAGGCTTTGACGAAAAAATATACGTAAGAGTTATGTAGAGTCCGACATTTTAGGCTAAACAGTGAGTTATTCATTAAATACGCTCGTCTATTTGACAAACCTACGAGCAAAGCTTAATAATGATGTAAGGATGTCTTATATAAAAATACATAACAAACACACGGGCACTACACATACTTAGGCACGCCGCTACGCCCTACAAAACTTAAAACTGAAACTTTTAAACTGAAATTTGGATACAGCAGGTAGTCTAAATAATATAACTGTACGAAACGCTTTATTTATTGTGTTATTATTTTACTGCATATTAATTTAGAATACTGCGTGTAATATAACCGTCTCAGGATGTTACATTATTATAATAACAGGCGGTGGGTCGATGAACATTTTTCGCGTTCAGTACATTTCGTTTGTGTCGCGACGAGGTGCCCGCCGTGCTTTGAATATAAACACAAAGCTTAATGACGAGATATCTTGCGAAGCTAACAATACTTGTGCTGTGTTTAACGTATATGCGAAGTTTTGAATATATACCTGTAATATAAAGTTCTGACATGTAAATTTCAACTAAATACGAATCATATTTCCATTAAATGTAAAAATATTTTCATATTTTTTTTTTATTTGTACATAGTTACATACATCTTATCCTTTATCTTCTTCCCCCAAAAGTAGGCACAAGTGCAACTAGAAGGTATATCCACGATCCATACTTCACCGAGCTTATAGTATATCTCTTCCACGTTTTGATGGGGTCAACGCTATCGTCGTTAATAAATTTCCGGCGTTAATAATTAAAAAGGTTTATATTACATTTTACATTTATTGAAATTACCAATATTTCTTTATTAATAATATTATATTAAAATATTTTATCTTACTGGTATTATAAATATGAAACATTATGAAAATGTTTGGATATTTGATCGTTTGGATGCTTGTTAGAAGTAAACGCAGAAACTACTAAACGGATTTAGAACACAGGTAGATCATGTCCTGGATTAACACATAGGTTACTTTTTATCCCAGTAATTTGCTCCCATGTCAAATAATGGACATTTTAAATCTGAAGACCGATATTGATAAATAACTGTCAAAGAGTACAGTAAATGAAAAGTCCTTAACTGAATACTGTCTGACCTACCACACCTTAGCACCCCAACCAACCTCATAATGCCTCTCAATACACAAAAGAATTTCAACACAAGTAAATTCAAACAGCACATTAACAACTCAGTTATATAGTGAAACAGTCTCGCCCTCTAACAATGAACATGCCATAAATATCAAGTATCATTAGGATAATAGCATTATTTAGAGCGAACGACATTACTATAGCAATTTACAATGAATGTAGGCGTCATCCCGCGTAAACCGGACCCTAGGGCTCTGTGAGTGACGGAGAGAAAGTAGCACAATTTGTCATACAACACAATTAACACGACACCGGGCCCGACGCACAACACATTACACGGAAGTTAATCGTAAGCACTCGCTAGTACTTTAAACAATTGAAGATTCCTTTATTGCCGTTATTAGCACTTCGCTCAGAAACACTCGTGTTCCTATTTAAGAAAATATGCGCGTAATGAGCACTTTCATTAAATTACGTTGTGTAATAGCCGTGTGAAATGACAAAAATGCATTTAGAAAATCGGCAATCCTAAGTATGAACACATGCCATAACATAAACCAATGCAATTTTCATAAAACAGATTACCTTTGATCTTTAGTCCGGAATAATTATAGTAGGAATAACAAAGTTAACATTTAAAAGGTTACTAGTATTGTCGGAATGCTCTATACGCCCAGCTGAAGAGCAGAGTCATTGTTGAAATAGGTGAATGATGACACATCATAATATGAAGTCCGGTAAAATTCGCTCATTATTTGGTTATAAGAAAACTAGAGTTGAAATTCATATTTCTATTGAAGTGGTACCAAATTAGCGGCAATACGACGAAAAAATAAAATGAAAGAATATTTACAAACGTATTAGGGGACATTGTCGCGTGCTATGCAGCAAATGGTTCTACCGTACATTCGTGTTTGTGTATACAAATTTAGTTTAATGCATGCAGTAACAGTAATGATCATAAAAGCAATGAAAGGGTAAACGTCTTCACACTTATCGTTACTTAGCATCATGTAGTGACATCATTTATATCAATTCAGCATCGACACAATTTGCAAATGGTGGTAGGATTGCCAGGATCCAGCTGTTAACCAAAACGCGTATTACGTACGTATGTTGTACGTTTCACTAGTGGTAGGTCTCTCATATGTAAGAGTCCGTCTGGGTGGGTACCACCGCAATGTCTATTTCTACCGCCAAGCAGCAGTGTGCATGCACTGTTGTGTTTAGGTTTGAAGGACATCGTAACCAGGGTAACAAATGGACATAATGAATCTTAACATCTTACATCTCAGGATGACGAGCGCAGTGGAATGCCACACAGTACTTGGTAAGTTAAAGTGCTGGATGGTGTTGCTACTGTTTATGGGTAGTCGTATCGCTTACCATCAGGCGAACGGCATGCTCGTTTTGTCATTCAATGCAATAAAAAAAAACGCATAATGTTAATATATACCTATATTTAACACAATAAAACGATATCTTGCAGTTCTTGGCGAGGTCACGAGAAAACAACTTTCTGCAGAATGATCTAAAAACACATCACTATGTTATTCCAGAATCCGGTCACATCCGAACAAAACTCAGCACGGAATCAACTTATGAATAGCTACTACATACTTGTGATCTAGTACATACTGCATATTCCGCCACTAGCACACGGTTGACATAACTCAGATACAATGTTAGATAATCCATTATATTCAGCGGAAACACCAGAGCCTCACGGCCTGAGTAATTACCTTCTATCATATAGGACAAATTGATTCTTAATGAGTGTGGAATTACTGTCACAGCATTGTGTACAGAGCTCAACGATGATTTCCACTACAATAATAGTATTCTATATAAAGCTGAATTGCAAATGAGGTCTATTTTCCGTTGTGAAACTAGAGTGGTATAAACACGATCTGTAACGATCATTAATTTATGTCTCAATGTACGTAAGTAAATTTCCAAATTATTTGGATTCGATTTACAGTAAATCAATGTATAGATATTTGCTTACATTTCGATAACTGGATGGTGCATAAACTATACTAGTGATCGAAATTCGACTGTCAACTTTAATATATTTGTAACACATAATATACATGAATTTTATTTTCTGCACTCCATTTCTATATAAACTTACAGTATGCCAAACCTCACACTCCTCTCCACGACAAGCAAAACAATTTTATTTATCAATGTCGTTTTTTGAAAAGCAACTGATACTAAATCACTTAAACATTTTAAAAAGCATGTCTTAAACAATCGCATGTTTAATATTTAAAATCATATTAAATTAACTGATTACCGATAGGAAAACGGTAAGCTCATTTTAAATACCAAGAGTATTATCTTTTTGTATAATTACTTCCTTAAAGTTGTAAATCACCGAAAAAAAATGTTTCCGAATATGATGCAAGACGGCGTTACATGCATTGTCGGGAGATACTTGACAACTTTCTCTATTGATGATTGTAGCACTAGTCGAGACCGACGCCGGATGCACATTCGTGTGCGCACGCGCATAGCATGTATGGACTTCCACGAATTAACTCACATTTCCTTCCCTTTGATCATATTAAAAATTAACTATGCATGTTAATAATTGTCACAAGAGCAAATTGCGTTACAAAGATCTGTGGTATTTTTCTACCAAGCCGTATAATATGATTCATCCTCTTACCCTGATCATTTCTTTAACCCGCTTATTACAGAGTAGGATGTGTGTTTGTTTGCAAGGATGTGTGTTTATTTTTACTACAGGCCCCGCATCACTGCACTTCTGGGCATGTAATTCCAAGCAAATCCTACTAGAAAAACACTGTGTCAGCCAGAACATCTCACTTCACAACGAGCCGTCATTTCACGTCGATTTTTGTATACCAGTGAATAGTGGTATACCCAAACTCGGGCCATTCAGCATCTAGACTAGGTCTACAGAATTACTGTCTCTACCACTTCTAAAACTCTACTTTACGACTGTTCGTGAAATTACATAATTTAACACTCAATATACAAATTATTATGTTATAAGTTAACGTAAACTTCTGAATGTATTTAGACGTTGACAGATATCCATCTGACTCAGGAATTTTGCGAGTGGTTCAATTAGGCAATCACTCAGCCGCGACCGTGTTTACCTACTGACCTAAACATATATAAATAACAACGTACAATTAATAAATCAAACACCACGCGCGTAAAGCCTTAACGAGGTCACTTCATCCGAAAGACTGAATTCATTCATAACATCAAAAGAAATCAATTATTAACACATGAATACTCTATTCATACCGACACGCGAGCCGTGAGACTTTGCGCGGAGTGAACCGTACGTTACCGTCGCCCGTAGTTTAGTTCTCTCCAGTCACGAACTCCTTCACTTAAACATTCAAAACATGAATTAAACTTTTGTCGGCTACAGCTGTCGGCTGCAGATGTGTGTATAGAACTATTATACGGTGTTTGTTTAAGTATAATTGATAAATGGGCAATAGACTCCGATGCCGTGATAATGGTGTTCGTGAAACAGCTGTCCCTTTCAGGAATAAGGAGTTTAAAAATATTGCGTTTCGGTGCATATGCGAAATTTAACAATCTTTAAGTGGCCATATTATAGGAAATAAATATCTTAAGTATTCCCCTCATATAAATTTTGAAAAAAATGAAAATGAAATGAATATTGGAATACCCACACTTTATAATACAAAATAACACACATAGATAACTCACGTCCGTATCCACGAATGAGTAAAATTTATAGTTACCAAACTTTTCTGCTGCTCATTAGGTAATATGTAAATAATAAAGGTAACAGGGCACAAAGGTACCACAGCCATTATCGCAGCACGAACGAATTCCGACCCCGCAAAAATTATGCGTCTGTGCGTATTTTTTTTTTTTTTTGAGTCTAAGAATCTCAAATATTGAACGCTCGATTTTCGAACCCATAACTTCACCAGTTCTACAGGTACAATGTAAGTACGGTGCCACTAACGCAATGCAGCGTAATATAAAATTGTATGCACAAAACCATTCGACCACGCCAACGGCCGCGTTCCTTATTAACCGATCCAGAGGACGAAATCACTCTGGCCATCCACCGTAAGAACGAGTTCTTGAAACTCCAACACTCCATAAGACCGCAGTTCCGTCCTCGCCGTCGAGGAACTCGCCGCGTTCCCCGTCGCCCCCCCCCCCCCGACCCCCCTAGCAGTTCCGGTCCGCGTGCCGATGACAACACAATCTAATAGGATTAGGCCTAAAAACCAATCTTTCCCTAATCATTGATGTCTCATTCTCTCTCAGTGGCCGTCCTGAGCCGAGGTTCGTAACCCGTTAGTGGGTTGCCCTCAGCATGGTCACTTAATTCAAAGGGTTGCGAGAGCCTTCTGCGTCCACCCTAAAGACCGGTGTGGCCAGAAAAGCCGACTCGTCTCAGGCTACTGGCAGTAGGGCCATTAACAAAAAAAAACATTAAATAATGTACATACATCCTTGACAATCCCATAATTTTTGTAGAAACTTAAACACCGTTAAAAATTGTGTAGACAATATAATTAGTGCAGCAAAGTCTTGCACAACCATTTCGATGCTTAATGTCCAAAAATGCATACAAATCTGTTCAGTAACAAAATGTTCGCATTAGCTTATCGAATTACTATATCTTATGTTTATTTAAACTTCTCAGTTCGTTAACCACAACAACGTCTTAACATTTGTAAATCTATGCTAATCTCGCTGTATTATTAAAAGTTTTACATTCGTTTGTCGTTTTTTTAAATACCACACATATATTTAAACTTTCGGAAGGTCAATAAAAAAACGTTAGAAATACGCTGTAAAAATAATTCGAATGAATGAATAAGTATTTTATATTCTTAATGCGTATAATATGTTGCACGTAGGTAAAGTTAAATGTGAATAACATAATATTATGTATATAGGTACGGCAGGACGCAAAGTGGTTCTTGAATGGAAGCCAATAGCTATGTATACATCCTACTGAGCTTACGACCTATAGAATCAAACTTCGACTAACTTTTCAAATGTTACTAATCACAAACACACGAATTATTAGGTAAGCATTTGTGCATTGAACCGTGACAAATAGAATAATGATCGTATTGATTACATTGAAAATGCAAAGGAGTATGATGAAGAAACTATTCATAGCTATATGTAAATGATACATGCAAGTATTGGCACGCAATGAGTTAATTATGAATATCAAATGGCCATGTATACGCCAACGATTAAGTAACCTTTTAAAGGAAAATAATTTGGTGTCTTAGATCAAAATATTATCTTCACAAAAGTCAGAACAAAAACCACTTGATGTCTTAATTTTTACTTGGGTTTTATATGAAACCGATATTTCTGGGAGTAGTCTGTCAAGGCCCGCGACGGACAACGGTGTCCATATATACCTATAGGCTTTTTCCAGACATATTTATGTATAAGCGGGGCTTGACGGGTTAATCCAAAGTTGAGAAATAAAATTATATGAACGTCTTCGATCTAAAGCCCCATTGCGTTGCCCCCTGTTGGGATAAAATTTTTGACCAAGAGGCCAACATGGCCAAACGTCTATAACATCATATATAATGGAAATTAGACCGTGGTATGTACAGTGATTAAGTATATTAGTTGCAAATATTCCTATTTTCCTCGACCTATTCTTTGAATGTTAAATTTACGCTTGCAAGATGCTATAAATACAAATACAATAGTTTTATATCAAAGCACCAATGGGCACCTAATATACATAATATACATGCCACATAATTTGTAGCCAGGAAACGAAACATTACTTAATTTTTTGTTAGCTCCATCAAGCGAACGGTACAATAATTAAATTCGTTTTTAATTAAAGGCTGGCAGTTGCGAGCACCTTGACTTCAAATCATAACTGTCAACGATATGGAATTCTTTTTCTTCGGTGGTGTAGTGACGTCATCGGTGCCAATGCTGGGAGAACTGGACCAGTCGGGCGAGTGACCGACGCGGCGCGGTGCGGCGCGGAACGGCGTACAGGTGCGCCGTGCGGTCGAGGCGCGTGCCACGCTCGCATCCACATCAGCTGCGCTGGGCTGACATATCAAAACTATTTAGCGAATTTGACGCTTGGGAATCGATGGCCGTTTTGTTTGCCAACACTGCGAACTGACAGTGAATGAAAACGGTGAACAAACATTTTCAGTACAGACTAGGAGGGGATTTCTCACGAAGAAAAGAAGAAGAGCGGAGGTGCCGCAAGGCGATTAGGTCATGTCACCATCAACTAAGGTCATGACGTCACAGTAGGCGGGGCCTAAAACTGTAGTCCCGAGTGAGTCGTCAGTGCGTTCGGATCGGATTCATCTGACGTTTAAATAGGTATAATTTTTTTTTTCCATGAAGTGCGCTGTTGCTGGGTGTAGAAATTGCTCAGGATCACAAATCAAACAAGATGGCATAACATTTCATTTGTAAGTCGTTTAAATTTATGATTATTTGCATTTTAAAACACATTTTATTGTTTTATTACAAAGTGACATCTGTCGTCAAAAAGTTTGGTTCTTTAGATTTCTCACTGATATCATGATTTTAACGTTATAAACGCATGTCATACGAATTTTCTGCAGAAATTAGTAAATTTAGCTTATTCTGCCTGCTAATATATTAATTATTTCAAAGATTTATTAATTAGTTACATAAAATGTGAAAAAATATATTAAAACATGTAGTGACATCTGTGGGTAAGTATTCAGAAATAACGGATAGCGAAAAACATGTGCGTCATGCGAGCGACACCCAACATCGAATATAATTCGACGCTTGAAAGGCAATAATATCTAAGCGACAAATATACCGAAAATGAGTTATATACATATTTGGAATCGCCAAATTTTTTTGCGTCGATTGATCCGGGTTTCGTAGCTCTAGGACAACTTTTTTGGTGGTTAGATATTAGATGATTCCGGTAAATTTCACAACTTTTTTCTCGTTTACCGACAAGAAATTCACGACTTTTCGGATTTATAGTAGTTGGTACACTTAAGGAAATTGATTTTGAACTTATCGTGTCTCACTTGAAATCGTGATATTACTGTTTTGCATTAATATATGTTTACTTGAAATAAAAAAAAATGCTCACTATTTAATGAGTTGTTTATTACCTACACAACAAAATTATAGCATCGGCGTAGATATATATTTGCCTGCACCCATACTCACCATATTGATGTGCTTAGATATTTTCAGCTTAACAAAATATTTTGTTAATAGTACATATATACAACTTTACATAAAACAAAATAAAAAGAGATTAATCGGTTAGATAGTTTTACCTGAATAATATAAGTTCTATTTTTTATGCTTAGATATTTTTACTTGTCAACCTTTAACTTCAATGATGTCGCATAGTTAATTTTACCGGGTATGTTCAGGTGGTTATACTTATTGTTAAGAGATATTCACCTGTTCGTAATAAAGAAAATACACCCGCTTGCGAATCACCTAGTGTTTTGAAAGTGTCGTTGGCTATTCTCATCTAGCCATGTACTTTTCTTATATTCCATGGCCTCTTTTACATCGTCCCACATTCTTTCTCGTGTTTGCAAAGTACTATAAAATCCTTTGTGGAAGACGTATGTCAAAATCGTAGAATGTGGTGCTCCATAGTCTCTGACTACCCGTATGGGATAAGGGCGTTAGGTTGTATGTGTGTGCTTTCAGCAAAAATAAAATTTGAGTGAAAATTACGAGTTTCCAACACAATGAATAAATGATAATATTATTGTTTTCTAGTTCTGCTTGAGGCGAGAACCTCCCTCCAACGAAATTAGTTAACTATTAACAAATTCTATATCAATATGCTATATTTTGGATGTAAGTATGTTTATCTAACAATAAAATTTGATTTTCATTAAAGTTTGCTGTTTATTAAATAGTTTAATGTTGGTGCGAATAACAATATTTACAATATTGTGCACGTATTTATGTTTTTCTACTTTCGTGCGACCCAATAATTTAGCTATAGATATTTTTAATTGATTTTATTAATATGTTTAGTTATCCTTATACGATTCTTACCAACTGCGCATTTTTAAATATTTGATATTTCTTTAAATTTACTTGTTACGGTATCCATAAAATTATCCATTTAGATGATTTTACCTGTTTGTAAATTAAGGTAATTTTTAACTAAGCGACAGTAACTTTTTAATTTATAATCGTCAAGGCTGTTGATTTAGGTCAAAAAATGACAAAAATTAAGAAGTTCCTAAAACAGTTACAATTATTTTTGTGCAGCAAATAGTTTAGTTATGATTTTTTTTGTCAAAATCAAAACTTTAAAACGCTCTACTGAAAAAATTAGCTAAATGTCGCTTAGATATGATTGCCTTTCAAGCGTCGATATTATTTTTATTAATTTCGTTGTATTTGTAAGTTTTTTTCGTGTTATTGATTTATTTGTTATCATTTTAGATTCCCCATTTTTTTTTGTTTTTGCGGAGAAAGTAACTTATTACTACCGATGCTGTAAATACAGAAAATAGAAATGCATGAATACGTGTTATGAATAGACGCAACAACTGGACACCAACAAAATATTCGAAAATATAAAATAATGCTTAAAATATAGTAAAAACAACAATTTCGCTTTTCTTTAGAAAATATTCCTACCTGTCAAACATTTGATGTTCGTCATTTACAAGTTAAAATATTACTAAAAGTGGACTTTTATTCTTCTTGTTTTGGTTTTGAATGTCAAACGTTTAATATTCGTCCCATCGTTTAGAAATAAAATAAATTTAAAAGAATACTTTAGTTTTTTTATTTGTTTTTGTTATTTGACGTTGACAACTAACAATTTCTGATCGCAACTATAATACGGACTTTGGCGGGAACCTGGGCGTAAAGGTTGCGTTGTTTCGGTTGAATTTGATTTTTATGTGCATGATGCGGTTTGTTCAGTGGCCAATAAGGAATACATTCATTTTTATCATAATACTAGGTGTTTCTTGCGGCTTCATCCACGTGTAAAGCCTTTCCGCTAAAAAAAAGTCCCTACGAAGAGATTAAAAATATGCATTATTTCCATGGGGGTAAATTACCGGGATAACAAGTAGACTATGTGTTAATCAAAGACATGATCTACTCGCGTGCCATTTCATCTAAATCCGTTTTGTTGTTTCTGTGTTTACTTCTAACACACATGTAAATATCCAAATATTTTATGAATTTTCGCATTTATAATATCATCACAGGATACTGAAGTAGATATTAGTAAGATTATCGTAATTATTAATTTTAATCAATAAAGATTTTTTATCAACAACTTTAACAACTTATTTTATTTTGTTTATTCCCTAATTTTCCTGTACGTATGATAAAATAAGTATAGACATATATAATTATTTTATCATATATGTGTCACCTATGTAATGTACCTATATGCTGAAAAAACGGCTAAGCGCCAGTAGAATAATAAATAATGTGGTCCGCCATACTAACGCACATAGAATCGTCTGGAACAAACACTTTTGCTTGTTACGCCATAGGGGTGAAAAGACGAACTAAATTATTGACAAGTTAGCTCTGTTACGCTGTAATAATGCCATTCACCGCTAGATGGATTTTGATTGGGGGGAGGAGCTATCGTTATATTTCATCCCCCGACCCCCCGCATTTAGCGACGCTACGTTCTAAAGAGATTTTGGCTTGACACACCTCCGCTCTTCTTCTTTTCTTCGTGGGATTTCTCGACTTAAAGTTGAAAAAACACGTGTGTAATGATGAACTTATAATGTCACATGAGCACTTTTTTCTGGTTCCTTTACACTTGAGATTAATCCTTCGATAACACGCTTTGCTGGTTTAATATAAATTTTGAAAATACTATGGCGACGACTTGGTTATGCAAGTTGCTTTATCGATCAATAAATTTGGTACATCTTCCGATGGTACGAAAATATATATGTAACATTTTCATGCGTAATGGAAATTTTTTTTTTTTTACTTCATGGGTCAAAGGCATAGCGGTAAATCACATAATGTCAAATATCGTTTGCGAAATAAAATGCAATGGGACATAAATTAGAACATGCATAATTGAAACAGCTTATAAAGCGCTATAAATCTATCAAAACTTCGCCATAAATTATAGCTAAGAATCTTTATAATTGACAACAGATTAATTTGATGATATTTTCTTAACTACACAATCTTCTTACTTAAATTCTCTGGTTTGTAAGCTAATTAGCTTCACACTACTACCTAAAAGTAAACGAAAATAATAAAAGAAGCATATAATTTTATTCTCCAACAAAAAGAACTAAATTTAGAATACGTTTTGGTAGAACTTTTAATCGATAAATTAGTCAACAATATCAATGTACAATGGCATCGTAATATAAAAGATATTTCTAATTTATTACACACACATACACACACACATACACTCACGCCTGTTATCCCCGAAGGGGTAGGCAGAGGCGCAACTAGTGCACCCACTTTTCGCCGACATTCCGTCCCATGATGTGATAGGGGGCGAGCCTATCGCCATATCGGGCGCAAATTCCAGACTCCGGAATGATACTGAATAGAAAAACTCAATATCACTGCCCGACCCGGGGATCGAACCCGAGACCTCAGCTTTGCAGTCGTACTGTAATACAACTACGCCACGGAGGCAATCTAATTTATTACTGAGTTAATATTCGAAAATGGAATCACAAAAACACTGCAAACTTGGACTTGTCATCATAAAAAGAAGAAATTACAACTTTGCACAAGACGATGACAAATAAACACGAACCCGGACGACCACCGGGAAAATAAAGCAATATGTTGTGTCTAAAGTTAGCGTTAGATGAGAAGATTCTAAACATACACCCGCTCATTAAAGCTTTATTGAGCAACAAACATGTCGCGTGTGGCCGTGTGGATAACTTCACCTAACGCTAATTTCTCTTTGGAATACGATAGCTCGAAAAATTTTATAAACATATAAATAGTTGAAAATGTTACGTTGTTATTGTAGATTGTAAACTACAGAACCTATCTTACTAATACTATAAACGCGAAATTTTGTGACGTGTTTAGATGTTTGTAAGCCAACACAAAAACCTATGAACGGATATGGATTTAATGAATTTGGTACAATTTCCCGGAAAATACAAAATTGTGATTTTCATCCTGGAAAGATCTTTCAGGTGGCTGGAACCGGCCGGAACAGGCCATTCCTAGCTTAGTAATAAATACAATAACATATGAAATAGATAACTAAATAAGTAATAAATCGTATGTACAGTCATATCAATAAGTAGCTGAACAAAATCAAAAGTTTACATCGCCCATATACGGGTTAAGCTAAAGTGAAACTTTTTTTTTCGTTTGAATTAAAGTAAATCTCTTTTATTTTATTTTTGTGAAGAGAAAAAAAAAGATTATTAAGAACACTATGTAGGCCATTTGAAATTTTGAATTTGTTCAGCTACTTATACTGCTGACTATACATTGACCAGCACTTAGTGAACTTTGACATCTAATAGTATCCACATACAATGCGATTTGGTATCATGCGACCAATTCGTCACGCGGTACAGTCTTCACGTCACACGATCGAACCGTACCATGCGATGTCCAGTTGTATCCAACCAAGTTTGATGGACAAGCCATCGAACCAGCCGTACCAACAATAATAATAATAATGTCCATCGAACCGTGCCCCACACGATGCGATATGGTTCGATGGCATACCATTTTAATGGTTCGGCTGTACCAAATCGCATCGTACGTGCCCACTTTAAAGCCACTCGCAATTATGCAACTAAAACGAAATCTTGCGATTAATACAGGTGATGTTATTTACCATCATGGCGTTCCAACTATAAAATATGTCGATATCATTAATTTTAACGATTGTTTCTATACTGCAACACGTTAATGGTTTTAATCTTGTATAGTAATTATTAATTATCCCCATATTAAGCTTCCCAAAAGCGACTACTTTGTCGATAACCCGTGGAGCAAGTAGAGTAGAGTCAGATCTCAGTCCAACTATATTAGGAAAATCAACGTAATCTCAGTATGCCTTATATACCATGATCCTTCAGGACTATAAAACAAAAAAAATAATCCTTAATAAGTCAAAGAAGTTTCTCTATCCGGGAATAAATAATGATATTAATGGAACGTTATGGTCCTCTTAAATGTTTATTAACTTCCGCTGAACATCAAAGGAAAATGACACATTTTCCATGATCATTTTATAATCAATCTACGAAAAAAAATCAAAATTTAAGGGAACATAGTACAATAAATACTCTACGAATATTGTAACATACTTCTCGAATATTTTTAAGTTAATTATCTGTTGGTCCGTAGAAAAGTACTAATCATTATACAAATGAGAGAACATTACACAATGCCAACACATACGTGCGATGAAGGTCGTTCGATTGCATCCAAATGAAAAATTGTTTAAATTATTCTCAATCATGCGTTTCACAATAACACGTCGCGTCGCCGCATTTTCTATAGACGACGGCAAACACAAAACATTCCTATAGATACATAATAATTCTGATATAAGTGTGAAGATCTTGGTGGGATGGTGAGGCACTAGGTTCTTTATATTTCTTTGGACGATCCATGCAAGACCGACAAATTCATAATAAAGGTTTCTTAAAGAAACTTCAATAATATTGCTACGAATTTTAGACACCTGAAAACCTCAAGAACTTTATTATGCTATCTGCCTACGAAGTAACCAGTCGCCTCTTTAACAGAGGATCTTTTATGGTACTCTTTGCAAAAGAGATACATTGAAACATAATTTACTAACTTATTTTATCGATGGCATTAAAGTATAGAAAACGAGCTTTACCAACTTTATTACGAATTGTTTATTCTTTACTATACGAAGCCTATATTGCGCAGTACATTAACCAGATGTGAACTCACTCTTATAACTTAAAACCTTAATATTGAAAATTCATCGACACCTACAAAGGTTAGAACTTTCGCCTTCATGAGAAGACAATGGCCCGAAAACTTCGATACATTCACTGGCACATCGATAGTCATATACATTTTATGTAAATCGATACAGTCGCTTGTGACAACACTGACAACGGTGAACGATTGTCTTTTTGTTTCAAAGAATTCATTTTTATTCACAACTATCTTTTGCCCGCGGCTCCGCCCGCGTGAATAAGCGTCCCCGGGACAAAAGTCCCGCTTTATATTTTCCCGGAATAAAAAGTAGCCTATGTATTAATCCAGCACATGATCTAACCGTGTGTCAAATTTAATCGAAATCCGTTCAGTGGTGTTTGCACGAAAGAGTAACAAACATACATGTACGTTGTTACAAACTTTCACGTTTATAATATTGGTATGATTCATAATTCATTGTGCGTTCGTACATGTTCATTCGGCGCGTCGTAAAAGTTTCCTCCGAGATACAATACTAGTAACTGTGCCAGTAACTACGATGACGACGGATGACGTGTTTGTTTTACACTCATCGCTATATTAAGTTTAAAAATAAGAATGGTCATGTTTGGCTTTTAAGGCATTTCAGTTTATTAGCTCTATTAATTTTGATAGTTTTTTTTAATTGAGTATCAAATGATTTGTAGTATCAAACCCCGCCCAAAGAGTCAGTAACATAAATGTAGAGTCAACGTTCTCATTGCAATAAATAGTTTTCTTTGTTTTTTTTTCGTTGTATTATTTTTGAATAACACACTCATCAATAAATAACACAGTAATATTATCTATCTATTTCATACCTTAAATGCCGAAAATGCAACGCATGATTTACTTATGTAGTATTATAAATAATAATTAAGAATGGTGGTAATCACTTACCACCAGCTGGCCAGGTAGCTCGTTTGACCTTTTCGTACATTTGTATATCGAAGCCTTAGGCGTCTAACATACAAATTGTTTGATCCATTATCTTTCGCTGCAGTCTATTGCCAAACAAATTAAGAGAAAATTTTAATTTTAAATTACAACGACAGAACCTTTTAACCATTCATTCAAACAAAGTGTGCCTTATTAACACTTCCGGTAAGCAGAGAGCGTTCACTTTACTGATAATGCGATACCTATCGACAAATACGCCCTCACCTTGGGCGCATTCACGAACCTTATCAAAGCAAACCGCAATATCATTAACGGTGGCCTGAGTCACCACTTGGACCACAATACTACCATTCACGAAGTGTTCCATATTTAAAGACTAGACTCAAGTGTATATCATTAAGATTGTCTTATAAAACCGCCGCGCTTAAGCTTTACCAAGTAAGGTGCGAAAGAAAACCTTATCCCACAACATGGTAGAAAAATGCAACCTTGATTGCGTTCACCCACTTTCCGAGGTTCTAATCGTTTCTTAAAATACAACTTCAGCTAGCAAATTAAAAACACGCTATAAATGATTACGACTGTAATGTGCGGAGTTTGTTCGATTATGTTTTCTTCAACATGAAATTAGTACTTCGCAGATTCCCATGCCGTACCAAATAGCTTGACTAGTCGCTTACTATAATTAGTTGAGAGGCTATAAGCGAAAAAAGCTACATGCGAGGTGAATGTCGCAACGTTATCGCAACTTTACAAAGTATGACAAGGTAGTTAAAACAGTCGTAAAATCCGTGTCATCTCCCTTCTCCATTAGCCAGCACACTTGTGAGGTGGGTTCTGTTTGAGAACAAGCTTTGATGATTTTGGAGATATCGCGGTTACGTGACCGAAGCCTGCATCAAGCTGATAGTGCACACATTCGCATACCATAATTCGTTACACATTTCCATCGCGTACCGAATTATAAAACCGCGCAAGTTCATTACGACACAATTATCTACCGTAAACTCAATTTTATGTCCGTTCCGTATTGTCTGTGAGTTTCTCACATAAATTGTTCTCTATTACGTGAAATTACTACAACACTACCTCAGTAACCGAGTTGTTTTATTGTGTTTGTAGACTCAGTCAACTTATATCTTGCTTATAATATACACTGAATTAAAATTATTGTATACATCTTCGAATAACGTAAGGGTTTGTATACAAACCCCAAGAAGCTTATTGTAATATAAACTCATTTGCAAAAAAAACGGGCACCTAAGCAATGAACCATTTCAAATGTTACTATTGGTTTGTTTGATAATTATAGGTAGTTTTACTTTCACAATTTTGTAAATTAATAAGCAAATAATCGTTTTCGTCAGTATTATCATAAAATTTTGATAAAATTTATGGGTTTTAATGCTAAAGTTCACTAGTAGTGTATGCTCGCTAGTAGTGCATATGCTCGTGAAGTAAAAGTTAAAGATTTTTGTTTGTTTTTTCTTTAATAAAGTAAAAGCAGATAAATGTTTAGTATCGAGTGTGACCCCCTCTAGCTGAAATCACAGCTTGAATTCGTCTGGGTATGCTAGCGAGGATATCCCGGATACTTGCTTGCGGAATACGTTCCCACTCCGCGGTAATCACATTCTTCAGCTCTCTGATGGTTTGCGGAGCCGGTTGTACTGATCTCACGCGTCGTTTCAGAACGTCCCAGACATGCTCTATAGGATTGAGGTCGGGACTTCGAGCTGGCCAATCCAAACGACGAATGCCGACCTCTTGCACATACGCTTCCACATCGCCAGACCGGTGGGCGCGAGCGTTGTCGTCCATAAAAATTGAGTCTTCGCCTAAAGCGGCCAATGCGGGTTGTGCATGAGGAATAAGAACTTCCGTTATGTATCGATGTCCAGTCAGTGAGCCGTTTTCAATGAAGACTAACTCTGTACGATCCATTGAATTTATTCCTGCCCAAAACATAATAGAGCCCCCACCATAAGGTGTGATTTCTTCAAAACAAGCCTCTGCAAAGCGTTCTCCTCGTCTTCGTAGCACTCGCCGACGTCGATCTTCACCGAACAGAGATATCCTGGCTTCATCGGAGAACAATACCCTATTCCAGTCTTCTTGAGTCCATGACTCACAATTTCGAGCAAACGTAAGCCTGGCAACTCTGTGCTCACGGAGTAACTTAGGGCCGCAGGCCGGGCGATGACTGCGTATATTGGCCGCGAGCAGCCTCCTCCTGACCGTCCATAGACTAATATGCACATTTCTTACTTCTTCGAGGTTGTTCTTAAGGTCCACATACGAAGACTTGCGATTTCTCAATGCGCGACTCACAAGAAAACGATCATCCCGTGGTTGGGTACATGGTTTTCTTCCAGAACCAGGCCTTCTCTCGACGGAACCGGTGTCTTGATACCGCTGCCAGGTCCTTTGAACCGTCGAGCGACTCACACTTAGCCTCTGAGCCACGAAGCATTGGCTGCAGCCCTCTTCGAGCAGCGCAATAATTTTGGTAGCTTTTACAACTTTCTCTAACATCATTGAGACAGCTAAACAGCAATAAATGAAGCTTTGACAATTAAGAATATGAAATAAATTCATAAAAATTGACTTAAAGTTATGAAAACCGATATTATCTTTTGGAACTTCGCACCAAAAATGTAGGATAAAAAGTGGTTTTCTGTAAAAACGAGCATCAAACGAAAATTTTAATTTAGAACGTACTGTTTTAAACACCACGGCATTTTTAAAACCGGCCAGTAACATGTAGAAATGATTGGAAATCATTTTGGTACCGTATTTTTTAAAAAAGAATTAAAATCCAAACCGCCCGTTTTTTTTGCAAATGAGTGTATATAGCGTGGTTTGATAATTTCCTTTAAACGCATTAATGACTGCTGGTAAATGTAAATATCTTTTACAAGATGTATAAATAGGTACGGAATTTTTTTTTAAATGGTAAAACCGTGCTTTAGCCAGAAGCGCTAACACTCTACAACACAAAAAGGCCGACTCTATGTGGTCTATTTTTACTATCATAGAAAATTTACAGAACTAAAGAACTTTTCCTCTTATGTTTCATAAAGTGTGAGATAGCTGGAAACACGAACCCAAACACCTACTTGCCCTTGCCTTCCATTTCCATCTAAAATATTTTTGCAAATTTATCTTTGCCTTTCGGGATAATATAATATAATGTTGGATGTGCTTATTGCTAACGTGCACAACAATCACTATACCTTCAAAAGAAGCGCCACTAATAAATAAAAGCCCTATAAGGAAATCAGATTTAATTGTTTAAAACTTTAACAAAATTTGATTCAATTATCTCCAACTCTATCGAAATATAATTACTAAAGCAATGAAGTCGGTTAAAAATAAAACTTAATAACGCAACATTGGCACAAATATTCGGGTTTATTTGCATATTGACCAACGATTGAATGGATATTTCGCTTTAATTTCGAGATTTAAACATAACTTTCGACACCAAGACATCTGCAAATTACAAAAGCGTGTTATACAGCAGTAAATATTTTAATATGCCGCTGATTGCTTCACCCAAACGTCGCCAAGTGCTAAATGCACACAAATACCTTCCTGCTAGAGGCTACCACAGGAAAAGCGCACTCATTAGAAAGTATAAGCAGCAGGTCGCATCACATACGTAATAGACAAGGATGCGCACCCAGTCCCTGATCAGGTCTGGCGAGATTATTGACTGCGGTCTCCTTGTAAGAAACTCTTAGAGAACTCGTTAGGCTGTACAACTGTACAGGAACCAATACAGGTAGTTCTGTTATTGAATTTAAGCCGCAGCATCAAAGTCGATATTAAAAAACGATATACCAGAAAAACTATCATCGCTCCTAGTAACACAAGTTATTCTACTACGAGGCAGACTATTTGCAATAGATAAATGTGATGCCTAGAGAAATGCACTACACCATTGTGATTGCGAATCATATTCACGCCTTTCTTATCAGATATTAACATATTTGACTAGAAGTTGCACAAGTTCTCAGTCGCATCTCGACCTTAAAATGACTTTGAAGTGCAAATTAAAGGTCATTAATTAACAAGCGTCACCTAAAAAGGTAAACACTAAACCTTCCACAATGAAAGCAAAACAAATATTCAATATGAGTCATTTGGCAGAATAAACAAAACTATACAAAGCAAGTCCTGAAAGGTGAGTTCTGGTCTTTTCTCTTGTTCAAACACAATGCTATATAAATCAATGTACATGAGTTACCTTGTTTTGGGTACAAGCAATATGCTTGTACTGTTGTTGACGTAAAAGGTGTTCGCTCTCACAAGAATACAGTCAAGTGTTTAAATAAAAATTTTCAACAAATGAAAGTATGCTAAAAAGATTACGGTAACTATGGGTAAATAGGCATTCGGTTACACTAGGAGAAACTTCAATGCGTTACGGTTATGAAATACGATATAACAAAATCTAGTAACGACAGCTATACATGACAATATAACATATCAAATAAAATACAACGTCTGTAACAAAATTAATTATTGCTATAAAATAAAGAACCTTTGATCGTTACCATGTATTTTTAAGTGGACGATAGCCTAGTTGGGAATGGAACGGTCTGCCGAGACAATGTCCGGAGGTTCGAAACCCAAGGCACACACCCTCTGACTTTTCAAAGTAACGTGTGAATTGTTTATCAATTATCGTTCGCGTTAACGGTGAAGGAAAACATCGTGAGGAAACCTACATACCTGAGAATTCGCATATTGAGAATTTTGAGGGTGTGTGAAGTCTGCCAACCCGCACTAGGCCAGCGTGGTGGACTAAGGCCTAACCCCTCTCTAAGGAGGCCCGTGCTCAGCAGTGAGCAGTATATAATACAGGGCTGGTATTATTATTTATATTATATGTATTTTAAGTAGGTTATTACACCTATGAACTCCAGCTAGAAATAAGTATTCCATCTATGACCTAAATTCGGTGAACCTACACTGATATTCCGTGGAAGTTATTGTAAACAAAAATCGTTCAACTCTGGCGACGAAAAAACTTCATAAAATAAAATATTCACTGTTGACCCCGTAACTTTCTTGGAGAGTTTATGAATACATGTTTATGTGGGGAACACGAAGTCGGGTGGGCGACTTATTTTTTAACACTGAATGTAAACACGTTCGCAATTAATGTAAACGGGTAGTGCCGTCACGAAAATAACATTTCACAATCATAACGAACTAGTTTACGTACACTTTGATATGCTATCGAGTGATCTTTAAGCAAGAGCCGTGCAAACGACACAGTGATTAAGAATCGTAGCGTGATCTCCGAGTAGACTTCGAGTCTTGAATTTCGAGTTTGCCTTTGTGAAACTTTTTGATTTTGTGAAACTTAAGAATCTTATTTACGGTACCGCTTATTTTCTTATTAACTTTAACTGACACGTTTTAGGTACCTACTATATTAGGCATGACAAAATATATGATTTAATTACTGAAAAAATCTGAATGGTGTTTCCATAGAATTTCCGTTTTAATAGGAAAATGAAATAAGAAAATGTTTCCATCTCACAAAATGTATAATCAGACAACACATGCCTATACAGTAAACGTTATTTAGTTGGATGTATCAAAATAACATATGGCTGTTGTGTTTTCTCTTATTTATCCGGCATCCATCGGATTTGCATGTGCGCCAACAATCGCCCTCCATCTCCGTCGGTAATTAGAAACTTGCGAGTAACGGTACGCAATTTGTAGGTAGTGCTACAACTCGAATAAAAGCTAAGACTGCGGCTTCCGCAATCGTGTCTCATAAAAATAATATTGTCAATTTACAATTTCACCGCAATACGTTCTTGATTACGAATATAATGTATGGCAATCATTAATGTACTAAAGATCCTTTTACATTAACTGCTTAATATGTTTGACACATCATTGCAGAAGGAACTCGAAATATGTTAAAGGGCACAACTTTTGTAAGTCGCACCGTTACGTTAACGACACACATATAAACACTAATATCAGTCCACATAATATTTCAGATCAAGACCACTGCGCGCAAAATATGCAGCTAGATTGTGTTTTATGTCATACTTCTCTATGGTTTATTACACATACTTTCCGATATGTGGCTCTGTTGCTATTGCGAGCACAACAATGAATGCTATGATTGATGCGATAGTAATTTGCAGTACACCGTTGTCCGTATCGGATACGAGTGAGACTGACGCAGGCCACACGGCCGAGGTGCCAGTAAACTACTACACAGCGCGGTTCACCGTGCTCCTAATCACTATAATTTAACATTATCACTAGCCAGTTCTAGCATGCCTGCGCTTAGCTGCGATTAAATTACTGTGTAGATATTACTTACCGATGCTGCTATCCGATAGTGCGTACAATATTCCGCACAGAGCCGCGGCGACAGCTGTCACATTTTCCTCTACGATCTGGTTTTGGCATTCGTTTGAATCGATTTGTGCTGGCTCGAATAGCGTCAAGTCCAGACCGTCCATATCACTGCGGGTCGACACACCGTCCTCCTCAACCACTCGATCGCAAAAATGTTCTGGAGAATCAACATCTTTAGGGCTGCGACTACAAACACCGTCAGTTAACGGATCACAACAGCATGTATCCGAAAACGGTTCAAAATCCCTGCAGTCGAATTCGCAACGCTCAAAACTATCGCAAGTGCACGACGACAATGCATCTGAGTCAGACCCCTCAACTAAAAACACATTATTGTTCTGGACCACGTCTTTATGGGTGGTCTCGCTTTTTGTGGAAATATAAAATACACTGGAGGAATATGGCACTTTCTCGACCTGTAGCGCAACATTGTCCGATCTGTTGCTACAATAGGAATGGTTACTCCCTTCTGGCAAAATATCTTCCAATTGGGGCCGACAGTCTTCATAGCGCGCGAAACTGGATGTATCGGTGAGATTTGATGAGCGGTCAACAGAATAAGCATCTGCGTAAGGATCTCCTGAATCACTCGGTAGCGGCGGTAGTCGGTAAGGGGCATGGTGGCGACCGCCATGGAATATGGTGGTATATGGACAGGTCTGTGGGGGTCGAGTGCGATCCGCCCTCCTCGGGTAGCTGGCTGCGAGCGGGTCCCTGGGCACGCTCTCCGTGTCTATGTACGCCTCGTTCGTCGACAACACGTTGTACCGCCAGTCTGGCATCTTTCACTGGCACCATCACTATACAACTACACACATATAAACTTCTATTTTCTACAAGTCACACTCCTACTCGTACAAGCTAAATCACCAACTGCAGCTATTATATCACATACCTTGTCCAATTTAAAGTGAATTGCCAAATTACACTACGGTCAGCGTCCGCGTCTGTTTGAACACAATAATTCTCAACCGTTTTAAATTCCATGCCAAAATAGTAACAAGCCAGAGCATGTATTGAATAACCCCTTGCAGATGTTTTTCTTACAATTAAAGAATTGTATTCAAGGGACATAACACGACTACTACTAATTAAAGCTCATTATTAAAACTCTTTATATTCTTTGTTTCCTAACGTAACATTTCCAAAATGGAACATGTATATTGAATCACTATTCAAAGAAAGCTAAAGGTAATCTATCAAAGAATCTAAACCGATACACACATAAATAGCATTAATTGGTCTAAAACAATTCAGGTCACAGTACGTAATAAATTGAAACAATACACATAAAACATTGTAATTAATATGATCATATAAATAGCATCATGTAATATTTCACATTTAGTGACAATGATAATGTGATGCAACTGTTTTTTAATAATTTCCTATATATCTATGTGCAGGCATGAAATTTTCATTTTATTTCTTTCTTAATAAAATCAAGGCCCATAAAAGTTCTTAAATGAGTTTAACCCACATTGTCATTGATGTTCCAACATCCGTAAAGTAAGCATTTACAATGTTATAAGACAGCAAAAACTCGCATGACAATACCGCTATCGATCACCATTTCCAAGACAATTAATCAATCCAACGTTACTTTCATCATAACAACGATAAGCGTAATTAGCATCATGTACTCGAAATTATAGATATTTACCGAGATACACGTTATTATTGCTATTTTCTAAGCGGGTAATTTTTTCAAAGAGCTCAAATCTATTGTTATGTATCCCTTCAGTATTTAGTGTTCTTATTAAAGATTTTAGTATTTTAATGATTTGAAATATTTTTTTTTAAAGATTCACTTAAATAGACTTAACTTACCCGTCTGCAAAGTGAAACATGTTGGCTTAATTCTGATTAGTGCGAAGTCTTAATATTTTTAAGCCATCGATAGGGCTTATCAACGTCAAGCATTTTTAACGAGCAGAACCGTCGGTTCAACGTACTCTGTGATACGAAAGGAACTCGAGATTTTAGCGACTAAACGTAGTCGTTTTAAAATCATGTTCAACATGTCTCAGTCTGTGGGTGCCTGTCAAGTCTAACGCATTACGGTATCGCGCCATCACCGATGTTGACTGAAGCGCCCCGTTAACTTCGATTTATTTCGCCTTTAGTGACTCTGCTAAACATATTCTAACAAAAAATATATTGTTTACAAACGTCTTTACAGACAAATTGATTATTATGAAGTACTAATATAGTTAGTACCATATTATAATATAGAACTAATATAATACACGGATATATCTATTTTTGTTTACGGATGATGTCGTGAATGGACAGAAGGTGAAAGAAAATTTTGCATAGATTATATTCAACAGAAAATGTTAGTAACAGATGGTTCTTTATATTCCATGCATACTACAGCCGATTTACGTGCTAGATCAAGATTTTATTATGAGTTTTATAACCATCTCAGTCATGTCGTGTTCATCTATTGATCTAATAGTTTGAGCCCGTATTAAACTTTCTATAACAGATCAGATACAATCAAACTGACGGCACGACCGTTCAGATTAATTAAATGTCATTTGATCCATTGCGATTGTTAACTGTACAATCCCCCCTAATAATGACTGTTAAACACAATGTGTAAATAAACGACAAACTGTTTGTCACGCTCATGTTAGAGTGGTACTTGGTAGTGACGAATTTAATAATTAACTATGATTTTTATAATTAACTTTATATTTGACGAATATCATAATGAGATTTTTAGTGATCACAAAAAAACGCACTATGGAAATTATGTTCAGAAATAATTTTACGGTGACGTTTCGCACATTGTGATATCGGGAACTATGATATTATGTGCTAATAACATGGACCAATTCTTTTAATTAATAATTTACTCTTCGATTACTTTGCCTACACTGATTCCAAATTAGTAAATTAAATAATTTATATAATAGTTATAATATAGCCCTAGAAGCATATCAATTTTCAGACACCAACATTCATAAAGGTGTGAACAACCCACAGTCCTGCTCATGTGGCGGCCATATTTTTTTATTAAGCTAAAGCAAACTTACATCTCAACTAAAAACAGATTTTATGCTAAAGAACTCTAGTGAAACAGAACTGCATGTATAAAGCCTACACTTAGCGTTATCGCTATTACATAACAACGATAATAACACTAGAGACCTTTTGAAAAGACACACGTCTGTCGATGATAAAGTTAAACAGCGTAAAAGATTTCCATTAATGTGAACCTGAATAAGTGAATAAAAGGTCAATGGCTGATGGTCGTGCTTAGGAAACGCAATTATTTTGTAAGCACTTCGAAATTGTTATAGCGGCTTGATAATAACATATACGGTGTCGTGACCACTTTACTATTACTATTGTATATACAATGTTGGGGACGAAAAGCCATAGACGGATCTAGAGGGGGGGCGGGAGGTCTTTGCCCACCCCAGAATTACGTGGTGCCCTCCTATAGGTTGTTGAGGTTGCCTGCTATTATAATTTTTTAAAACGACCAAAATTATCCCCCCCCTAGAAAACGATTCTAGGTACGCTTACGCGAAAAGCAATTACCTTTTCAAAAGATAATTAGCTAATTTAATTTAACGGTTGCAAAGTGTTTACAAATTAATAAACACTATTGTGTTTACAAATTAATAACAGCAGTTCATAACAAGGAAAATAAAAAGTTGATAGAAAAAGTGTTCTATAATATAAATATAATTATAGTGAAAACGGCCTACAAATACACCCAGTCATACGGCACACATAATTTTCGAAATACAATCTATCAAAGAAAGTTAACCATAAACCATTTAATCTACACATGCGCACACATAAATCGCGTTTTATCAAATCGCACACAATCTCTTCTCTATATGTAAATAAACTTTCACAACTAATGAAATACGATGAGAGAATTAAATTTTTAATTATACATCGGCACATTTCTACGAAGACAATATTCTATCAATTTCTAGCTTAGTTCAAATAGCCAGTTGTATTGTATGAATGTATTTGCCTTGAGATTGGATGAAATTTACATTAACAAGTTGTACGCCGGCACGTGCTGCAATTGTAGCAACGCATCGCTGTGGCCGACGACAAAAACACCGGCCAACCACGGTCAACGAACGAAAATAACTACCCATTTACTCTCACACTAGCGTCCACTTCTGATATTAATCGGAAATGTTCCGCGTCTTAAAATAAATAAATCACCGTTTGGATAAAAATGTGCATAAATTAAATGCCATAAAAAGTTCCTACCACACTCCCTAAGTGGCAATTAATTTTCTCTTGTAAATCACTATAAGAGATGTAGAAACAAACATTTGTGGTAATAAATTAAAAAACATTTGATTTTGTCAAAAGCTACTAGGGAGCTTTATTAAAATAGTGACCAGTTAACTATTGATGCAATATTTACAATGAAATCAATAGTAATCGCCGCATTCATGCAATATTTTAGATTGAAAGCAAAGTTCAAAACCATCTCATTAACATTCAGTTAGAATGCTCTGCGCGTATTTACAAATACCTATTAAAATTCTATGCTGATAGAACCTTGCAAAATACGTTCGATTATAATTATCTAATACTCTCGACTGTTTAAATGCCTAAAATAAGCTTGCGCTGTATATTCTGAAGGGAATCAGTTAAGTTAGTTACGAGCAATAAAACTGTATATCTCTCGGAAATAAAGGAGAGATCATAGTTTTATTTAACAATAGTTTTACCAACAGTTTGTTTGATACTTGTAATTAATTTATGAACTACAAAGACAAATTATGGTTTATTGACTATAAAATACACACAATATTTTGTTTTCTATTACGAATGTTAAGAAAATGCAGTATACACACGAGGATACATAATGTGGTTATGGAAAGTGGAACTCGGTTGGCTGACCGAGTATCAACCGCCTTGGAAAAGCTCCCAAGAGATTTTGACAGAAGCCTGTTCTAGAAGTCGCCTGGCACGACACGGTGAGAGCCGCGGACTATTGAGGATTATAAACCAGGTTTATTGTTGGCATCCGACAGCTCCTAGCAACGTAGATCAATACCAACGTGACCCTTCCTATATGCAGGTAACAACGCATTGATCTCTAACGTTATCGGGTACTAATACTATAATGTGAAATTGTCTCAATCGTTTGTATCTGTGTTGTTTATAAACAGCACGGCGTCTACTTGGAAGCTTTGATTACGCAATGCTATATATGTTTTAGTTATAACCAGTTCGAAATATAACTTCACAAAATTCTGTTAACTTAAGTGTCATGCAAGTGTGTGCACAACTCGATTGCGCATTCGCACAGTCATATTGTGGTTGTAAAAGACAAACAGGATTTTTAAACAACCCAATGGCGACTTTGAATATAAGATACATTTGTTTTCTTTTCTGCACATACTTAATACTTTATTAACGATTTTTAAAGGTTTTGGCGAATAAACGGATGTTTTCTATAGTTTTCAGCACAAGTGAATAAATTCGCTTGTAAATATATTGCTTCTTAATAATATTCCCTACTACTTCACATTGAGTCACTCTCTCTCTGTATTTCATAACTTTTGTTTCCTCCCAAAGATTCATACATTTGGTTGATCCTTCAAATTTAGGTAAACATCGGACGCGGACCGTAGTAATTAACCAGCAGCACTGCCTCGCACAGTCTTACCGTACACAAACACTGAACTTGACACTGGACACAATCCCAGTCACTTTTCATTTACGCCATCGTACATGTGACTCTGGCGAGGGCGACGGTTTCATTCAAATGTGTTCGATTATAATTTGTTTGGTGCGGCGCGGAGGCGCAGAGGTGCGCGTGGCGGATCGCGTTCGAACCGACTGGGCGCGCTGCGGCTGCGCGGAGGGCGACTGTACTCTACGCTCTACAATCCCCAGTGCCCAGCGCACAGTATACACCGAGCGATCGCGATGCGAGAGACGCTCATCTGTTCGCAGCTGGTCGCCACGCTCGCTGTCAACGCATGAACCGTTACCACTTGCAAGGGACACCAATTGAATGTCACAATAAAATCTCACTTCATATTCATGAGAGCAATGCATTAAACGAACAACAAAGCTATCGCTATTGAATTTTAACTCCGAAGGTGTACGCTTGTCGTCACGTCATTTTTTAAACCAGTTTGCTCTCCTAGGAGCAGTCAACTAGTGAGGGTCCCGAACTATCACTATTATTCTTTTTTTTATTCCGCTAATGTTCCACGAGTGTGATGGCATAGGGGTGATGCACATTATACCACAATATATCGGCATAGAAATAACGACATTGTGACATTCACAAAGTATTTTCATTTCACACATGAGCGTTAAGCTTATCGTTGATTTTGAACAGTACGGACCGGTTCGACTCTGATATATTTGCATTTTGTAGCGGCCACACTACTTGGACTCAACGAGTAGTACCAACAACCATGGCCGGCGAAGCCGAGATAAAAATAGTACACGGCAAATAAATTTCAAAACGGCGGCGTGGGCAACATGGAACCCAACTATTTCACACTAAATGTTTACTACAATTGTGCAAGGAAATTATATTGCATTGCCTAATAGGACTTAATTGAAAAGTCAAAGGTCCCTTTATCTTGGGCCATTGTGGCCTATAATGATTAGTGACACATTAAATGTAAATTACCAAGTAAAATAAGGTACGCTGAAGATTGTTAAATGTGAGGTACCAGCTCAACAACGTATATAACTAACTCTAAGTTGACTATCACAAGGATTTTTATTTATTGTGTTCCTTAATCCTGATTTCTTATATGATATTTTCTCCCGACGTTTCGAAGGCTTTTCAGCACTTCGTGATCACGGGGCTGACTGAGGTGTAGGTGGTCCGAAAAGTTAATGTTACAAATCTACCTTCAATTTACAATTATACAATATTAAGGTGTTAGTCATTGTTTGCAGTCCGGTCTACGCAGTAAGAGCTCACAATGTCTTGAGGTCTGGCAGCAGGTCTTTTGGGGCCTGATTTAATTAGATGTATTACCGGGTCCCAGGCTTGTGCAAGTTTTCAACCATCTTCTCTATTGAAATTGGGATGTTTTTTAATTTCAATAGCGTCGCGAATCATCCTAGTCAGAAATCGGTGTTCTTTGGGAAGGATTTGTGGCTTGTCGAATCTAAGGTAATGGTTGGAGCCTTCTTCCGAGTGTTCAGCTACTGCAGACTTCGTAGAGCGTCGGTGTTTAACGTCAGCTATATGTTCTTTTACGCGGGTCCCTATATGTCTTTTTGGTTGTCCGATATAAGAGACCGGTTCTTGCAGAGGTATATGGCACTTGACAGGTGGTAAAAATTAACTTATCTTCTTAAGCGCCTCTCATTTCACAACCGGCTCTTTGCCCACTGCGCTAGAGTGATTAGCAAAGATGTGCGGTTAGGAAGTAAGCCACGCAGGTAGTTCACGCGTTAAACACAGAAAATGCGCGAACCTACCGCGTAATGCATGAGTGCAGTTACCAACTGTAACACTGGCACAATACATGGGAATTCGGACAATGAAAAAAAATAACGCGTCTATAATGGATAATATTTATCAATTGCGAATAACTTAGTGTTTATAAACGCGCAACATGACAAGCACAGGCCCATCTCCCACGGAGATATTCAGAAGCCATCTGAGATGCGAACTACAGGTCGCCTACTGATATGCTACTGTATCAATTCGGTTTCCGCATACGACGCTACCCAAATCCGACTACATATATTCATTCATTCCTTCATGATCCGCTGAGTATTATGTTAATAGCTCTATTTATTACAAGAATAGACGAAGCAGAAGAATTTGAGTCATAAAATTTGTGTTAATAAATTAGGTTTTCAATTTTAAGAACTTATTGTTTTTTTACTTATTCGGACGCCATTTTTGTGCAACGCATAGGTCCTCGACTCGCGTAGCCTGTGACGATCACAACCAGTAGCCTGCGACTTGCGACCGACATAAATCTATGGTGAGACATATGCATATGAAACGCGAATCGCTTGTCGACAGCCTCGTAGGAGTGCTTAACTTTGGACGTGTAGCCTGTGGCTAACAATAATACGGCCAGCGCAAACATATTCGTCCGCTTCGATATACTATAATAATATGCAACACGTTTAGTATAGTTATGAATCAATACAAAAATGTAAATTGCAACTATTAATACAGTACTCGCTACAATAGTATTTGTACTCACTTTGAGCACTCGACTTTCACACGGGAAGCCAGTATTTGCTGAACGCTCTCCACATAGACGTCAGGTAGCCCGGCTCGGTAAATATTGAATTATAAACCACGTCACAGAACAAATATTTTAATGGGATCATGATATCCACTTCACTAGACACGTTCACCAAAACAGGCCATATAGCCATGATGAAGGGACAAATGACACGGAAACATACCGAAATAGATACGAGTGTAAACAAACGAACTGTCCTGCACTACTAACCCATATGAGCTGTGTTTATTATTAATGTATTAAACTGTAAACCAAACAAAATTAAAACATTCATGTAAATTTACGTTCTGTTTCTTAAGAATTTGACTGTTGGAGCGATGAATATGTTAATTATGTATGTGATTATTTTCGTCCGTTCCCACGAATAAGAATTTTAGTTCTTTAATAAGCTCTTTTAAATGATTGTTAAATAATTGAATAACCTTGCTGATTAACCTAATTTCATAGTCTTTAGAGCTCTTTTGAAGGAGACCTACATATCCAACAACTATATCTACTAGTTCCATACCCCCCCCCCCCCATACCAGCCCTGTATTACATACTGCCCACTGCTGAGCACGGGCCTCCTCTACAACCTCTACACCACGCTGGCCTAGTGCGGGTTTGCAGACTTCAGATACCTTCGAAGTTCAGGGAACTTGTCAGGTATGCAGGTTGCCTCACGATGTTTTCCTTCACCGTTAAAGCGAGCGATAATTCACAAAGAATACATACATTTTTAGAAGTCAAAGGTGTGTGCTCTTGAGTTTTGAACCTGCGGACATTCGTCTCGGCAGTCCGTTCCACTCCCAACTAGGCTATCGCCGCTTTACTACTATATAGACTTACTAGCTTATGCCAACCGCTTCGCCCGCACGAGAGTTTTTTCTGGATAAAAGTCCCGCTGGATAAAAGGGTACAAAGCAGCCTAAAACCTTCCCAGGGTCTCGAACTATCTCCATACCAAATTTCATCAAAATCCTTTTGGTAGGTTTTGAGTTTATTGCATACAAACTTTGGCACCCCTTTTTGACCCCGTTAGGGGATGAATTTCAATAAAAAACGAAACACGACTTCCATCAATTCTGTTCAAAAAGGTTTATACAAAATTTGAAGTAGATTGGATCAAGGAATCACGTTGTCCCATACAAACTTTGCCCCCCTTTTTCGTTCACTATGGGGTAGAATGTCGGAAAATCCTTTCTTATCGGACGCCTACGTCATACAAAGAACACACCTTTCAAGGTTCAGGTCTCTACGATCAGCGGTTTAGGCTGTGCGTTGATCCGTCCGTCATTCAGGACAAAGCCTTTTATATGTATAGATGACGATAATGTCAGATGAAATTAACACTTGTATAACCTATACAGTATATATTACATTAATAATTAAGATAGATTTCTTCCCGCAGCTTCGCCCACGTGGAATCCCGTGCACATTAAAGAACCACATGGTAACCAACGTTTTAAATTCAATTAGAAACATCTTCAAACGGCGTAAACTTTTAATGAAACAAAGACTATATTCGGATTCCAATTATAATCTATCCACAAGTCAAACTATATGAAAACCCGTTCAGCAATTTGGGAAATATGAGCTAACTAACTAACAGAAATACAGACAGACAGAATGTACCACTATATAAATCACTGACTTGTGTTCTATTACTCTTCTATAGTCACCCCTTTCTGTTTACCCGATTGCGTTCTTTATTTTTCTTTTAATGTACAGACACACCGGGTTCCATTGTTTTATTGTATGTATAGATTACTTGCTAAAAAGTAAAATATGTAATTAATGTTTATAAAATGTACCGACAGTAGGTAATAAAAGACCATTCGTTGAGAAATTACAAAAACTATCAATCAAAAGAAGTATTAACTGTAATCAAGAATACTGGTGACCTGCAGTTGCATTTCGTCAGCACTGATTACACACGTACTACATATTATATACTTCAATTACGTTAAAATGTTGATTTACGGTGAAATATTTGTCTAGGTATGGCTATTAGAATTCATATTCGAACATATTTTCGCCTATATTTTCTATACTCATATTATAAATCGCTAGAAGATCTTAGCACAATGCTCAGTGACCTCAACCGAGATTTTCAACTGATGGGCCTCAAGATGAACATGGACAAGACCAAGATCCTGTCGAATGTTCATGTTATGCCTACCCCAATTACTGTTGGGAGCTCAAGTCCCGAATTCATGAACGAGTACGTCTATTTAGGTCAAATAGTCCAACTAGGCAAATCCAACTTTGAGAAGGAGGTCAATTGTCGAAACCAGCTCAGATGGACAGCATTCGAGAAACTAAGCAAGGTCTTCTCGTCCAAAATACCTAGGTACCTGAAGACAAAAGTCTTCAATCGATGTGTGTTACCATTAATGACATACGGCACTGAGACGTGGCCTCTGACTATGGGCCGCATAAGACCGGCTCACGGTCACCCAGCGTGCTATTGCTGTTTCTCTACACGAACGAATCAAAAAGGAGATCCGTAGAAAAACGAAGGTCTACTGACATAGTCCAGCGGATTAGCAAGCTGAAGTGGTAGTGGGCAGGGCACATAGTTCTAAGAACTGACGGCAGATGGGGTAAACAAGTTCTCGAGTGGAGACCACGTACTGGTAAGCGCAGCGCGGCCGTCCACCTGCAAGGTAGACAGACAACTTGATAAAGGTCGCAGGAACACGCTGGATGCAGGCCGCTTTTGTAGGTCCGTCTGGAAACCTTTAGGGGAGGCCTATATTTAGCAGTGGACGTCTTGTGGCTGATGATGATGATGATGAATATTATAAAAAGGAAAGATTTGAGTGCTTGTTTGTTTGCATTGAATAGGCTCCGAAACTACTGGAGCGATTTGAAAAATTCATTCACCAATATAAAACTACATTATCAGCGAGTAACACAGGCAGTAGTGAGTTCTTCAGGGACAAAAGTCCTGCTTTATATTTCCCCGGGATGAAAAGTATTTTATCCCGGGGAAATATAAAGCGGGACTTTTGTCCCGGAAAAGCTCATTCACGCGGGCGAAGCCGCGAACAGAAGTCTAGTAATTTTTTATTTTTTTGTTTACGCGGAGAAAGTGACTTATTACTACCGCCCAGTGTTCAAGGGGAACGACTGAGCGGTTATGTTGGGTTCACCGTGCCTTACGACCCGACGTTGAGCGGCCCGGCGAGATGGAAAACGTCGGGCGACCGCCGGGCCGAGTCCCTAAACTATGTACACCGCACGGCATACCAACCAAAACTCTGCGGTGGCCATCTTCGGCGCATTAGGGACGGCTGCGGGCTTCCTCCGAGTCACGTCTAAGTTGTCGTCCGCAACCGCCCCTGCGCGTACCACTGTTGCGGTCCGTCTCCTGTTGTTGCGGGGGTCAGAAGCCCCCGTACACCGAAGGACGCCCCCGGCGTCAAAGGCAGCGTGAGGCCTAACCGCCACGCTGCCGTCCATCACGGGTGTCACAAAAGTTGGCTAGACTAATGGGTGGACAGTCCCTTCCGCCCACCCGTGACCCCCGGAGGCCCCTATTAGTCGCCTTTTACGACAGGCAAGGGATACCGTGGTGGAATTCTCCAAACGCCCCCAATCCACAGAGCGGGAGACGTCGGTCAGTCGTCCACCCGACGCCTCCTACGTCTCGTCTGGCGGCGGGAGGGATCATCACTGCGCTGGCGATCCCTCTCGGCACAGAAGTCTAGTAATGTATAAAAAACAATACAAAGGATATGTCCGCTTTTTATATGGGTGCTGGGCCTCAAAATCTGATCCAGCCCAACTTTATTGATATTAAAGGGCCAAAAATATGTATTATGTATTATTTGTAGTTTTTATATTTTTCTGTAGTTTTTAAGCAAACAAAAATTACATAAATGTCAAAATCGGAGGACTTTAAAATTATACGATTTATTGCAAAGGCCTAGTTTCTTGGAGTTCTATCCAAGTATATATAAAGCACCTTGGTTAGAATTTTAAGCCCATTTTCATACATATCCTTCAAACCTAAGATATCCGTGTATTGTTATAATAGACATCAATATCTCCTTGAGCAAGCCAATATAGAGCGCCGCATCTTTGAAAGCTTGATGCGGCGCTCTATCTATTAGACCTATCATCTCTACATTTCTCTCACTCGTTTATTTGCCCCACCTTCTCACATAAACAAAATAATTCAATATACCCGACGTTAATATTTTAGATTTATATTATTAAATAATTTTAATAAAGTCAATGAAAGATAATAAAATGGTACCTAAACGTAATAATAAACTGAACTAGCTCTATTTTGCTGATTCAACTTCTTCACTATTGTTTTTATTTTGATGTAATAATTAATGAGACTTCCTTATTTATGATTGAAAATATTTTTAAAGTAATTAAACGTCCATATTTAGATGCAATACTACAACCATCAAGATATAATATACTCTTGTTCGCCCAATATTACCAAGAGAAAAATCTATAATATCTCAACTAGCGATCTATTAACAAACAGAACACGCGTATAAAAAGCATGGTCAGTAAAAACGTGTGGAGTGCGCAGTGCACAGCCTGTTTCACTAGCCGACACCTTATATTTACGGTTAGCCCATCTAGAGCGGTCAGAGATTGCAAATAAATCAAGCGCCTATGATGACATTGCATATTAAGCCGTTTATACCACATTAAATTCTCATAATAAGGCAGCGCTTAATCATACGTAAAACCGCATTGATGCTATTAGATTTAATAAGTGCCGTGCAAATAAAAAAGTGATCGGATTTTTTAAAAATAGTAGTAGCATTTATATTAACAGCAGTAGCATTATCCGAATATTAGTTCGCAGCCTCAACGCCCGGATTTTCGTTTTTCGCGCTACAGTCGCCGAATTACCGTTTTTTATAAAACTCGCGTACGCACAACGCACGGTCCGCTCTCGTGAAACGCTCCATAGCGATTAAATTCCCAAGAGCCAGGCTACCGATTGACACTCCTCCTGCGCCCCTCAAAATAGTTGCGTTCACGCAATAACCAAAACAAATGTGAACTTTCTTTTGAGACATCCTGTATTATTATTTAGCCTCAATGGAGCGGCTACTTAACCGACAGCAAACCAAGATGCCGCAAGTTCATTACACACACTCACGCCTTTTATGCCCGAAGGGGTAGGCAGAGGCGTAACTACTGCACCACTTTTCGCTGTGCGGATTCCAGCCCATAATGTGATAGGGGGCGAGCCTATCGTGCCATATCGGTCACAAATTCAAGACTCCGGGCTGATGCTAAATAGAAAAATCCAATACCACTTCGCCCGCCCCGGGAATCGAACCCGAGACCTCAGCATTGCAGTCGTACTGTAATACAACTACGCTACCGAGGCAGTCTATATACATAACATTTATACCAGTATTTGTTTCATGTCTGAAGAATCTTAAAAAAATATTACTCGTATTTTTGATCGTATTATATGACTAACAAAAAGGTACTTTAGTTACTCATCATAATCATACAGACAATACTCATCAATAATGTAACATTTTACAAATTTATACATTGGTAGCCTTAGAGTAATCACTAAAGCATGTTTGACAGACATACAGTATCTCATTGCCTTAATGTAGGAAAGTGGGAGTTTGCATTATAATCGAATTCACTAAACAGCGAGTCTCTTCAACCCTGCCGCAATTAGCTCCGACAATAACACCCACATGCGCCGCAGCCGCTTCACAAATCAAATTTTAAAGTCGTTGACCCTACAAAATCGCAGGACGACATGTCTTCATTGGCGGAGATGAACTATTTTATAGTTTGAGGTCAGCACGTGGTGCACATATTACTTGATAATTTCTCTTTAAGACTGCCATCATTATTTATTGTAATGATTTTCTAGACTATGTGCTAATATCGTCGTAGTTTCTCCAGGTTAATTTTAATTTATAAGTCCCAAGGGAGTCTTGGATGGTCTTTTCAAATATCATAAATCTCTAATTATAATCTTGGGAGTAAGTAAAAGAAACATTGTATGCTATCCGAATATTAAGGTATTACATGCCGGCAAGAATAATGGATATACGCCATCTAGTATTGAGTAGATGAACTCGATCCGCTATCGACACTAACGCCACCTAGAGAAATATGTTGAACAACTTCGAGAACGTCATTTGTAATAGTTAGTCTACGCAACGCTAGATGGCAGTAAAATGTAATTTTAGTACAACAAATTACTATAATGTAGATTGTAGAGTCTATGTAGAGATTCGATATAAGAAACTACGCTAATCATGTGTAAATGAACTAATAGTAGATATTATCGCACCAAAAAAGGCATTGTTATATGTAAACAACTTTAGAATAAATTGTGGTTTAATTATTACAGATTTTAGAAATTATCTTTTATCCAAACAATTTGTATGGCAAAAATGTTGGGTTAAATTTGCCAAAGATTTTCGTATTGGTAAAAAATTAAAATACATAAACAACTTTATTATTTATGTATTTTAATTTTTTACCAATATTCAAATTTAAAACCATTGCAGATGCTCAGTAGTAAGGATAGTCGCATGTATTAACGATATTATGGATATTGTAAGGGTTATTGGATTTTACCAATATGTGCACATCAATGTTTACATTTGTATCACTAGTTCACAGTTACAATTTTTTTATGTTTTTCATATTTCAAGCGGCAGTGGCTTAGTTGGTAGTGGAACGGATTGTCGAGACACGGGCACCTCTGATTTTTCTAAAAAGATATGTGTGTATTCTTTGTAAATTATCAATTGCTTATCGTATCTCTATTTCTCTATTGAATTTGACTAAGGATTAAACCCTCGAGTAGTGGAGAAGGCCCGTGCCCATCAGTAGAACAATATTTAATTCGGGGCTACTATTATTATATTATTTCGTATTTTATAACTACAGCTTTATATTTAACAATGCAACATACACATGTAGTTTGAAAATATAGCATATATATAATATTATATTTTTAGACGAATCTACGTATGAGCAGCACCCAACTTTCGACATTACGTAGTTTCAATGGAATTTTTTGCTTTGTTGACAATCACACCTCTATGTTAGTTTCTACCAACCAGTATCTAAGTTGCAAGTCGAGAGCTTCTCGTCTTAAATTAATGTACAAGGTGAGTGATGCAACTTACGGTTGAATGACTAACATACAGGTTTCCGAACAATAACACACCAGTCACTTTTGTTTATTTATGTCGATTTACTGTCCTGTATTTATTTTATATACATATACACTCACGCCTGTTATCCCCGAAGGGGTAGGCAGATGTGCAACTAGTGCACCCACTTTTCGCCGTTATTCCGTCCCATGATGTGATAGGGGGCGAGCCTATCGCCATATCGGGCACAAATTCCAGACTCCGTGCTGATACTGAATAGAAAAACTCAATATCACTTTGCCCGACCCGGGGATCGAACCCGAAACCTCAGCTTTGCAGTCGTACTGTAATACAACTACGCCACCGAGGCAGTCTCGATTTATTTTATATAAATTATAAATCCCGGTAAAGATGAAAAATAAAAACAATTTCTGACTGAACTTCCAAGAAATCCAACACAAAGACTTCAATATTTCCCTTCACTTACAAAACGCATCATTGTTTAATTAGGAATGTGGCACAAGATCTTTCTGAAAACTTAAAATAATCAACAATTCTTATACAATTCGGTTAAAATTGGTTCAAAGGAATCCATCATGCGACACTGTTGACCAAAAATATATTTTTTTGTTTCCTTTTGCGAATACCTAGTTTGTATAGTTTAGAGACAAGCATGAGGAATATTCATTACTCGCGCTTTATATGCGTAGCGGTGGCGATGAGGTCAGTGTTTTTAGTGATGTCCCATACGTCCGGCGCGTATCACAGGCAGGACACAGCGCGTCCTTCCTCACCCATCCGGCACGGCTAACATCAGACGACCTCCGTCGGACGTACCGTTAGCTTATTTGCACGTCGTTACTACGCCTTTTTTGGGAACGCTGTATTTTTGAATCTATTTAGCCCGCATGAAATTTTATGTGTGAATCTACCATTCAGTCGGAGTCGAAACGAATTGGTATCAGCACATGGAACTAATTCTCAGCGATATACAACTATGTTTGTATAGATTTACTACGCTCGTTTAATAGTGTAATCGCTGTAATAAATTGCCAGTCCACAATTTGATATAGAGTATCAATTGGCACTTACATTAAAGCCGTTATAAAAACCGATAGCAACGAAATTTCACACAACAAGGTTATTCACATTTTGTGATGACAAATAGGATGTTTGTATTACCGGAAATAACGGGTCTTATGAGATAAATTGTCTTATAATAACCACTATTACTTTTGAACACAATAAACACATATAAACACACACACACACGTATAAACACTTGACTTTTTAGACAGTTATAATACTTTTATATCACGATGCCGGCAAACAAGGAAGTGCATCGTCCAGTTGGTCGAGATCATCCATATACCACAATGTCGGTCGATGTTATCGTGGATGCATGGCCAACATTTAATGAAAAGAACTGTGGAATAGGTTACAGATCATTTTGTAAGTTGTAGGGAAGCAACTGCCCGATAAGCAACACCTGTTAGTTAACTTCGTTTTTCTTTGAGACAAATGTAGTACCTTATCGGACGGACACAAAATTTGCTACATAATGGCAATACCTTTGAGAGCTAAAAGCGTTAATATCTATAATACTATATATCGCATATTATGTATTAATTGCAATGTCTTAAATTATGGATCCTGATATTACTGACAACTTTAAATTCCAATGTATAAACCTTTTAAAAAATTATGCCCATCTAAGCATCCTCCACAAACAATATAATGAAAGCAATGAGAGTCAATCTTACATGCCGTCATGATATTTGGCGGAGCTAAGTAACTTTCGCTGAATATGTCCCTTTAAAGTCTGGGCACGTGTAGAACCACGACACTCTGTGAATGCCACATTAAACTATATAGAAAGTACCGTAACTACAGCATTTTTGAACGAACCACACGCAGATAATTCACGGTGGTTCTTTTGTTAAATATCATTAATTGTTATAAGTCTCTCACATCCATAATAACGGATGAACAATTATAAAGAGTTAACATCCTTTACGCAGAAACGACGTGAATACATAATACAGTGTCTTCGGCCGAATCGGTGTGAAACGGACTGAGTTGACCCCACGCGTACCTTTCAATGTTTGCAATTTACCTAAACATAACATTTACCCGACACTAGTACTGGTTTACGAATTCAGTTATGTATAAAAAAGCCTATGCTAGTCAGTGTTCTTTATGTTTTTCTCCAATTTATTCGCAAACCTTGTATGTTTATTTATTTCAAACATGTTCTGCTGATCATATAATTATTTCATATTAAGTCGTACACATAGGAGGAACATAATACTAAATGCCTTACTTAATGCTCACTTAAAAACCTAATAAGTACAAATTATAATCATTCGGTTTGTTATGTTATTTATATGATTCAAGAGGATATTTTAAAGTAAGGATGCGTTGCATGTTTCACCTGATGGTATCACCTAAAGCGGCCTTTATAGACCGCAGCTGGTGACTCATGTGTCAATAGTTTTATTGCAGAAGAGTTCTTAAATATTCTCAAGTATACGCTTCGAAATATTACTACACTAGCTGTTGCCCGCAGCTCCGCCCGCGTTAAAAAGTTTTTCCGAGATAAAAGTCCCGCTTTATATTTTCCCGGGATAAAAAGTAGCCTATAAGTTAATCCAGGACATGATCTACCCGTGTGCCAAATTTCATCGAAAACCGGTTCAGTGGTTTTTGAGTGAAAGAGTAACAAACATACATCCATACATTTTTACAAACTTTCGCGTTTATAAAATTAGTAGGACTTACCAAACCTGTATTAATTTTATGTGGCTAATAAACCTCCAAAAATGTTACTTATTAAAATTTTAACAATATATTAATTTAAAAGCTTTGTGGTTAAGATCCGTGACTTTGTGAATAAATTAGCAGGCGTAATGATGAGTAAGAATAAACATTGCCAAGTCGAAAATAAAACTTATTTATAATTTATAAATTCTAATATTATTTTATACAAATGTACAAAATAAAACAATTTGATAATTATCAAAAAGACTCACCTACACACTGCATTGCGACTCACACAACATTTGTAGCGCATTTTTCAATTCAAGTAAAAGCTGTGGAGCTATTTACAATTTTAAAAACACTGCCGCCAGGTTTTTGGTACAGTAAATAGGAAGACAGACGCAGAATGCACAGTGGGCGGACGCAATCCATTCCCGGGAGAAATTGAGTTACACGACAGGCCGGACATTTCAACGTCGCTCATTCGTAGCGTTAAATGTAACGATGGATAATATATCCTTGTGGATAGATAAAAACAAATCCATTGACAACGTATGACAATCCAAAAATTGAAGTATAAATAAACTATGAGAATTTTATAGATAGTATCAAAATCGTTGCGACATATATTTTATTTTTATTAACTACTAATATTATAAAGAAGTAAACTTTACCATTGTAGCAATTTACCTAACACCTTACAGATATAGACAAACCTTAAGGCGTGCTACACTGCTAGTTTCTCGAGGTGCAATGTGTGTATCTAAGATGGTCGTTGTTTGTATGGTTCATAAATATAAACAAAAACGGTTAAAATCTATCATAATATTATCATTATGATCTATTGTTAAAATTGATAAAAGGAGACAATAAAGTTAGACAAAATAGAGATAGTAGGTACCTACATAACCGATTCACGAGATTTCCATATTTTAGTGTAGTACCTTCTAATTAGATTGCTTTTAGTACCTACCTATCCTACTAATATTATAAATGCGAGATTTTGTAAGTATGGATGTTTGTTACTCTTTCACGCAAAAACTACTGAACGAATTCCAATGAAATTTGGCATACGGGTAGATCATGTCCTAGATTAACACATAAGCTACTTTTTATTCCGGGATATTATAATGCGGGACTTTTATCCCGGGAAAACTGTCACGCGGGCGGAGTCGCGGGCAAACGCTAGTGCTATCATAAAATTACAAACAGTTTGCATACTTATAATTCCTCATTCGTAAACGTTCAATGGCATCGTTTGTGCTTTGCTATTATATTGTGTACTTATTATTCAACCAAAGTAACAAACCAAACATTCAGAAGGTAACTAAAACGTTCCTTATACTTCTATATAATAATTAATGATTAAACGAACTTACCTGTACGTGAAGTTCTATCATAATTATACGAAGGCTTCGTCCGAGGAGATTAGCATGAAGAGAAGTTATAGAACACATGTAGTACGTGTACTTAGTACGCCTTTGCACTTTATTTGAGACTTATTTTTTTTTTATACTTTGGTCACACCCAACCTGTCAAGAGAGATTCATTTAGTTTAGAGAGAGAGTTCCATATACCAATATTTCACAACTTACTAGGGTTAACGCAAGTCACGGGAGGGAGGGATGCTAATCTCCTCGGACGAAGCCTTCGTATAATTATGATAGAACTTCACGTACAGGTAAGTTCGTTTAATCATTAATTATACTTCGGCTTCGTCCTCGAGATTAGCATGAAGAGAAGTTATAGAACACATGTAGACTTTTAGAGAATAAGTAGTGAAATATTTGTATAATTTCAATTGAAGTAGTAATTACAATTAGCTAATCAAAAAACTTTATAAGGTTGTACTTAGCAATAAGCTTTTTGATAGGATATCAATATAAAATTTCTAATTGGTTATCATTGAATTAACAAAAAATTTCGTCATTCCCAACTAGATTCTTAAGGTCTCATTACCGAATCTCCAGGATAAGTCAAAATTAATAATTTATGATCCAAACTGCATTTTGGTAGATCGAATGCAGTTTAATTCCATAAGTACCTATAGGTAAGCGGTGGAGCCCGTGGCAACGTGCCTCGTGCTGTGAGCACTAGACATCTAATAGAGTTATATCTATTCCACATTCGCTAAAAAGATATGGAATGTGACCATACTGTTATATGGGGCTTTCTGGCAACATAAATAAAGAAACTTAATTTTTATGAATTCATTTTGTCATAAAAGATATTATATTATCAATACTATATTAGCGACTATTTGAGCAAATTCCGAGTAAACTATAAAAAATATTATATTATGCCTTCAGTAATAAGATCTGGTTCTAAGAAAATTCTAATTTCCTTCAACAAATGGTTATTTTGGATGGTGGCTATATATAGCCGCTATAGTATAGGCACTTAAAAATAATTAAACAATAGCCTTGGCATAAGGGAAATGTTCCCTGTTGTATGATCTAATATCATCTAGGTATATCATATTTCGATAGCATCGATTGAATATACTTCCCTTAAAAATCCTTTTATTGGTTTGTCTTGACCAGCATGGCAGCATGTGATTGCAGTAACTAACTTGGAGGTGGTCTACACTTCTTTCAAAGTCTTACGCTTCTTCTTCGTAATATTTGTGTCAAAAATCATATTAACTGGAAAAACAAACTTAATTAACGGTAACAATGCGATGCAATCAGCCCTGTATTATATATCACCCACAGCCGAGCACGGTCCTCCCCTTGAACTGAGAGGGTCCAGGTCCCAGTCCACCACACTTGCCTACCGTGAGTTGGCAGACTCCGCATATTCGCGAGACCCTCATGGAGAATTCTAAAGCATGTAGGCCTCCTCTCCGTATTTTCCTTCACGGTAACATTATTAATTAATAATTACAATCAACAAAACAAAGATATTTTCTCAAAACAGACATCTTAGATTTGTCATCAAATTATATTATTTATCAATATTAGAATATTAAAACTTGAAATGGAATTGGAGTATCATCTGAATAGATGAAACCTACTCTGCCACAAACATACCAAGTTGAAGATTAACTCCTAGGCAAATTTTTATATTAGGAAATAGACATTTCAACCTTTATATAAAGACCACATTTTGATGTGTGGAACTCGTAGCGAATGCTACTTATTGGAGTAGTTGGATCAAAAAATTGAGCAATGTGTCATTTTATATAACCGACCCAACAAAGTTCTTTCCGTGACGAAGAAATTGACACTTGCCGACTGCGAGAATATGACAGGATTATTGTTACTGTTAGTGAACGTTTCCAAGAAGGAAAACACCACGGAAGCTTAGATCTCAAAAGTAAAACCGGAGTACTTTATAACGCTTTATTAAAAATAGTTAAAGCGTTAAATATTATAAAATATCATCATAGCGACGGTCAATCTTCTGACTGCGTTAGTTACGCCTATACATAGAGTAGGTTTTGTAGAATTCGTAAAATAAATACATACATAGACTCAGAGATTTTATCCCTAAAGGGGAACAGAGGCGCAACCAGTGTACTCGTCCCTCACGGTAGCTAATAACTATAAATAATATTATGCGCTGCTTTCTTCATACTTTTACTCTCCACTAGCTGCGAGTCACCTGCATGCAGCCCCCCCCCCCCTTTGTTCAGGCATCTGAACAAATTTTGAGGCGCTACCGATGATCGATAGCATCGTCTCAATTTCAATTTTCAATTATTTGCCACAACTATTGGTTACAAAAAAATACAAACACACGAATTGAGAACCTCCTCCTTCTTTGAAAGTCGGTTAAAAATGTGTTACATTTTAACAATATAGTCAGGTACATAATGTCCCTGTCGGGCACGGCAAAATTTGAAAGAGAGGGAGAAGCTATAATATAAATGTAAGTACTATATTATTATTATATTTTATCTTAGAATCAATTGTAGGTATATGTTAATAAATATTGAGTTGACGACTAATTAATGATATTTGAAAATTATCACAAGACTGTATGTTACAAACAAGAATACGTCACTGAAATAATAACGAGAAAAGATTTGTTCTTTTCATATTTGTTTGTAATAAATAAACTCAAAAATTAAGTAACCTATTTTGAAAAAACAGGTAGTTAAAATATCTTTGAGTGCTACTGGCTGTTCTTTATCCCAGGAAGGAATGTCAACGCGGGCGCAATCATGAGCAAAAGCTATTAACAATAATAATGGTGTACATGTAAACATAATATTATCACGCCTTTTCCTATTTAAGGTGTAGGCACAAGTGTGAATATATTTACACCACAATTCGCCAGCTATGTTAGAGTCATTGTAAGCGAGTGTATTGATATTTAGCAGGCAAATTAATTTTGCCAGGAAGAAATTAGACTTATAACATCCGGTCAAAAAACAGTTTCCAAATCAACCAATCACACGCAGTTGTGGCGAGCCCCGAGCTCGCCAGCGCCACGCGTTCGCCAGTTGGGAGCGGCGGGAACTTCCGCCGTCGCCATGCGCGCGCCATTACTCGCCCGGCCCGTTACCGCTAACACCATTGTCGATTATTTTTAATGTAAAATACCAATGTTTTCACATATTAAAAGGTGTTTCTTTTCGGTAACTGTGCATGTGAAAGACTTAATAAATATTCTGAGTCTAAAAAATTGTAACGAGTCCCTTAAGGCAATCAAACAATATAGACAGATCATAATATTTCTGAGGGAAACTCTTTTTCCGCTTCTGAGACATGATGGTAGATAAATAACGATTTACATGATCATTTTGAGTCAATTTGAATAAAAGCCTCTTTGATTTGATTTAAATTATAATAAAATTCTATGTTCTTTATAGACAACCCACAGATCAAAGTAAGTATACAATGAAACAATTAAATACAAAGAGTAAAATGCGGAACGCCTAAGTTCCGGTTGGACTAAATTATAGTCACGTTTCTGGGATCTGTGTCATTTTATTTTAAAATATTCTAATCTATTCGCCTAATTTATCCATGTTGGTTTAGGCAGGTTACTTTATGGAGGCTTAACTTTATAATAAGTACAGCATATTTTGCAGCTACCTCACTTCGGCGACGCGCCGTGACGGTTACTATTTAATTCTTGCATTTTGAAACAGTGATTTTATACCATCAAAATAGTGACATATTCGGTCATACCCAAGACACAAGACATAAGGCCAAAAAACCTTAGTATATAATTCTGTGATCATTTATGATTGCGAGCGACTACGATTTTTTAACTCAGATCACTTACCTGCAACTTATCCTGTTCCGTGCCGTTCTCGGTGAATTCAAATGGCAGTACCTCGTTGCTGCTGGATTTTCCGTTCTTAGATCGACTCCTTATCATTTAACACATACTGTGCTGTTGTAGGTCATTAAGCATTTAAGACGTTGCTAAATCATGACCAGACATAGTTGTCTTTTATGCTATTAAATTGATATTTCGTAATATCCAGCACATGGCGACGTGGTGCAGTGGTGCATCGCGCCACGTTGTCAGGAGTCGTCAATCCACTGCGCCGCTTGCGCTGATATTTTTCAAGCGGTGCTCGTTATCTACTGGTAGATAATACCGGCCCTAAATATTGTAAGGCTCTGGCCGGCAGATGTTAGCAAGGCCTTTTTTCCCGATTGCCGAAGGAGGGTATTTTCCACTCCCTAAGGCCGCCACTGATGGTACTAACATAGAAAGAAAGAAAGAAAGAAAGAAAACAAATTTTACATACTGTTATATAACATTATACATAAGAACCAGTCGTACAATACTGATCGCAAGCATCAATTGCGGGTAGTAACAACCGCCATGTGTAGCACGCAGACCCGGGTAACAGAATTTAGCATAACGACGGTAGATTGAAAAAATGTGTATTTAGGGCAATGCCCCTCAGAAACTTTAGCCTTCTGATAAATTTAAATTGTACCATGGTAAGAAGGAAACAGTCGTAATTATTACACCGACATGAATCTCTCTTGACAGGTTGGGTGTGACCAAAGTATAAAAAAAAAATAAGTCTCAAATAAAGTGCAAAGGCGTACTAAGTACACGTACTACATGTGTTCTATAACTTCTCTTCATGCTAATCTCGAGGACGAAGCCGAAGTATAATATACATCTTCTATATACATCTTTACATATAATAAAACAGCAGAAGCTGATGTGTCTGTACTTACATTGAAAGAAAATAACAACAAAGATAGCGGGTGATAAAATTATAGTAATAATACGCAAAACAGCGACTTTTTAAACTATTTTCTTTTTTTTATTCTATTTTTCTGCTTGTTTCATCACATCTCCGAAAATACTGACCCGATTTTCACGTAGTTTTCACAGGTGGACAGAGTATTATTAGAAACAGAATATTATTAGAGGCTTATTATAATAGGCTAAAATAAATAGGAATAAAATTATAACTTATTATGGCCTTTTATTCATTAAAATCGGATATCGAAAAAGGTAAATTTTAAGATATTTGAAATTTACTTTTTCTATGATTTAAAATATTCTATGAAGAAGGAGCTACGGTCAGAAAGTTAGTTTATAAATAAGCTAGTTTATCAACCGTGTTTTCAACAAGAGCATTTCATTCAATTTCTTAGATTTTGTATTGTTTTAGATCACATATTTGACCTTAATGAAGTGGCTGTCATCATTCATAATAGTTGTACGATTAAATAATAATCAACCAATCACTTTTCAAGGTTTACCAGATAACCGGAAATCTCATGATATTTATAAACTTTTTATATCAACTAGCGTATTACATTAAACATGGAATGGATAATCGAGACGCGACATCACGTCTATTTAACTTACAAATAAGCGGTTTTTGCAGGACGCGTTAAACATTCAGAATTACACAAATAGTCTAGCGGTCAGAACAATAATAAAACAAAATATTGTTTTTACACTATAAAACATCGTGCAATTGCAAATATTTGATTCGGATAAATATTTGGTTACGCAACTATGTGTTTTCGAAGATGACAGCAGTTATCGACATAACCGTGGGTACTGCAATGGGACGTAGTGCCAATTCTTGCCAAGTTTAGTTATAAAATTTGCCAACCATAGCGACGCGACACATCCGTATATTTGAAATCAGCAAAGCATTACAGCAATCATGCCATTCGCCTGATGGTAAGCGATACGACCGCCCATAAACAGTAGTAACACCATACAGCACCTTGAGTTACAAAGTACTGTGTGGCATTCCACTGCGCTCGTTATCCCGAGACATAGGATGTTAAGTCAATTTATGTTCAGTATCTAGTTATACTGGCTACAATGTCCTTCAACACGACGGACAACATGCACACTGCTGCTTATCGGTACAAATGGACATTGCGATGATACCCACCCAGACGGACTCTCACATATGAGAGACCTACCAGTGAATTTTTTTAATTTTGAGACAAATTTTGTCACAACTCCTGCATGCTAGATCAACAATTTCACCCCGATATAAATATATCGCTTGCCGCCCACATTTCATCATAATTTCTCAAACCCATATTGGATATTGCTAACAAGATGACATAATACTAGAACTAAAATCTTTAAGAATCAGCGTTACGATGCAGCATCGTAGGATTTTGACATTACTCATTGTTATTTGGTAGTCATTAGAAGCGCCACGCCAGTGCCACTTACCACAAACTGAACCAGAGCAGCGGCTAAACCGCTGAGGTGCATATCAATATCTGTGTCAAGGTTTCTCAGGGACAATAAAATTATTTATGTCAATAAAATTCAATCACTTGGCTTGTACACAGTACGCGTCAATATGAATGTAGAGACGTATGCACAACAAACAAATAAATTCGCCGAAACAGATTTGGGACAGCCTTAAGTTTGTTGTAAAACCCATTATGATTTGGCCGTTTTCATTCATTCAAAGAACATCTATAAATCTTTTGAACTAGAATAAAAACTAATGTAAATATCATCAAATTATAATTCATTTACATTCATTATCAGGGACCTAAAGTAGAGCAACAATACCTAAAGTTCACAGTCTTCCTACTATGAAGAGCTTAAATCACTTGCACAAAGCATTCAAAGGGCGTAACATTTGAATAACGCAACAGATCATGAACGAACCATTAATACACATAACTATAGTTTCGACACCACAATTTATTTTTACGTGATCATAAAGCACTACGTACAACGTACATGCGCTGTTAACTTCTTTAATAAAAAAAACGATAACGGGGAAATAAAACATCTAAAATAAGTCCGTACATGACTGCACCAGCCATATGCAACATAATAAAACGGGAAATCTGGAAGTAAACTAGGCTCCTGCAATAGGGATTGCGAACCGCATTAAACTCATATCTCCAGCAATAAAATACATCCGTTCTCCTCTTTTGATCAACACTCCGGAAGAACCTAAAGATTTGTACGTATTGACATTTAAAATAATTAATTGGGTAGCTCCGACTACCTTGAGTTTTTGTGGGAGTATTTTCGCGAATGCATGACAAAGTTGTGCAGATGACAAATAAATTTACGTTGACCAAGCACGGATACTTATTTATTGCTTGTTTATAAGTCAAAATAATATTTATGGAATTAGAAATTAATTCTAAGAACATTTTTTTTTTTGGTAGTAGTTATATTTTTGAATAGGGTCTGATGAGAAGTACTTAAAATTGCAAAGGATAACATGTAGAGCAAGCAAACATCTCCTAAGTACCATAAAACACAATAACTTCATAAAGTTAATGATAATACCTTATTAGGCAAGTTTACTTGTACTTATCTAAAAAATGTAGAGTTGGTTGGCGTAGGCTTTCTAAAGTTAGGGTCTTACCTCTACACAAAATTTGAAAACGTTTTAAGAGTGGAAATGTTATATGAACCTTTAAGACTTGGCACCAAATTTAACACTAGTATTTTGAGTGGGATTCTTTTTCCTTGAAAGAAGTGGCAGTTTTATAGGGACGGACGTTTCGAGTTAAATTCCAGATCATGCACCTTTATATATACTGAAAGTCACTTGTATATTTATTTTTAATTATATCGCTCGTTTTATGGTTAATGAAACATCCTAAGGAAACCTGGTATACCTTAGACATCTCCATAAGAACATCAAGCAACAGCATGAACATGTTTAAATTTTATAGAAAGAATAAAAACCTAAGAAAAATGCTAGCTCTCAAAGCCAACGACTTCTTATCGGAAATAAACACATAACCAAGGATAGGGGCCATTTAATACTGCGAAAATGTATCAGTGCACGCACGCGTACATACGCGCGACGCAGACTCGGGGGTTGTGTTTTATCCTCAACATCGGCGTCTGTCAATAATGCGTTGAAAAAGGCGTTGTTATGGCAACGAGGGAGCGCTTCCTACATGACGGTCGCTGCCCTCCGCTCGTCTGCAACACAATGCACACAGGAGGGCCGGAGGGCGGGAAACGAAAGAGGTCTGACGTCTGGGATTTATGCAAGGGTGTCCCGAGCGACGTGTCTGATGGATTTTAGCACCCCATGGAGCTTTATGGCGTATATTTAGGTAGCTATAATGCTGCATGCAATCACAAAAACGTCACATGCAATACAATTTGACTTATCGTTTCATAATGGAATAGAAAATTATGTTACGGGTAAGTAGAACAACAACCACAATCTAATCTTAATAAACAAACTGGTTTACGTCCAATTAGATAGGAAATTTAGAATATATTTAGAAATAAATTTTGATAACATACGTACACTTTCTAAGAGACAAATCTGTTTTGGTAGAGGGGTGTACGAAGTCGTTATATAACACTCGTACAGTTTATACTTATAACATGGTGTTTGTTTTGTAAAGCTATAGGTGTATTTGATGCACGTGTTAATATACCAATGCCACATTTGATTTTAAAGGGTAAAATTATTTGTTTGCTTATTGTTTATAACTGCAGAGCAGTAAACAAGATCATATATTTGTTAAGATTTGGCGACGAACTAGGGCTGCACCTATTCTAATATTAGCTTCAGGCCAAGGTTTTAATATTAATACTATGCCACAGAGATTTTATGTGTAAAATCTCAGAAGCTAGAAAATTCAAGTGTCCCTAATTGTGTTCAATTCGAGGTTTAAAGTCAGGTCTCTCATTAGAGCTGCTTGCCTATGCTACCATAGACATTATATAAGGACATCTAAATACTAGGTGACGTGTACTTTATAATTACATTATAATGTGATGATATTATTTAATTAGCCAAATCTGTTTTCATTGAAATCTCTAAGACCCTAACTGGATCAAGGCAAATATAATTAACAACGATAGCTTACATAAATGTCGTCGTATACAACTAGCCGCCTCCCACGGCTGAATGAAGTATATATTTCATAATGATAAGTTCTCATTGTAACTGGATAACTATTGGGACCACTTTGGTTGCGCATGGTCGCGTCTTCTTGTGACAAGTTTCTCACATCCTACTTATATTATAAACACGAAAGTTTGTAAGTATGTATGGATGTATGGATCTCTGGATGTTTGTTACTCTTTCACGCAAAAACTTCTGAACGGATTTCGATGAAATTTGTCACACGGGTAGATCAACACATAGGCTACATTTTATCTCGGAAAATAAAAAGCGCCTTTTTTATCCCGGAAAAACTTTTTGACGCGGGCGGAGCCGCGGGCAAAATCTAGTATAATATAAATAAAAATGCTTTATCTAAATTAACACCTAAAGCTATATAAAATAAGACTTTCTATAAACACAATATATTTATAAATTAAGCTTCACCGAGTGTGAACTAATACAGCACATAATACGATAGTAATGAGTTGTTAATCACAATCAAAGCAATGCACGATAAGAAGAAGTCATAAATACGCCGAAACTTAGACAAACAAGTCTGTCTGTCTTGTCCTAAATATTTCTGAGCGAATATATTAATTGACACAGGACTCGGGAGCATGAAATTTCCAAATGAATGTTTTGTTTAAAATAAGATCTCGGTAATCAGTTTTCAATTTAGATCGACAGACACTAACGCAGTTTTAAACGTCGATAGTACAGTTACTAAACTGAATGGCGAATTATTCTCAATCCGATATGGTTAAGTAATGTTGAACTTTCTAAAGCGACTCGTTTTCATAGAAAAATAATCTATATCAGCGCGCATAACGCAACATTACAGTAGTATTATTCTAATTAATTAATTTGATAATAACAAACAATTCTGAACAGTTTGTCATCAACCAATATCAAAAAGTCTGAAAACTAGAATTCTAATATTACAAACCATTCGCTGCTAACCAACAATTTTTGCCTATTTACATTTTATAATATTTCTTTCAAAAAGCGGCGATAGCCTAGTTGGGAATCGAACGGACTGCCGAGATGAACGTCCGCAGGTTCAAAACCCAAGGGCGCGCACTCACCTCTGACTTTTCTAAAGTTATATCTGTATTCTTTGTGAATTTATCGCTCGCTTTAACGGTGAAGAAAAATATCATGAGGAAACCTATGCAGGTTTGCACCTGAGAAGATCTCTATAAGAATTTCGAAGGTATGTGAAGTCTGCCAACCTGTTCTAGGCCAGCGTGGTGGACTGAGGCCTTACACCCTCTCAGTTATAGAGGATGCCCATGCTCAGCAGTGGGCAATACATAATACAGGGCTGGTATTGTGGTATAATAATTCTTTTAAAAATTGATTGATAATCTACCTAAAAAATATGATGTTATTTCCATGCGTAATGCAGGTATTATCTCCCATTAAAAATATCAAAATACTGTATGTAATAAATTTATGTTATTATGCAGGTATTATTTAATTAATCTTTACGCAATTATTAATCCAAAATAAATTCTACTTAAAATTTAATGTAAAATGTTATTACTCAAAAAGAAAAATCATTTTGTAGATAGTATAAATAAGTACCTATAAAAAATTAACCTCAAAACAGTTTAAACTTTAAGGTATCGAAAGCGTGAAAGTTAAAATATCGAGTTTAACCAGAAATGGGCCTTACATTACGTAACCTTACAGTGGACAGTGAAACTGCATTTTCACATCGATCAACAATTTCCACAAAACCAGAAGCTGAGACCTGTTAGTCTAAGTTGAGACCGTACATACTCTCAATATATACTCATACCGTACAGACGTACTCTCTCGAGATGGCATCACGTGCATTCCTTGAACTGTTTTATTTACTTTATTACTACTGTTTTCAATAAGCAATGCTTAGGATCGTGTAAAAATTTTAAAGTAAATTTTTCATAGCTTTAGTAACGATCCTTAAATTACTACACGTTTTATTTAATATCAATGTTGTAGCAAACATTTTAAATCTAATTACTGTTCGCTAACCAGCATGAGCTCGATAAACATTAGCAATACTCTTCATAATATTTATACCTTTGATTACATACATATACACTCACGCCTGTTATCCCCGAAGGGGCAGGCAGAGGCGCAACTAGTGCACCCACTTTTCGCCGTTATTCCGTCCCATGATGTGATAGGGGGCGAGCCTATCGCCTTATCGGGCAGAAATTCCAGACTCCGAGCTGATACTGAATAGAAAAATTCAATATCACTTTGCCCGACCCGGGGATCGAACCCGAGACCGCAGCTTTGCAGTCGTACTGTAATACAACTACGCCACCGAGGCCGACCTTTGATTAATTTACATATAATTAAGATTCATACTATGTTCTGCTTAAACAGCAATCAGAATTGCAATACTTACTGCTTAAATAGGTCATTGAAATAATTAGATTATTAAGAATAAGGTGACTAACATATTTATCCTAAACAAGATAACACTGTACAATAAGTGAAATCGGATTGTATGTATAATTCTCGTAGTAAGTGCGTTGGCCGGTGACCCCGGTCCAGTTCTGTTGATAAGCCACGTGACCGTGGGAGGAACGATTCCATGACCTCTCTATTCCTCTAATTGAATGATAGGCTTTAATTCTACAGGGTTCATCTCACGTGTCACCGCAGGTATAGGGAGATATAATGTCAGCTAACGCATCGCTTCTGGCTTACGCGGAACGCAAATTGACATATTAATTTTCAATGTTCACCTTTTTTAATTTCATTATCATCATCATAATCAGCCACACGACGTCAACTGCTGAACATAGAGGTCCCCCAAAGATTTCCAGCCTTTTTTTAATTTAATGATATTGACTAATTTTATTAATTTTATAATATAATTAAATCCAAATTTTAAATAATAATTGACACTGACTTCTACTTAGGAACACCAACAACTGATTTATGACATTTTTGTTGGTTAATCTAGTGTCAGGTGTAACACTTTTAGCTTGTTATATTTACGTAGCATTATATTGGCTTCAAAGCTTAAGCCAAGCTAAATGTCAGTCACCCCGTTGTATCTCTTTGTTGCACTAATAACTTTAACTGTGAGAATATTCTAGTAAGTGTGGTTAGCATTGTGACGAAACATCTCTATCATTATTAGCAGATAAAAATAAAATGCATATTTATTTAGGAAGCTCTATGCTATGCCTTTTCCTATCGTTTAATTATTAGTATTAACTTTATTTAGGTCATAAACATGTCACAGAAGGAACGAGCTGAACGGGATCGGGAGCGCCACGATCCCACCCGTCGCCACAGAAGACGTAGGAGACGCCGAGTAGATGACTAACCGGCGTCCCTCGCCCTGTGGATGGGGGCGTTTGGAGAATTCCATCACGGTAACCCCTGCCTGTCGTAAGAGGCGACTAAAAGGGGCCATCAGGGGTTGCGGGCGCGCAGTGGGGGACTGCGAGTGCGTCCTTTGTACTTTGGTACATAGCGCAACCTCGAGGTGGGCGCCAGTGCCATTCCATTCAGTATAATGATGGCATAGCACTGCCGCAGACGTTTAGGACGTCCTTCGGTGTGTGGGGGTTTCGGAGCCCCTACTACTGATAGAGATGGGCCGCAATGCGGCATTGCGCGGAGATGGCTGCGGTCGTTATGAGGGCGCCCTTTGCCTAAGGTGCCCGCAGCTGCCTCTTATGCGCTAGAGAAGGCCACCGCGGGGTTTTAGTTGGTATGCCGGTGTAGGGTGTATATAGTGTTAGGGACTCGGGCCGGCGTGATGGTCGATTGGATGTCGATTGGACGATCTCATGTTGGACCGTAAGACCGGTGAGCCCAACATAACCGTCTGCCTTTCCCCAGGGACTGGACGGTATCGATAACATCGATTTCCCCGCGAAAAAAAAAAAAAAAAAAAAAAAAAGGTCATAAACATGGAGTTACTGTTGTACCTACTACATACTAACTCCATGGCCATAAATGATTGCGCGTAAAATATCTGGTGGAAAGACTAATACAGTGTGCTTGCGTATAGGCACTACGTTTGAATAACTAGACATTACAATAAACTAGCCATGTTATGATAAAATAATATTAACGCCACTACACATTTACAAGCACACGGTCGAATCTTTATATCGCGCGGCTAATATAAATTAAATAGTGCAACGGTAGGGAATATTTATTTTTATAGGCCTCCAAAGCCTGTTGTTGCGGTGATGTTTACACAGTTTGACTTCTATTCACTAGGAATTTATGCTTTGCGCAATATTTAACTGCTTATGAGTGGTGCAATGGTTGGGTGTGTGCACAGATGAACTGTCCTTTAGCGCTAAAACACAGATAGTATGTATACGTTATTGAAAACTCCATACGAAATCAGTTAAAAAAAAATTAAATGACTATCGATTTACCTTCTAACTTTATTTGTTAATTTGTGTATACTGTGACTTAGCATAATAAAATTTGTTCAATTTAAGTAAACATTTCAATAGCGTGATGGAACCAGTTGAGTAGTTAGCGTGATTTATAGCCCAAAATCGAAATGTTCCCCCTCAAGCGTCGCCCTGAGGGACGGCGAATAATTGCCCTGCGAGTTTCCAGAAAGGCCCTGCCGTTGGAGTGCGTTCATTAGGATGTTATCGCTCACCCTGTTATATGTCACTGTAAATTATATATCACCTTAGGGAAAAATTTATTACAACTGAGAGACTTATTATTGTTAATGAATGATTTAGTCCAGTTTTGCATACTTATTACGACATAAAGAAAACAAGTCTCCGAAATCTAACTTTCTAAATACAGACATAAATCTGCAATTAGTGAAACGGTTTTATAATTAGTTAATCGTGCCAATTATAATGACCCTTGAGAAATCTGTACCAAAGACAATAGCTCAAAATCTTCAAAAATTTCTTATTGTTTTAAATGCACACAACCGCTCTAGAAAGTCGATGTTTCAAATACGCCAGATAGAAAATGTGGTTTGGTAAACAAAACAAAGACAAAAGTGGTGGTGTCAAATGGATGTTAGCAAGATCAGAGCAGCGGCGGGCGGCGTGGCGATGCCATGGGACAAGCTACGTGAGAGTTTACTTTCTACCAAATGTCATTTGCAACCGCGGCACGTGCTGCGGTCTCCATCCGACACTGGATTATAACGGAGCTTTTCTCGTCACGCGTGTCCGTTTGTCAATACTTTTCACAAATGTAAATCTGACATGCAAAACCTGCCTGCCTGTCCTGGATGCAACGGTCGATAGTAAACATAACATGCACATACGATACGTACACATGGGTAGATATTATTTGCACCTGTAGGGTCTGTACAGTATCGAGGCCATTGGCTGCGTTGACCTAGCTAAAAGAGAGCACTGAATATTTTTGGATATCTAACCGCTAATGTACGTAAACTAGTTTTTCACCGTCGATTACCCTAAATAGTCTACATATTTTGCACATCTAAGATAATGCTTTTGTTAACGTTTTGAAATATTTTTCAAATTTCAAGTACACCATAGGCGTGAAATATACAGAGATGGCGTAAGGTGAAGGCGCGGCACAGGCGAAGAGCAGGCGACGAAAGACGGAACTAATGACGAAACGACGTGCCTGTGCCGCGCCGCTTCAGTATAATTCACAAAGTGTCGCCTACCTAGATTTTGTATTGAAACGTTTTGAAGCTGCAAGATGCCTGCGCCGCCACCTTCACCTTATGCCTAATCTGTATAATTCACACCTTAAAATTACATCTATCCTACTAATATTATAAATGCGAACGTTTGTAAGTATGGATTATGAGTATGGTTACTCCTTCACGCAAAAACTACTGAACGGATTTCGATTAAATTTGGCATACGGGTAGATCATGTCCTGGATTAACACATAGGCTACTTTTTATCCCGGGAAAATATAAAGCGGGACTTTTATCCCGGAAAAACTTTTTAAAGCGGGCGGAGCCGCGTGCAAAAGCTAGTAATATATAAGCAGAGATTCGTTTTTAAATTAAGTGTTGTCAGTTGTGCTGTGTGAGTTGTACACATTATAAGCTAATAAATTTTTGATGTATATGACTGTTCGTTATCCAAAATAAAACAAAATAAAGATTAGATATATGATTAATACATAAATGAGTCCCTACTGCTTGACAGTAGCGAGCGTAAGAACGCTCGTTTCGGCGTAAAAATTACTTCTTACTTTTGCAATCCTTACTTATTCAAGTAGTTAATAAACGTGAAGCAAATGCAATCAGCGGAGAGCAGATGTGAACAGGAGGACCGGGGAAGCGAGAAACAATAGACAAAGTGCGAGGAAATGGGTCATCGAGTATTTCGCTCTATTTTTCGCACAGGTCAGATCCAGTAAAACGGTAACAGATATATTATGAAGACCTATCAAACGAGAGGTGTTCTTCCAATATCTAAATTACTATACCATTGAACGGCTTATGCAATGTTATGAATGACGTCAGCAACATCTTAAATTTCTAACCTAAAGCATTGAGGTATACCTTATCGAATATGTATTTTGAAATTATAGCACTGCGGTACGTGACCACCGACACCCGAAACCCCTGATTGTTACCTACAAGGAACATGACATCATGGCTCCACGAAAATCGTGTTTCGTGCTGTGTGAGTGCTTAAATTTCGTGTGCCATTGTTAAACAACTAAAACAGTTACTAGTTGAGTAATATTCTAATTGGCGGCATTACCAAAATTATCATAATCATATTCCCACAGTTTCATTATAGTATTTTTATATCATTCTATATCATATTCTAAATCTGTTCGTGATTTAGAAATAAGTAATATATTATGCATTGATTTTAAATATATACAGACGCGTTCATTCCCTAAAGAACGTAACGACGCGACAGCTGAAATCTAGTTACATCTCCTATTTAAAAATTATTCGTTCTTGAATTATCGTTGTACATATTAATTTATGTAACTAGCCAGGAGTTAACATTGAAAAGATAATATACGTCAGTATTGTGTAAATTAAATGTTTAACAAATCACATAATTAAGTAGAACTGACGCAAAGATAAATATATTATATCTATAAAAACCGCGCCCATCGCCATATTATGTATTATAAATGCTATTGAGATGAGTGCTCATAAACATATCCTCGAATGTCCTCGATAATATCTATATTTATCTAGTGGATTTTTAATACATCAATACATATAACAAAACAGCAGAGCCCGGTATGTATGTACATTGAAAGAATACTGCTGCGAACATAAACCTTTCTTTCAATGGTAGAGGTGCTTTAAATGATGGATAGTAGGAAACTTCTATGAACCTACTTGTGTACTTTGGTAAGTACGAATACTTATTTGAACAAGTTTAAATTTCATACTGATTTTATTGTTTACGGGCTGTATTATCTACTTGCATAACGTTTTATTAACATTTTCTGCATTTTGTTAAGCAATTACTTGCGAAATAAAATTTAATATATTTAATGCAAATTATACAGATGCGAAATCTAGAGCTGCTGAGTAGATGTTTTTCTCATTTAACGACTAATCTATTCAAGAATCGACATGCAAGAAATAAATTATAGATACAATACACATAATATGTGTGTTTTTATCACCACATTAATTACGTATTTCAATGAACGAAGAAAATATGCAATCGTGTTCTACACGACTAGACACACCTATCGCTAGATAATCAATGGCCTATGTAATTCGTGAATTTATTGGCATCGTTGTGTAAATCTGTACTTTTGTGACAATAAAATATCGTAATTAATATGATAAAGACATACTCGAACTATGTCAACGCAACACGCAAAAATATTTCATTGCACTCTACCAAGACTCTACAATGTTAGAAGCGTCCGTTTTAGACCCTTGAGACAAACCAGATTATTGCAATAATCTATTAAAGAAAACAGCATACTGTATTAAAAAATAATAAGAAAATAGTATACCGATTAAGTGAGTTAAATCGTCATGACGTGTATTAGTTTCAAATCATTCTATATATAAATTATATTTATAAATATAACATACGTTGTGGTACTTTTCCACCTTAATCACACAATCAAGAAGATAAAAGCAACGTATGAATACATAATAATAAACGTTCGTCTGAATTACCTTGTCTTCGCCCAATTACGATGTGGCCGGTAAAAATAGCGCGTAAGTGACCTGTTTTATCTCACGCCGAACACCCGTATCGTCATTTCCTCGCAAACACCTCCAGGGCCTTATTTTACAAGCTCTGCTGCAATTTCCCGCGCAACTTCCTCTCGAAGAACGTCATATTTCTTAGGAATAGTTTGCAAAATTTGTTCTTATTGCAACGGCTAAATATAAATAAAGCAAAATATCAGTAAATCTCGTCATAGTTATTTTTACAGTGTAGTTGTATTAACGAGTAGAGTATTGAATGCGATTTGCTATAGTGCATAAATAAATCATGTGATTTTAATTTTTGATTTCTGCAGGTGCCAGGTATTCGAATATGAAGCGCCTCCTTGTATATCACAGTTTTTTTCTTATACACGTAGAACTTAGTTTACGCTCGTATTTGTAGTCTCCAAAAAATGTAAGCACATGCAGTTTTTCGTACGTACTAAGCATCTAATAACAATATGATACAAAAACAATATCTGCATAAGTAGTATGTGTGGATATCGTTAGACCCTTGATCGAGGCTAGAAAGCGAGTCGATTGGTCCCAGACTGATGGACCGAAACTCGATAGAAAACCACAATGGTGTATAGTTTTCACTATAATGTAGGCCATACGCTAACGACCTGCTATTCTCTTGACGATAGGGTCCGTAAGTGGCCATGACGTTTAATTATTCCATTTAAATTGAACATTTCATTCATGAATCACTATTAGTCATAATTTTCAAGTATAACATAGGATTCCGACATGATATTCTTGTATAGAGCATGTTTTCATGTCTGCTACCTACAATAAATTATTATGATGTGGAAGATTTTTTAGGGTGTATAGGTACAACATATTTATTTAAAATTCAATCTTGAATAGGGAATTTAAATCCCATTTTTAAAGTATAAATACGATAGTGTAGATGTTTGTTATAAATAAATAAATAAATATAGCAACTAAACTGCTCAATAGATCCGGATCCAATTTGGCACAACGATAATAGACGGGTTGGCTACTTTATATTCTGGAACGTGTTAAGTTGGGGTTTATTCCGCGAAAGGATCGGGCGAAGACGCAAGCAATGACAATTTAAATTAGGCACCGACTCCAAATACATACATATTTAAGTACAGCTTTTTGTTAGTTAATTATGGAATTGTGTAAACAATATATTATATATATTATACAATTGCAAAATTCGCGGGTCATCTGCTGTTATTTATTGAAGAATTCCATTGTTGATCTTCATCAAATCTTCTTAAATTATACATTAAACTCTTCCCTGAAAAATATGCATTTGAATAACGAAACCCCTATTCAAATCCGATCAGCAATTTTTAGAAAATCGCGGCCATACAAACTTACATACATACATACGTACGGGTCAAATAAAGAACCTCCTTTTTTGAAGTCCGTTAATAATAAAACATTTTCAGATCGCCCAATTGCGCTCACTAGATCAACACATTGACTATACATCTATAACATGTGGGCTTCACTGTGCAGTTAAACAATTAGGCGTAACTGGCTTCAAGTCAGTTATAATTGCAGAAGTGAGGCAGCTTACGTGCGACGTCCAACACACTATCAGTAATGCAATATAACAATTAAACACAAACGGGCCAGCGTAGTCACAAATCAATGTCAATTCATGCTATGTAATAAGTATTTATGGCCAGAACTGTCCATCAACGTCTATTAAGTATGTACTCACAAACATTTTTAAGAGGCAATAAAAAGTTAGTTGCGTATTCGAAATTCAATTTCTTGGACTCGTCAAGCCCCGCGACGGACGCCGGCGTCCATTACCATAATATGTTTTCCCATACATCTATATGTATAAGCGGGGCTTGACGGGTTAAACAAACGAAAGCCAATTACTGAGAGTAAGTACCTTCGGTCATTTCGGTATATTTCATAAGTCATATTTCTAATCATTGCCTACGGTCTGGACGTGATTTTATCACGAACTATACATAATATAGGTACCTACATTTATGATTTTCCTGTAGGTGCTGGTCTGGTCACGATTCAATCTCTAAGGGCAGTACGCCCTAAATATCGTCATTTCGTTATCAATACACACGAACAAAATGTAGGAGTCTTTGGTACTTAATGTCAAAATAACAGCTTTCTCTAGAATTTTACTATATTTTGCGCGTGACTCCGCACGCGTGCTAAATCTGACTGTATTTAAAATTACTTTTTTATAACCCACATCGGTAAAAAGAGGGACTGTTTCATTTGACCACTTTGTCTCTCTGTCTATTGAAATTATCATGTAGATTTCTTCTAGTTTGAATATTTTTGATGCGAATATTTGAATTTAGACATTGAATAATAAAATATAATGTTAATATTATTAACACAAATCAGCAATATTATTACAACTACTGCATAATATTATTGCCAAATAATTTGACCTTTATTGTTCAGACCTGCTCAGTTGCATACATGTCACTGATTGAGCACTTACGTAAAACGCTCCAAATAACTCACGAATCATGTAATGTATTCATAGCGATCAAAATAGCTATTTACACGTAACGGTGTTAAATGCTTAGAGTTCAAATAAATAGGTAACTACTATTATTATTATTAGGTATATATTGTAACAGTGCGAGGTTTAAAAGTGATTAGTGATTACACTTCTGAAGCACTGCGAGAGTGGCGTTTCAGTAATTACGGAAAATTTTGTAGTACCTAGTAATCTTCGACCCAGGTCAGCTGTTTTCGTTCTTATTTGTTGATGTCCTTGTGTATAACTTAAATTTCAACAACAAATAAAAAAATAATATAACAGTAAATTATTCATAATAAACCAACAAGAATATGAAAGTAGGTAGATACATGCCTTTGATACACACATACAAAATTAGTTTAATGTCAAACATAAAATTAAAAGTTGGGACTTCCAAAGCTTACCGCATCTATCGAGCCAACCCTCGACTCGGCACGGGTAGGTGATCACCACCATTTGATCATCGTTCTTCATCTTGAACACAATCACACTCGATAAACACTCACTAGAATAAGTTTCACGGCCAATACGATAATACACATCGCAACTTTACATTTCACCAAACACACTGTGGCTAATCAGGCGTCCGTTGTGGCACTAGGCGACTCCTCAGCCGCCGCACCTCACTTTCACCAACTGCCGATAAAAAAAACTATGTTAATCATTGAAAATAGCAGCGACATAATAAGTTTTGTTATTCTATGGATTACTTCAGTATAATATTGCTAATGCAAAATAAGGCCGTTACTATAGCAACAATAATGTGTACATAATGATTTTCTTTTCTTAAAAAAGTCGGTTAAAAAGGGGATGAATGGTCGCTGGTAAAAACTATCGAACGTATCACAATGATTCTTTCATTTAACTTAGGCAGTTAACTTATGTTTTAAATATACTACAGAAATATAATAGTAACCTATAGGTACATAATGTATACATATACAAATTAAAAATTAAATCACAAAAACTTAAAAAAAGAACTAGCACTTGACCATGTACCTATCGTAAATATTTTGTATAGAAGGTAGGTGTACCTACTATAGCATATTTTTGCACAATCGGAACGCCTCTGGCGTATTTAGAAGTACAAGAAGAAGAAAATTCAGATGAAAACCACATACTAATTAATTAACTTTCAGTTTATTTACCTTTAAATAAGAACGGTGACAACGATTTAATCACATATTAACACCGTATATTCGGCAATTATTTTGACTTTTACGCGCACGTGATAAGTATGCTAAAACATGTAGCATCAATGCTCCCACATCCCATAAAGGTGCACAAAAGACTAAATTCTATTCTATTTTTCCGCTCTAGGCAGTGGTAAGTGAAAGAGATAGCAATACCATTTCATCTCTGTCAGACTTTTATTGACCCGCCTTCTTATCATTTATCAAAATGCGCGCGCACAATGCACATAAACAAGGCACTACTAATTTATGTCTCCTACGAAACCCGTACATAATATTTTGAATTATTTATAGAAAATTTTAGGACATACGTTAGGATCACGTAACACCATTATTAATTTCCTTTGAAAATACTTACGAATTTAATTATTTGCTATCGAACTTCATTGTAGTATGGAGGGTGGCTCCATACCAAAGAGTATTATATTCATTGCTCCATACTTCATAGTACGAAAGCACTGACGTCTATTATACTAGTACGCTAGTATAATAGAAGTCAGTGTACGAAAGCAATATACGTACGCCATAGACAAGACAGATTAAAACCCTCTTTAGAGTAATAGTGTTCTGTGGATTAACCATAGGATTAACCTATCCGGGACCGTGGGTTTGACAGCTGACATTTGTTTTTTTTTTATTTTTATACTAAAACCTTATTGCGTAGACAGGAATGACGATTTTCGCTGTTGTGACAGGAGCTGTCATGGTCGATGAGTATCTTATTATTACAGTTAACAACTGAATATGAGTTCATAATATTGTGAAAGTATTAAATGGCAAAAGTCCTATTTTCGTGTAATTTTGCAAATGCAATATTGACCAAAAATAACAGATGTGTGGAAACTCACTATAAAAATTGCCAGCATAGTGCATTTCGACTTTAAGTTCCGATGGCGTTATGTTGGCAGCAAGGGATATGCAGTGCTGCTACATCACACGAAATGTGTTACCTTGAAATAAAGGATTTTTTTTTGTAATTGGAACATGTTTTGTCTAGTAACGAAACACTATTATTATCAAATCAAAGGAGGTGTCCGGTTTTTGTATGGGTGCTGGGCCTCAAAATCTAAATAGGCTCAAAGGACATGTCCAAAAATGGGCCTGAAAATCTAAACAAGACAGTTTATATATATTTGGATAGAACTCCTGAAACCTAGCCTTTTGCAAGAAATCGTTTAATTTTAATGACCTCCGATTTTGAGATGCATGTAATTTTGTTTGGCTTGAAAACTACACTTAGTATGAATATTATCAAAAAACTGTTTATGAATAGAGGGGTCTAAAAATATTTTTTTAACGGATCTAAATTCCATATGTTGCCCCCTTTCATATCCCTAAAGTTTTAGACTGTTTAGATTTTGAGGCCCATCACCCATACAAAAAGCGGACATCTCTTTTAGGGATATTCAAGGGGTATTATATGGAACTTAGTTCCATTAAAAATAATATTTTTAGACCCCTCCATTCAACCAAAACATTCATATTAAATGTAATTTTTAAGCCAAACAAAATTACATGTATCTCAAAATCGGAAGCCTTTAAAATTAAACGATTTATTGCAAAAGTCTAGTTTTCAGGAGTTCTATCCAAATATACATAAATTATCTTGTTTAGATTTTCAGGCCCATTTTTGTACATGTCCTTTTAAAATATACAGGTAAACGTAATCTATGTACCCACTTTTTAAATATCACAAAAAAAAATTATACCATAAACTTTTATTGATTTCGGGACCTCTAACACCTTAACGCTGCATGACTGTGACGCCGCGTCTGCGGGACTTCTTTCGTGAGACAGACTTTAGCAGCTAATGCAACTTTAATATGTTTATCTACTAAACCATTATTGACTACATTTATAGATTTAGGATAATACATCCATAAATAAATCAAGACGAATATTTCTTTATCATAATGGAATGACATTCGTTTTTAATGAGTCATGGAGTTAAGTAATTATTAAAAAGCAATTATGACAAGTCAGCACAAAAAACACAAAAAATTTGAATTAGCATGTAATACATTGTGTAATTCCACTGGCTATTTGTTGATTGTTATTTTAATCGATGTTATACAATTATTGTTTGTTGTTTTTGAAATGGTTTTTTTTCAAGGAAATATATTGATGCTCTGGCAACCCTATATTTTAAAACTGAAATAGGGGGAATTTTCTTCATAATGTCCACCGTCGCGTCACGTTCACGTTCACGCCGTCGGTAAAAAGATTTGAAACGCACCATATTATGTAGGGTATTCTAAATGATTTTTAGTGACAGGGTTAACAGGTATTAGGCTCGGAATAATAACTAATGGCTTTAGTTATTATTCTGAGGTATTAGGTACCTACATAATATTGTGACGATTTGTGATTTGACAATTGCCATTGGTTGCCATAAGTCTCATAATAAGGACTATAAGTGGCTTTATTCTATGCCATAAGTCATAACATTATGTTATATAAAGTTCTGTCATAGTCAAACTGATTTCACATTTCATAATCTACTGGGCGCTTTACACGCTCACACAAACGGCATTCAATTCCATTACTCATAATTGACGGGCGATTGATGAAAACAAAGTGACATTACACCACACTCAAAATTGTCTTCAGTCATACTCAAGATTTTACGGAGAACACACGTTTTCACGCGTTTTGGTATGAAATACTTATAAAATAAATTGAAATTTAGAGAAAAAAAGTGTAGCAAGAAAACATTGGGTAAAATATTGATTGTGAAAAATACAGTTTTATAGCCACACTTTTGTTTTACTCAGCCCAATTTTTTTTTCCGAGATAAAAGTCCCGCTATAATTTTCCAGGGATAAAGGTAGCCTACCTATGTGTTATTCTGTACTATAATCTATCTTTATGCCAACTTTCAATCGATCTGGATGTTCAGCCGTTCTGATGTGGTTGAGGAAAAAAAGCATCGAAGTTTTTACATTTATAATATTAGTACCTAAAGATTAATTTAGTTTGAAATACGAGATACAAAAGAAGATAAAGACTGTGACAACTATTTTGCAAAGCTGAGGTCTCGGGTTCGATCCCCGGGTCGGGCAAATTGATATTGAGTTTATCTATTCAGTATCAGCTCGGAGTCTGGAATTTGTGCTCGATATGGCGATAGGCTCGCCCCCTATCACATCATGGAACAGAATAATGGTGAAAAGTGGGTGCACTAGTTGCGCCTCTGCCTACCCCTTCGGGGATAGCAGGCGTGAGTTTATATGTATATACGTAACTATTAAGATTCGTGGTATACCACAACTCCGGGATTGTTTCAAAACTTAATAAAAAAAATCTGCGACTGTAGCATAAAGCATAATGTTAGTTCGGAGAAGGTAAGTTGCCGCACGGGTGCGCCAGCGCCTCTCCGACTCAACACAATATGTCCCACTTCACCGCTGTCCGCGCGTTGAATGACGTTTCGCCGGACGAAATGTCATTAGACGATCGCGCAAAAGTCATGATTGATGGTTGTGCGACGCGCATATAAAAAAATCCAGATATTTGTCAATCACCGTCACTCAACCGTCAATCACCACATTAGACGATAGGTTATTCGTCACTCACGGACGTGACTGTGGTAAAACGGACAGCAAAACTTACTGTCTAATGGGCACTTTAGACAATCGCGCTAAAGTCATGATTGATGGTTGCGCGACGCGCAAATAAAAAAATCCAGATATTCATCAATCACCATCACTCAACCGTCAATCACCACATAAAGACGATAGGTTATTCGTCACTCACAGACGTGACTGTGGTAAAACTGACAGCAAAACCTACCGTCTAATGGGCACTTTAGTTCATACTAATTCTCTGATTTCATCAATCATCACTGATCACATCTTGGTTTTAGCTACAGTGTTTTGTGAATTGTGTTTGTTGCTTGCTATTTGAATCAAGATGACTTTGAAAACCATTGTCGGGCAAAGTAAGTCTTACTATTCTTCATAAATATATAATATGGGATTATAGGATTGAACTAAATTTCGTGTGGTAAGATAAAAATAAATACTGGAAATATTCAGTTAATCATGTTGGTGACACATTACTCAAAACAACGACCAATACCACCGGAAAATCTTATCGACGACTATAATGGTAGAACTGTTATACTAATCTATATTATTACTATATTTGAATATTTTTGTGTTATTAATCGTCGAAAACTAAGAAGCTAACTTATCTGCAGAATCTGTGCAAAGTTTCCTGGCCCAGACACACACACACTCACGCCTGCTATCCCCGAAGGGGTAGGCAGAGGCGCAACTAGTGCACCCACTTTTCGCCGTTATTCCGTCCCATGATGTGATAGGGGGCGAGCTTATCGCCATATCGGGCACAAATTCCAGACTCCGAGCTGATACTGAATAGAAAAACTCAATATCACTTTGCCCGACCCGGGGATCGAACCCGAGACCTCAGCTTTGCAGTCGTACTGTAATACAACTACGCCACCGAGGCAGTCAGCCTCGTGTTATTAATCGTCGAAAACTAAGAAGCTAACTTATCTGCACAATCTGTGCAAAGTTTCCTGGCCCAAAGACACTATATTTTAGGCAACAATACTATAGCCCACATACAAAACACAAACACTTTATGGACTGAGTGTTCTTATATTTTCTATCTCTTTATTACATATAAAAAAAGATAAAGGTTGTCTGGCAGAAATTGCTCAAGGGGGGGGTAAGGTCAAATCGTACAAAAAAAGCCATGTTTTCGTGATTTTTTTCCTGACGACACAGTTAAAATTTATTTACTTAACCAATGGTACATTAAAGTATGACATTCGAAGAATATTTCATCAAATTTTTATAAAGAAATATTAAAAAATACGGCAATGGCAGCAATTGTTCGGACGTGTCTCGAAAAAAAGTTGAATTGCGGTGCCCCTCATAACTTGGTGCTCGATCATCTGAAATCAAAAAATCAAAGTTCATTCGTTAGATAATAGTTTTTCCCAGGTAACGCTGTCGAGTTTTTTTTTTCCAAATTTTTTTTTAATTTTTTCGAACACTTTTAAGTGAAAAATACAATTTTGTGGGAAAAAATCGGCTAATTTGTTATTGCAAAATCAAAATTATGAATAAAAAAAAAAAAAACTCGACAGCGTTACCTCGTAAATGATGTACAGAAATAGTGTTTAAAATTTCAAAAGGATCGGTGCAGTAGTTTTGGAGTTATCATGGGGCACCGACTTTGAAAACGTGAGTTGTGGGAAAAACGTTTTGAAGTTTTAATCACAAAAAAATCCAGTTCAAACGTTTATAAGCGAATTTTATCGACATACCTCACACTGAGTCATCAATGCCAGGTCCATAGAGGATGTTGCTATCATCGATGATGTCTAATGCATCCTTTTGCTCCTGCCTACGAAGAATCCTGCCTTCTTTGGTTTGTCGTTCAGCTTCCTGCTCTGCTCGGCTTATGCGTATGGAGTCAGTGGATATTTTTTTAGCTGACGCGCTTCTTGTCGTAATGTCTTCGCTTTTCCGTTTGTGGGGAGGTAAAATTTTTTTGGATCGATATAATCTCGAACCAGTTGATTGTCTATCAGATCTTCCAATTTTTTTGGGCATTTTTGTAATAATTTAGCAACAAAAATGAATGAAAACGGAGGTGAAATTATGCGCAAATAAGAACACGTGGATACGTCTGCTCGATAGGATATTTTCTGCTAACTGAATTTTGTACACCACACTGACAAAGTATACAGATGGAACTGGGAGGTAAGGGAGGGGGGGTGGGTTAATAAAGAGTGAAACATCTGCCAGGTAACAATAGCGCGCTCGGGTCGGGGCGTTGTGATTGGTTCGGGTACAGGTACAAAAATCCGGCAGGTATAAAAATACTCATAACTTCGTCAATTTTGCTCCAAATGACTTGAAATTTTAACACAATATTCTTCAGATATTACGGATTGAATTTAGAAAAAAAAAATGCAAAAAAAAAATAATTAAATACCTTAGCCCCCCCTTAAAGCGATAAGACCGCCTCTTGTACCATCATGTTTTTTTTTATTCTTTAGTCTAAGTTTTTTTCTTTTGTAAATGAGTGTGCAATAAAGCGTTATTATTATTATATATTCCAGAGTAAAAAGTAGCCTATAGCACTCAGGAGTAATGTAGCTTCCTATTATTAAAAGAATTTTCAAAATCGGTCCAGTAGTTATTGAGTTTATTAATTACAAACAAACAAAGTACTATTAGTATAGATATTTTCTTTTATCTAAGCTGGAAAATATATCGGTCATCTAATGATAAGTGACCTTCAATGCCCATGAACTCCCTTAATACCCAGGGAGTCATATTTATACTGCTGGTTTCTGACGACAGGACAGGATTAGTTTTAAGTAAGTGAACTGGGTGGTTGGGCCTTCCAAAATCGACTTCACCTTATTATTCTGAAACTAAATAGCTAACTGTCGCTTCATACTGCAAACAAATGTCTACTCTCGGCTGTACCACCTGATTGTTTAATATTTTGCCCTTGTTTTGTTGCAGAGATTATGAATGAGGTGATCCGTTACCGTGGACCCAAAGGCAAAGAATCACAAGGTATAGAATGGAGGGTTCTCATAGTGGATCAGCTTTCTATGCGCATGGTGTCAGCATGCTGCAAGATGCATGACATCTCTGCAGAGGGTATTACTTGTGAGTACATTATCCTACTAATATTATAAAGGCGAAAGTTTGTAAGAATGTATGGATGTCTGGATGTTTGTTATTCTTTCGCACAAAAACTACTGAACGGATTTCGATGAAATTTAGGACACGGGTAGATCATGTCCTGGATTAACACATAGGCTACTTTTTATCCCGGGAAAATATAAAGCGGGACTTTTATCCCGGTAAAACTCATTCATGCAGGTGGAGCCGCGGGCAAAAGCTAGTATAAAATATATTTTTTTAATAAATGGTTGAACTACACTATTGACAACTTTTCTATTAAATATCCATTTTCTTGTAATGACAAAAAATGGTATTACTCCATAATACTGTCGACATTCTAGGACTCAAAATGATGTTCTATTTGTACCTCTTCCCAATTTTGGGAAGAACTGAGGATAAAACCGTATTTTTATTCTTTTTATGCTACAAATTCCATGTTCTTTTTTATTCTGTGTAGTGGTTGAAGACATTCACAAGAAACGGGAGCCACTATCCACCATGGATGCTGTGTACCTCATCACACCCTCAGAAAAATCTATTCATGCTCTAATCAATGACTTTTCCATTGGCAATCATATCATGTATAAAGCTGCACATGTGTTCTTCACTGAAGGTAAAACTTAATACCTATAACATACATTATACATATCTTTCTTTGTAGCCTAGCTACCCATTCTTCCAAAATCAATAACCCTTATCAAGGATATCATTTATTTCTTCAATTCATTTTTCAGAAATTTAGATGATTGGTCTTGGATTAAACTGCCAAGAACACACACATTACGCCTTAATAAAGGACTAGACACTTTTTACCTTTGTGTTACATCGCATGATGCGAATGTATGTGAGCCTATAGCTATTTATATTATAAGAAAAAAATTACTTCAACAATACCTAGCCAATTATGAGTGGTAAAAGGTTTTTATTTTTATAACACTACGAAAATTAAATATAGCATAAGTAATGTAAATGAAAGTGTCAAATGCAAGGTAAAAGTGAACAATTATAACACCAGTCAAAATTTTAAAAAGTCCAATGGAGGTCGTATTGCACTAGCCGAGCAATAAATATGATGCTTTTAGTTCATACTCATGCTTGTTTCCCTCATTTTAGATGCTCTTAACAATTACACTTTGTTTTGCATTTTATTTTATTTTCCAGCTTGTCCTGATGTTCTGTTTGATGAGTTGTCCCATAGTCAAGTAGCTAAATATATTAAAACTCTAAAGGAAATCAATATAGCATACATACCATATGAACAACAGGTTTGTTTTCAACATAATGTTATAAGCTATTGTCCTTGATTTTTGCTATCACCACGGAAATCTATTATTTATATTTACCAATTTATCTGTATACAGTATTATATATTATCGTTATTGAAATCGTATTACAGGTGTTCTCTTTGGACTCGCCTGAGACTTTCCAATGCATGTACAACCCGGCGCTGGCTCAGACGCGCAACGCGAACATGGAGCGCATCGCCGAACAGATCGCCACGCTGTGCGCCACGCTCGGAGAATATCCTTCCGTGCGCTATCGCAGGTGCATATCGTCTTTGTGAAACCAATATCTGCTATGTGCAAAAATTTGAACTTTGAGATACAGAGTAAAAACTGTCTCATGTAAAATTGCGACAAAATTGGCACATGGCAGTAACAATTAGAATCACATGGCGGCTTTTATATATTAAAGTTTGGGGGGCAAACTAGCCATATTAGTCAAAATGTTGAAAGCTCATAAAAGTGCACATAATAGAGATTGGTTTGACAACGACAATATGAAACATTCATATTTTTTTTTAAAGTTAGCACTCTAGGGAATTATTTTTGTAATTACTGTTGTTCATTCTCACAGTGACTGGGAACAGAATGTTGAGCTAGCCCAACTCATCCAACAAAAGCTAGATGCCTACAAGGTAGGCCAACAAATTGATCCTATGAGTACATCTATACTTTCAAAGTCGTCACATTCACTTACGAAATAATCGTTTTAGGCTGATGAACCTACAATGGGGGAAGGTCCGGAGAAGGCCCGATCTCAACTCCTGGTGTTGGATCGCGGCTTCGACTGCGTGTCGCCCTTGTTACATGAACTCACTCTGCAAGCCATGGCATACGATCTGCTGCCTATTGAAAACGACGTCTACAGGTATTTTACTTTTTAATATTGTTGGTCATCTCATTTCTTGCAATAAGCTAAGAGTATAATGAAACACAAATAATATAACTAAAGAGTAAAGATTCATATCTATGCCCATCAGTGTTTCACTCTCTTGTAGACCATCTATGATGTATTAAATGAAAATACGACATTATAATGTAACGAAATCAATTAACAAACTTATTATCCATCCGAAGATACGAAGCGTCCCAAGGCCAGCTGAAGGAGGTGCTCCTGGATGAGAACGACGAACTGTGGGTGGAGCTGCGACATCAGCACATCGCCGTCGTGTCTACATCCGTCACTACAAATCTTAAGAAATTCACCGAGTCTAAACGGATTGGTGGAGGTAAGGACGAATATGGCTATGCTCTATATATTACAATATGTATATAACCTAAAAAACATAATAAACTACATAACAATGCAAAAACCTGCGATTTTAAACACGTGTCGTATCGTCCGTAAATTCTTGCAACATTATCATCTTGTATCTTTGTATCCAACTGACTCAGCCCCAGAACAGGAACATTACTTAGTTTAGGCCCGTAGTGTTTCTCAAATGTCCGGAAGTATACTTCCGAGAAAAAGAATACATAAATATAATAATATGTATAAATACGATACTAGTACATATAAGACATAAGTATCTAGTTCTTAAATTTTTACACTTATCTTTAAATAATTTCGAGATGTATTGTTGGCTTATATTTCAGGATACGTAAAGATTTAATTTTATTTCATGTCCTTTTTTGCACTTTTTTAGGTGATAAGCAGTCTGTGCGCGACCTATCACAGATGATTAAAAGAATGCCCCAATATCAAAAGGAACTCTCTAAGTACGTCACACACTTACGCCTCGCCGAAGACTGCATGAAAGCATATGGGGATGACAAACTCTGTAAAGTTGAACAGGTGACTTTTGTCAAAGAAAACTATTCTCTTACTATGTAGAAATAAGTATGAAATTAGGTATATAGAGATCTTTTAAACAGTCCTGACAAGTAACGCCGCACTAACGCGGCGTGTATATTATTACTAGCTTTTGCCCGGGGCTCCGCCCGCGTTAAAAAGTTTTTCCGGGATAAAAGTCCCGTTTTTTATTTTTCCCGGGATAAAATCTAAAGCCTATGTGTTAATCCAGGACATGATCTACCCGTGTGCCAAATTTCATCGAAATCCGTTCAGTAGTTTTTGCGTGAAAGAGGGACAAACATCCATACATTCTCACAAACTTTCGCTTTTATAATATTAGTAGGATTAATAGGATATATTTGACTAACAATGGATTTTAATAAAAAGTCTTCAAAGTCCAATGTAATACTCAAAGTCTCATGATTTTAGGATCTCGCCATGGGTACAGATGTTGAAGGAGAAAAGATAAAGGATCACATGAGGAGCATTGTGCCTGTTCTACTCGATCAGGTAGGATTCATTTTAACGAAAGATTTTTTGCATAAATTGTACTGAAATGCGTGTCATTACAACAACCGCATCACATAAAGTAATATTTCTTACATTAGTTGTTGCGTGAGTTTAATAAATATTTTCTATTTCAGAATGTGGTGAACTTCAACAAGATGCGCATCATAGCTCTGTACATTATGGCTAAGAACGGCATCTCAGAGGAGAACCTCAACAAGTTGGTGACGCATGCGCAGCTCGAACCCTCCGACAAGCAGACTTTGCTCAACCTCGCCAACCTGGGGCTCAACGTAGTCTTCGATGTGCGTATAAATAACACTGTTTCGAACAGGCCCACACAATAGGGTAGTTGACTACTTTTTTTTAAATACATTTATCAAACATTTATGTCTTCCAAAAACTAGAAAAAAAGAATTTTTAAAATACAAGCAATAATAAATGAGTTATAAAGCTTTGAAGTTTGGTGGAAGGGGCATCTGTCAGACAACAGAAACAGCAGAATGTGACGTCACTGAGTGTCGCCGGCCATAACGTTGCGTGCGTGCGAAACAGATGACGCAATATCCCCACTACGCCCCCACTTTTGCTCATAACAATATTTCAAATATGAATAACTGCTTTAGTTGTCAACCAATTTTGATTCTGATTTTACAGAAGAATTTTTTTTTCGTATTATTATCTGTTACATATAAAATAATGTACCAAATCAAACATAGGAAACTACCCTATTGTATCGACTTGCGAAGGGTGGTCATCTCTCGTCAGACGGTACTCTATAGCCTTTCTGGATGGCACTTAACATCACATACAGTATAAACAAATTATGCTTAAAGCTGCAAAGCAAATATACTGTCTCAAGATGACGGCCTCATACCATCAAGAGAGTGACCTTCTTGACTCGTTAGATAACTCTCCTGTGTAGCCACTAGCCAGCTTTGATGAGCATGACATAAATGAGCCGATTTGGTTACAGAAGTGACACAGTAGAATCATTTAAAGCAGTAGCTTCAGTATCACATTTTTACCTTTAATTATTTGCTAGTTGGAGATAATAATTTGACCTACATTTTACCTTGATTACAAAATAATAAAATTACAAAATAATTTTACTCTTAGGGTAACAGAAAGAAGCAATGTCAGCTGCCAAGGAAAGAAAGAACTACCGAACAGAAATATCAAGTGTCTAGATGGACTCCTGTAATAAAGGTACTATACAATGTACTAACTTTATTTTATTGTTTGTTTTCTAATTTATACGCTTTTCTTCTCCATGTTTAAAATTTGTATGTATTATGGTTTTAACTGTAGACCAAAACAAAACTCTTGAAAATATGATTTTTACTTGTGTGGAAATCCACTTAAAGCTTTCTTTTTTGTTGCAATGTGTGTCATAACACTTTTACACTAATATTTATAAATAGGAAAGATTTGTGTGTTTATAAACGAATATACTCACAAACTACTGGAACAATTTAAAACATTCTTTCACCAATATAAAACTACATTACCAGCGAATAACACAGGCTACTTTTTATCCTGGAAAAATATAAAGCTGTACTTTTATCCAGGAAAAGTCATTCTCGCGGGCGGAGCTGCGAGCAAGTCTAGTTTAAAAGTAAACAACTCGTACTTATTATTGTACAAAGTCAAGATACTATTAAATGTTGGACAAACAAATTGTCAAAGAGTATAAGGCTAGGAATGAGATTGCGTTGGGTTTGGAACCATAAGTAGGGCTGCCGTCTGTCCGGATTTCCCCGGATTTATCCTAGTTTGAAGGGCGTCCAGGGGCCGTCCGGCAGGGGTTTTAAAAAATGTCCGGGTGAAACCCATATTTCGCCCAAATGTCCGGGATTTTTGCCGTGTATATCTGGCATGGGCAATTTAAGTGATGGCAGCCCTAGCCATAAGATACAATAACAAGGAACTTTCCTTTGACACGAAAATAGTTTTTTCTTACATCTATACTAATATTATATAGAGGAAGGATTTGATTGATTTTTTGTAATGGATTAACTCAAAAACTACTGGACCAATTTTGAAAACTTTTTCACTAATATGAAGCTACATTACTCCTGAGCTACTTTTTATCCCGGGAAAATATTTTTATCGCCGAAAAACTTTTTCAGGCGGGCGGAGCCGCGAACAGAAGTCTAATATATCATAAGGTTATAGAATTACAATAATAGTGGTGAAAGAATTATTTGAATATGTTGAAAACTTAAAAAGTTAATTTTGAATATGTCGATTAAAAAATAAATAATAGTAAAAAAAAACTAAAAAAACACGCTTTGTAGAAAATCCAACTGTAAAATAGAAAATAAATTTTAATTAAGAATAGTGTTAATAAGAAAAATAATGTATTTTATTGTAAAACTAGCTTTTGCCCACGGCTTCGCCCGCGTTAATAAGTTTTTCCGGGCTAAAAGTACATAAAAACCTTCCCGTTGAATCACTCTATCCAACACATTTATTTGGATAAAGATTACCTAATATTATGACGTTGATACAACTCTTAACAAATAATGCATTAATTTCGACCAAATTTGATTACCATAAAAACGGTTCTAGTGAGTTAATCTTAAAAGATAGACATATACTGTCGCGGACATTTTTTTAGACCATTTCAAGAGGAATAATTCTTTGATACATATATTTTTGGTATCTTGAACCGTTTTCGCAGCGCACGCAATGGAAGCCCTAAAGGATGAATAATTTTCCCCGTTTTTTTTACATTTTCCATTATATCTTCGCTCCTAATCGTTGCATCGTGATGTTATATAGCCTAAAGCCTTCCTCGATAAATGGTCTACTCAACACAAAAAGAATTTTTCAATTTGAACCAGTAGTTCCTGAGATTAGCGCGTTCAAACAAACAAACAATCGCGATAAAATCCGTTAAAATAGTTTAATTTCAATGTCTAACATTCGCGTAAACATAAGGAATCATTAAACAAACTCTTCAGCTTTATAATATTAGTATAGATAGCGTGCCTTTTAAGATATTATCAAAATGATAGCCTTTTACTCATGTTACTTGTCAATAAAATATTTATATCTATTGACACCATGTACTCCCCGCTTTTTTTACAATAAAATACATATTTTTTTTACTTACACTATTCTTAATTCAAATTTATTGAAATTTATTTTCCATTTTTTAGTAGGATTTTCAATAAAGCGTGTTTTTTAGTCTTTAATACTATTGTTTATTTTACATTTTTTAGTTCGGTTCTACTATAGTCCAACAGATGTCACTAAAATAAACTATGATTAATTCATTTTTTTGTTGGATTTTCTATAAAAGCGTGTTTTTAGTTTAAAATATTAAATTGTCATCGGTCCTTGACAAGTATGCCAAATTTCGATTTAATCCGACGTTTTGGAGGGAGTCTAAATCATGTTTAAAGTCTATATTACATACATACGTGAAGCTAATAAAAGCGTGTTAAAAAGCGCTGCGCGTCGCGTGCGATCGCTGTATTGTCCGCGCCACGTCGCGTGCCGACTCCCGCCGCCGACTCGCGACCTAGTGACGTGCACTGATAGCCGGCCGCACGACGAATGGTTAAAATGCGGGAAGTAAAACTACCACAACTTCGTCTTATATAAAGATAATTAAAAATTTATTTCACTAGGCAATATTGCTACTTTAGTGTGATCATTTGAAAACAAAATATAAAAATGGGATACTTCCTTATTTTAATCAAAACTACAATTATAAAGTTCTGTATTATAATGGTGTTTCAGGATTTAATGGAGGATGCCATTGACGATAAACTAGATCAACGTTACTTTCCCTTCTTGGCCGGAAGAGCACAGACCTCCGGTTACCAAGCACCAACCAGGTAGGTCTCACATGAAAATAATGATATATCAATTTTTCAAATACTCTAATTTTGTTACTGCTTCGACTATTATTTTTAAACAGAAATTATAAGTGCTACGGATCTATATTATTGAATTTTTAATATTTTTATTAATTCAGAGTGCAGTAAATTAGGTTTAAGAAAAAAAAATACTAGCTTATATGACTATGTTCCTATGCTCTAAATTATTATTTTTATTAGTTGCATCTTAAAAGGCAATTATTTAAATCTTTATTGCAATATTTTGTCCATACAGTGTACGCTACGGTCACTGGCACAAAGACAAGGCGCAGCAGACTATCAGAAATGTTCCGCGTTTGATAGTCTTTATTGTTGGAGGTAACAGTTTATTTGTTTTTGTATATTATTTTTTAGATTCGGAATGCATTAATATTTATCAAATATTATACAATTATTTTATAAATAGTGACTCCGCCACACCTCAGAAGCTTAATACTGATATCATTCGTTTTCGTTCTAAGTCTACATATTCGTTAAGAGTCGGTGCAGTTTATAGCCCGATGTCATTGTGAGGCAAATGTGATAAACTGAAACTTGCAAGTGCATTTGGGCCATTTCTGATCACATGGAATTTGGCCTCTCAAAGTAGATATTATGTTCAGTAAGAAGTCTGAACGCATCTATCTATCTGCCTGCAATTATCTTTATTCATCGTCCTCTCTTTAATTTTAATTTTTTTGGACTAAATTAAAGATCTATCTTACATATTCTGACACATTACATTAATAAAATATTATGATCTCACTCATAGTAACTAAAATTTGATCCTTCCCCAGGCGTTTGTTTCTCGGAGATCCGCTGCGCGTACGAGGTGACGGCGGCGCTCAAGAATTGGGAGGTGATCATCGGCTCCTCGCACATCCTCACGCCCGACAACTTCCTCTCCGACCTCAGCTCTCTCACGGCCTGAACGGACACTAGTGTGGATGGGTCTTATCGAACAGGTCGTTTGCGTATGGAGTCATGAGTACATACATTATTGGGATAGATACCATCTGGTATCGAAATAACGTAATAGTTATGTTGTTTATTCGGAATGAAAGTTTAAAAATGTATACCAAATAGAAGCGACGTCTATAATTTTATATTGTTGAAATTGTATATGCTGTTAGAATTGTACACCATAAAGAAAAAAATATTGCAAGTTATTATAATTATTTTTTTTTGCAAATTGTGACATTACTTTTAAAATTAGGGCGTTGAATATTAAATTATTGTAATACTAGTATTAATTATTGTAATTTCCGGATTAAAAGTCCCTGTTTATATTTTCCCGGGATAAAAAGTAGCCTATGTGGTAATATAGGACATGATCTACCCGTGTGCCAAATTTCATCGAAATCTGTTCAGTAGTTTTTGCGTGAAAGAGGAACAAACATCCATACATTCTTACAATCTTTCGCCTTTATAATATTAGTAGGACTAGAAGTATGCATTAAATGAAATATAAGACAGTGCCTACCTATCACTTTTTAGCCACAATGAGTATTTATATCACAGAACAGGGATATAGACAATAGAAATATAAAGTGGGCGTAACATTTTATGCACTAGTTAGCAATGCAGCACTAACTCACTGTTTGAACGGTCTCAGTCGTCATTGCGCATTGTCAAAGGTTTAATAATTAGAAAAAATATTTAAAAATATTAAAATGCCCTATTGTGCTATTCTGGAATGCAAAAATAATAGCCGTACCAAAAATGTGTCCCACGGAGGTATTTCGTACCATCGGTAAGTAATATTTTCTGGTTTATTGCTATTTAATTGAAAAATTTATATTGATTTTCTATGTCAAATATGACACAAAAATTACAATTTAAAATGTTCCTTATTCTTTTCACTATATGGTTAATTGTCGCAAACGAAAATCAGTTGTTCTAGAATGATTTGTCACCAATTCATAATGTCATCGCTACTCAATTAGGGCATGCATGGTCGATAAAATATTATCGATAATTATTAATTTTTCACTGAAGCGTTATGTTATACAGAAAAATACGAAAAGTTATCTGATGCATGATCCGCTTGTGATGCATAGCTGTGGTCGTTATAATAATTAATTTACGAAACAGTACTAGATTGTTAATTTTCTGTTTTCCAAAAGATCCATTTATTAAGGAAAAATGGATCAATGCTACGGGAAGGTTAAATTGGTTTCCTTCCAAATTTTCTGTAATATGTTCAGAACATTTTGTAGAAGATGACGTAATTTAAAAAAAAAGTGGACATCAATATTTAAAAGCGAATGCAGAACCTCATATAAATATTCTAATTCGTCAATCAATCATTATTGTTTTATTTTACTACATATTTTATTAAAAAAAAACTATAGGTTATTTATTATTCAAAAATATATTCCTTTTTAATCTTATCTTATCTTACTTCTTGTCTTATCTTAGTAATATTATAAATGCAAATGTTTGTGGAAATGTTTGGATCTTTGTATGTCTGGATGTTTGTATGTTTGTTATTGGTCGCGGCACGAAACTCTAGCGCTGACCGTTATTGCGCAGAAGTAAAAAATAAGGTGTCTTGGCGGGGTACCGGGAGTGAAGGGCGAGCGTGCGTTGCGCCGATTGGCTCTCCAGTCGTACTCCGTCCCCCGTGCCGATACGACGCTCCGCGCACTTCCAGTGTACAGTCGCGTTCTGAATTGTTTTGTTGTCATCGTTAATTTTTGTTGTTGTTTTTTGTTAAGTTTGTTTTGTTGATTTGTTTGTTGTGTTTGTTAGTTTATTCACTGTTTGATTAAGTTTGAACAGTTTTTAAACAGTGAAAATGCCGAGGCCGAGAAGGAATACTGTTTTGAAAAGACAGGCACGGAAAATGGTGTTTGACGTGCATTGTTTTCTGAAAAGGGAATCGAATGATTTCATTAATTCCCTGAAACAAATTCATTCATTCAAACATGAAGTAATATTACTTAAGTAATATTTGCGTGCGTGACAGTACCCATACGCAGTTAAGTTCCACATTTTGTTCACCGCTAGACTTACTATTTGACTTTACATTAAAACATTATTTTGCTGTTTTTAATTAAGCAATTAAATTACTAATTTGTATTGCGTGCGCGACGGTACCCATGCGCAGCTATCCCCTCCACGTTTCGCTCAGCGCTAGAGTTTCGTGCCGCGACTTATAGAAGTAAACTCAGAAATTACTGAACAAATTTGGATGAAATTTGGCACACGGGTAGATCATAATACCCTGGATTAACACATATAGGCTACTTAAAATAAAATAAATAAAACAAAATAATTTTTCTATGCGTCGTACTGCGTTTTAGGGACTTTTCTAACGGGAAAAGCTTGTTATTGAGACAACATATAGTTTTAAATAATTGTTTTTAATTATATATTAATGTGCCTGGCTGCTTTATAGTTTAACAACGTTTGATCAGCTATGTTACTTGATATTATATTATGAGTATCACTTGATGTCTCATCGTTAATGTTATTTCTTAGGGTGGTGGTTCCCTGATCGTTTTTTTAACCGACTTCAAAAAGGAGGTTCTGTGTTCGATTCGTATGTATGTATGTAAATTTGTATGGCCGCGCGTTTCTCAAAAACTACTGATCCGATTTGGATGTGGTTTTCGACATTCAAATGTATATTTTTCAGGGAAGGTTTTAATATATAATTTATGCAGATCTGATGAAGATCTTCGGAAATACACAATGGAACTCTTCAATAACTAACAGCAGATAACTCGCGAATGCTGTAATCGTATATCTATGATGTATTATTTACACCATTCCATAATTAACTAACAAAAAATCAATAAATAAAAACTTTTTAACAATAAATAAACCGACTTCAAAACCACTACTAATAAAAAAATAATTAAAATTTGTATTCGCTTAGTATATACGTATATTTGGAGTCGGTGCCTAATTTAAATTGAATAATGTTTTCTTATATTTATTCGAGTATTTCCTTAGCTTAGCTGGCAATTTAAATTAGGCATTAGGCTTTTTCTTATATCGGTCGTTAATCTGTATAATTTGTAAAGTAAACGTAAGGCCATTTGATTAACGTAACATTGCATTCCAAAACGCTAAGTGATATCATGGTGTGCGTCAAGCGCGGGACCAATTCCTGTGGTTGGTTGATGTAGCAACATAAATATCTGTACAAAAGAAAATTTCAAATCGCTTATATACGCATTTAGTTAAACCGAAAAAAAAAATCTTCGTATGAAGTAAAGCAAATCTCTTTTATTTTATTTTTGTGAAGAGAAAAAAAAGATGAGTAAGAACAAAAGTATGTAGGCAATTTGAAAATTTGAATTTGTTCACCTACTTATGCTGGTGACTCTACTCAGTGTTATTTCCAACATAAAGTTGTTTTCAAAAATATGGTTATGAGAACTATGTTTACATTGGGGTTCGTCCAAATATAGCGAAACCTCACGTGCAGTCATTACATCTGCTCGCAGGCACTCTTCTCAATTTTCTTCTTAGACACCTTGTCGTAAGGTTACTTTTGCTAAAGTGTCACTAAACAGTAGACCAAATCCCGTGAGTAGAAGACGCTGAGTGAATAATTCGTCTCAGCTTGGACTACTGACAAACAGTTTTGTCGGAGGACCAGTAATGTCCACCTAGTCGTGATAATGGTTACAGTGTGTTCGGTTCGAGGTCCCGAAGTCATTCCAAAGTGCTCATGGAGACCAATATGGGGCTTTAAGTCGGTAAACATTTCAGGGGCGGTTGCGGACGACAACTTAGACGTGAGTCTGAGGAAGCCCGCAGCCGTCCCTAATGCGCCGAAGAGGGCCATAAAAAAAAAACAAAAAAAAGTCGGTAAACATTCGACACACCCCGTCTACCTTGCACAAAGGGGATCCAAGAGGATTTTCCCCATAAGACCAGCTCCCGTGCGTCCAGTGGTTGTAACATTGGATAGCATGATGGACAAAATGCTCCTGGCTTGCAGGGAGCTGTGGCTGTGTTATATACCGGAACTTTTTGTGCATTGGGACCGAAAAATCGAACAAGTGCGAGTTGGACTCGCGTACCGAGGGATCCAAACAAACTTGTAGGTAAGGTATCTATGTACATACGCTCAACAGTTCGCCAAAATTTATTAATAACATTAAAAAGTTTGTAATTTTTTTTTTTGTTATTGATATGTGCATTGGCAGCGTACGTGGTTAGCTTCGCAACCAGACGCCTTAGGAGCGAATTCGTCATAATTGGACGCATCCTTGTACTGTAGTTTATCACATAGACATAGAGAACTAACAACGGCTGACAAATTTTACTGCATATGTATAATGCAAACAGAGGCAAAGCGAATATGCAGCCCATACGTGTCTTCTTGTGCGTCACAACAGTAGTGACGAAGACATATTTGCAGAACTCATATGAGCTCAATTTTAGAATATAAATCTTATTTTATTTTAGTAACAGCATGCTCGCTTTCTCCCTCTTATACTTTTCAAACAACATTCACTCGATAGGGAATCATCTATTATGCAGTAAATTCTCTGTGTGGAGATGTTTAATTGTAAAATGTTAAAATGCCTAATGTTAACTATAAGAAAAATATGTTTTGTTATTTACATAGATATTTCATATTTATATTATTTTTTCTTTGTTGCATTTATTGATGTTGATATTTATAAATTAGTGTAGAATGACCATGTAACAATATTGATAAATGTACATATTTTGTAATAAACGGATTACTATATATTATACAGTATAATATAGTATGAGTGTGTATAGATTTTGGACCTTACATAGAAAATATATGTTCTTCATTAAATATTTTAAGAGTAATTTTTATAGAATATTTATATCTAAATGTCGTGAATGCAGGGAAAGAACCACAAATAAAAAAAAAATATGACTAAAATACTATGAAAAAGAACAACAATAACAGGGCTAAAGTAAAATAAAAGTTCCTAAAATTACAATGATTATTAAAATCACAAACATAATTTAAGTGTATTAAAAGTATTAATCTTTAATCTCATTAATTATGTTTTTGGTGTATAAAATAGCGGTACACTTGATGTTTATTTTTAAAATATTTGTACTTACCAAGAATAAAGAATGTTTAAAAATATATTCCGTTTGCTTCCATGTTGGTACAATTATTAATTATATCCCTGTAGTTTACCTGTATGAGAACGCTTACCCAGTATGCGAACTATAGGAAGCGTACACTTCGTAAACTCTGCCATCTGGAGGCGCAATCTGACTGCTTTTCAGCACATCGATAATAATTGGCATTGATGTAAAATATTCGTGTTAAAAGCATAAAAAAATACATTTAATTTGCTGATAGTGTGTTGCTGTGTATCTGGATGGTCCAAAACATAAAAATAAACAAATGAAATTGTGTGAAATGCTATTACGTTGCCAAGAATAGTACCTAAGTACTTACTATTGGCGACACGCCAGCTCCCATTAGCCGCATGCCGATCCCCTCAGAACAATGTTAGTGTCGTGATAATATTAAGACAATACAGTGATAAAGTGATGTACCGACCCCTCAGTGACGTAGGGAACACTCTACGAACAATGTGGATATTATAGCCTTGTGAATAGTGTAAGCCGTAAGACAGACCCGATGTCGGTATAAATACCGAAAAACCGGTAGGTTCGCGACCGCTGCATGTCGATACGTCGTTTTTGATCCAAATATACCGATTTTACTTGGCAACTCTGCGGATTTCACATTTTGTTGTGCGATGCGAGACCACTGTCGACATGGCTTCTACTGAAGAAACCCTCGAAGAAACTGGAAGCCTGAATAAGACGGAAGACTCGCAATGGAAGGCCCACAACGTTCGGTTACGGCTTCGATTCGGTTCCCAGGGGTGCATAAGGACATAGGGCTAAGCGGTTGGCAAACGACACGTCAAAAAGTATCGCCACGTCAATAAGTATATACCGTTTTTTCATTTGCCATCCCCTACATATTACCATCTCACACACTTCGTACCTGCCGTTGTTCAGGTACGTCGTAAACATTTCACGGTACGCACAACACACAGTATACTCGCCTCTCACAGGGGCATCTTGAATTTCTCAATTCGGATTCACGCCCAGTACGCTCGTGAATACCGGACGGTCTCACGGGCACCCCAACACTTACATTCCATTGTTATGTGTAAATCGACAATAATAATGAAAGCTGTATAAAATATATATACCCACGTAGTTTTGAGTTCCATATTTGGAAATGTCTCATTACGTAATTTATAAAAATAAAGATGTTTTGAACAAATATTAAATACAAAAAATCTGTAATTAAGGGAACATGCCACCTAATTTTGCTTAAATAACTTTGTAAAAGCATATTCTGGACACCCTGGGTATCAATAATATTCGTCCGGAACATATTTTACCATTTTTCTCATATTAAAAGAATATCCATGTTACTACATAGTATAAAACAAAGTCGCTTCCCGCTGTCTGTCCCTATGTCCTCATGTCCCTATGTATGCTTAAATCTTTAAAACTACGCAACGGATTTTGATGCGGTTTTTTTTAATAGATAGAGTGATTCAAGAGGAAGGTTTATATGTATAATACATGCATAATGTAGTAGAGTAACATTGATAATTTAAAAGGTTTCTAATGTCATGTAGATAAACACATTTTTTTGCGCTTACATTGCAGACGCTGGCTAAACTACGAGATAGATCAAAATAATGTACTACACTTTTGTACACCTTAAAAAGGTGCGATTTTAAGCAATACAGCATTAATCCTTATCCAATTAAGTACCTTAAATACATTGTGCATTTAATATAGATCAATATGGCCCTTTACAACATGTAATTTAAATAAATATTTTCGAAGATATTACAGATTTAAAATGCAGGGACATAGCGGTCGCGGCGGTACGGGCCGGGGGGCCGGCTGCGCTTGTCTATAAATGAGAAAGTATGGAAATAGTTTGAGATCCTGAGGAGGACATAGGCTACTTTTATCCCGGAAGAACATAACCCGGGAATTTTATACTGGTTTTTATTTCTCGCGAGTGACTGGGTTTTTCCATCTTAAAAATTACTCAGTTGCAGCTCGGAGTCAGGTAGTTGGCGGTGTGAATTGTGATACCCCCTTGGAAAGCACGTAAAGCCGTTGGTCCTGCGCCTAATCTCTCTCCGGTCATGTCGGATTGCCGTCTCACCGGACTAAGAGAGTGAAGGAATAGCGAGTGCACTTGTATTACGCGAACACTAATTGAGCACTATAATATCTCCTGCGTACCTGGCTGACTGCCTCGGTGGCGAATTTGTATTATGGTACGACTACAATGCTGAGGTCTCGGGTTCGACTCCCGGGTCGGCCAAAGTGATATTGAGTTTTTCTATTCAGTATCAGCTCGGAGTCTGGAATTTGTGCCCGGTATGTCGATAGGTTCGCCCCTATCACATCATGGGACGGAATAACGGTGAAAGGTGGGTGCACTAGTTGCGCCTCTGCCTACCCCTTCGGGGTTAAAAGGCGTGAGTGTATTTGTGTGTGTGTACCTGGCTGGCCTCCGTTGAGATTGTCCGCAATCGCCACCGCGCAGTGCCGCCTGTCTCCTGTTATGGGGGGTTCAGAAGCTTCCGCGCGTCGAAGAACGTTCTGGCCTAGGCGCAATGTCAACATGGGGCCTACCAGCTACGCCGCCGTCCATCCCGGGGGCAAAACAATGTACTAAAGATATTAGCAATTAACATTTAACATTGTAAGTATAACTACTATAATATAACGGCGGACAGCCCTCTGCTGCGCGCCCGCGACCCTCGATGGCCCTTATGGCTATTAGTCGCCTCTTGCAACAAGAAGCATTACCGTCAAAGAGCTTCCGTAATATTATAATACTACGGAAAATAATAATGCTCTTTGCAAAGAGCATTATATTTATAATACTATGGATTACGGAAATGACAGTGGTGGAATTAACCAAAACGCTTCCAAAATCCAAAGTCAAAGATCATTATAATACTACGGGGGTCACGGGTGGGCGGGAGGTGCCGCCCACCTATTAGTCTAGTCAACTTCTGTGAACCCCGTGATGGACGGCAGCGTGTCTCACGCTGCCTCGGACGCCAGGGGCGTCCCTCGGTGTGCGGGGGCTTCTAAGCCCCCGCAACAACAGGAGAAGGACCGCAACAGCGGTACGCGCAGGGGCGGTTGCGGACGACAACTTAGACGAGAGTCGGAGGAAGCCCGCAGCCGTCCCTAATGCGCCGAAGATGGCCATATAAAAAAAAAATTATAATACTACGGAAATCCAAAGTGATCCAAACCGCAGAGCAAAGAGCATTAATTATATACATTGGATTATAATACTACGGAAACCGCAGAGTGAGAAATAGAGTTACCAACCCCAAGAAACCAAAAAACCACAGTTCACTACTAAAATAAAAAAAACAGTAGCATGAAGCATCAGGGATTTTGAACGAGGATCAAAAAAAAGGTCCTTGATATCGATTTTTCCGTCGGTAACATGGCAAGTAAGAGAAGTGGATAGGGTGGTGACCTAAAAAATAAGACCTGCAGCATTTTAGTATATAGTCATTTACTAACCTGTACACAAAACCCGTGAAAACGCATCTGAAAATCAATAAAACAAAAAACAGCGGCTCTAAACAGGGAAAAGGGTTGACAAAGCAAAAACAGTAAATCTACTGTTAAACAGTAGGGCTGGCAACACTGATGAGAAACGTACTTAAACGGAGTTTTGGCGGGAAGTTGGTAGTGTCATGAGGTGCTCTTGTTTTAATTCATTATTTTGGTGATACTTAGTGTTATGTTGCATAATTATGGTGGTATATTATCCAATATAGTTCTATTAAAGGGCTCAAATGAAGTGAATTGAAATAACTGTGCTAATCAAGTGCTTTTTTGTTGCCGCCAAAACTCCTCGATAAAGTCTTGGTAAGGTAACCACTGCTTTACTTTGACATAGTAGTTAGTAAGTACTGAGGATAATTAAAAAAGAAACAAGTATGCGTCTGAAGGACTTTGTATCCATGGACATGAATAAATTAACAAAAAAAAAACGTACTATACCATAGACAATACGTAAACGAACAAATGTGTGGGTGTCTCTTTAATCACCTTGACATTTCATGCTCTCTTGAGACTAGTGTTACCAACTAACAAAAAGATTTACCTCTAAAATTGGCAATTTGTTTATGTAATTGTTTATGTATATATTTTAAATAATTATTTATGTACGCAGTTGTATATTTAGCAAATGTAAGTATACATGTATTATGTTCAATAATTAATTATCATTGTATTTCATTTTCTTTTTTTTTTCTCTTCATTATTTATAATTTACACCTGCCTCCGTCTCTCTGCACCACCTTAAGGTCGACTGGGAGAAAATGCCTTTAGGCATTAAGTCCGCCTGTACTATACTCTTGTACAAAGTGTTAAATAAATAAATAAAAATAAATTTGCTTGGAAAACCTCTAAAAAAGTTATCTTGTTCTAACTTTTCAAACTTATGCTTAGATAATATGATACATACTTAAAATGGTAGTTCATGATTTGAATGTCATTGTAATTCCACCATTTTGAAACAAATAAATAAAAACTAACATATTCCTAGTTAAAAATCATGGTATATACAAAGTAAAATAAAACAAACACATACACGCTGTATGTCCCCGAAGGGGTAGGCAGAGGCGCAACTAGTGCACCCACTTTTCACCGTTATTCCGTCCCATGATAGGGGGCGAGCCTATCACCATGTCGGGCACGAAGTCTTTTATATCTTACGATTCTTTGCTTAAATATGTTGCTGTTCGGGGCGGCGGGGGCAGTACTTTTAAAGGGGTGGCAAAATTTGTTAAAATTTTTACTTTGATTATGGGGCGGGAGGACGGGGGCTACTCTCGTTTGGTGAAATTACCTTCTTTTGGTGGAATAACAGTCCCTAGAGCTTAAAATTAAAAGGTTTTGATTGAATATCGCTTGTTTTTTTTTTTGCATATGCCGATTTTTGCCCCAAATATACCGATTTTACTTGGCAACTCTACCAAGCAATGCATTAGTTTAAACAAACACAGATAACCACAAAAAGTAAGCATTTTAACTGTTTGTTATCTGTTAGTGGGTCATTGAGACCAGTCGTTGATCAGCAAATAAATATGACCGCAAAACATATTATACAATATAATATATAAAAAAGGCTCCTAAATTAGACCCATGATAATACCATTCCACAATTCTCCCCTTAAATTTAGGGGAAGTCCACTACGTTGGGAACCCTGCTATAGAATGACATTTGACATTTTCGACCTACTGACTACTCTTTGGTCTTTAGTCTACTGGTCAAGATGGCTCTGAAAGCACTTGTCGGGCAAAGTGAGTTATTATAAATTTACAAAATTGAAGATTTTTACAATGCTTGTTTTATAACTTAAACCTTTTTTGTTGTATCTACAGTAGGGTATAAATTGGTATAATTTTAGTGACTCAACATGAACCTCAATAGTGCCAGATATTCAAATGGATGAGTAATAATGAGACTGTTTTTATATTACATACCGATTAGAATATTTTTGTGAGCCTATTGAATAACTGTTAATAGTTATTGTTTCTTATTAGACTTTACTTTATTCTATTTATATTTATGAAAGTTGTGCCACTCTCCTATAGATCTAAAGGTATTATCTCTAAACCCCCTTCATTAATCACTATATCATGAGTAACGAGCACTTTGCTCGTTACTGATGTACCCAATGGTATTCAACCACAACTGAGTGGTTTCATCATTTTATTTTGCGTATCAAGCAGAAGTGTCGGACTTATTGATTTTCTTATGTCATTTGGGTTAGTGGGTGGGGGCTATGATATGTACGTCATTCGGCAACTGAAATCACCATGTTCATCTCCGCCTTATAAAACTCAGCTGAATCTAATAAAGTTATTTCCCTATATCATATAAAATAACCTAACCAGTAAAAGTAACCAGTTAGAGTAACTTATTGTACAGTGTTACTTACAAGAATATAAGTACAGTAGAATGCGCTTATAATGACAGAAGGAAAGTGACAAACACATTATACTAAGCGGACATCATACAAACTATAGTCGTATAAAATAAACAACTTTTGATTTTTGTTAGGTATTTAGATTAATAGAGATAAAAATTATAAATTGTAATTTTGTAGTCTGCATATAATTACACCTTTTTCCTCAACGTTAAGTGCTCTGGGATGTGATGTCATTGCCCAATTGGTGCATTTGATTCAATAACAATGCATAACTTTTAGCAATTATTTTGTCACTGAGAATCAATAGAAAAACTAGTCATGCACCTAGCATGCACCAAATGTCGTTACAGGGAAAGAGTGAGTGGTCACGAAAATGAGTGAAGGTGTTAAGAATTATATACATCTGTCACTATAACCAAACATAATTTCTTTAAAATAGGCCATATTAAGCAACATGTCATTATAATGTGCCTACATCCATCCGTATACTGTACAACTACACATACGTGTACAATAAGCAAAGTCAGTATATCCACATTTTGTTGCAAACAATGTTATATGAAAATCAAACTGTACATTGACATTACATCATTATTAAGTGGTTGGGCAATGTATGCAGTCATACTAATCAAATTCCACTATTATGTGGATTTATTTAATAAAAATGTCAAGATGACCCTGTAGTATAATATCAAGGAATTACCAATGAATTCATATCAATTCAGAATAACATTGTCTCATTTACATGCATGAAGAATTAGTGAAATTCTTATATCATCATTTAAACCATAATATTTTTCTATTATTTATTATATTTACCTTAGTAATATTTCTTTTAATCTGTCAAACCCCACTTATATATATAGATGTATTGAGAAACCCTATATACTCGGACGCCGGAATCCGTAACAGGGCTTAACAAGTCAAATCTTGATTGAAAAGTTCATTGATTGGATTTTAGGTATAAATTACTAAGAATATAGTAATATTGATTTAACATGTAATTAAATTCAATAAAAATAAATAAATAAAAAGTAATTTATTGCCTTAAAATTTACAAATAGTACAAAAAATTTAAGCGAACATAATATTATTAGTGAAAGACAAAAGGAAAGTAAGAGTTTAGATCAGTGCTGGTTCTCAGTTACCCCTATCTCCCTATGGTCTTGTGCTGGAGTTATTGTAATTGAATTTATGGCATAATTGCAATGGAAAACTTCAATTAAGAAACATATTTCAAAGGAACATAGTACATGCAGAACAAAAATTGCAGGAACTATAAGCTACAATACATAATTTATAAAACACAATTAGACTGAGTTATGCAAAAATGTACCAACTAATTTAAACAAAATTTATATTTTGTTTTAGCTGTATTTTCTATGCATTTTCCTATGCTTTTTCTTCCTTCTTTTAAACAGGTCGCCATTAGTTGTGTCGACAGCTGTTCGTTTTTGCTGAGTTGTAAAGTATCACATTTGAATTAGTTGTGTGTTAAAAGTTAACAACTTACTTTTGGCATAACAGGGGTATACTCAATATCAACAGCAATCTTGCACATGTATCATATTTTGATTTCAGTATAGAAGGCACTTGGTTTTCCAGCCCAATCCGGCTACAAAAAAAAATCTAGAAATGTTGTTCGCGACTTCGACCGCGTGGAAAGCCTTTCCCGCTACAAAAGTATCTAAAACACAATACGACACCCAGCGCCATCTATTCAAAAAACCTGATTAAAAACATTCCAAACAACAATTTCCCATGAGAGCAAATGAAGGGGATAAAAAGTAGCTTAGGTGTTATGTAATGCAGGACATGGTCTATCCATCTGTCAAATTTAATGCAAATCCGTTCAGCTAACTCTGCGCTTACTTCTAGCAAACATCTAACATTCAAACATTTTCACAAACTTTCGCAGTGATGTAAGTTAAAAACCAAGAATATGATAAAAGAAGTTTTCTTTTTGTTTATATAGAGATTATGAATGAGGTGATCCGCTACCGCGGACCCAAAGGCAAGGAGTCTCAACGCATAGAATGGAGAATTCTCATTGTGGATCAGCTTTCTATGCGCATGGTGTCAGCATGTTGCAAGATGCATGACATCTCTGCAGAGGGAATTACATGTAAGTACATTTATAAAAAAAAAATTAAGAATGTAATCAATAAAAATTTGACTTGCAATGGATATTCGGCTCATATTAGATATTCAACCTAATCCACTTCTTTTCTCCTACATACATGGCATGAATATCACGCCTTTTCCCCTTTTCAAGGGTAGACAGAGGTGTATTACACCCATATTTCGCCAGCTATATTAGGTCCCATGCAATAGGGGGCGGACCATTTGCCAATTACCGGCACATTTCCAGACTCCAGGCTGATACTGAGTAGAAAAACCCAATATCACTATCCGACCCGGGAATCAAATCCGAGGCCGCAGCAATGCAGACTTCTGTTATCCTATTCGGCCGAATACCGAATACTTGTTGTAGACACATCATTGGTAAAATAAAAAATGTATTTCTTCAATGATGTATTTTCTCATAATAATCAAAGTAGTTGAACATAAACAACAATAATAAAATCTATGAAGTGTCTCTAGATTAGAATTGTCGTAATTAAAATCTATGTGTGAAAGATGATTTAGGCAACAGGTACCTAGTTTACCATCTCCTTTTGAACGTAGCATTGATGGGACTTAAGTAGGCACATTTGAACAAACAAGCGAGAAAAAAACACGTTGATATTTGTTATCACGATACGCGCAGGCCGAATATTTTTAGCTACTCAGCCAAAATACCGCCGAATATTCGGTATTCGGCGTGTGGCCGAATATACCTTTCGTTGCAAGGCTAATAACAATTGCTACCAGTTTAAACCTAAGTGTTTCGTCTTTCTAAAAGTTCCATAAAAATATATGTCACAATGTTTTTCTTTATTCAGTGGTTGAAGATATACACAAGAAACGTGAGCCACTATGCACAATGGACGGAATATATCTCATCACACCCTCAGAGAAGTCTGTTCATGCCCTGATCAACGACTTTTCTGTCGGAAATCGTATCATGTACAAAGCTGCGCACGTGTTTTTCACTGAAGGTAAAACTTAAAAAAAAAACTCTTTTAGACTAAATAGGTGCTAGTTCTTCCAAAGTAAAAAAAAGGCTAGTTGCATTGATACCGTAATGTTGATAACTCATGTTATTTTATGGTTTAAGACATTTATTTCTCCACAAGAATTACATTCACTTACTTAGAGAAATACAATATAATTACTTTCTGTCAGAAACAACAATACAATGCGCGTACGAGAAGTCGATAGCGCGTAACACACAGAGTTTAAACTGATACTCATTTCAGCGACCTGTAAATGCACCTGGTGGTAATTATTCTGCACTGTGCAGTCCAATTATAAAGTTAATCAACAGGAGGTGATGCATCTCTCAACAGTCGCCAATGGTTTTACCAGACTGTCTTTATGAGATAAACATAAGCTGAAATCACAACATAACTCATGAAAACAAGCCGCTTTGGCGGGTATTTAACATATGTATGATTGTAGTTTCTTAGTTCGTTAGAATATATTGTGTTAAATGATACTCTGCATTTATTGTAGTACAGGCTTTGGATATTGGCACAGTAAAGTAACTCCACTGCACCTGATGGTGATAGAGGGACGTCCAGATAAATAAAGATTGACGAGAGATGACACCATTATACCTTGTATACGTCCTTCGACACTCGAAACAATTATACCGCTCTATTTGAAACCGCATATACACAGGCTGATTTTGTGACGCGAAAAACTTCCATGAGCCGCTATCAGATTTTACACATTTTGTATGGTAGTTGCTATCCTAGCGGATCAGAACATCCTACCAGCTTGTGCTTACAATTTCCAATTTATGTTGACAGCACTATCTGTAAATTCCTGCTAGAATGAGTTTATTTTTAACGATAATGTAGCTTTTGTGAAAGAATTACTCATATCGGTCCAGTAGTTTCGGAGCCTATTCAATGCAACCAAACAAACAATAAAATCTTTTCTCTTCATAACATTAGTATGGATTTATGCCCCTTTTTCTTTGCCTTCGCTGTACATACTGTGCCTTATGCTACTTACTACATTTTATTTTGCATTTTTATTTTATTTTCCAGCTTGTCCTGATGTTCTGTTTGATGAGTTGTCGCGTAGTCCAGTAGCTAAATATATCAAAACTTTAAAGGAAATTAACATTGCATTCATCCCATATGAACAGCAGGTTTGTTCATGGTACTATTTTAAATACTCGTGTGAGTTTACAGTCTAATGTTGTCTCCATACTCTGTGTTTGTAAATTTTCTTCTTGATTATGAAAGTCAAAAAGAAATTTAGAACAAAACTCAAAAGTTTCTTATTTCTGTTAAAAAAACCTAAATTGACTTTCATAATTAGGAAATGTTCATTTGAGTTCATTGATATATAAATGTGATAATTTGTTCGCACGCTGCTATTAATAAGTATGCCCGGAGGAACTGTTCAATGAACTCTGCAAATCTTCCGCTGCGAGAAAAATCAAAACATTGAAGGAGATCAACATTGCTTTCTTGCCTTATGAGAGTCAGGTGAATAAAGTAATGTAGAAACTAGTAAATGTATAGTGTGATATTTCATTTTATGTTAAATAGTATAAAAAACTAGACGCCTACAAGCCTTCACTCTTGAAGTAATATGGTGACACAATTCATTGACCATCGAAAATGCACTACAAAATGTATTAAGATTAAGGTGTCCTATAAGTTTACATCCAAATAAATCTTGGTAGTAGTACATAATATTTCCACGATATATTGATCACATTTTACGTTTTATGAATATTCAACTTTGAACCACAAAAACACATTTGGTGTGCCAGGATAGATCCTGAATCCTGGCACATAAAAGTACATTTGACCTGATATTAAGTACAGTATGCCCAAATGTTATTTTAAAAATCTTTTTTACTTACGCTTTATTCGCGGATTAAATTATGAGCGCTAACTAAAACAAAAAAAAAATCTACTTCAATTATGAATACCTATAAAAATCGCGAAATTTACCTACCTTTTGAAGTGGGTTAAAATCATGTTCAAAGTGCAAGTTACATACATACATACGTCTAAAGCTAATAAAAGCGTGTTAAAAAAACATGAGAATGACGTATCCATGCGAAAGACTTATCTATTAGATACGTGATTCGCATACTTTCTGTTTGTTTTCTATTAGCGTTAGCGCTTGTAGAAAAGCATCTTAGCTACGCCCGCTGGAGACGATTCGAATACACGATGGTGGTCCTCTACAAATAAGTTTTATTTAGACGTTTATTTATCGGACAACTTTATCACTTATTTCAATAATACGTCGAACGCCATATTATTATTTCTCATCGACTTTGTGTTTTCCAATAATTTCACTTAGAAACTATGTTGCAGGTGTTCTCTCTAGACTCGCCTGAGACTTTCCAATGCATGTACAACCCGGCGCTGGCTCAGACGCGCAACGCGAACATGGAGCGCATCGCCGAACAGATCGCCACGCTGTGCGCCACGCTCGGAGAATATCCTTCCGTGCGCTATCGGAGGTACTATAATGATTTTTTTAAGTAGTGTTTCAGTGATAATTTTGTAATAACTTTTGTTTTTATTATTATTACAGTGATTGGGAACGGAATGTTGAGCTAGCCCAACTTATCCAGCAAAAGCTAGATGCCTACAAGGTAGGCCAACAAATAGATCCTATGAGTACATCTATACTTTCAGAGTTGTCACATTTACTTACGAAATAATTGTTTTAGGCTGATGAACCTACAATGGGGGAAGGTCCGGAGAAGGCCCGATCTCAACTCCTGGTGTTGGATCGCGGCTTCGACTGCGTGTCGCCCTTGTTACATGAACTCACTCTGCAAGCCATGGCATACGATCTGCTGCCTATTGAAAACGACGTCTACAAGTAATTTTTGTATACATAGATTATTCATTAGAAACCAAATGTAATTAAAAAAAAATACAAGAAAAAAGGATGCCTACACTACGCGTGTAAAAATAATCTCTACAGCAGTGTGGGAACACATATATTATGCTGTGTTTCATATAGCCGACGCGACGCGAAGCTTTTAGAATACACCTGTTATATCGGCTGCATACTCAATAACACTCAATTAACACTCATAATGTGTGCCACCGCACTAATTTTAGATTTCTTTGTTTTGCGCCTCTATCAATGCGTTTTCATAATTTGTATTTTTCGATTTAAGGTACGAGGCATCCCAAGGCCAGCTGAAGGAGGTGCTGCTGGATGAGAACGACGAGCTGTGGGTGGATCTGCGACATCAGCACATCGCCGTCGTGTCTACATCCGTCACTAAAAACCTCAAGAAATTCACCGAGTCTAAACGCATGGGCGGAGGTGAGCTGTTAGGGGCTTAAGCCAAAATTAGTAAGCTAATATTATTCTCAGGATATGCAAGCATTTGACTTGCAATAAAAAAAAGCGTCGATAGCCTAGTTGGGAATGGAACGGTCTACCGAGACATTGTTCGGAGGTTCAAACCCAAGGCACACACCTTGATTTTTCGAAGTCATGTGTGTATTTATTAATAATCGTTCGCTTTAACGGTGAAGGAAAACATCATGAGGAAACCTACATACCTGAGAATTCTCTATAAGAGTTTCGAGGGTATGTGAAGTCTGCCAACCCGCCGTAGGCCAGCATGGTGAATTAAGGCCTGAACCCTCTCAGTAATAGAGGAGGCCCGTGCTCAGCAGTAGGCAATATATAATTTAGGGCTGATTGCATTGCATTGCCAATATTCGTCACCTATGTGGGATACCTACACTTGTATTTATAATTTGAGCAATGTTGTTGGTGGGAAAATAAATGATTGTCGGAATATTTTGCTGCATTAAATACTTGTACGTAATTAATTTCTATAAGCGAGAACTTGTTATTGGCTTTATGACCCTAAATTGTGGCTATTCCTAGTAAAATATTTAGCTGCAAGTTTTCCATGCTGTAAATAAACAAATGAATCACGCACGTTTTGATATTAAATGAAATTCATCTTTATTTTATTGTTCCCTTTTGCAGGCGACAAGCAATCCATGCGCGATCTATCGCAGATGATAAAAAAAATGCCTCAATATCAAAAGGAACTCTCGAAATACGCCACGCATTTACGCCTCGCTGAAGACTGCATGAAATCGTACCAGGGGTACGTCGATAAACTCTGCAAAGTTGAACAGGTAAATATGACGTAAAGGCTTAAATTTTAATAATTTTGAGGTTCGAAAAAATTTACGTTTATGTTATTAATAAATACATTATAATTATTAAACACTAGCTGCCCCGGCAAACTTCGTACCGCCTCAGAATCAATAAATAAAAGCTGAATGATAATTACAGAATGTTTCAACTTTATATAACAACCAAAGATATACCCAGATATCGATTTAGACAAAGAAATTCAAAATAGCGGCAATTTTTCTCAATTCTGGCGTTGGATCCGTCTTTTGTAACCAAAGATGTATCCAAATATCGATTTTAAGGTCAATTAGCCTTAAAATAAAGAAATTCAAAATAGCGGCCATTTTTCTCAATTCTAGCGTTGGGTCCGTCTTTTGTAACCAAAGATATACCCAAGTATCAATTTTGAGGTCAACTGGCCTTAAAGCAAAGAAATTCAAAATGGCGACCACTTTTTTCAGTTCTAACATTGGATCTACCCTTTGTACCTAAAGCTATGCCCAGATGTCGATTTTGAAGTTGATTGGTCTTAAAACAAAAAAAATCAAAATTTGCAGCCACTTTTTTCAATTCCGACATTGGATCCGCCTTTTGTAACTAAAGTTATGATCAGATATCGATTTTGAAGTCGATTAGTCTTAAAAAGTTAAAACAAAGAAATTTAAAATGGCGTCCACTTTTGTCAATTCCGACATTGGATCCGTCTTTTGTAACTAAAGATATGCTCAGATATCGATTTTGAGATCGATTGGCCTTAAAACAAAGAAATTCGAAATAGCGGTCTGTGAAATCATAAAATGTACTTTCGTAACGTCAGGTATGTAGCGTAAAACTAATACAAAAAATAGCATTCCGGTTCTGTAATAGTCAACTTTAAGTAACGTAAAACCAATACAAAATAATAGCATTCCGGTTCTGTAACGGTCAACTTTTTTTAAAAACGCCGTTTTACTATATTTCAAGTATTTTTCTTTTCATATAAAGTCACCTTTTAAACCTACCCTGGACTTCCACAAATAATTCAAAACCAAAATTAGCCAAACCAGCCAGCCGTTCTCGAGTTTTTATTGTCTTAACAAACAGCAATTGATTTTTATATATAAATCTATATGAGAAATGATATTTTCAGAGTGCGTTTTTTTTTTCATATCGTAGTACTGGCAATGTTTGGTAGTTCACGGCACACAATATATGTAATTTGATAGATTTTAATTAATTTGATTATAGGATCTCGCCATGGGTACTGATGCTGAAGGCGAAAAGATTAAGGACCACATGAGAAGTATTGTGCCTGTACTACTCGATCAGGTAGGATAAATTTAAACAAAATATTATTTTATGTAATTTGTACCAAAAGCTTTACAACAACTGCATTACACATATTAATGTTTCGCATATAAGTTGTTGCATGAATTTTATAAATACTATTTATTTCAGAATGTGGTGAACTTCAACAAGATGCGCATCATAGCTCTGTACATTATGGCTAAGAACGGCATCTCAGAGGAGAACCTCAACAAGTTGGTGACGCATGCGCAGCTCGAACCCTCCGACAAGCAGACTTTGCTCAACCTCGCCAACCTGGGGCTCAACGTGGTCGTCGATGTGCGTATAATCGATGGTACCTAAACGTGGTACAAACATTATTTGTGCAATTTCAAACTAAACAGAAGAGTGAACTGTCTCATCGATAATAATAATTGTGCTTTTTTTTTAGGGTAACAGGAAGAAGCAATACCAGGTGCCAAGGAAGGAAAGAATTACAGAACAGACATATCAAATGTCTAGGTGGACTCCTGTTATCAAGGTATTGTACCATAGCATTATGCTCGAAGATGGATTCAGCATGACTGTGCTGATTACTTTGTGTTATACAATAAACACTTATTAAAACAAACTATGGGAAAATCTTTATAACCTGACACAGCTACCTGGTGGTTAGTTCAGTGTCATATCAAATCTCAAAATAACATTATTCACTGAGATCAACGGTCCCAAATATTATAAAATACTGACAGATGCCGTAACATGACTCAACTCGAACAAGTGATGAGTGCAGAGCGACTTATAATATGGTGGTTTGTGGAGGACTTCACACCTTGTGTACGGTAGTCGCAATCCGGTCGGGTGGGAAATTTATTAATTTTTTTATTTCCCAGGATATAATGGAGGACGCCATTGATGATAAACTTGATCAACGTCACTTCCCCTTTTTGGCTGGACGAGCACAGACCTCTGGCTACCAAGCACCAACCAGGTAAGTCCTATTTGGAAATACTTGTAAATAATAGTGTTTTGACAACCATAACTTTCATGGCAGTAATGACGAGCATATCAAAAGAGACGGGCGAAACTTCGTAGAACCTTGGGCTTAGTGTTACAGAGATAATTTATGCATTATTTTATAGGTATATTAGAACCATTTCCAAAAGAGAGAATAAAATCGGTCTGTACAATGGGAGTAAAGAAATAATAGCTATAAACTATAGCGTCAAAAACATTTTTCTATGAATAACTTTTTACACAATGTGTTCACAGCACCTAGTCATTGGCGTTGGATTGCCGTATAGACTAGTGAGCAGCTGGCTTAGATAATAACCGGAATCGGACTTACATGGGATCGACGAGGACTAATATAATATATAATGGCTCATTTACACTCACGCGAGCAATGAGATGACTCGCGAGGCGAACAACGAGACGAGACTGTAAATAGTTCGCTCGTCTGAAACAAATGAACCCACGACGAGAATATAACCAAAAACTAGAACCACGCGAGCTGCGAAACGAACACGATACGAGGCACGAGGCGAGGTTCGAAGCGAAAGTGTAAATGAGCCATAATAATATGTATTTCAATTTGACACTACGTCGGCAGCGCTGTACAGAGTTGCCAGTAAAATTAAATAATATAGACCAGTTTCGTATATCCTAATAAGTGAAAATGTCTTTTTAGTTTAGTGGTTTAATTTCTAAAATATTATTATTTCTTATTTTTTCAGCCTTTAAAAGTCAACTGCTAAACAAAAACCTCCCCCAAAGATTAATTAATATTATAATTGATAATATTAATACATAATAAATAAATACATCAATATTATTCTTGTTACACATGCTTCCAAACAAAATTCCAATTCGAAATAAGTTTTAAATCGATGCTACTAAATTCGTATTAATAACTAGCAACATTGTAGAGGACAGCCTGATGATCCCGATACAGGAAATCGGTTACTTATTCATAAAATAATTGATTTTCTTTTCCCTATTGTAACACAATCTAATATTTTTAAATGGAGGACATAAAAATAGAAGAAGAATATTGATACATCCTAATAATATTATAAAGGCGAAAGTTTGTAAGAATGTATGGATGTAAGGATGTTTGTTCCTCTTTCACACAAAAACTACTGAACGGATTTCGATGAAATTTGGCACACGGGTAGATCATGTCCTGGATTAACACATAGGCTACTTTTTATCCCGGGAAAATATAAAACGGGACTTTTATCCCGGAAAAACTTTTTAATGCGGGCGGAGCCGCGGGCAAAAGCTAGTGTTTCATAAGTGTAAGGTCAAGCCCAATTTCGCCCGTCTCCTTTGAATCATCATTAAGCCAAAGTTACACAAGGAGAGTTTTTCGCATACGAGCGGTAGTTTCTTGGTATGCAATATATAATCTATCGCCTAGTGTAAACAAACGGTGCGTATGTCGTCTCTCGAAAGCAAGTATTGCCCCATAAACTCTACTTGGTCACCGCGTGTGTAAACAAATCGTACAAATCTCGTCATTCAAATTTCGAATGGAGAGTCTCGTTTTTATTTGAAAAAATTATAGATGTGCGGAAGCTCCCTAACATTCCATTATCCACCCGTGCGACTCGCGTCGTGAACACAAACGTCAGAAGAGCACCACAAGTCTAGCACGTAAACATGCGAGTTATAGCAGTGCGGTATTATACATGCGCTGCTATTGTGTAGCTTTTACGCACAAAGGTCTATTATACTGGCTGAAATGGTCGTAGCACTCATTTTCGCGCGCTATGTATATGGTCAGCGACTATACAGCCCCTAGACACCCAATATTTTTCTTTAAATGGATTCTTTCAACCACCCGAGGTTTGAGGAAACGGGATAATGCATTACAATTGGGCCTGCCAACATCATTACGTTTTACGTAACCATAGACACACTATTTTTATTGGGTGTCACTTGGGTAATGCTAAACAAGTATGCTGTAGAGATAGCGTATAAACCGACTTCAAAAACACTACAAATAAAAAATTTATTAAAATTTGTATTCGCTTAGTATATACGTATATTTGGAGTCGATGCCTAATTTAAATTGCCAGCTAAGCTAAGGAAATACACAAACAAATATACGAAAACATTGTTCAGTTTAAATTAGGCACCGACTCCAAATATATCTACGTATATACTAAGCGAATACAAATTGTAATATTTTTTTTATTTGTAGTGGTTTTGAAGTCTGTTTATTTTTTGTTAAAAAGTTGTTATTTATTCCTTTTTTTTGTTAGTTTATTATAGAATGGTGTAAACAACACATCATATATATACGATTGCAGCATTCGCGAGTTATTTGCTGTTAGTTATTGAAGAGTTCCATTGTGCATCTCCGAAGATCTTCATCAGATTTTCATAAATTATGTACTAAAACCTTCCCTGAAAAATACAAATTTCAATATCGAAAACCACATCAAATCGGATCAGTAGTTTTTGAGAAACTCGCGGCCATACAAATTTACATACATACATACAAACATACATACATACAAACATACATACAAACATACATACATACATACAAACATACATACATACAAACATACATACATACAAACATACATACATACAAACATACATACATACAAACATACATACATACGGATCGAATACAGAACCTCCTTTTAGAAGTCGTTTAAAAATGCACTCAAGTCAGAAAGAAATGCAAATATAATTTGACAGTAACGGGCCACAATGCTAAAGTTTTTAATACATAGGTAATGGCCGGTATAAGATAATAGTATCCACATACGATGTGATTTGGTATCATGCGACCAATTCGTCACGCGGTACAGTCTTCACGCCACGCCACACGATCGAACCGTACCCATGCGACGTCCATTTGTATCCAACCAAGTTTGATGGACAAGCCATCGAACCAGCCGTACCAAGAATAATAATAATAATAATGTCCATCGAACCGTGCCCCATACGATGCGCTATGGTTCGATGGCATACCATTTTAATGGTTCGGCTGTACCAAATCGCATCGTATGTGCCCACTTTAAATTTCGATGATGTAGAAGTATAAAATGTCTCATAATATGTTCATTTTACTGCGATGTTTTCAAAACACCTGTTGTGCGTTGGACCCATTAACAATATAATTATTTTCTTTGTTTATTAAAAAGCGCGTCAGATAACTCCGCGCGTGAATGATTGTGCCACTCGACCGACACTTGACCACACATTGGTTTAGGCCCTAATATGAACTGGACGGCGATTAATTCCGATTTTGGTCGCGCGCAGACTTATCTGGCGCGCACTATACTTAAAATTTTATCGATCTTCGAAATGTAGGTGTGTAAAGTCCCATTATTTGTTCATACAGCGTACGCTACGGTCACTGGCATAAGGACAAGGCGCAGCAGACTATCAAAAATGTTCCGCGTTTGATCGTCTTCGTGGTTGGAGGTAACAGTTTATTTGTTTTTATAGAGCATAATATTTTAAATATACAATATTTATTATTATTATTAGGATTTATGTAATAAAATTTCTATGCATCAACGTGGAGTATGGGTGCTGTAATTATAGAAGGACTGTCGCCCTCTATGCTTTGGAGGACAAAGATTCACAGTTGGGCTGAACTGAGGTTAAATTAAGACATTCGTGTGGACATCTTTCGCCTAACAGGGACTCTTTAAGCACGTTCCATGCTGGTTATAAGTGGTCAATCATTAGCCCCGCGAGGCAGACACGATTAATCTGAACGTGACCTAAGGTATATGTAGAGCCCTAGCTGGGTATTTGCACTTCCGTTTTCCCTCGGAATAAATTTTGTTGACAATAATATGTTTTAAGGGGTAAAAGAAGAAGAATGAAGGTTTATAATTTGTCAGACTTACCGCCGATTTCAATAAATTATATATGTAGGCCAATCAAAAAAGTCATTTGGAAACCATGACTAAAAACAAATGTTCTGATTGGTTGGTTAATTTTAGCAATCGATCGAAAAAAGCAATAGCACTCGCTTATTGAAATCAGCAGTTAGTAACTAAAATTTGATCCTTCCCCAGGCGTTTGTTTCTCGGAGATCCGCTGCGCGTACGAGGTGACGGCGGCGCTCAAGAACTGGGAGGTGATCATCGGCTCCTCGCACATCCTCACGCCCGACAACTTCCTCTCCGACCTCAGCTCCCTCACGGCCTGAACGGACACTAGTGTGGATGGGCTTTATCGAACAGGTCGTTTGCGTATGGAGTCGTGAGTACATACATTATTTTGGATTTGTTGACCAACTAGTAACGGGAATGTTTAGAAATGCATACCAAACACAAACGACCTATCGGTAATATTGCTTTATAAGTATTTTTCCTTATTCTACATACTTATAGAATTCAGCAGTTACATTAGCTTGTACTGTGATTTCATTTGACTTTGCTGTATGCAATGTTACTTAAAACTATTCAGCACTAAGAAATATCAAATAGGTTCTGTTTCTGAACATAAATAGCATAAGTTCATTCAACAGAAACATAGCAGTTGTTTAAAACATAATAATGTATTTCTATAATGGCTAGCAAATTTTAATCTGTATAATAATAACACTAGAACGTATACTTTATGGGCGCCTTAATTTATTTTATTTGCTAATTAGGACATGAAATTTTCAAACTAAGGTATTGCATAATTATCTTTATTAAGATACTAAAAGTCCCCATAAAATTGTATATTATTATGTGAAATACTTAATGCCACAAAGGCAGTTTATTAGTAATTATATTTTTAATTGACGGCTGATTTTAATAAACGATCCGAATCATTGTGTTCGAAACTATTGAAATGGACAAATCAGAATAAAGTTGGTTTAATTGTGTTTCAATAAAACAAGCCTATTCACAATTCGAAATTCAAACGCTTCTTTTGATTGGTTTATGTCGATTTAGGAACACTTATTTGATTTCGACCGTAACACAATAATGAAATGGCAACATTTGAAAATTGTACGGGAGAGTATTTTATTTTAGTATAAGCAAAGCTAGTATTGTTAATGTTTCCTTACAAAGAGGTTTAATAAACTGATCAATGGATAGCGCGCTGTTGTCGCTGGCAGTGGAATTTGAAACTTGTGTTCGGCGTACTTTATTTAGTTATCGGGAGTCGGGACACAACGAGCGCACAATGAGGTATATTTTAACATCATATTCTAAATGATTTGAATGGAAAAACTTTCGGATGTATAGGATGTAGTATAGTTATAAAAATGTGCCTCATTCGTGCACCCGTGCTAAAGTTCGTAATCCGTGGGTTAGTTTATCGAAAGTATAATGCCTAGTTTTACCTTTAAGAATAATGCGTTTTGTTATTAACATAGATATATTAAAGTTTTCTTTGTTCTATTTATTGAATGTTGATATTTAAAAATGTACTGTTGTACCATCATGATTATATAATATCGAAGAATGTATTAAGGAATGAAAGTTTTTATTATTAAAAGAGACGAATTATCAGATGTGTTTCGAATGAAAGTAATGCTTTTTCGTTTTCTTTAACGCCAAATGCTTAGATCTACAAACGAATAAGCAAATAATGTGTAGGTAGGCAGTAACGGTACATCTATCACATAAAAAGCTAAAAGACGAATTGCACTAAACATATTGTGTCGGTCATAGTTTTCGATTCGCTAGTATTGTTCTCCTGATTATTCTCTAGTATTTAAATGGTAATACTCTACGTATTAACAACCACTATCGGGGTTTATGTTTACATTCCAATGTGTGTAGTATTCTACTAGCTAGAAAACTAGTGTTTGTCTCATCTACTAATTATAATGTATGTTGCAGAATTCTGAAATATCTTTTTGAAGCATGTAATTAACTTTAGAGTAATGTAATACTTAAGTGTATTCGTTTAAATATAATAGAAGCTTGTTATAAATAATGTAAAACAGTTTGCGTGGTAACAATCAAATAGCAATACATTGTAGCGATCAAGTAAAGAAATCGATTTGTATTCCATCTAGAATGTTCAATGTACCTATATCAACCGATCGTGCAATTATGTAGGTGATATCATAGTATAATAATCTTAACATTTTGTCAGTATTCTATTGTTAAATTTCATTAAATTATTTAATGGGTGTAATGACTAGTGTTTGTAATTAGTTACAATACAATACAAAAACATTTATTCACACAACACCATGACACAAGTAAATACCAAACAATATAAAGAAAAAAAAAAGACACAAAAATACACCATTACATTTAAGTTCCATCCTTCCTGACATTATCCCGGTATAATCTCGAAGTTTAATTACGTACTACATTATTGGTTTGGGAAATGTAATTCATGATGTGATTTGGCAGTTGGCAGTTTTGAAACGGTCTAGCTATCAAATAAAAACCTACTTCATAGAGTTTTGCGTTCAATACTGTTAGTTACTGTGTACGGGAGACAAGTGAAACACGCTGCGGCTATTGACACACTGATTTATTTCTTTTACACATCGCCCATAGACTATACACATCGATACTTAGAGCACATACACAACAGTCCCTCCCCCATTTAACATAAATAGAAAATACAATGAATTTCAAAAGAACTGCTTATAGTCGACCCTGGGTATGTCCCGCAACAATCTGCTGGAACATCTCGAATTCTGTGGAGAAGGTGAGGATGACAATTCCACCTCATTCCTTCCTCCCTCCCCACTATCCTGTGATTGAGTACCGCTCGGTTCGCTTTGAATTGGGTCACTATCCAACATAAAATCGTCCAAATCGCCGGGTGGAGATATACTTTTATTTGGTACAATTTGATTTTTATGTTTTTTGACATCAGAAGAAGAAACATGGTCTTTAATTAAATACAACACTTTACCTAGTCTTTTTATAACTGTGCCTTTGCACCACAGAAATTTGCAATTGTTCAGAAATTTTTTAAACATGACCTCATCGCCCGGCTTATACACTTGTTTATTATTGCCGCCATAGCACTTAATTTGCGAGCACTGCTTTAGTTTAACACCGTCAATTAGTGATGTGAGTGGGGTTGACGTTAACTTTGGGTGAAGTATATCTAGACGTGTTCTGAGCTTTCGCCCGAACACCAACTCAGCCGGTGAGAAACCTGTGACAGAATGAACTGAATTCCTATAATCAAACAGGTATTTCAAAATTTTTAACCTACACTCATCCCTATTGCGAGAACCTAAAACGCTAGACTTAATACCCCTTTTAACAATTTTTACGAAACTTTCTGCTTGTCCATTACTGGCAGGATTGTAAGGTGGTGATGTAAGATGGGCAATACCATTTAATAAACAAAACCTTGTGAACTCAGCGGATGTAAACGCAGTACCGTTATCGCTAACAATTGTTTCAGGAAGACCGTACTTAGACATAAAATCGTAAAGTTTTTCAATAACGGTCGCCGAGGTGGTTGAAGAGCTCACATCGTACACTTCTAGCCATTTAGTGTGCGCATCTACCACTACCAAGAACATTTGATTATTCAGCGGGCCAAGGAAGTCTACATGTAACCTATGGAATGGTGCATCGGGAAACTTCCACGGTGCTAAAGGAGCCCGGGGCGGCGAAGGCCGTAGCTGTTTACATATTTCACACGAGTATATAATTTTTTCTATCTTTGCATCAATGCCTGGGAACCAAAACCGCGACCTAGCCTCTGATTTCGTTTTCACGACGCCTAAATGCGAGCTATGTAACTCTGATAAAACTTTCGACTGCAATGATTCGGGAAGTACCAATTTATGACCCCTCATTAAACACCCGTCCTCATATGCTAATTGCGTCTTACATAAATGATAGGGTTTCAGCTGCGAGTCCATTATTTTTTTAGGCCATCCGTTTTGAACATAATTTACAACTATCTGTAACACAGCATTCTCTTTAGTAGCTTTGCGTAACTCGTTCAAGGTCAGCGGCATGTCGCCTTCGACAACAAAGTTGACGTATGATGCGCGATCAATGGGGGCGGCGGCAGCGGCGGCGTGCGCGCCGATATTGTCTCCCTCACTTTCGGCACGGCCCCTCCCTGATTCACACTGTAAACTCGCACGAGACAGATAATCCGCGTTGTTATCGGAGCTACGAACATACTCGATTTTATAGTTGTATGCACTTAAAAACATCGCATATCTCTGCAATCTATTAGCCGACACTTCCGGTATACCTTTGTGCGGCCCAAAAATAGAAATTAACGGCTTGTGATCCGTGCGTAAAATGAATGGATCTGATCTACCGTATAAATACTGATGGAACCGACGTATTCCAAATATTATTGCAGTAGCCTCTTTCTGTATTTGTGAGTAATTTTTCTCAGCTGAGTTCAATGTGCGGGAAGCGAACGCTACCGGGCGCTCTAATCCGTTATAATCTATTTGAGATAAAATAGCACCTAAGCCATACGGGGAAGCATCGACCGTTAAAACTATTTTGGCATTTGAATTAAAGTGTGTTAAAACTTGATCAGACGTCAAGCATTGCTTAATTTTATCAAACGCTTGTTGATGTGACGCAGACCAGTTCCACTTAACCCCCTTTTTTAATAGGTCATACAAGGGACTCAGGATACAGGATGCTCCAGGCACGAAATTCCTATAGTAGTTTACAAGTCCTAAAAATGATTGTAATGTATTAACGTCTGAAGGAATGGGCGCATCAGCTATAGCTTTTACCTTTGCCGGGTCTTTCTGTAATCCATCTTTCGTTATTATGTAACCTAAATATTTAATTTCATTTTTAAAGAAATCGCATTTCTCTTTCTGCACAGTTAACCCAGCATCCTGAAGTCTTTGCAGAACTATGTTCAACTTCTCCAAATGCCCCTTTGGGGTCCGGTCAGTGACTAAAATGTCATCAAGCATACACAGAACCCCGTCTAGTCCAGAAAGTATAGTTTCCATAGCGCGTTGGAATATAGACGGCGCACTAGACAGCCCGAAAACTAGTCGCGTATAATTGAACAGACCCCGATGCGTATTGATACATGTGACCGATTGAGACTCTTCATCTAACAAAATTTGATTATAGGCCATAGATAAATCAATCTTTGAAAACTGTTGGCCCCCGTATAGTCTTGAAAATAGTTCGTGTACCGTGGGTAGCGGATATTGCTCTATCATCAGCTGTTTGTTAACCGTACCCGAATAGACGGCGCACAATCTAACCGAACCATTGTGCTTAAGCACAGGAACAATAGGTGAAGCGTAGTCCGAGTGCGAAACCGGTTTAAGAACTCCTAGATCCACCAAACGTGTAATCTCCTTGTCGACTTTATCACGTAGTGCGAACGCCATTGGACGCGCTTTACAAAATATCGGGTTCACATTATCCTTTAGTTTTAATTTAACACGATATTTATTAAATTTGCCAAGCTTATCCGAAAATAATTTTGGGAAACGCGATTGCAATTGATCCACCATACCCTGCTCACCCTTTATAAAATTACAAGGCGTTAACCTAAGATTAAATCTTGATATAAAATCTCTGCCTAATAACGGTGGTCCGCCATTGCGAATGACATACACGTCCAATGTGTGAGTGTTTCGCAAGTACGTTACAGGCAAATTTACGTACCCTACACATTTCATAATATTGCCGGTGTAGCTAAAAAAACTTTTTTCCGACTCAAGCAACGGAATATTCCTAAATATGTTTTTATATGTACCTTCGGATATAACTGTCACCGCTGATCCACTATCTAATTGAAATTGTAAATCCTTGCCGTATATTGAAACTGTTTCTGTCATAGGTTTCCCACGGACTGATTGTATGTTGAACAATGACTTACCGTCGTCGTCCTCGCTCACATCACCAGTCGACACGTAATTAACCTTATTACACATTTTACGCAAATGACCCTTGGTGTTGCACTTATTACATTTAAGGTTTGCAAACCGACATTGGGATGCCTCATGATTATTACGACCGCACACTGTACACTTTCTTTTGCCGGCACTATTGGTTTTAGCACTATTTACGTGTTTAGCGATCTTGAACACCGGCGTCTGCTGCCCAAGGACAGCTGTAGTAGTGGCGGCGCCCGCGCGAGCGCACCGCACGCTCTCCGCTAGCTCCACCGCCTTGGCCAGGGTCAGCTTGTCGATGTCCTGCGCGAACAGCTTCTCTCTTTCATGGCCTGCCGACATTCCCATCACGAAGCGATCTCGTAACGCTTCCTCTACGTTACTAAATCTGCAATGTGCTGTAAGCCCTCGTAGTCTTGACGCCCATTGCGTATACGACTCGCCTGGCTGCTGCACCGCCGCGAAAAAATTATAACGCTCGCTGAACCCGCATATCTTTGGAAGAAAGTGCTCATCCAACAACTGCACAATATCGTCATACGGTACTTCCTGGATATCCTTTGGCAGTGCCAGATCCGCTGCCAACTTATAAGTACCGTCGCTGAGTGCGCTGAGCAGGATCGCGCGTCTCTTGACTCCAGCCTCATCTTTCTTCGGGATAATGTCGTTCGCAATAAACCATTGCGTAAGTCGACCTTTATACGACTTCCACTCCTGCAAGTTGTGGTCGAATGTAGACAAAATGCCGAAACTATTCATTTTTCGAATATTAATTAAGATGTGGGTAACCTCGTCGCCAATGTTAGTTACTGTGTACGGGAGACAAGTGAAACACGCTGCGGCTATTGACACACTGATTTATTTCTTTTACACATCGCCCATAGACTATACACATCGATACTTAGAGCACATACACAACAAATACGAAGCTAAAACATTTTTTTTTGTCCCTGACATTACTCTTTCTAGCCTGACGAGGGTCGGCTTATGAAAGGACACCGGTATTTTGGGTGAGAGCAGAAGGCGCTCGCAACTCTTAAAATTAAGTGACCACGCTGAGGGCGACCCACTAACGGGTCACGAACCTCGGCTCAGGGCGGCCACTGAGAGGATAAGACATCAGCGTTTGGGGAAACATGGTTTTTAACCTAATCCTATTCATGTGTTCGTAGTCTTCGGCACGCGGGCCGGAACTGCTAAGAGAGGTCAGGGTGACGGGGAACGCGACGAGGTCCTCGACGGCGAGGACGGTACAGCGGTCTTGTGGAGTGTAAGAGCTTTTGATGCTCGATCTTTTTGCGAATGGCCAGAGTACGGTAAAACATTTAGCCCGGTCAAGTTATACAAAAAAACGTGCTGAGTCTGCATTAATTCCTAACAAGCTGGATTTTTGTACAGACTTTAAATATGACATTACAAATGCTATGTCAAAAGTCCCCATCGATCCCGCTTGTGCGTTGTTTTTTATCCGAGGTTAAATGTGCCTAATTTTCCTTTTTTGCTTATATCTCTAAAATGGTGAGAGCTATCAGACCATAGGAAAATCGTATTTTCATTTTTATGCACATATTCCTACACCACCTCTGAGGTAGTGTACTCGGCGCTTTTTTAACTTGGTTTCTCCAGTAGGAACACTCTCCGATATATAATACGAACGAGGAAACTTAATAGGACAAAATCTATCCATATATATATAAAAAAAAAAAATAATGGCTGTTCGCTAGTCTCGCTCAAAACTCAAAAACGGCGGGAGCGATTTAAAAATTCTTTGATTGTTTTGTTCGAGACAGTTCAGGTTAGCTTTATGAGAAAAAAAAAATAGGAAAATTTCGAAAACTAGCTAAAAAATTGAAAAATTCAAAATAGGTAATTTTGTACGGAAGTAGCCACTTTGTATTATTTATTAAGGGAATTTCTCCGTCAATTATGGACTACGACAATATAGTAGCCACGCTAGGCGTCTGCATCCTTTTTGAAAATTTATTATACCACCGACCACGCAAGCGTTTATGGGCGCATTAGCGTGGCGCGCTTCAGGCCCTCCCATGAGCAAACGGCTTTGAGCATTTCGTTCCACTCTACGAGCTACTTCGGTCGGGAATAAGCAAAGATATACTAATAATTTACTTAAAAAAGAAATTTACGTATTTTTAAACTACTAAAATATTTCTTATAAAATTTTCTATGTAATATATTATTTATTATTTAGGACAGCCAGTAGTTGTTACAATGCTGCTTACACTAAATAAAAGAAAAACAATATTATAAGATATAAGAGTAATACCTTCTCAAGGCAGTCACAACATGCACTATTTGTGATAAAAAAAAGAATATGTGCAAGATAAAACTTATCGCAATTAAAATAAATACAAGTACAAGTAATACCACATAGTAGTACTAATTAAACAGTTGTCAGGTTCTTTTAAAAAAGTATAAATTCTAAATAAAAATGAAAATATTTCACAAACTGAATTACAATGAATAAAATGTGTATTTGCGCACACACTTGCGCACTATAATATCTCCTACGTGCCTGGCTGATCTCAGACGATATTGGCCGCCGTGGCCGAAATTCGGCTAGGAGGGATTTATTATATATTTTTATGTATGGTGCACCCAGATATATCACGTAAAACAAAAATATTTACGGACCATAAAACCATTTAAAGTACATCTAAGATGAATATAACTAACTACTTTAAAAGGAGATGTCCGCTTTTTGTATGGGGCTGGGCCTCAAAATCTAAACAGGCTCAAACTTTAGGGATATTAAAGGGGCAACATATGGAACTTAGATCCATTAAAAAAATATTTTTAGACCTCTCCATTCATAACCCACTTTTTTGAAAACATTCATATTAAGTGCAGTTTTCAAGCCAAACAAAATTACACGTATCTCAAAATCTAAGGTCTTTAAAATTAAACGATTTATTGCAAAATACTAGTTCTATCTTCTATCTATCCAAATATACATAAACTGTCTTGTTTAGATTTTCAGGCCCATTTTTGGACAAGTCCTTTCAGTGCAGCTTTGAATAGGGTACCTGTTTTACTCTATCTGAGAAAAGTCTAAAAATGCACCAATAAGATAGTGTAGGCAGTAAGCAACCTGATAATGTTAGTTTTAGATCATAAAATTATGAAATACTTTTTACAGGTGGTAGGGTCACTCTTATGTGAGAGTCCATCTGGGTGGGTACCACCGCAATGTCTATTTGATATTTCTAATTTTCTACCGCCAAGCAGCAGTATTGTGTTTAGGTTTAGGACATTGTAGCTAGTGTGACTACTGGACCTATTGAGACTTAACATCTTATGTCTCAGGATGACGAACGCAGTGGAGTGCTACACAGTACTTTGTAACCAAAAAATATAATAATATGTAGAGGAATTCTAACCCAGGTGCTCTATGGTGTTGCTATTGTTTATGGGTGTTCCTTAGACTAATAGGGTGTTCGTATCGCTTACCATCAGGCGAACGGCGTACTCGTCTCATCATTCAATGCCATAAAAAAAAATCAACTTGAAAGTTTTCACCTTTGTTATCTGTTATACGAATATTCGAAACGGATGCCGCGCCCCGCCGCCGCGATATTACATCACCAACTCAGCAAAAATAAGTTTAAACTCGAATCGTGTTCCAAAATTTTCGAATAAATAAGACTTTTTTGTTCTATTTATTATGATGGAAATAAATATTATTATGGAAAATTGTATTGTTCACAAAGAAAGCAACGACGTACCATGAATAATCTATTTGGTGGTGGTAAACTTTACAACAAATCACGTTTTTTCATTTACCGAGTTACGGAATATGAATATATCTACGTAGGGTTTGTCATTACTCAAACACTTTTTAAATGTCTGATATTTATTAAATTTTACTACAAAACGACTGCCTCGGTGGCGTAGTTATATTACAGTACGACTGCAAAGCTAGGGTCTCGGGTTGGATCCCCGGGTCGGGTAAAGTGATATTGATTTTTTCTATTCAGTATCAGCCCGGAGTCTGGAATTTGTGCCCAATATGGCGATAGGCTCGCCGGTCGCCCCCTATCACATTATGGGACGGAATAACGGCGAAAAGTGTGTGCACTAGTTGCGCCTCTGCCTACCCCTTCGGGGATAACAGGCGTGAGTGTGTGTGTGTGTATTACAAAGGTACTCAACAATGCACAGATTCTTTTTTGACTAGGTAAGTGACGTCACACGACGGCGTCTTGTGTATTAATCTATTTACGCGCGGAAATTTTGAATGGAAAGTTTAATAGCACTTACCGAATACCGATTGAATTTTTGTTTATAAAATTTCTAGTAGTGACCTTAGGATCAAATTAAGACATATTGCAAAAAGGTATAAATACCCTATTGTGTTTAAAGGTATCGATTATTTTCCTTATGACTTTTCCATTTACAAATAAAAATAGCTTTTTCACTTGCATTCTACTTGGAATTTAGTGTGGCCTACGACAGAAATAACAACAGATAAGACGGATTGTTATTTTATATCTGGTCACATGTTTTGTATCTACATTGAACCAAACAAGATACAAAGGTCAATTATAATAAGTAACATGACTCAAAAAATGTTTATTTCATTCCTTATGTTATCATTTATTTTCTGAAAAGTTTTTTTGATCAACATGTGGATCTTGTGTCAATTTTGTGTTGCCACCTATAGTTGGTGCATTTACATTCCCTTTAAGCTGACTAAATACAAAAGTCACACTGTAACCTATGCTCCCAAATAAATGTAATACAGTTGGTACTATCAGAAGGATACTGAATAGTACTATGTATCTACATTAGCTATTCTATCATGAAGGCCTTTCTTAGATCTAAAGATATAAAAACCTCCCCATTTTATGGGTGGTCCAGTCAGGCATTAGTTATCAGGCACTTATACCTACTTATTGAAAAAAAGTATGATTTCATTAAGAAGAATTTTAGCAAAGAATTTCATAGACAATAGCTAGTCTCCAATGCAGATATGATGTGACCGCAGGGTTATCAAATTTAATGATATGTTACAGTAATTATGAGCATTAAAGGTATTTATCAGTTAACTTACAGACTCTCTACAAAGAGCTACTTTTCTACTCTGGCGACTCGCCGAAATCATGGCTAAAGATCTCGTCATATTAGCATACTCTGGCGGTTTGGATACTAGTTGCATTTTGAAATGGTGAATATTTTTGTACACAATTTTATCCTCATGTTTATAGTACTAAGTAATTGAATCTTTATTAAAAATATAAAACAAAAACGTAGATCCTATATTATTATTATGCAGGCGACGCGAAGCGTGCTGACGAGTAAAATTAAAAAGTATCACTGTCAGGTTGAAGTTAATGTTTGTATCATAATATACCTTTTGTGACGACTTCACACTTCAATTACCAACTGCAAAATGTGTACCTATCTTAAACAATTTGATCATTTTCCAGCACATTACTGCGCCCCCCCCCCCCCCTCCCCAGATTGCATCACTTCTACACTTTATTTTCAAATTATCTCATATTTTTAAATAGGTTGATCCAAAAGAACTACGATGTGATTTGCTTCATGGCCGACGTAGGCCAAAATGAGGATTTCGAAAAAGCAAAGCAAAAGGCTAAATCAATCGGCGCTAAAGATGTGAGTATAAAAATATCTAAATAGGATACCTTCCTATGTTTATTTATTTTGCATATTATTTTACATGTAACAAAAATTCTTCTTTGTAATCATTATCAAAATTGGTTGAATAATAAAGCAGTTCGTATTTGAAATATCGTTAGCAAAAGTGTCGGCGTAGTGGGGCTATCGCCAAAACTTTTTTCTCACGCAAGCAGCGATATGGTCTGATACACTTGGTGACGTTTATTGTTATTTGACAGCATCCTCGTTATTATGTTATCCTTTTTTAACCGACAAAAAAACAGGAGGTTCTCAAGTCCACGTGTATATTTTTTTATCTATAACTTTTTACAGAGTAGCCCGATTTAATAAAAATTATTTCTCTTTTTATTGGATACGGTATACCTCGAAATTGGTCCCATGTAAATTATATCTACGCTAAGAGTGGGAAAAAGGTAGTGATTTATTGTGTACTCACATATTTTAATGCTGAGTTGTGTATTTTAAAATTAAGCATGTAGTTTATAGCCACAAAAAATTATAAAATAAAAACTTATTAACAAAAAAAAATAGTTTTTTCGTAAAATTTTGTTGTTAAAAAGTTTTTATAACCAAATGGATTGAATACCTATGGCATAGAACAGTGATTCCCAAAGTGGTCCAGGTGGACCCCCAGGGGTCCACGGGAGACTTGCTGGGGGTCTACGTAGGCGTGAACAAAATATGGGGGTCCACGAAAAATTATCTGCATCATATTATTTTTTTTTTTGTAATTGCATTCTTTTAATTAAATGTACCATTTTTCGCTTTTATTTTACCTATCTGAATATAGGGACAGAACTCAGAAGCGACACAATTTTTATTTTTTGGCGACTTTAAGAATGTGGTAGAAATGTAGCAGCAGGGGGTCCACCGACACCAGTAAATTTTGAAAGTGGTCCACGGGAAAAATAAGTTTGGGAACTACTGGCATAGAATAATAACGCCACCTATGGCATTAAGTCCACCTTTGCCTACTTCATGTATGAAGTGCAAATAAATAAATAGATTATTCATTGTGTGGATTTTGAAAAATATGGTTGCGCTAGATTTTGTATAACATATTTTTGATACTTGTATATGTCTACCGCGGTGGTGCAGTTGTAATGCGTACCCGTTACGAGTACGATTTACGCACTGAGGTCCTGGGTTCGAATCCTGGGTCGGGCCATAAAAACTTTGTAACTGGGCTTTTCCATCTTAAAAAAAATTACTCAGTCGCAACTCCGATTCAGGAAGTTGCCGGTGTGATACCCCCGTGCCTCGGAAAGTACGTAAAGCCGTTGGTCCTGCGCCTGATCTCTCTCCGGTCATGTCGGATTGCTGTCTCACCGGACTATAAGAGTGAACGAATAGCAAGTGCACCTGTGTATTGCGCATACACTTGTGCACTATAATATCTCCTGCGTACCTGGCTGATCTCAGCTGAGACTGGCCGCCGTGGCCGAAACTGACTAGGAAGATTTAAAAAAAAGTTTTCAACCATCCAATAAGGCAACCATACCTTATTCGGAGTATGAAAATGTAATGTAAAAAATGTGAACAAATATGTACCCACTTTTCAATTATCTGTAGCGTAGATAATACAGGCCCACAACGATCGGGGTGATTGAATATTGACATAGGTATTTGAATTGATTAATTTGAAAAGAATGTATGTGGATTGTGGATACCTAATTATTTCTTGTTTGCTTAATGTTTTTTCCTTACCAGTGTACTACTTAATAATTCCTTTTTCTAAATTTTATCGACTTTGTATGTTACAGGTGATTGTGGAAGATTTGCGAAAAGAATTCGTCACCAACTACATGTTGCCTGCCGTCCAAATGGGCTTGGTTTACGAAAATCGTTATTTTCTCGGTACTGCACTAGCACGTCCCTGTATTTCAGTCGGGCTTGTAAACGCTGCAAAAAAATTAGGCGCTAAGTATGTATAACACAAAATAGGATTTCGTATGTATTTCTATAGTTATACCTAGTATATAATAATATAATTTAAGTGCTTCTACTTTTTTACGCCTTAGGTTCTCGGCTCAGTACACTCGTTTGACTTTTGAGAGATACGGTGCCACCGACAGACAAACAGATACACTTCTCTTCAACTTATAATAGCCCACTTTTTGCGTTAGATGTTGAATAGTTAAATGCAGCTCTCTGCCACAGTACCCATAATATGACATATATATGCAGTAGAATGTCTTCATATAAACGGTCGAAACGCGAGCGATGCCTACACGCCACGAGTTTGGTACACGTAATGGCCGCACCACACTTCGTTATGTGTTATTTGATAAGCGGCTACGCTATATTCGCCCAAATATTTGTTATGTCAGTGAACAACAAACAGGCCATCCACACTTCGTGCCAGCGTGCCAAACATGCCAAATATATTTGTATGTGGCTTGTGAACAAAACTGAATGAGTGAACGAAGTGTGGGCAGTCGACACACATATTCGGCTTATCCGTGTCCCTTGAAGTGTGTCAAAAAACCGACAAATGAACGGATAAGCTTATTTGCTATTCGCGCTTATGTGTTATGCGTGCGAATAGAGCAAATATAGACGAATGAGCCCTCCACACTTCGTCATATGCGGGGGAATAACGCGCATAACAAATAACACATAGCGAAGTGTGGTGCCGCCATTAGGTAATAGTTACACAAAAAGTTGCAAGTGAGCCGCAGTGACGAACAAAGTACGAACGGTGTGATGGTTTTGCAAGCAGTAAGCACGCATTTTGTGAATATTTGAATTAAAATAAGTACAAGTACTTACTTAATAGGGCAAAGAGCAATTGTAGACTATATTGTGCTGTTTTTGGTTGATTGAATTCTTGACCATATTTCCCAAAAGTAATTTCAATTAAACTTCTTATTCGAATGAGGATTTTTCATACTATTATGGCGGCACCACACTTCGCTATGTGTTATTTGTTATGCGCGTTATTCCCCCGCATATGACGAAGTGTGGAGGGCTCATTCGTCTATATTTGCTTTATTCGCACGCATAACGCATAAGCGCGAATAGCAAATAAGCTTATCCGTTCACTTGTCGGTTTTTTGACACACTTCAAAGGACACGAATAAAACGAATATGTGTGTCGCAGTGTGTCGACTGCCCACACTTCGTTCACTCATTCAGTTTTGTTCACATGCCACATACGAATATATTTGGCATGTTTGGCACGCTGGCACCAAGTGTGGATGGCATGTTTGTTGTTCACTCACATAACAAATATTGGGGCGAATATAGCGTAGTCGCTTATCAAATAACACATAACGAAGTGTGGTGCGGCCATTAAATTTAATCTCTGCAATCGCGTCGCCTGACTGTCAGGTCTAGTGACGTCACGGCATTGTCTAATGCCGGCTGCAAGCCAAATGATTAATTGTATAGTAATTATTGACTTGTGTTCTATTGCTTTTACTCTTGTTCTTTTTTAGCTAAATACGCCTACCGCCCTATTAGGAAAGCCCGGTATCGCCCTCAGGGTTACCGGTAGTAAAAACTAAACGAAATCGTAAAACATGCATTCAATAAAGTTTATTTTCCATATTGGAGTTGGTTAAAGGCATTAGGCGGATAGAAAGTAAACTTTATACCTATGCTCTTATACCTACTGGCACTGGATATTATAAGGGGTACCTACCTACCTATAAAATTACGTCACTTAGCTACCCATGCATCGTCATCCAAACTATACACGTGTCGTGTACCTACTACCTATGCAAAATTTCATCTCAATCTGTTGAGGATAACTGCTTTAAAAAATCTAAAAAGTAAAAAGTCGTTTTCAGGTACATATCCCATGGTGCTACGGGCAAAGGCAATGACCAAGTGCGATTCGAGCTCAGTGTGTATTCTTTGTGGCCCACAGGAAAGGTAAGGTTAGGTCGTTTTACATCCAGTAGTCACTCACATACGACATCCTTATCCTCACTCCATACTAATTACTAACCGCCGATTTCAATAAACTATTACAATCCTACTTCGTTCTATCGCGAAAATGGACCAATCAACATAAATTTTATTTTGACATGATGACAAATGACTTACTTTGATTGATTTATTTTCGGAATCGATGAAAGATTAAAAGTGGGATCGTTTATGTAACTCACTCAAAGCTCAGATGGATTATGAAATGTGAGAACTTGATACACATAACAGCGCAAAGTACGTATTTAATTTGGTGAAATACACTATATAGGTACACAATTACACTATGTACCTATATAGGTATGTAGTTCCATGGGCGTAGCTATAGCTATGAATTAGGGGGGTGGGGGGCCTGGGGGGCATCCTAAGATATAAAAAATTTAGTGGCGTGGGTTCTTGCCTTGCATCACATTGAGCCCCTGAACCCTCCTTTATATACGCCCATGTGTAGTTCCATACAAAGTTCGATGGTAAGAATTTATTCCAGAATTTCCATGAACTATAACAGCTGGTAAATATTTACCAGAAAGCCCAAGAGCCGGTTTATTCAAATATGATAATAAGTGATGGAAGTACATTTATTTATTTAATATCTGCAGATAATTGCACCATGGCGTCTTCCTGAGTTCTTTAATAGATTCTATGGTCGGAGTGACCTCATCGAATTCGCGAAGAAGGAAAATATTCCTGTGTCAGCTACCCCCAAAGAACCGTGGTCTACGGACGAGAATATCATGCATATTAGGTAACGCCTATTTTACTTTTCGTTAAATCATCAACATCAACAATAGGACGTGGTCACTGCGAAGAATCTGGACATAGATCTGTAGCCTACAATATAATATCCCCTATTATGTAAGTTATATGATCAACATGTCTTGTTTTGGTGCAGCTACGAGTCAGGAGTGCTAGAAGATCCTGCAGCGGTACCACCCAATGGAATTTACAAGATGACTAGAGACCTGCAACACGCAGAAGACTATCCGAGTGTAATCGATATTAATTTTGAAAAGGGTAAAGATATATTTTATTATCTATATATATAAAATTCTCGTGTCACAGTTTTCGTTGCCATACTCCTCCGAAACGGCTTGACCGATTTTGATGAAATTTTTTGTGCTTATCCGGTATCTATGAGAATCGGCCAACATCTATTTTTCATCCCCCCAAATGTTAAGGGTGGACCACCCCTAAATTTTTTTTTTTATTTTTCAGACAAAATTTTTTGTTTTAATTTTTTTATGATACAGCATACAAAAATACCTACAACCCTAAATTTTCACCCCTCTACGATCAACCCTTATTTTTTAATAGCCATTTTAGTTACCTTTTTAGGGCAGGACAACGTCTGTCGGGGCCGCTAGTATTATTATATTATTACAAGTTCAATACCTACGCACGATATTGCTGTAACAGTCTTTATGATGACCAGAATGTACGGATCTCCGAAGACTAATTGATATTTTTTTTTTCGATAATTTCATAGTTTACTTTTAAGGTATCCATACGGCCCATTGACCGGGACTGTCCCGGTGGCCGAAAAAAATATCCCAGGGCAGAATATTGCGTTTTTAGTGAAGGGCCAGCCGTAGACAGAAGACAATAAAAATCAATTCATTTTCTATAACCTAATAAATATCGTTACCATTTGAAATAGTACCGTAAGTTGATTTACGACTGTCTTCTTTCAGCATCCTCCATAGTGAAGTATAGGTAACATCATTGTTATACCGTGCCTAATTACTATACTAGTACGTATTTAAGACTATTTAACTAATTAAATGAAATCTCTAAGATTACGTACGATTAATAAAACCTCACAAACGTATTTACTTATGTTTTATGTTTACAGGTTTGCCAATTTCGATAAGAATTCCGAGTGGGCAAGAAAAGGCTCTATTAGTAACCGATCCATTGAATCTCGTGGAAACTCTGAACAAGTTAGCGGGGCAACATGGAATTGGTCGTATTGATATTGTCGAAAATCGTTTTTTAGGACTTAAGGTAAATAAAATTTTACCTGCCAATTAATCAGGAACATCGGAATAGAGGGAGGATCTTTTAGAGGTCTTTTATTATCTATACTAATATTATAAAGCTGAAGAGTTTGTTTGTTTGTTTGTTTGAACGCGCTAATCTCAGGAACTACTGGTGCGAATTGAAAAATTCTTTTTGTGTTGAATAGACCATTTATCGAGGAAGGCTATAGGCTATACAACATCACGATGCAACTATTAGGAGCGAAGAAATAATGGAAAATGTGAAAAATGCGGGGAAAATTATTCATCCTTGAGGGCTTCCATTGCGTGCGCTGCGAAAACGGTTCAAGATACCAAAAATATATGTATGAAAGAATTATTCCTCTTGAAATGATCTAAAAAAAAGTCCGCGACAGTATATGTCTATCTTTTAAAATTAACTCTCTAGAACCGTTTTTATGGTAATAAAATTTGGTCGAAATTAATGCATTATTTGTTAAGAGTTGTATCAACGTCATAATATTAATCTTTATACAAATAAATGTGTTGGATAGAGTGATTCAACGGGAAGGTTTTTATGTATGTACTTTTAGCCCGGAAAAACTTATTAACGCGGGCGAAGCCGTGGGCAAAAGCTAGTTATTAATATTCTCAGTGAAACCTTCACAATATTGTACATATTCTAGTCACGCGGACTGTACGAGACACCGGCAGGCACTGTTCTACACACAGCCCATATTGATTTAGAAGCTTACGCCCTTGATAGAGAAGTTTTACGGTAAAGTAATTTATATCATCATCTAATTGTAAAGAATTGGCAATCTTTTATAAAGGGTGTCCCTATTTATTTCCTGTTTCCTTTACATTTCAGAGTAAAAAAATATTTACAAGAAAAAATGTCAGATTTTGTGTACAACGGCTTCTGGTTCTCGCCAGAAGCAAACTTTACTCGGAAGGCATTGGAATTATCTCAAGAAACTGTAAATGGAACAATCACCGTACATCTCTTTAAAGGAAATGGTAACTTACTATATTATAATATGATTACAGTCAACTATAACCCTGAGTTCCATTTAAGGCTTGGTGCAATTACAACACCAGGTCAGCTGATAGCTTGCTACATTACGTTTTGTATGGTGAGATATCCGGAAATCTAAATAAAGTCCCCACTCTTACTTCGCTTCAGGCCCGCGTGGTCACATGCAACCCTGACAGCTCTTGTCATAAAAGCGAAAATCGTCGTTCCTACCCACGCAATAAGGTTTTAGTATAAAAATAAAAAAAAAAACAAATGTCAGCTGTCAAACTTGCGGTCCCGGATAGGTTCTCGGCGGACTGGCTCTACATAAAACGTGGTATTTTTTAAACACAATATGCTCTATATTTTATTATCTTGTTTTGACCATATCTGTGCTAAATGTGTAAAGTAATTTGTAAAAAGGAATTTCTAAATAACCCGGCGGCTCTATTGTTTGTACGGAGCGTCAGGGACCATAAAAGTAATTATAATCCCGTATCCTTTCCATTAAGAGCGGCAAAACATTTTTGTGACTGTAGATGTAAACAGGGTGAAATTAAATTAATACATATATATATATATATACACTAGCGGCCCCGACAGACGTTGTCCTGCCCTAAAAAGGTAACTAAAATGGCTATTAAAAAATAAGGGTTGATCGTAGAGGGGTGAAAATTTAGGGTTGTAGGTATTTTTGTATGCTGTATCATAAAAAAATTAAAACAAAAAATTTTGTCTGAAAAATAAAAAAAAAAATTTAGGGGTGGTCCACCCTTAACATTTGGGGGGATGAAAAATAGATGTTGGCCGATTCTCATAGATACCGGATAAGGACAAAAAATTTCATCAAAATCGGTCAAGCCGTTTCGGAGGAGTATGGCAACGAAAACTGTGACACGAGAATTTTATATATATAGATATACACTCACGCCTGTTATCCCCGAAGGGGTAGGCAGAGGCGCAACTAGTGCACCCACTTTTCGCCGTCATTCCGTCCCATGTGATAGGGGGCGAGCCTATCGCCATATCGGGCACAAATTCCAGACTCTGGGCTAATACTGAATAGAAAAACTCAATATCACTTCGCCCGACCCGGGGATCGAACCCGAGACCTCAGCTTTGCCGTCGTACTGTAATACAACTACGCCACCGAGGCAGTCATTAAATTAAAGAGCATCCTTTGAACCTATACTCCATCGATTTAGGTATTTAACTATATGTAAATAAGAAATGACATATGTGTTATGGTTTGGGGTTTTATTAAATAATAAACCTTTTATAATTGGTTTTGTTCTTATTTAATTCACACATCACATCTACACTTATTTAGAGGAACACCAAAAAGGAAAGATGAAAGTGTCATAGACACACAACACGAACATTGACATAGACAATAATAGGGAAGTGTGTGGATTTATATTGCCTTCCAACACCCTCCCTCAATATATAAACACACACTCTATAACATATAACTGCTTATATATTTTAATAAACATACATTACAAACACTACATTACAAATTACCATTTTACACTGCAATATATGTATCTCCCTATAATAATGGCAAAGATTATTAGTATACGACACTACAACAACAGCAGTCCGCTTCTACAATTTACAAATTTACTACTGGATATGGTTTAGTACAAAAATCTGCTAACTGTCGTTCTGTCGACACATACTTTAGTTTTACAATGTTACAATCTACTAAATTTCTTACAAAGTGATATTTTAAATCAATATGTTTGAGCCTTTTGTGATTTTCAGGATTTTTACTAACATGAATGACAGACTGATTATCCTCTAGCATAACAATATAATTACATTGAACCCCAATTTCTACTAGTAAATTCCTAAGCCATACTGCCTCTGAAATACCCTTAGCTAACGCGACATACTCAGCCTCAGTAGATGAAAGTGATACACACTGCTGCTTACTGCTAGCCCATGATACTGTGCATCCAAACACTTTAATGATATATCCGGAGGTAGACTTTCTGTCTGTGATATCTCCGCCCCAATCGGCATCACAATAGCCTAGTAAAGGTACTTCATCAGTTTTCTTATAAATTAATTTAAAATCCAAACTTCCTTTGATATATCGTAAAACTCTCTTTAAGGCTTTCCATAGATCTTCATTAGCTTTAGATTGAAAACGACTTAAATAATTTAAAGCAAAACATATATCAGGCCTACTGCCTAGCATTGCATACATAAGGCTGCCAATTAATCTTCTACATCTTGTGATTAATTCCTTGTCCTCAGATGGTATATCCGATATTTGTAGTCCCGGCTCAATAGGAGTTTTTATAGGCTTACAGTCTTGCATATTATATTGCCTTAACAAATCTATTAAATATTCCTTCTGATCTAACTCCATACTATCTATCTTCTTTGTAAAATTTATTCCCAGGTATTTAGTAACCCCTTGCATGTCTTTCATTTCAAATTCTTTTTGTAAAACTTTCTTCAATTTGTCAATTTCCTTTTTATTTTCACATACTAACAAAATGTCATCAACATAAATTAAAATATAAAACTTCACTCCCTCTTTATAATACAAGCACCAATCACTTTGACTTCTTATAAAACCTTCTTTAGTTAAAAATGTATTTAATTTTTCATTCCATTTCCTTGGACTTTTCTTCAACCCATATAGTGATTTATTTAATTTTAGTACTTTGCAGTCTTGCTCTAGACCATCTGGTTTTGTAATGTAGACTTCCTCATCTATGTCTCCATAAAGAAAAGCACTTTTACATCCATTTGATTTATATATAAGTCATGTTTAGTCGCTATAGCCATAAGGATTCTTAGGGTAGTTAATTTTGCCACTGGTGCATATATTTCTGTAGGATCAAATCTTTCCTTTTGCTGAAATCCTCGAGCAACCAAACGCGCTTTATATTGTTTACTACCATTTTCTTCTCTCTTAATTTTGAAAACCCACTTTGTTTCAATTGGTTTCTTCCCTTTTGGTAAATCAGCTTCAGTCCACGTATTATTTCTATTCAAAGCTTCTAATTCCTTTTGAATTGCTTCTAGCCAATGATCTGAGTCTTCACTAGTAGTGGCTTCTTTAAAAAACAGCTGCTCTTCATTCTGTGCCATAAAAACTGTATCATAATCTTTTAACCACATAGGCTTCTTAATTTGTCGTTTAACTCTTGTTTGTTTTGTATTTTGTAAGTTTTCTAAATCTGTTTCTGCGTCTTCATAGTCACTTTCTAAATATTCTTCAAGCATTTCCGGCTCGCCCATTTCACTATTTGTTTCTTCTCTAACTAACTTGTCTTCTGGTATTTGTGGTAATTCTGACATACTATTATCTGCTGGATCTTTTTCATATTTAGTTACAGTTTTCTCACTCTCTCCTTCGCATGGTAAACTCTCTGATTCTTCTGGTGTGTCTAGTTCTTCTGGTTCAATACACTTTATTATTTCTTCTTTGTTCTGTACAAACACCACATCTCTATAAGTTTTAACTATTTTTGTATCAGGAAACCAAATTCTATATCCCTTGGTATATTCTCCGTAACCTACGAAAATTCCTGGTTTACTTTTTGAGTCCCATTTTGTTCTACATTCTTTAGGTGCATGAACAAATACTTTGCCTCCAAATGTTCTCAAAGTTTGTAAATTAAAACTCTTTTTATAAAGTAGCTCATAAGGTGTTCTTCCTTCAATCTTACTAGGACCCGTTCTATTTAAAGTGAATACAGCGGTGTTAACTGCTTCAGCCCACAGTTCTTTATCTATTTTCGAATGAATAACCATTGTTCTAGCTGACTCAACAATTGTTCTCATTTCCCTCTCGATTCTTCCATTTTGCTCGGGCGTATAGCTTATAGTTGTCTCATGAATTATACCCTTAGATTTTAAAAAATTCTCAACCTCCTTGTTTTTAAATTCTCCCCCGTTGTCTGACCTTACTCTTTTTATTTTAATGTTAAATTCATTTTCAAACTGCTCTATAAACTCAAATATTTTATATTTTGTTTCAGATTTGTGCTGAAAGAAATAAACAAATTTGTAATTACTATAATCATCTTTTATAAGTAGAAAATATGACGAACCACCTAATGACACTGGTGTCATTGCACCACATAGGTCCATATGAATTAATTTACCCGGCTCATCTGCATGACTTTTGCTTATACTAAATGGACTTCTATGCTGTTTGCCTTGGATGCAAGAATGACATTGCTCAGTCTGTCCTTCATATTTTACATTGTTAAAATTCAAACAATCTTTTACATATTTAAAATTTTGATGAGCCATGCGCTTGTGCCACTCAGTTAATGTTATTAAAGCTACATCACTAATTTTAAAGTCCATAACAAACAATGTATTAATTCGATTAGCTATTGCAACAACCCTCCCTTCTTTTAATAATTTACACCCCATTGTGGTTGAAATCATAGTATGACCTTTGTCAAGTGCACAAACCAAAGAAAATAAATTAACATGTAGTTCCGGCACATATAAAACATTATATAGAGTTGTTGGTATATAATACTGGCCATTGCTAGCTGACACATCTATATTACCTATGACTTCTACTTTTAATTTCTTACCATTACCTATTGTTACATACCTTTCTGAGAGTTCCATAAATGATGAAAATAAGTTTTTACAATGAGTCATGTGCCCACTAGCACCGGAATCCAGTATAAAGTCTGATTTAACATTTCTTTCTAATGGTGATACAATAAAAGCATTTTTATTATTATTATTATGTCTGTTTACATTTGGTTCACTTTTTAACAATCTACAATCTTTAATTAAATGTCCTGGTTTATGACAAAAATGGCACTTTCTAAATCTACAGTCCTTACGAGTATGATTTGTCTTTCCACATTCAAAACACTTTATTGCACTTTCACTTTTATTAACACTTTTCTTGTGATGACCATATCCTCGACGAGATGCCATGAATGCTGAAGACAGCTCTGGTTCTATGTGATTAGACCTCTCTTCTTCAATGAGTAAACGCGAGACTAAATTTTGGAAATTCTGCATACTCTCCGGAACAGACTCCCAAGCTGAGGTAAAATGCCTATACTTCTCCGGAAGTGTCATCAACACTTTAGTAATAAGCATTGTATCAGACATCTTTTCGCCAAAATTTTCAAGCTGGTATTTTAAGTCTTCTAATTTCGAAATGAAGCCAGTGACCGGTTCCTCGAATTTTAAGTTAAAGAATTTTTCTTGAACAAGATGTACACTTACTTTTGATTTTGGTTCATAAATTGTGGCCAACTTTTGCCAAATCTCACTGCTTGTTTTACATGTTAATAAATGTGTTAATATCTTGTCTTGTACTCTGGTTATTATTATTTCCTGTGCTTTGGCGTCGTCATCTTCCCATTTCATGTACTCGGACTTTAGGTCCGTGTTAAATTCTGGTTTCGTACGACTTCCGTCTACGATTTGCAATAATTTTCTAGACCGCAACAACACGCCTACTTGATATTTCCATACAGCGTAATTTTCATCATTCAATTTTAGATTGTGCACGCTTTGCGCACACGTGGCCTCCATCTTGATTTTTGGTTAAACGAATTTTGTACTCACGTAAATCACACGGCCTCTTTTTTTAATGCTCCTTTGTTCCTCTTAATGTCTGGGCCCATAACCTGTTATGGTTTGGGGTTTTATTAAATAATAAACCTTTTATAATTGGTTTTGTTCTTATTTAATTCACACATCACATCTACACTTATTTAGAGGAACACCAAAAAGGAAAGATGAAAGTGTCATAGACACACAACACGAACATTGACATAGACAATAATAGGGAAGTGTGTGGATTTATATTGCCTTCCAACAATATGATTCTCGGGTAGTCAACATTTTCTTACGAAAGTATTTACAAAGACTGTTGTGTCAATGAAACTACGGCGTACAACAAACACTTAAAATTTCTAAATTCACTTTAGAAACAAAATAAATACTACAACACTAACAACAACTAATTATCCGCAACAAAGCAAAAAATATGATAAATGAACAAATTCTACAATTCGGAAGCATATCGATAATTATTGGTCCCTAGTTAACCGCTTACATTGAATAGCGGTCAGTTTTAATAGCGTGCTACGGGATAGTCGTACTCTTAAGTAGGTTGATATAAAGTTTATTTAATGCCTATGACTTCAATTTCACCCTGTATATCCTAAAGCTTCCACTACACTACTCGCAAAGTTACCTCGACGAAGTACTCGTCGAAGTTCACCGAAGTCCGAACTATGTGGCTACACACTCGTGCAACCTCGCGAGGAGCTCAGTCGCCCGGCGCCCGCACGATAGGCATCATGGATGACGTTCAAGTGGCAGCTGCCGTTGCAATGTGTACTCTCGCATTAATACGCGAGAGTACACATTGCAACGGCAGCTACGTGCGTATTTATAATGCTATGAAAATTAAAAAGAAATGGATGCATGATGCTAATACACACACACACACACACACACACACACACACACACACACACACACACACACGCGCGTACTCACGTCTGTTATCCCCGAAGGGGTAGGCAGAGGCGCAAGTAGTGCATCCACTTTTCGCCGTTATTCCGTCCCATGATGTGATAGGTGGTGAGCCTATCACCATATCGGGCACAAATTCCAGACTCCGGGCTGATACTGAATAGAAAAACTCAATATCACTTTGCCCGACCCGGGGATCGAACCCGAGACCTCAGCTTTGCAGTCGTACACGATACAACTACGCCATCGAGGCAGTATATGATGCTAATATTTTTGATATTTTTTAGAAGTAAATGCCAAAACTACTGAACGGATTTCGATGATATTTGGCACATGGATAAACCTAATCCTGGATCAACACATTATAGATCGGCTATTTTGTCCCCGGATCTTGTTTTTTTTGTAGGAAATATTTTAATTTTAAATCAGGTTTTTTGATAGATGGTGCTGGCGTTGTAAAGATGGTGCCATAGTGAATAAGGGGCTTTTGTAACGTTATACCGCAAAGCTCTAAATAAATATCGTTGTTTTAATTGCAATATATTATTATAGATCAGCTTTTGCCCGCGGCTTCGCCCGCGTTAATAAGTTCTTTCGAGCTAAAAATACATAAAAACCTTCCGGTTGAATCACTCTATTAGCTATCTATTTATAAAAAAAAACCGCATCAAAATTCGTTGCGTAGTTTAAAAGATTATAACAGTACTGTTAATCGTGTTCTGTAAACTACCTACGGAACGTTGAATACAACCTGTGCTCATGACGTCTCGATGCGAACTGAAGTGAGCCGAGTAGTGTAGTAAGACGCTTCGTGTTCGAACCTCGGGACACTTCGAGTCCTTTGACTCGGGCGCAAAAACCGGCAACGACTGGAAGTCGCCCGAGGCGAGCCCAGGTTGCACGAGGCGAAGCGAAGTGCCCTTCCACACTATCTTATTCAGCCAACCTCGATCAACTTCGCGAGTGGTGTAGTGCAGGCTTTACAGTGAAAACCAAATAACATCATGTGACCTATTTGTCCCCCCCCCCCCCCCGGTCATCAAAGTAAACATTAGTTAAACGTTCAATTTTACGCATTTCGCCGCTCCCTGAGGCGCAAATTATACAGAAATTAACAGAAAAGGCACAAGGTGAAGGCGCGGCACAGGCGAAGAGCAGGCGAATAATGACGAAACGACGTGCCTGTCCCTCGCCGCTTCAGTATAATTCACAAAGTGTCGCTTCCTAACATTTTGTATTGAATAATTTTGAAGCGGCAAGATGCCTGCGCCGCGCCTTCACATTACGCCTTTTCTGTATAATTCGCGCCTAAAACTGCCACTCCACAAGACTGCTGTTCCGTCCTCGCCGTCGAGAACCTCGCCGCGTTCCCCGTCGCCCCCCCGACGCCCCAGCAGGTCCAGCCCGCGTGCCGATGACAACACAATCTAACAGGATTAGGCCTAAAAACCAATCTTTCCCTAATCGTTGGTGTCTCATCCTCTCTCAGTGGCCGTCCTGAGCCGAGGTTCGTAACCCATTAGTGGATTGCCCTCAGCATGGTCACTTAATTCAAAGGGTTGCGAGCGCCTTCTGCGTTCACCCTAAACCTAGACTGGTGTGGCCAGAAAAGCCGACTCGCGTCAGGCTACTGGCAGTAGGGCCATAAACAACAAAAAAATGCCTAAAAGTGCCCCGCCAATCACGCTACGCCAGTGGCTCCAATACCAGCACGCGCTATAAAAACAATACATTATGGAATCGGCGGTTAAATCCTGTATCATAATATGATTTTTATTATTTTAACAGTAACTGTGCTCGCACGGAAGAGTTCAACTAGTCTCTACAATAAAGATTTAGTGTCTATGGACATCGCTGGAGGCTTTTCACCGGAGGATAGTACAGGTTTCATTAATATTAATGCATTGAGACTCAAAGAATATGCTAGGTTTACTGACCAAAAGTAAATAAATAATCAATTCCAGTATAAAGTGTTTTATTTATGACGACGCATGAAAACAAATAAGTAAATAAATTTGCAGTGGCGTAACGTGGCTTGTTGCCGCCAAGGTGAAACCAACATTTGCTGCGGAAAGGCAGTCAGAAAAAAGTCTCACTAGCTGATTTCGGCCACGGCGGCCAATTTCAATAGAGATCAGCCGGAGGCCCGGAGATATTAAAGTGCAAAAGTGTGCGCACAATACACCCAGGTGCACTCGCTATTCCTTAATTCTCAGTCTGGTGAGACGGCAATCCGGCATGACCGGGAAGAGATCAGGCCAGCGTTCGCAACCTGAAGTGGACTGACTATCGTACCAGGGGCGTCCAGGGGCGTAAAATTATCGTACATGGATCGAAATTATCGTACTTTTTAGGATAATGTCTATTATAGATAAATAAATCATATAAATTGTAATATTGATATGCATGCAAGTACTCTATAGTTTATCTTTTTTAAACCACCGCTGTCAAATCAACAGAACACTCAAAGAGAATATAATCACTACGTTAAGAAATATCGACATATCGAACTTATATTCTCTTGTTCGCATTGGTAGATGCTATACTAACCAATAAGAAAGCGTGTACAGCAGGCGCTGGATAAAGTTACAGTATCGGCAGTGGTGAAACTTAGTAGAGCGGATCGTAAGGACCAATAGGAATAGAGAACTTGTATTTCCCGGTATTTTCCCAAGATTTTATTGGACAAAATAAAATCATGCTACTGCGATTTAGACTATCAACGCATGAAATAATATAAATTCTCAAATTTTGCATCATAGAAATTATCGTACAATCTGCGTACGATAATAGTATGCTATCGTACATCGTACGTAGGCACAAAATTATCGTATGTGTACGATAATTATCGTACGGTTCCGAACGCTGGATCAGGCGCAGGACCAACCAGTGTTGCCAACTTAACGGATTTCTAACGGAATCGGATACATGTCGAACGGGAAAAAATCCATCTAACGGCTGACGGGATATTTGACGGGATGGGAAAATAACATTTTTATGTGTGAGGAGGGGTCTAGGCAAAGGACGTCTTCATGTGGCGGCAAGAACACACGCTTCCAACACCCCCCCCCCCCAATTGTTGATCTAACGGGTTTTTGACGGAAAAATACGACTAACTTGACGGATTCTTAAAAATATTGTTGGCAACACTGGGACCAACGGCTTTACATGCTCGTGCTTTCGAGGCACACGGGTATCACACCGCCAACTCCCTAACTCCGACCTGCGAATGAGTAATTCTTAAGATTGAAACCCGTTTAGAATGGTTTTGGGTCGACTCGTTATTTGAATCCTGGAAAAATTAGCGCGCAAATCGTATATTGCATCACTACGACTATGCAATACAAAAAAACGTGGTGATTAGAAATTACTAAAAGCGTTGTTGCATTCCTTTACCAATTTTATTGCTCATTTCAAGCGTAGCTTCTCTAAGTAATCTGTGTTCAATTCACTAAGAGCTTCTTTTTCGTATTACCTGTAGAACAGTTGTCAAAATAGAACATTGTAAAATGTCCTATTCGATTCATTCAAAGTACTTTGATTTGTCAATTGATTCAACTATAAAAAATCTACTAACTTTTGGCGGGGGGGGAGGCTCCCCTCATAGAATAAAGACTAAAGCAAGTCCTTTATAGTCCTTATTCTGAGGCTCCCCTCCCTACCTCTCCATGTCCCACCCCAATTCAGACTGGCTGATTTAGCAATGAAAAATTTTTTTTCGGGGTCTTTTCATATTTTGTCGATTTTAGTTTTTTGATTTGGGGTTTGGGCAAGAATGTTATACCCATATGGATTTTTCATTCCGTTTAACAAACTGAAGAATAAAATGTGACATCACAGATATCTGCTGTCTCTCTCTTTAGAGTGACAAAGGTTTATTTTCAAAACCAGGACGTAACATAATTAACTGTCCATAATAATATGATATGATATAATATGGCTGCCTCGGTGGCGTAGTTGTATTATGGTACGACTGCAATGCTGAGATCTCGGGTTCGATCCCCGGGTTAGTCGGGTCGGGCAAAGTGATTATTTTCCATTCAGTATCAGCTCGGAGTCTGGAATTTGTACACGATAAGGCGATAGGCTCGCCCTTTATCACACCATGGAACGGAATAACGGCAAAAAGTGGTTGCACTAATTGCACCTCTGTCTACCCGGGGGATAAGAGGCGTGAGTGTGTTTGTGTGTAATAATATGATATCGCACCATAATATTTATTTTTATCTCTATAAAGTAATGCGGTTTAAATTAACTATGAAAACCAACTACAGCGGCTAGTAATAGTTGATATTTAAAAAATATAATTTGAGTTAGAAAGTTTATTCCAAACAAAATTGGCATATTTACATACTTTTTCGGTATGTGTAGTTCGGAACTACTAGTTCCACTTACATAAAAAAAATACCTCACCACGCGGTGGTGAATTCAGTGGCGGCCTTGGAGGAGGGGGGCGAACCAGGCAACCGCCTGGGGCCTCGCAGTTACAGGGGCATCTTGCAGCTCCTTGGGGGCCCGTTTTTTGGCACCTTACTTACAAAGCTGTTAAAAAAAATTATTTGCTTCGCACGGGGCCCCGCGTGCTTTTTTTTTGCTCGGCACACAGCCTCACATTGTATATGTTTTACTTTCCCCGCGACGGGATATGTTCACGTTGTTTGCCGGCCTTTATAACCAAATATGGAGACTGTAAGGTTAGACAGAAAAACATTGGGACATTTAAAAATGAAAACTACAGTTATTGTTAAATTTAAATATAATAAAAAAAAATAAAAAACATACTCATAAAAGTAAACAATCATACATAAAAAAATAATACACATTTAGGAAGTTAATAACCTAATTTTCAGTAAGTAATTTTGAAATATTACGAATATCTATTTTATCTATCTAAATATCTATTTTTTACAATTTTTGCGAGTATTCTGCGAACTTTTTTTCTGTAATTATCCATAATAATACATATTGTGTTTTAGAGATATTCTACTATGAGTTGTGTAATTCATGGTTGCAGAATTATTTGCAATCCAACATCTAGTGTGAAATTCCATAGGTAAGTTGATTGTAAACAAAGTTGTGTAGATATTTATAGCAAAAGTAATAAACACGTGGATGTTTTACAAATTACAATACCAAATAAATTCTTGTTTGAGAGCCATGGAATCAAAAATTAACGCTACATTCTGCGGGTGAGGTTTTTAATATTCTAAAACTTCTGTGAAGAAGCCAACAAAACAATTAAAGTTTGCTAAAGATCACCATAATGTGCTCTCTTTCGGCAAATATATCTTTGAATTTATAAAACAAAAATGTTTTCGGCGACTAAAAGTGTAATGTTAAAACAAAAGTCTTTATGTCATCACTATATGTAATTTTTCTTTGCTTGCTACTTGGAATATACTTTTAAAAAAAATCTCAAATATTAGCAAAATTTCACTGCAATATATTTTCAATTTCAGACAAATGAACAACTTTAATAAGAAATAACTTGTAATTAATTTTCTTCTTTTATCTCTTCATCTTCTGCTGCAATACTTTCTTTTATTTCTTTAACTTATTTCACTGGATGTCTTCACATTAACTGATATATTGAAATCTTTCAAGTCTTGACGTTTCAATGGTGGTTCATATTCATTTCGCTGACATGTAATGTAAAAAGTAAATATCAATCAATAATAATATATTTAAGTACCTATACATTTTAGACAGAGGCAGAGGTGCCATTTAGTACACTCAGATATCACCCAATGTACCGCCGTTATAAAATTTGGTGGGTCGCAAGCTTAATGCCCTATCCTACTAATCTTATTATATTATAAAGGCGAAAGTTTGTAAGAATGTCTGGATGTATGGATGTTTTTTTCATGCAAAAACTACTGAACGGATTTCGATGAAATATGGCACACGGGTAGATCATGTCCTGGATTAGCACATAGGCTACTTTTCATTCCAGTAAAATATAAACAGTGACTTTTATCCCGGAAAAACACATTCACGCGGGTGGAGCCGCGGGCAAAAGCTAGTAAATAATAAAGTCTAAGTGGATCATAACTATACCAGTGAAATGATAAAAAATAATATACTTACAGCATGAGTTTCTGGTAATAAATAATTATTTTTGACATCTACTGCCATAATCCCAGAAGTAGAAGACACATTATCACATTCAGAATCATAATCTTCTGTCTTTAAATGTTGAGTAGTAATTCTTGCAGACATCAAATTGACCTTTTAATGGTATTTATATTTAACCACGTTTTTGCTTATCTAGATCTTTAAGAAATCTGAAAGAGAAATACAAACTCGATTTTATTTTTAATAAAAGTTTCAATAAATCAATGCTGGATACACTGAGAACTCGATTGTAACTGTTGATCCTCAGTTTTTATTTACGATGATTATTTAAAGATTAATAAGCTTTATAATATTCATTAGTAAGGCGGCTAGTATTACAAATACTCTAGCACCATTGTCAAACCGGTCCACCAAAGCTTACACCATGGTCACCCTAGCCTCTTGTTTACATGCACTATTTACAATACAAAAAATCACATTTAACATTACGTTAATATGAAAAAAGTAGTCATATATAAAACAAATCACATTAAGCGAGGTTTTTCTACAGTTCATTTATAAAATATTCACGTATTTTATTACGATTCGTATAAATATTGATAAAATTATAATATTTACACAATATTGATGACAATGAACTTACCTGTAGAATTTCACACTAAATGATGGATACCAAATATTTCTGCAAACGTGAACTACACAATTCACATTAAAATATCACTAAATCACACTTATTATTGTAGATAATTACGGAGAAAATTTCGAAGTGAACATTTATTTGACAACTATATTGACATCGAACTTAACGTTTTATAACAGTGTTGCCGAAGTATGTATTCGCAATTACCAATTAAATGAGGAAATTTTTTAAACTAAAATGTTAATAAGGATATAAAACCTTAAGGATATCTTATTCAACAAGAATAATTCTGAAATGAAAATAGTACTTATATCATTATATAAGATATGTTGGAAATATTTATATATACATGATTGAGACGACAATAACGGTATTGATATTTTTTTATGGGTAGGGAAATAATCCGTAAGCTTTGGCAACATAGGTTAAAGAGTGAGTGAGATAGAATACAACCCAAAAGGTAATTTTTTTGTCTTCACAAAAATGTGTGTACCGCTCTCTCCATTAGATAATATTATAAACTTCTTGGGTTTGGGACTACTATAAACTATTTTTAAGAGTTGGTAACACTGACCATCTGTCATTATGACGTTTTGATTTATGAAATATATGTTCGATGTTCTCAATGTTTTTGTTTGGAGCCATCTAATACTTCAATTTGGAGTCACCGATAGATAATCGGTGGAATCCACGATTTAAAAGAATAAGAATTAAATATAATGTACTCTACATATCAAAATATATTCCTTTGAATCAAAGATAATATAAAGTATCTAACGTCGTGAGAACCACCATTAATCCATAATTTTTGTTTTCATTGCTTGTGAGCTTTGGACCACAGTTAATTCTTTCGGACAAAAGTAAAGAAATTAGAAATGCAAAGAAATTTACCACAGAATAAAGAGGCTTTATTAAAGTCTTACACTACTCGATTAAAAGAGGACGTTAAAAGCATGTTGGAAAATTTCGAAGGTATGTTAATGTTATTCATTATTACTAATTCATCATCATCATCCGCAACCTGTCGAGTTCCACTTCTGGGTATGGGCCTCATATAATGCCACCTTTCTCGGTCTCGAGCCAATCGACCATGTTGTCGACCCATCTTGCCACTGGACGACAAATCCCGCTTCATATTTTCCGGGGATAAAAAGTAGCCTATGTCCTTTCTCAGACTAGACATCTGTGTACCAAATTTCATTTAAATTGGTTCAGTAGTTTTAGTGTGAAAGCACAACAAACAGAGTTACTTTCGCATTCATAATATTAGTAAGGATTAATAAAAGATCTTTATCTTTTATCAATACACATACTTTAGGTATCATTTACATTATAACAACTACCTATAGTTGTTATGATGTAAACAATACCTAAAGTTACATGGAAAACTATATACAAGTTATGTATAACTATTCTGAAACCATTCTTCACCCATATTTCATTATTATACTCTTTACCCGATAGAGGACTTCATGGGCTCAAAGCCATGGAAATAGCGTAATTTAATGAGTATATTTTATTGCCTTTTACAGAAATAATCAAATTAGCAAAACTGGAAAATGAAACTCAGTTAAATAGAATGACACAAATAGAGCAAGATACATTTGAAATGCAAGTTAGAGCTGCAAATATTGGTGATTATCTCTATTTCATTATTTTTTTTAATATAGGTAATTTTTTATGTACTTGATGGTAAGTGCAGTAGTACAGTGGTTGCAGATAGAGTGTTGACTGACAAAATATTTTTATGTTAGTCAAACTTTTTTCACTGACACACACTTCCCAACATGATGGTGCAACTAAGTAATATGTTGTTCAGAAAATGTATAATAGAAAAACTATACTTGATACAATAAAAAAAGAAACCTGGCTGTGTCTATAACTGCAGTCTTTATTAAATTCATTGAAGAGCTGAAAAGACAGATACAAAATTTTAATTTGAATATTTTATTTTGATTTTGAATAATCTTAGTTGACAGGGTTCACAAATGCTGTGCTGAAATTGATGTTGTAATAATTTTTATTGTTGTATATCAAAAATCATAAAGGAGTAAATTGTAGTACTAGTAGTGAACCACTGACCTCAGTTACAGGGGCCCTGAGAATTTATTTTTTATTTTTAAAATTGGACCCACAAGGTTGCACAGTTCCTGATAGTCTTATGTTATATACTTTAAATACATGATTAATTGCTTATTTCAGTGCGAGCTGGAGAGTCTTTAATGAAACTAGTATCTGATATCAAGCAATACCTTATACTGAATGACTTCCCATCAGTGAATGAAGCTATAACACAAAACTCTAAACTATTCCGTACAAAACAACAGGAATGTGATCAAAAGCTAATGTCTCTACGAGATGATATTGCAGCAGACTTGTATGATTTAGAAGATGAATATTTCACAAGTATATATAAATAAATTATATTAAAAGTATTTTTTTAACTTCCTTTTATAATTAAATAGGTTAAAAATTATGATGTACAGTGGGTACTAGTTTTGTATTGGTTTAACATTTGTATAAATTATCATTATTTTTTATTAGGCAGGTTAGGGTCAGTTGGTCAACTGATACGCCTGAACCCTGTAACTCTCTACTATGGATTCATTTGCTGAGATATTTGTCAAATTGGTTCTTATAATTGTTTTCAGTTTCTGCTAAGACCACATCACTCTTACCACTATGTTATAAAAAAAAAACTAGTTGAAATAATTTACAATTTTATTTGTCTAACAATGTGAAAACAAAAGCTCTACCATTTAAAAGAATAATTTTACTTTGGGGTAAAAAGATAATGAATTCCTTGACCAGGGTATTGCTTGGCAGTGACAGGTCGTCCAAATTTATAATCCTCCATGTAAAGGTATAAGAGCATAATTCCTCCAACAGTTCCAAGGAACCATGTCCATTGGTGTGCCAATGAGAACCTTGGCCTCATGGCTGGGTCATAACGATCACCCCCGAAAATTTCAGCACGTGCATGCAACTGAAAAAAAGAGGGAATTGTATAAAATGTGTAGAATATCGTCGGCTAAGAATGCTGATCTGCTAACTCCATAGTGAACACTATGGAGTTAGCAGATCAGCATTCTTAGCCGACGATATATTATATTTTTAGTTCCAAAAAGTAAGATCAATGTCTGCTGTAAACTAGACTGTATAGTGTGGCAATTAAACTAGTATTTTTTTAAATGTGTAAGATAAAGTTTAAGGTAAATGTTAAGTTCACATTAAAATGTGTATTCTGGCGCAGTGGCATAGAGTGCTTAAAACCAGGTCTGGTTGTCGATTCAAATACATAGAGTATTTGACTCATTTTTGTTTTTTGCCACCGCATTATGCCCGCCTGTTTGAACTGGATACACAGGCTAATCTTGGAATTGCAACACACATGGGTGACTATGGCAAGTTTTAGCACCTTGTGTATGGTGGTTGCTATCCATGTGGATTTAAAATACCACTAGCAAAAATATACTTAACTAGATTTCGCCCATGGCTCCGCCTGCGGTAAAAAGTTTTTCCGGGATAAATATGAGCTTCAATTCTCGCACAGAATAAAGACCTAATATCATGAAATTGATTCAACTACACAGCCCCTAGATATCAAATAGCTGGTCATTGATTATGGTAAGTCTGAACTGAGACCTATTACTATCATAAAATATTTTACATTTCTCTTACTAACAAAAGTACATTTCACACTATTTCTATAGCTATGTTGTTTAATATTACATGATGAGTGATTTACCAAATAAAAAATAGTTTCTATGGCTAGGTAAAAACAAAAATATGCTGGCAGGGCCAATCATAAAGCAAACCCAAGCTTCCTCAAACCTCAGGTAGTACACAGAAATAATTTGAAGTAAAATATTGGACATTAAGCATCTACAGGTTGCAGTCACTGATTTGCATATAATATGTTTGTGATAGGTGCACTGCCTTGGTGGCATAGTTGCATGGCGCACTCATTACACGGAGTCAGAAAGTTGGCGGTGTGATACCTCCATGCCTCTGAAAACAGATAAAGCTATTGGTCTTAAGCCTGAGCTCTTTCCTGTCATGTCGGATTGTGTTCTCACCAGACTATGATACCAAAGGAAAAGTGAGTGCACCTGTGTATTGTGCACATACTTGTGCACTATAATATCTGCTGCGTACCTGGCTGATCTTCGTTGAGATTGGCCGCCGTGGCCGAAATTAGCTAGGAGGATTTCACTTTCATAGAGGCACAGAGCGCTTACTACCTATTTGAAAATATTTCTCATGAATATTAGTTTTAATAAAGAAACTTACTGGTTCATTAAAGTTCCTCTTGAATTCAGGGTTATCGTATGGGTAGGACGGATCCTTGGAGTCTTCACCGATATCAGGTAGTTTAGGGTAATCACCATAACCCATGTCTTCTGGATATGGCTTATATTCTTCGATGCTCAACCCATATTTCTTAGCTGCTGCTGCACGCTCTTCAGCGGTTTTCGGATATGGGCCAGGTTTGTATTGATAATTCCAATCTGAAATATATCAAGTGACGTAACATTTCAAACGCCTAAGCACAGGTAAATATATTGTTTTATAAATCACTAAAAATTCTTACGGTTTCTTATGGCATTACTAAAAACTGCTACAGTCTTTTTAGCAGACTGCGGATTTGATAAAATTATTTTTTTGACCAGGGCCGATGCCATTTTTCGTAAAATAAACAGGAAAATGACAAGTTAGCAGTGTTGCCAGGGCCCTTGAGTCGTAAGTTACGTTTCGTTTTCTGAAATGTTACATTTTTGCTGCAAAAGTTACATTATTGTTTTTTTTTTTTTTTTTTTTAATTTATGTGTTTTTAGGGTCGGAGGTGTGAGGCAAATAAATTGATGTCAGCAAAAACGCAACGGAACATAAATCATATACTAAAACCTTCCCTGAAAATATACATTTGAACATCGAAAACCACATCCAAATCGGATCCGTAGTTTTTGAGAAACTCGCGGCCATACAAATTTACATACATACATACATACATACATACGGATCGAATACAGAACCTTCCCTTCTTGAAATCGGTTAAAAACAAATCACAATCAGGCATTTCTGTAGCTACGAAACCGAGAACGGCGGGAACTCGCGAAGTAGGAAACGTGCGCGAGCACGCTCAAGCAAAATCAAGTTTTTAATACATCCGGGATACGTTTCATTTTGTCATGGCGCTTTCCATTCAGAGCCATCTCTGAGTGTGCTATGGAGTGAAATACTTTTTAGACCCGCGCCAGTTTTAGGTGCGTTCAATTTGGATGCGTTGAATTCGGTTGAATTGAAATGCGTTCGTAAACTGTTTACAAAAAAAATCTAGTATTACAAATCTAGCTGTTCTCAAAAGTTACGAAAATTGCCTTAAATATAAAAATTACTTACATGTTACGCGAGGGGTTCAAAAGTAACGAAAAATGTAAGAAATGTAACCTTCTGGCAACGCTGCAAGTTAGTTCCCAAATAGTGGTGTCCGCTAACGCGGCCTTGACTGATTTAAATTTTGAAGTAAATGTTCGATATAACAAATCATTCGAATGATGCACAAAAAAATACTGAACAAAGGATGTGAGTCATATTTCGTTCCAAATTATTAAATAATACAATGTGGAATCTAGGCAAAGAATTAAATGTTATAGAAAATAAGATAAACACGTTTATTGTAAATACAATATAAAAGAGAATAGATAATAGAAAAACAGTAAAGAGTATCCCACCAAAGACATACATGTAAAAAAGGAGAGCCAAGTTCAATACACTCCTTGCCAAAGAGAGAAAAAAAAAAGTTCAATACAAAAATTATACTTAGCTGTGAGCTTCGCCGCAAAAAGAATGGAGATCAAAATGTGTGCCAATATTAACTGATTTGAAAAGTACTGTTTTTAAGCCATACAGCTCACGAATAGCGTATATGCTCTTAAAGGGCTGAGGTGCTTGTACAACAACGCCACCATGTCAGTCCAAGTAGAAAAGCAGAGCAGGAAAGCTAAGAAAAATGGTCCAGTTCAAGATAGAGGTGAAAACCAGCTCGATTGAGCAGCGTTCGGGAAACTAGGCAAGGTCTTCTCATGTAATATATCTCAGTGCATGAAGATAAAAATCTTCAATCCATGAGTGTCACCAGTGATGGTACGGTTTTGAGACGTGGCTTCTAGTCAGAAGCCTAGAGTCAGAAACCTATAGTCATAGGCCACCCAAGACGGCTCACAGTCACTCAGCGAGCTATGAAGATGCTCGTTGTTTTTCTGCGCAATTAAATTAGGAGATTCGTAAGAGAACGAATGTCGCTGACATATTTCAGTCTGGCCACTCTATCTGGACTTCATGACGCTTACTATCAGGTGCAGGCGATCACTTTGCAGCTAATTTCACGTAGCGTACGATAAAATCTTTTGGTGCCAAATGAAAATCCCATATTCGCATTCGCATATATTGGTCAAATATTCGTATTCGTCAATATCGGAAATTGAATATTCGTTACATAACTAGACTAACTACCTATAAACAATCTAATTTTTATTTTTAATTAATAGACAATTTCATAGTAAACGAATTTATGCAAGCCGATTCCAATCTAATGGATTCGCCGTGCCTAATCGACGCTTGGCATTACCGTTACATCGAATTACTACTATCCAAATCTATGCATAAAAAGAAAATAATAACATTCAACACACGTCAAATTGCGTAAGACTGGCCAAGATTATATGTGGGCTCAGAGGAAATACCATCTGAGTATGTGGGTATAAAGTTCTTGGACCAGGCAGTACATAGAATAAAGACTAAAGTTATATATTTCTTTATAAGTGCTTATAGTCCTTATTCTGAGAGGAGGTACGTAGTGATTATATACTCTTTGGCAGTATGGTCGAAAGACTGTAGCCTGTCTTCTGGATGAAAAAAAAACAACCAACGTCAATGTCACTCACGTCATCTGTTCAATATTCATGTTTACATGGTTTCAAATTCATTTTTCATAATAATTTAAAATAAGAAGAAATTAGTTATTCTTTAAATAATATTTTATGAAACAATACAAAAATAACAAATAAAACACCTAATGATGGGCAATGAGAGTTCGCAATTAAGTGGACTCGAAATTGAGGAAAAGGCTGTAGAGATAACAGATTTCTGGTGCCACTATCAGGCTAAAATAAACGATAGCTGCAGATATTTCAGCTTAAAATCAGATGGCTCAGTATCTGTATTTAAAGGAGAAGCCGCAGCAGGTCCACTTTGGGCAATTTCGACTCCATTGGAAAAATTTTCTAACGTAAGACTGATAAGATTTTTATTCTTTCATAATAATTATATTTTTAAGATAGGACTACACACACACACACACACTCACGCCTGTTATCTTCCTGAAGGGATTGGCAGAGGCGCAACTAGTACACCCACTTTTCGCCGTTATCCTGTCCCATGATGTGATAGGGGGCGAGCCTATCGGACTCCGAGCTGATACTGAATAGAAAAACTCAATATCACTTTTCCCGACCCGGGAATCGAACCCGAGACCTCAGCATTGCAGTCATACTATAAAACAACTATGCCACCGAGGCAGTAGGACTATTACTCAGATAAAACAAGTTTGTTTGTTACAGAATCTTCTGAAGTACCGACATCCATGTATTGTTCGTTATATATCGGCATGGCAACAGCGTTCAACCCTGCATTTGGCAACAGAATATGTCCAGCCTCTTTCACAAGTGCTGAACTCACTTTCTCCCCTTCAGATATGTATTGGCCTCAACAATATATTACGAGCTTTGGTGTTTTTACATGAACAGGTAAATAAAAATGATAAAATTTGAGGAAATTGTTAATCAGTTAGATTATAGGTGGTAATTTTGTTCTATGTTTAGATTATTTACTTCGTATTTTATTTTTACTCTATATCATTCGTATAATTAACAACACTAATTATGTTTTAATAAAACCATCAATGCCTAAGGCGGATGCTGATATCCAGGTATGTATTGCAACTATAGCTGTGGGCATCGACAGGTTAAAAGTAAAAGTATAACAACTGAATAATAGTACTTGCACAATTATTAAGCAATTTTTATACTCATCTTGAACTAGCTTTTGCCCGTGGCTCCACCTGCATTAAAAAGTTTTTCCGGGAAAAAGTCCCAGTTTATATTTTCCCGGGATAAAAAGTAGCCTATATGTTAATCCAGGACATGATCTATCCGTGTGCCAAATTCCATTGAAATCCGTTCAGTAGTTTTTGCGTGAAAGAGGAACAAACATCCATACATCTATACATTCTTACAAACTTTCGCCTCTATAATATTAGTAGGATTCTTATTTTGCCATCAACATTTTGGACAAGAAAAAATTAGTCATTACCTCAAGCTCTGTAAGAAAATATTGTAATGAAATTTATTAAAAATTCTTCCATCAGGCTGGCATGTCTCACAACAATGTCAGTATATCAGCAATATATGTGACAGGAGATGGACAGTGGAAATTGGGAGGACTGCAATACTTATGCCCATTCACGGAGCTAACATCTGCATACTTAAAACATGCTCGGCTACATAGGTGAGTCTCTTAATTCAATATATCTAATTTATTGGTATTAATACATATGGTTTAAGGAAAATCATTGATGCATAATGTGTTTCTATATTTTTTAGGTATGATAAGGCAGTAGATCCTAATGAAGATTCCTATGAAATAACAACAAAGGTGGATCAGTATAGTTTTGCTGTTTTGGTTGATGATGTGTTTAAAGGCAAAAATAATGGTAAGGTTGAAAATTATCATGCTTTTATTATAAATGCAAAAGTAACTCTGTCTGTTACGCTTTCATTTCTGAACTGCTGAAACTAATTTTGATTAAATTTGGTTTGGAGTAGTTTGAGATCCTAGGAAGGACATAGGCTACATTTTGCCCCATGAAAATGTATAGTGGGATTTTTACCACAGAAAACCTTTTGCACATGACCCATGTGGGTCTACCCGACCCACAAGCCAAAGCTAGATATTATTTGTATTACCATTTCAATAAAAATAATAATAAAAAATACTATTATTAAATTTTCAATGAGTTATCAAGGTATCAGTAGGATAATAATGAATAGTAATATTAATTTTGATAATTACCAAATCAATAATTAATTATATTCCATGATTTCAGATGAAGTTCCTTATTTGAAAGAATTTAAAGCATTTTGTAGAGACACACTACAACATCCAAACCCAGCAAAAAGAGCAAATTTATCAGAGGCCCTTCAGCACAACTTTTTCAATCATGAGTTTATCACAATATACAAATTTCTCAGTTTTCTTCCGCTTAAAAGTGATGAAGAAAAAGCAAACTTTTTCTCACACATTTTGGACAGTCTGAAATGCTATGACGAGGAAACAGTTGCCAAGCAATTAAGTGGATTGTTACTTTCAAGATTAGCTATGTTAGATCAAACTGCTAGGAAGGATGTTATACCTTTCATCCTTAAACCAAAAAATGGTAAGTTGTCTTGGTAATAATGTAAAAGTGCCTGAAGATGTCTGGATGTTTATTATAAGTAAATGCAGAATATCTGAACATATTGGATGAAATTTGGCACACAAACCACGTCTTGGTTAAACATAATGATCAGTGGCGATCGTAGCCAACGCGAAGCTCCTGGCGGCAGATGTATGCACGAAGCTTTTTTCTTTGTGCCCCTTCTCAGTGAGCAAGCTCAGGCGTCGAGGTCCGCGGAGCAAAAAAAAAATCAGTTGGAGGTGTGGCGCCACTCTAAGTACGAGGCTCCAGGCCAGCGACTATATAACCCCTAGACTCCTAATGTTCAATATTTCTCTTCAAATTAATTCTGTCAACTACCTGAGGTTTGAGTAAGCGGGGTACTGCATTATGATTGGTTCTTCCAACACCTTATCGCATTATATAACCTTGGAAACATAGGCATAGGGATAGGACGAGTTAAATGAAAACACGATTTTTTTATCGATATTACTTTTATGCAATAAAGTTTTATAGTAATATCATTATTATTTATTAAACATATTAATATTTTAACGAAACTCTTTATGTTATCGAATGACAGATGGCGCTTAGTAAGTCTCATCGACATTAACAAGAATATTTGAGCTGACTTGTAGGAATAACACAAAGAATAACTCATAACAATCGTTATAATCAACAAACAAAATAAAAAAAAATCCTAATAACATTTATTTCTGATACCGCTAGTCAAAAATAGTTCCTAATCATTTTTAAAATGAATTAACTATTACTAATGAACTAACCATTTAAAATAAGAAGCCTGTTAAAATTAAATAGGCCTCAGATAAATGGATTAGTTGAGTAGCGTTTGAGTATTCGGGCGAGTTTCTTTTATTTTTAATGTTATCGATAGAACTATCGACAAATCCTTTTGGTGTATCACTTACTTTTAATGTTAAAAAACAAAACGAAATAGAAAATGTAAAAAGTACTTTCGTCGGAAAGAGATGCAAATATAACAAGATGGCGCGTAAACACAACATGGCCAGTCTAAGATGAACTCCGTAAAATTTTAAATAAAATGTGATTATGTGTCGTTATTGACTTACCTGTGAAATTTAATGCCATTTTTCTGAATATTTGAATTATGGCTATTTATACCACACCATTTTATTGTGCACGGGTTCATTACAATAGTTATTTATTCGCAAACACGGAAGTATTTACAGCTCACAGTTGTGGTCGCTACTGACTTGAAGATTTTGAACGGTAAGCTACATTGGATCTATTAGTCAGATGTGTAGCCCGAAGCCGATCCTCTGTTATTAGGAGTCTAGGGGTTATATAGTCGCTGCTCCAGGCAGTTGCCTGGTTTGGGTGCCCGGCGCGGGACAACGCACACCGTGCGTGGTGGCCACAATAGTGGATAGTTCATTGTTTTGGCTCTGCAGCAAAAGTGTAATAGGATTAACTAAGAGTTGTTTTGTAGAAGCTCAAACAGATCTTACCTTAATTTTCAGATAGAGTACAAAATTGCGAAAATTCTGGGTTTTTTAATCTTACTGTATTTAAAGAACATGTAAAACCCAGACTTATGCAATTATTTGGAGTGAGAGATTCACAAATCAGAATGTTGTTGTTGACACATTTCTCGAAGTTTGTACAAGTTTTCACACATGAAGAGCTCTCGCAACACATTCTGCCAGAGGTACATATTCTACAATTATTCATTACATTACATATTTTGTATACTTGTCCAGGGTGCTGAATTGTTTTTTCTCTTTTAGTTGCTATTGGGAATAAAGGACATAGATGACACGTTAGTTGCATCCACTTTAGTATGTCTTAGTGAATTAGTTCCCATACTCGGCGCTGATACAGTCATAGGAGGCAAAAGATCAAAACTCTTCACTGATGGAAGACCAAATTCTAAATCTATACTGCCAATACCGCAACTGAAGAGGCCACCTGAAAATAAAAAATCATTACGAGAATTACCATGCTCTGAGGATGTGTTCGAACACAGCATTGATTTAAATACTTTTGACAATCCTTTGATTTTAAATGAAAGGCCATCTCCTGTTGGTGGAGAGTCTATGGAAGATGAAGTTATAACTAAGGAAACAAGCCCTTGCAAGGTAGACAGTGAAGCTGATTGGAGTGACTGGGAGAATACAAATCGACAGTTGACAGTAATAGAACCAGATTCTACTATCAGCCAACCTTTAAATGAAGAACAGTTGATACAACTTGAACCAGCAGCAGCAGATCCGCTTCTTAAACATGACCTAGTTATTAAGGAAGACATAATTGCAAAGAAAACACTTTTACAAAAAGCTGCACTAAACGCCAAGAAAAACATTGTTGACATATCGGAATTAGACATAAAAAACCAAAAGACAGATTACTTTAAAAATAATACAGACGAATTTGATTTCTTCGCCGATATGATGCCAGTAATTGAGAAGCCTGCAGTAGTAAGTGTCGACACAAGTGATATTGCACAAGGACTTAGTAGTAAATTAAATTTTGTACCTGACGAAAACCTTGATGAAAGCGAAGGCTGGGGCGAAAACTGGAATGATTGAATATTGTTAATAGAAAATCAGGTTGCACTTTTTTACTATTAGAATAAAACACATGTTTAGATTAGGTATAATAATTTATAGCAAATATGTATCTATAAGCTATTTATTTTAATACAACTGAGTTTAAAATATAAGTTAATTTAAGGTGTCGCCGATAATAAGAATACTATTTATAACTTTATACTGTTGGACATTATCACAAATTAATAATTATACAAATGCCTGGTATTTGCGGAATTATTACAGGTTATCCAATAATTACTTAAATATAGTTCACATTTTTAAACAAATATCAATATGCTAAGCTTATAAAGGAAGAAGGCAAGATTAAATGATTTATGCCATTGACTAATAGACACTTTCTTTGAATAAAACACAATGTTTTTTAAAGCTGTTTTCGTCTAGTAAAACAACCATAATTATCATATACTAGTAGTGCTCGCGGCTCCGCCCGCGTGAAAAAGTTTTTCCGGGACAAAAATATTTTCCCGGGATAAAAAGTAGCCTATAGCACTCAGGAGTTATCCAGCTTCCTATTAGTGAAAGAATTTTCAAAATTGGTTCAGTAACTCCTGAGATTAGCGCGTTCAAACAAACAAACAAACAAACTCTTCAGCTTTATAATATTAGTATTTATAATATTAGTATAGATTAGTATAAATATGACGCAGTCGGATTGTATAAATTGCCGTATCACATTACGGCTAGCCGTTTCCAAAAACAGGGCCGTTTTGTATTGCGGCGGGTCAACGATTAGCCGGATTGTCATTTCGAGACGTGCCTCAATATGGCGGCTGATATCTTTAAATCACAAAGTAACGCGGATAAAAACTGCGCGTCGCTAGAGTAATTTTCTAGGAGGAGGCTAGCGAAGGCAAGCGAACGTTCTGGCGGTATGTTCCTACATCATCATCATCATCATCTTCCTGCCCTGGTCCCAAATTACTTGGGGTCGGCGCAACATGTTTTTCTCATCCATTCTCCTCTATCTTTCGTCATAAAGTCATTCACGCCCTTTTCTTTCATATCTCTTACACAATCCATCCACCTCTTCCTTGGTCGTCCTCGTCCTCGCCATCCATCAACACTCAAATTCATCACTCGTTGGGTTACATGCCTTTCATCCATTCTCCTCACATGTCCATACCAAGACAGACGATTTCCTTTCAACTTTTCTATCACTGGTGCCACTTTCAAACTCCCTCTAATATATGTATGGCTGGCGGTATGTTCCTACGACTGATTTAAAAAGAGGCAACCAGATACAAATTGGCATGCGGAATAAAAGGCGAATAGTATGTAATGTACGAAACACAGTAGGAGCGCGGTTCCATATGGCGGTTACCGCTCGTAGTCTTTTTTTTTTAAGAACTTTTGCTTCTGTTACATCTCGTCACGCGTTGCGTGTGATGGCAACTATGCCTTCGACTGTTCCGGGGGCGGTGCACGTTAACGGTTTCCGGGTGACGTAAAACGCGGCAGAAAACTGTAGCGCGGTCTTAGGCTTACTGCCTCACTTAAGTGAGCTACGAGTAAACTGAAAATTTGCCACCTTGGAACCCGGTTATCGTACATAAGGTAGATCTAGATCAGCTATACGGAACTTGCGGCCCGCCAGGATTTTCATGCGGCCCCCGAGATAATGCAATTAATTATACGTTTTCATTAAAAATTATATGTGTCGGAGCGGCGGGTATTTTGAAATAATAATCCTGCAAAAACCAGTCGAGATGTCAAATTGTTGGTATAAACAGGGCGCCTCGCATTTGAAATGGGCAGCCTCTTGAGAGCCTTTCAACTGTGCGGATCTCCGGAAATAAGTTTGGAGCATTCAGAAATAAAAGATGAAGGACAAGTTGGAGTTAGAGGAGGATGGATGATGATGATGAGGTGGAACCCTGTGACGTAGGCAGAGCTGAAGTCATCTCTTTTTAAAGAGTTCAACATCCTCTGTTCTGTCATATTCAATGATCTCTTGCCTACGCCGAAGAGACGACTTCCATCATAGTACCTAATAAAATGGAAATAAAGTAGTAATAGGTATAAAATCTCAAATTTATCTTAAGTTACATAAAAAACAATAAAGAAATAGTGGAATAAATTAAAATATAATAATAATTTATAGTCCTTTAAAAATATATTGAAAATCATAAATTTAAAAGTAATTAATAGCCTCAAATATTTTATGCTAGGCTTATATTATATTGCTCTCTTGAAAAAGAAGTCATAATTGAAAATGCCGATGAGCTAGCGGGAGAGGGAGCTCATGTAACATTTATATGACCGGAGCCATGCTTACCTATATCAGCAAAAGTCACGAAGGGAGTAATCAGCAGGAAGATAGTTACAGAAACAAATGTTAAATCGAGAGACATGAAGGACTGTCGCCAGTCTTCATCAAGCCGCTTGACCAGAAAAACAACAAAGGCCTACTCCAATCCAGGAAAGAGGACATAAAAACTATTATAGTAGTCATGACTGGACACGGTACGCAGACCAGGCACTTAAAAATAATAGGTAAGACCGAAGACGCCTCGTGCCCACAATGTGGTAAAGAAGAGACTAGTATCCACTTTCTGGCAGAGTGCTCATGTACTCTCTGCCAAGATGGGAGATATTAACAGACAGACTGGAAGTAGCACAACTACAGGAGGTAAAACTAGGAGACATTATAAGGTTCAGTAGGGCAACAAATCGGCAACCTGAAAGATTTACAACGTAGAGGGAGCCACGATGCCTCTAAGGTCTAGCAGAGCCACAGCCGAAACTCTCTATGGTGAATACGGCTCTTGGCCATAACGGCGAAGCGGGTCGACTCAAAGTGAAAGTGGCAGCGCCACCCAAACTCGGAATAAGGGTGAAATTGTTCCAATAGGGCGAACCGATCACCCGTCTGTGCGCCTGCATACTTCCCCACAAAACATACATAATATGTACATACAATGCTCTCTTTCTTACCAATATATTTGTTTTGCGTCGCTCAGAATATCTTTCATTGGATAAATGATCAAACTATTTTTAGGTTTTCCGTCGTCTGAATTTTATTAACACGTTGCTAAACTAACATGAAAAACAGTAAGTTTTGTGGCAGCGTGAGCTGCTTTGACCAGCCTTGCCCGATGCCGTTAGCTAGCAATGAAAGCTCCATATTTCTTGACTTCGCTGTGTACTGCCGTACATTTCATCGGATTCATTTTCATAATTACACAATAAAAAACGCTTATCATGACATCTATAGGTAATAATATGCAATATAAAAAGACACAGCCAAAAATTATTAAACTACAAAACATTGCTTTTAGTTTGGCTTAGCCAAATAAATATCAATCGTATGAAAACTTTTCAATATTTACACTTAATATGCGGAACAATAAGTTTATAGAGAATTACTCGATCTCGACTAAAACGTAGATACAGCCCAGAAAAAATATTCTTTATACAAAAAAATAGTAAAAAGTTTTAATCGTAAAATATATTTTACTACAGACTGTTTTATAGGATCTTCTTCTTGGTCGCATTCTTCATTACTGAAGGTCGTGTCCCTGAAAGGCCTTCGTGGCTTTATTGACTATACCTTTCCATTTCGTTCGGTTTTCGGCTTCTCTTAAGGCAGTCGTAACAGACAATCCAGTGAGGGCAGTCACTTGGTCTGACCAGCGGCTGGGTGTCCGGCCGCGAGGTCTTTTTCCTTCTACTTTGCCCACCACAAACAACTTGTCAAGGCTATCTGTTTCACGGCGGGCAATATGTCCAAAATAACCGAGGATCCTTCGGCAGCAGATCGCTGACAGTCTAGTTTTTATGTGTAGATGCTCGAGGATGGATTTGTTTGTTCTCATGGCAGTCCATGGAATACGGAGCATTTTTCGCCAACACCTTCGTTTTATAGGATAAGAAATGTAAATAATATTTTTTCGATCGGCCACAAGGATATCGTAATAAACGTGTTTTAAGCCCAGTTTTCGTAAAAATCAATATCGGTTACTTTATATAATAATATTTTTCGTCGTCCAATAATTTCTCGCGAGCAGCGGGAACAAACAAGCAAAGCATGTTCACATACGCCGCGCACTAGCGACACTTTATATTATGAGTTATGAATTTACACAGATTTACACATTTTAATTAAATATTTCACACTTTACCCCGTAGTATTTGGGAATAAAGATATATTTAACTGACAATGTATAACTTATTAAGAAATTATTGTATTTAACATAGGTAAAACCACGGGTAAAACATTTTTGTACACGTAGTAGAATGTAACTAAGCGTGACGGTGATTTCCGGCGACTGGTGTAGACTAAAATATAGGTACATACATTAAATTGTAAACGACGTCTACAAAGTATCAATATAATACTGTGTATAGATTGTAAATATACTTTATAGTAGACGAGTGGAAAGGAAGTATTGGATATAATCCGGAACCTGCCAATATTTCGAAAACACGAAAATTGACCAACGTCAAGTTAGTATTAAGTAACGTAATTCTATACACATTAATTTGTAATAACAAACAACAATAACATAACAAGCAATTAATTACATTTTATTTTAAAAATTATTATACAATTAAAGATGCAGTATATTTAACAAAAAAATATGAAATAATTAACAACAGTCCAACAGCAAACTAATGTAGATAAATCAATATTATGATGTGACTAGAGAATAATATTTTGTACCTAATATAAACTTGAGATTCATTTTCTTTGGTTATAACTCAGATATTATTGAAAAAATCTTAACTCATTAATTGGAATGCAAGTTGGATAATACCTGATGATGCTTTTATACTTATAACAGTAAATTTAATTAAACAGCTATTTTTTTCTGCATGACTAAATCCTTGGAACTTTCATTAAAAACATCGATCATTCGTTCTCGTGCCATTTCGGAAAGAAATTCTAAATCATTTCGTGTCATACCTTTTGTTGGGATTGGAGGTAATGTGGTAATAACAACTTTTCCTGTAAAGTAAAATGTATTATTATAAATTAGGCAAATTGTAGTTGCACTACTGCATACATACTGTATAGGTAATATAATTATAATATATTATGTTGAGTATCGGAGCCCCTAGGCATAGCTCCGTTGGGGCCCCTATTCCCTTTCCTGACTTCTTAAAGTATATTCACATAATCTAATAAGATCTTGTTTAAATCCAAGCTTAAAAAATACCTGTTGGAAAGTTTGCCTTAGTTAGGTACTAATCCCATTGTTTTTTATTTATTTAGCAAGTTGTTATAAATAGTTTTAAACACTGATCCTTCAGTCAAACTATGTGAGTAGTTTTGAAGGACATATGTAGATTTGTAAGTTTCTTCTGTATTTTTTGTAAAAAGTATAAATAAAAAAAAAAAAAATTTCTCATGACGAACATGACCGGTTCGGACAACCCCGCCCCCCCCCCCAACCCCCGTAGCTTAGAACAAAAATAATTCGGGCCACAAAACATGTGCACATTATAATGCTTATCATTTTTTTTAAGGTATGTGCGCGTGAATTAAGTTTTCCTTTACATCTAATTTATAATAAGTCACTGTCAACTGGTGTTTTTCCATCACTATGGAAGGTGGCAAACTTAACACCCATCCATAAGAAAAGTTCTCCTCAGGATGTTAGTAACTACCGCCCTATCCCACTTCTTTCCACTGCGGGTAAAGTGTTCGAATCTTTAGTACAAAAAAAGATTCTCGCACATGTGCCAACATAGGATAACTGTAGACCAGCATGGATTTCTGTCCTCCAGATCTACCACTTCCAATTTGATAGGATACATTTCTGATATCACTGATGTTTTAGACAGTGGAGGCGAGGTGCATGCTGTCTATACGGACTTCAAAAAAGCGTTTGACTTAGTTAACCATAACATTCTTGTACAAAAATTAGAACACATGGGTATACATGGTTCACTCCTTCGCTGGTGTGAATCCTATCTTAGGAACAGGTCTCAGCTAGTCTCGATGCACGGTTTCAAATCGGCGCCCAGTGTCGTTCCTTCAGGTGTTCCTCAGGGATCACACCTTAGACCCTTATTTTTTATAATCTTTATAAACGACCTGGCTTCTAATCTCACTTCCAAGTTTAAACTTTATGCTGATGACCTCAAAATTTACCGAACTGTAGCTAGTTGTGAAGATATTTATATGCTTCAAAAGGATCTCATTTGGTTACTCGATTGGTGTACAATCAATGGTATGACCTTAAATGTTGATAAATGTTACCACATTAAATTTAGCCGCAAAAGATCCCCTTTAGCTGCATGTTATTACATCAATGACACACCTCTTACTGAAGTAGCTCAGATACGGGATCTTGGGGTCCTAGTGGATCACACGCTTTCTTTGAGGCAGCACATCTCTCACATGGTTAATAAGATCTAAACTTATGCTACGATTAAACTTATATTACGATATAATACTCTTATACAAACTTGTCAACGGTCACATAAGCTGTCCTGATATGCTGCAACGTCTAAAACTCAATGTATTTCGCCCTAGTAGCCGCTTACTAAATCGAAAAACCTTTGGTCTTCCCTTTTACAAAACGAATCTCGGTCAACATTCGCCTCTCTATCGTATGTGTTCTTCTTATAATGGCATTTCTAATTACTATGACATCTTTTTCGGTTCGCCTGCCTCAGCTAAGATAAACATATTTAAATACATAATTTAATCCAGGCACACAACTTGTACCGTGTACCTCATATTAGGTGTTCAATTTCTCCTTTTCATTTATGTTATGTGTTCACTTCGAGTAGATTACAAATATTTTTGAATATTGTACATTATCACTGTATTATACGAATGTTATGTGTTTGTAACCAGTTTAGTGGACCTAATAAAAAGAAAAATCTACACTTGTAACAAACATCCAAACATTTTCACAAGCTTTCGCATTTATAATAACATAAAATAGACCCAACAAAACCCAATGCAAAAACATCACTGAATTTAGT